>JABWTJ010000463.1:605055-1266205 GCA_016801875.1 Solanum sitiens | reverse complement strand
CTATTTCTAGAAAAGGAAGCATATTGGCAGCGTACTATCTCCAAATAGCTAACAATATTTCTTTCCCCATTCTAAGTACATGGAACTACTTCATTATATGTTCACTACTCTATACTTGTGTAATTTCCCCTTGTGCTGTTATAAAAATGGTATTTGCAAAAGAAAGTTTGATGAATCCTTCTCCTAAGCCAATTGAAGTCAATTGTGCCATTAAGGTCTTAAAGTAAGGTGTTGATGGTTCATAGCTCCTTATGTCATTGTTACTGCCTCAAAGTATTATTTTCATGTATTCCACTACTGTTCCGTATTTTCATATCTCCAAGATGATTATGATCACCAAATCAACATCCCAAAAGTGTTATGAACTGATTAACAACAATCTCAAAGATTAAAGAATCTAAGTGAAGAAATCTATATAATTAAGGGTGGCAGCTTCAGGGGCGAAAGCCTAGCATGGGCCGATCCCTATTGGTATAGAAGGGTGGCAGCTCAGGGGCGAAAGCCTAGCATGGGCCGATCCCAAGTTGTGTAATTATGAGGACCGCATCCCAGGGGTTAATACGCCTAGCATGGGTCATCCTCTTCTACCACTGATCAGCTGGTCACTTGTATCACATGCCCAACAAAGATTATAACATACAAAGAAGGTAAAGAAAAGAATGTAGCTTACTTGATTCCACAAGAGTAAGCAAAGGTGGTCTTCTCTCCTAATCTATGCACTCATATGTTGCTACTTGATTTCATTTGTGCCTTGTATTACATATACTTTTTGCCTTACATATTCAGTACATTTTTCGTACTGACGTCCCGTATTGGGGACGCTGCATTTCATGCTGCAGGCTCAGGTACTCCAGCTAGTAGACCTCCTCAGTAGAAGCACTCGAAATTCTGCTACTTTTGGTGAGCTCCAAGTTGATTCGGAGCTTTATTAAGTCCTTGGTAAATTCGTTTGGTATTGTATCGTAGTTAAGGGTAAGGCGGGGTCTGTCCCGACCTACTCTAGTCTTCTATCTTTTAGAGGCTTTGTAGACGTATGTACATGGTTCAGTTGTGTCTTAAGGAGTTGTGGCCTAAACGGCCAAGTCTTGTATATAACTTTTGGATCTACTTACGTTGGTTTGTATCGCTGCATCCAAAGTTAACTTGTCTCAATTGTTATAGTATATGCTCAGTAAGAACAGGTTGCAGGTTGGTTCTCTCGGGCCTTTAGGGCATCGGGTGCCTGTCCGTCTTAATGGGTTTTGAGGCGTGACAGAATCATGGTGACTGTTGGACTGATTTAAAATGGTGTCGTCCATGAGATTTAACTCTTCTTCAGAAAAAACCATATTTCTGAATTTATGCTACAGCAAATAACTCATTTGAACTTCCGGTCGGGGTAACTAAAAAGAAATCCATGACCGAGTTACGAGAGCTATAACGTGGGTCTCGCTCAGCGCCTAAAGCGCACTATGCTCCGCTTCAACAAATGAGAGTTTTCGGTGGAACCGGTGAACCACGCGAGCTGGTTAGATGCGTGGGACAGAGGGCTCAAGTTGGATAACTTTCAAACAGTTCAAAGGAAAATCTTTCGGCAATTTCATTTATTGAGCGGTCTTTCCTCCTTTTTTGTTTGTCTCGTTTAAAATCGGATTCTTCAGTCTCACATCCCACTCCCTTCCATGAGATAGTCAATTTTAGCATTAGTAAACTGATGGGGGGGTGCGGAGCAATAAAAAATTAGAATGTATATTAATTTATAATGACTCTAATAACATTCAATGAAAAATACCTGATTGCCATGTGTTCTGAAAATTGTAAATCGTCAAAAAAAATAACGTCATTAGATGTCTTCCAGTTTAGGATTCGCGGTGTGCGATTTAAAGCACGTATAGCAATTGTGTTGTCAAATGGATGATAACACTCGTAAAACCATATCTGCAATGCTATGTGGAACTGGCTGAATTTAAATGACGATGTTTTTTTTTAAAATTTTTGACTGCATGCTTTGAGTGTTAAATTAAAACACTCATTCGCCCAAGGAAATGTGGCATACTGTCCAGATTCAACTAAATCAAAATACAATTTTGGAATTGTTGTTTTTGAAGGGTCTGATGCAGTCAGAAAAGAAGAAATAAAATACAAGATTCCGATTTTTAAACGGTCATCTTCTTCCCAAAAGTTTTTCAATTTAAACTTATGATAAAAATTTGACTTGGGTACTTTATCAAAATCCCCAAAATTTTCAGCAATAAGTCTGTTTGGAACAGATGGGTCAGATACAAAATCAGAAATAGGTCCACATTTTAGACCGGTTATAGCAAGAAACTCTTTTAACCCAAAATGTAACTCTTTACCATTTACATTTATAACAAACATGTCATCCCTAACATTTTCAGTTTCAAGAAGAAATATATGTCGTAACAACTGACATTGGATTTTTATGTTATGCAAATTATTAAAAAAATCCAAACGGTGTTTCTTGTAAAAATTGTTGAAACTTGTCTTGACCTAGAAAGGTCAACAGATCCGCAAACACATTCATGTTAATACATGAAGACAAATGTGTTTGTGTCTTCTTCTCCTAAAAAATTATTAAAATTAAATTAATACGTTTATCATACTATATAATGTCATATACAATCATATATACACTGTTATATTGAATGGACATTCAATTCAACTCATACATAAATCATACAAAAAATGTACATCAGTTCATACACAATGTATACAAAATTAATACATATTTGATTTTAAAAAAAAATAATTTATGACTTTTAAACTATAAATTACTACTGAAGCAATATCAACATTAAGTCATATATCAAAAATCAAAGCATACAACTATTTAATTTTAATATGTATGATAATAGTAAAAACTATACAACATACAAACATTGATACATTATTCATACACTGATATTGTAATAAACAATATAGTATTTCATACACATATCATACAAACTTAGTACATTAATTCATACACTCCTATAATAAAAATATATTAATTATTTCATACAGAAATGATACAACAAAAATCATGTACTATACTACTGACAAATAAAATCAAAATTAAACACACTTAAACAGATCATTTTAATTTAAATTTCAAAAAAATCTTTTACTAACCTTAACAATTTTTTTTGGTTTATTTGTGGCTTGTATCTCTGACCTACCAATTTCAGTGCCTCTTTATTTTTTTGATTTTGAATTTATTAATTCATCAGCAAAATCAGACTTAGAATCTGATGAGGATTGAATTTCTTTTCCTTTTCTCTTCTTCCCTCTTTCCTTTGCCTCTTCTTCCCTCTTTCCTTTGCCTCTTTCTCAGATTCAGAGGAGGTTTGTTTTTCTTTTCCTTTTCTCTTCTTCCCTCTTTCCTTTGCCTCTTTGTTTGTTTGTTTTTTCATCTTCGATTTTTCTGACCTAGACTTCTCTTTTCTAGTTGATCTTTGTGTTTGAGTTTGTGACAAAATGTTGAAAGAGGGAGCATGAAAGTCCTCAGATCTTGACTCATCGTTCAATCTTCTACTTTTACGTGGGGTTTCACTACCTTTCTTCGACATTGTACACAAGCTAAGTGTGGATGTTTGATTTTGGGGATGGACTGATATGTGAGTGATAATGTGAAAGATTTGGGGAAAAATCAAGGGTTTTGGGGAAGATGAGTTTTTAGGCGTGTGGGTGAAGATGGTGATGTTTTAGGCGTGTAGGCGTGTGGGGGTTGAGTGTAATGGGGGGAAGATTGTCTTTGTATTGATTTAGATGGGGGTGGATAGTTATTGGGTAACTGTAAAATAGGGTGTAATCAAATCCCTATTATTTAGTAATTGTCTTTAAAAAGGTAACTATATAATGTTTAATTTAATTAATAATAATTTATTTTATTTTAAATTGTTACAACTTTAAAAGGTAATTTAAAAGGTAACTGTATCAGTAAAAAATTAAAGAGTTTGGTTTAAAAAAGGTAATTGAAAAAATGAATGTAATTAAATAGTTTGATTTTAAAAAGGTAATTGAAAAAATAACGGTAATTATTTAAATAAATTAATTATTATTTAAACAATTAATTATAATTTATTTTTTTAAATATATTTTTTCTTGATATGCTATAATTTGATAATAATATGCTATAAGTAGTTTATTTTTAAAAAGTATGTTTATAACTTGATATATATCATCTTAAATGTGTGTGGAGTGTTATTTTTATAAATAAGAATGCCAACTCTAAACTCAACACTTTTGTCTTAAAACAGATTATCTTTACATTATTTGGAGGAGTGACGTTGTCTCAATCTACTAACTCCCTAACTCATCACTTATATATTAGTTTATTTTTCTCTTTCGATATTAGATATTGAGTCAATTCCCCAAATGATCACCCAAGTTAAGGGAATTGTCTTAAAATATCATTTATGTTTCATTTAGGACCAAAATATTACTCAACTATCACTATTTTCCTCCAAATATACTTTGACAATTCAAAAGCATCACTCTCTCCTAGTTGGCATTACATGTCATTAAAGTCTTTTTTTAATAATAGACCAATTTAATTCATTAAACTTATTTAACTAAAATAATTATCATACTATTTTTAATTTTTTAAATTAATTTATTAAGAATAAATTTTCATACTTAAAATCTTTTATCATAATTAAACTTTTTATTATTTTAAGTTATGCAGAATGCGTTTTTAAAACGTACTATAATCTCATCAATTTTAAGTACTTATAAACACATACATTCAAAAAATATTGATATACAAATCACTCATGAACGCTAATTTACTTTAATTAATCATAAATTGTATAATAAATCAATAATATTAAAGGTCGATTAATTATTAAAAAATATTATTTGGGTGCTTTGAAATCCATATATACTTACAATATATATTTTTTAAAAGAAAATAGTAAGTGAATAATATTTTTAGAAAATAAAATTATGATCTTTATTTATCAGTATATTAATCTCATATAATATGTATACTATGAATTAAATAAGTAAATTTAATTGATTATTAGTTTATTTATTGATGTTTAATTGTATGAAAAGTTATAATATAATATAATATAGAATAAAAGAATAAAAATTAAAATAAAATTAAAAAAAGTTAAATAATAATTTTCTCTTTCTTACCAATTTTTTTGTCAACCTTACAAATTTATTTAAAACTTTTATTTTAAAAAATTGTTTAAAATTTCCATAATTTAGTTATGAATTTTAAAATTATCAGGTAATAAGCACACAGAGAGGATTTTTCATTGAATTTTGTTTAGTGACAATATATAAAGTTACTAGACATTTTAAATTACTTTTTCTTATAATCTTCATAAATTCTCATGTAATTTATATATTTATTTAGAGACATAAGTTTGATGAATTAAATAGGTATAGTATTTTTTTAAAATGATTATTATTGACAGGGCATATCAACTAGAATTTAAGGAGACTTTTGAGGTATTTAGTATTTCTAATGGATAAAAAATATAATATTATTCACTTTCTTCTCTTTTTTTTCGAAAAAAATAATATCGGAAGCATGAATTGCAAAATATACAATTAATATTATTGTATTGACCTTTAATATTATTGATTTATTATACAACTTATGATTAACTGATGTAATTAGCGTTAATGAGTGATTTGTCTATCAATATTTTTTTTAAATACATGTGTTTATAAGTATTCAAAATTGATAAAATTATAGTACATTTTAAAAATGTATTCTTCATAACATAAAAAAACAAAAAAATTAATTATGATAAAAGATTTTAAGTATGAAATTTACTCTTAATAAATTAAAATAAATTAAAAATAATATGATCATTATTTTAGTTAAATAGGTTCAATGAATTAAATTAGTCTATTATTAAAAAAAGACTTTAATAACATGTCATGTCAACTAGGAGTGAATGATGATTTTAAAGTATCAAGTATATTTGGAGGAAAATAGTGATAGTTGAGTGATATTTTGGTCCTAAATGAAACATAAATGATATTTCAATGCAATTCTCTTAACTTGGGTGACCATTTAGGAAATTGACTCTAGATATTTGCAGCGTAATTCGACTAATTTAGATTTACGTGACATTGATAAAGCCTCATTCGGGAGTAACACTGTCCATCAAGAATTTTTCCATACTCAAAACTCGAATCTGAAACATCTAATTAAGAGAGAAACAATTCCTTCTACTAAACCATATCCTATGATGATATTCCATATTATTAAAATTATTTAGTCACAAAATACTTATGTATTTATAAAGTTAATTACCCTTTTCATTTTGCCGTAAAATAAATAATAATATTGATTATATTGAAAAAATTAAGAATAAAATAGTATATGAAAATTTTATTTAAGGAGGGTGTGAAAGAGAATTAATATAAGATAGAGGGAGTAATATAGTACTTTGATTAATGTCAATTATTGACTTTACCCTAAAGATTAATAGTTTAATGATTTGAATATTGTAATGAAAGTTTTAAAATAATACGGAGTACTCAAATTGATGACTTTGTGTCTTGAACAAAGGAATTTCAGTTATCGGGGATTGGTTTATATGAAGTGTGGCGTGAATGGCGCGCTATCCCAACTCTTTCAATTTTTTACTTGATTTTATTTTTCAACGGACAGATATTAAGAAAATAATTATGAACGTAAATTTATAAAATAATTATGAACGTAAATTTATTATTTTATTTTTATTAATTGATAAAATTTCAAAAATAATTTACTTATTAAAGAAATTTTACTTTTTTTGAAAAAATTATCTATCTAAATAAATTAAGGATAAAATAGATAAAAATAATAATTTTTGATTCGTCAAAATTGCAATAAAAAGGGTTAAGTAAAAAAGTTAAAATTAGAAAAATAAAAAGAAACATGAGAGTAAAAGTGGTGAAAAACTCCACAGCTCTTCCATTAACCAATGTATTTACACCACATTTGTTGGTTGGTTGGTTGGAATTATTTATAGGATAATGTTAAATAGTCAGAAAATTTGGTTCAAAAAAAATTAAATTATTTTTTTTATTTTAAAATAAATTTTTTTTTTAAATTAAAATGTATTAAAGTTAAAAGGGTAAAAATATTCAAAAAGGTTAAAATATCATTTTGATCAAATTCTGGCCAAATTTTTTGGCCAAAAGGATATTTCCTTATTTATATGTTAAAATTAGCATAATTTTTATACATAATTTAATTATCATTATTAGTTAAATATTCTCTCTGTCAGTTATTTGTCCACTTTTGAATTAAAACACCTATTCAAAAAATAATATTTGACAAGTTTATTATTTTATCCCTATTATTTATAAAGTGAATGAATTAAAAATTTAAAATTTTAAGAATTTCTAACTTCTTCAAAATAATTAATTGAGAATATAATGGATAAAATAAAATTTATGTCGAATTTTAAAATTGCTCGTAACAAACTAACATATTATATGAATAATAATTTAATACAATTGCTTGTAACAATAGGTAAAACACACATTATACAATAGGTAAAAGGAAAATGAACTTCATTATATATGAATAATAATTTAATACAATTGCTAGTAACAAATTAACAATAACGAGAAAATCATCATAAAACAGAAGATTACAATCTGAAAGTTGCTATGGAAAAAAACTGAAAGTCATCTACTAAAATGCTAACAACACAATTATTTTGTCACTAAATCAGTAGCTCAATACTAATATTTATTTGAAAATCTATTTACATATAAGAAATTATTATACTGACACAACAGGTCTAATAGTTTTTGCACAAAAATTGGTATCACTAAGTTAAGGTTTATTAGGACTTTATTCTATGTAAAGATTTATAATATTTCAATTAATCAAAGAGATAATTATATTTTAGTGTAATCCATAAAGTTAGTTTACATAATCTAACAAAGGTTTTGAATACTTATTTGAATTGGCCCAAATAAGAAACTTAAATGAACCCAATGCAAAAAGAATCATTCAAAATTCCAGGGAAAGTCTACTAAAAAGGCGGAAAAGGGTCAAAAATACCCTTAAACTATCTGAAATAGCTCATATATACCTTAAACAATATTTTGGCTCAAAACTATCCTTTTCGTCAAACTATTGGATCAAAAATGCCCTTCTAATTAACGAAAATTGTTAAATGCCATGTGGATGCCACATGAATGCCACATGGCACACCAATAGATTTCAACTGCCACATAGACTAAAAGGAAAAGGATCAAAAGTACCCCTAAACTATCTGAAATAGCTCATATTTACCCTTAAATTATATTTCGGCTCAAAACTACCCTTCCCGTCAAACTATTGGGTAAAAAATGACCTTCTTATTAGCGGAAGTTGTTAAATTCCACATGTGCCACATTGACTAAACGTAATAAAATAAGAAAAACTATTTACTAACCTACAACCATGAATATCCACTTTGAAACTAAGCCCGAAGAAAACTACGAAGCCTTAGCGGCGAAATTAGGAGAAAGTTGTGAAATCCTAACTATCATGCTTAGATAAACATAATAAAATAAGAAAAAATATTTACTAACCTACAAGCATGAATATCTACTTTGAAACTCAACCACAAATAAAAGTATGAAATCTACCAGCGAAATGAGGGAGAACGGGTGAATATATCATTTCTGGAAATAATGAAATGAGGGGAAGTAATTAGGATTTATGGATTTAGTCTATGTGGCAGTGGAACCTTATTGGAATGCAATGTGGTATCCACATGACATTTAACAACTTCTGTTAATAAGAAGGGTACTTTTGATCCAATAGTTTGACGGAAAGGATACTTTTGAGCCGAAATATAGTTTAAGGGTAAATATGAGCTATTTCGGATAGTTTAAGGGTATTTTTGAACCTTTCTATTTAGTCTACGTGGCACTGGAATTCTATTGGCATGCAATGTGGCATCCATATGGCATCCACGTGGCATTTAACAAACTTCTGTTAATAAGAAGGGTACTTTTGACCCAATAGTATGACGGAAAGGGTAATTTTGAGCCAAAAGAAAGTTTAATGGTACATATGAGCTATTCCGAATAGTTTAGGGGTATTTTTGAGTCTTTTCCGTTAAAAAGGATACACTAGTTTGTCAATTAGGTAGGAGTCCTTCAAATTTTAAAAATTAGGTAGTAGTGACAAATAATATATATTAGGTTAAACAATATTTTTATAATAGTCCCAAACTTTTAACTTTTATACTTTAGTCCAACAACTGTCATAGTTGGCTAGACAACTTTAGTTGTTGTCCTGACAACTACGGAAGATGTTAGTCCCTCCGTTTCACAAAAAATGGTCTAGTTTGACTTGACACGAAGTTTAAGAATATAAAGAGACTTTTGATCATGTGGTCCTAAACTAAAGTTATGTCAAATGTACAAAATTGTCCTTTAATCTTGTGGCCTTAAACATGTCACACGGAAAGTTGTTACCAAAAACAAAAGAGATCGTTCTTTTTGAAACAGACTAAAAAGGAAAGGAGGTCATTTTTTTTAAACGGAGAGAGTATTAGTTTAGTCCCTTTATTAATATTAAAACTGAAAAAGTAAAGAAAAATAAAAAAGATCCACTTGTTATATTTTTTTAATTGAAAACTTGCAAGACACTTTTAACTCATTTTTTCAAAATGGAATTTTCCATCTATTAACTTCCAAAAAGCACAAATTATAGGCATAATTAATGTAGCAAAATTCCAAGAGCAATTTGCAAGAAAATTTGGGGAATATTTCCTATTCAAATTTGTCTTGATTCATGATATTTCACCTATTGATGATGATAGTCATCAATATATCTATCTTTTCATAAATTTTTAGATCATGCCGTTTGAGGGAATTTAGCCGACGAAGTTTGATAAAATTTTAGTTTGCATAATAATGTATAAAATTGTATATTATATATATATATTAGGTGCATAATAGTGTCTATCAAGTTTTAAAACATTTTTTTGTAAAAAACAAATATGGAGAGATTGACATGTAAGTACAAGTCCTAAATAGAATTTTCAAGTTTTAACCCAAAAAAAGATTAACAAAGTTTAGCCCTAAAATTATTGGCAAAAATTGTCAAAGAGAATAAAAAATGGTACTTTTATGGTAATATAATTTTGGAAAAATTACGCGGCTAAGCAAACTTATACTATTTAATTACTCATCATAGCTATAGTTTGCTATAATTACCACTTGCGACTAACATTATACATTAATTACGTGCGCTGACTTCGAGTTTGTATAAGTAGTCATGTTTGTATATGTATATTTCGCCGGGATATACAAATAAATATGTATAATATACAATTTTTTAACCTATATACATATACAATTCACCTCTCATCCACTCTTTGCCCTCTCTCGCTCGCCTCTCTACTGCCTCTCTCAATATCGCTCGCCTCTCTCCTCCCTCTCCCAATCTCGCTTGCCATTTATACAAATGTATATGTATAATATACAGTTATATACAATTATATACATATACAATTCACCTCTCTCGCTCGCCTCTC
This sequence comes from Solanum sitiens, assembly GCA_016801875.1. Lineage (NCBI taxonomy): Eukaryota > Viridiplantae > Streptophyta > Magnoliopsida > Solanales > Solanaceae > Solanum > Solanum sitiens. The sequence goes on along the minus strand of JABWTJ010000463.1, from coordinate 1,255,724 downwards.
TCCTCACTCTCTTGATCTCGTTCGCCTCTCTCCTCTCTCTCCCAGTCTCCCTCGCCTCTCTCCTCCATCTCCCAATCTCTCTTGCCATATATATAAATACATATGTATAATATACAATTATCTATCCAATATACATATACAATTCACCTTTCTCCCACCTTTCCCCCCCTCTCTCTCTCCTCTCTCCTCTCTCTCCCAGTATCGTTCGCCTCTCTCCTCCATATAACATGTAGCTACAAATTATATTATTAAACTATAGGTATGGAGAGTAATTAATTATTTTTAAGTGGCTATATGTGAAAGTTTCCCTATAATTTTCCAGACGTATTTCCAATCAGTGCAATTTTAGCGGTTCAATATTTCAATTCTTGCGGTAGCATGTATAAGAATATTAATCATCTTTGTACTCCTTTGCATTATTAGGAAGAAAAGATTATTAATACATATATCACATTAAATTTGTCATGTATACATTAACTATATTGAGCTTTATTGTTGTATAGATTTATGGGAATATTGTATATATTAGCAAATTATTAATTTAATTAAATGCTATAAATATAGTTTGATTTAATTGTACCATATAACAAACAATTGCTATTTTCGCCTCTTTCCCTGGTGGAATCTCGCTTGTTGCCTTTCTCGCTTTTATACAAATACAAATGTATAAAATGTGTTTATGTTTGTATAAAGCGAGAGAAAATTGTATATATACATATAATTTTGTTTCTCTCTCTCCCCTCTTCTAGATATCGCTCGCCACTCTCCTTGCCTCTCTCACTCAAACAAAAATGTATACATTGCGTTTGTGTTTGTATAAAGCGAGAGAAAATTGTATATACAAATACAAATGCATATATTTTTGTCCTATACACTTATGAATTATGGTTATACAAATACAATCTTCCCCTGCCCAATTTTCTTTTTGTTTTCCTCTCTTTCTCGCTTTATACAAACATAAATTATACAATTGATCTTTTGTATATGTATACCGAAACAGATTATATAAATACTTTCTTTTATATATGTATAGCGAATCATACAACTGCTTTCTTTGTATATGTATAACTAATTATATAATTGCTTTCTTTATATATGTATAACAAAATATACATATTTATGTTTGTTATGGAGTGCAATTATGCAAACTATAGTTATAACATGCAAATATAATTTTTATATTTGCTATATTTGAAAGTTGCTCTAAATTTATTTGAGTAACTTTCATAAATATGCTATAAAGTAGTTTCATTTGAACCAAATATAGTCAAGTTTTCATTTACATAAAAATAACCTAAAATTAGCAATATATGTACCACTATAAAAATATTTCAATAAAATGAGCATATGTATATAATGTATCAATATGTAAATACAATATATTAATATTGTATAAATAGTGTATACACATTTTATAGATGATGTATAACTAGATTCTATATACATTGATGATAGACTAAAATATCCATTGTATTATAATATATCAATATTGTATAAGTAGTGGATACTTACTTATGTACATATGATGCATAACTAAACATTTATAAACATTGTTGATACAATCAAGTATACATTGCATATATATTGTTGATATAATAAATATATATTGCAGATCGATTTTTTTCAATCTTAACCAACTCAAATCTCCTCTAAACAATTTCAAAATTTAGATATGAGTTCCCCTCAATATTTCGAGTCTTTTGATATATTACTTGCTCGAAATGATTAACATTTATAATACGACACTTTAAAAAGAGAAAATTGAGCTTTGAATATGGAAGAACACAAAGGGGAGGAGGAGGAAATTAACGAAGAAATAAGGAAGAATAAGAAGGAAGGAAGGAAGAGAGAAGAAGAAGACCAAAGAAAGCAAAGAAGAAACCGCAAATTGCACTTCACTTTCCATTAAAAAATGCCAAATAACCATTTTTTTTTTTTTGGAATTTTACACAAATTTTATAGTGTTATGAGCTAATTACATTCTATCCTATTCCTTTTTAAATTACAAAATCCCTTAAATTTGGTGAAATTTGAATACATCCAAAAACGTCCGGATACATTGCGTCTCGATTTCAGATACATCACTCAATGTCTTGATACATCATGTATCGATTTCGGACGCAACACTCAACGTTTCAATACAACACTCAATACATTGCGTAAATTGATGTATCCAACCAATACAACGTGTAAAGTAATGTATCCAACCGATACAATACGTAAAGTAATGTATCCGAGAACAGGAGAGAATATAAACTTTTGTAGTTTTTTCAAATGATAAAGAATTTGGAGAATATGATAAAAATGAGTTGTTTATTTATGCATTTTTTCCTATTTCTGTTCAACAAAATAATAATTGATTTATTTTGGGTAAGGATTTATGATTGAAGGGTCGTTTTGCTTAATTATTCCTTTATTTGATGTTTAGTTTTTTATTGGGTTCAAAGTTTATTGTATACATTAATTGTGACATGGTAACTACATTATGTATATTTTGTTTGTATACATTATTAGTATACATATGCAGGTTTTTAAATAAATGAAATTTTATGTATGCATGTAGCATATTTTTATTGTATATATACACACATATACATACATTAAATTATATTCTAAATCATCGTTATATACATTTATTTAATGTGTTACTTTAGTTGATGTGTACTTTTTTTATTTTGTTCAAAATTTATTATATACATTGATTGTGACACGATAAATAGAGTACGTATACATTACTTATAATTAGTGTGTTTACATTATATAATTATAAATATACATAAGTATGATGTGTACGTTTGATAGATATATTATTTTTTACCAAAAATATTTTAATGCATATAATTAGCTTTGTACACATATTGTCAACTATGTATACATAATTCTACTATATTATAAAAGGCAGCCTGCTTTGGCATTTTAAAGTCTGTTTCAGTAATTTACATAGAATTAAAACAATATATTGGCTGAGAAGTCATTTCATTGTAGCAGCAATATAGATATAAGATGAGACTTGACCATATTCTCCTTTGTTAGCTCATCAAAGACATCACCAAATTCTATTTAACAAGTGTTGCTGCCTAAACAAACAACGTGTACTTCATCCATTATTGTTCTTCTAAATGTATTTCTTTGTTAATTTGTAAGCAAGATTATAAATAAATTATTATGGAGCATTTCAAATGTTGTTTTTCCCCCTAAATTGGACTTGACATGAGCATAAAAAAATAGAAAATAATAATTAAGTTTTATAATTTAAATTAAAATTATATATGAAATGCATCAAAATATTATTTTGATTTGTGAGTAGGTAAATATGCATGTAAGGTTATTTTAGTTATTTCGTGGTTCCATCGTTTAATTTGTTGTCTTATTTCTAAGTTTTTGTATATTTAAATATTACCTAAAGTTATTATAAATAACAATAATTAAAAGATATACAAAAAGATTATTTGATATTTAGAATTCTATCTGTGCTACATAAATTAAAACAAAGAAACTAACATATGTTGAAAATGACACAAAAAGTATTATAAATCTCAATAACTAATATTTTAAAATATTTTCAAAAACATTATTAAAAGATTGACCGAATCTTGAAATTTTATTTGTACTATATAAATTGGAATAAAAGAATGATATGTATTATTTAAAAAGTACGTAAGAGATACTATAAATAATAATTAGCAACTTTAAATATTTAAAAGATATATAAAAAAATTGATTGACTTTCGAAATTTTATTAGTGTTAAATGAATTGGGAAAGAAGAAAATAACATATACTTAAAAATTACATAAACAACACTGTAAATCATACTAATGAACCACTTAAGATATTTAGAAGACATGTGAAACATTTGGTTGCCTTTTAAAATTACGTCTATGTTGCATAAATTAAAATAGAGAAAATAATGAATATTATTTAAAAATGACATTGACATTAATATAAATTGCACTAATTAACAAATTAAAATTTTCAAAAATTAAGATGACTTTTCAAATTTTATCTATAATCACATAAATTAAAAGAAAAAGAATAATATATATTGGATCTATGCTTACACCGACTACGATGTCTAATTTTGACAATACTTACATAAACACTAGACTGAGGCTATTTAGTGTCACTTTTATCTATAACTTTACATACCATGTCATTATTTATAATGTAAGTTTTGCATTTTTTTTTTGTGTATTGTAGGTTAGGTAATGATACTCTTATGAATTTTTTCGTTAGGTAAAAGATCTATTAGTCATAAAACTTATTATCACATATAAAATTTCAATTTCATAATCTTAGTTGAAATAATATACATGACATACATACTCAAACCCAACAAAAAAGAAAAAAAGTGAAAAACTTGTATTGTCGCAAAATATAAACAAGATATCTCTTAGTTTATTTTAAAGACAAAAAATACATTTTTTTTATCTTGTTCAAATAAGAAAATATTTAATGTATAAAATCTACTTGATGTAAAGCTCTTATATGTAAACAAAAACAAACAAGTAAAAAATTTAAAAGCTATAAATTTGGAAAAAACTTACCGGCATGGGTGTTTACATCAAATCATTACAATTTCTATTATTATGTGATTTAATGAAGTAAAACACATGTCAATTAATTATGGTTTAATAACATGAACTATAAATTTAAACACGTGACATGCATGTATTGACTTGATGTAAATACCTGGTGCAGGTAAGTTTTACCGTATAAATTTAATTAACTTTAAAGTCTTAAATATTATGATAATAACTAAATGACAATTATTTGAGGAAAATAGTAAATGACTATTTTTTCTATTGTAGGTTCTTTTAATGAAGGACAAAAAGTTCAATGAACATTTCTAAGAATCTTCCTACTTTAAATATAGGGAAAATTATGCGGATAAGCAAACTTATACTATTTAATTGCTTATCATAGCTATAGTTTGCTATAATTACCACTCGCGACTAACATTATACATTAATTACGTGGGTTAACTTCGAGTTTGTATAATTAGTCATGTTTGTATATGTATAATTCGCCAGGATATACAAATAAATATGTATAATATACTCATTTTTTAGCCTATATACATATATAATTCACCTCTCTCGCTCTCTGCCTTCTCTCGCTCGCCTCTATCCTCCCTCTCTCAATCTCGCTCGCCTCTCTATTCCCTCTCCCAATCTCGCTTGCCATTTATACAAATGTATATGTATAATATACAATTATATACAATTATATACATATATAATTCACCTCTCTCCCACTCTCTTCCCTCTCTCGATCTCGATCGCCTCTCTCCTGTCTCTCCCAGTCTCGCTCGCCTCTCTCCTTCCTCTCCCAATCTCTCTTGCCATGTATACAATTACATATGTATAATATACAATTATCTAACCAATATACATATACAATTCACCTTTCTCCCACACTTTTCCCCCTCTTTCTCGCCTCTCTCCTCTCTCTCCCAATCTCGCTCGCCGCTCTCCTCCAAATAACATGTAGCTACAAATTGTAATTATCAAACTATAGCTATGGAGAGTAATTAATTATTTTTAAGTGGCTATATGTGAAAGTTTCCCTTAAATATAAGAACCCGGAACCAAAATGACAATAAATTTTTTCAAAATTTCCAAAAGGGCAACTCAATATATTTTGATGCCAAAAAGATAGCATTTTTTAACTTTTTCTAACGGTGTTAATTATAGAGTTAAAACGTAAGACTCAAAAATTAATCAGCCTTACAAGGCTTAAATTTTTATGTTGTCTTTTTGAACCTTGTAAGACGCAATTCCACATCACCCTAAAAAAATCTATTTTTTTTCTATTTTTCTAACAACTTGAATATTTAACCTATAAATATATATTTTCATTTAATTAACCATGAGAAGCCTTTGTAATGTATAGTCATTAACCAAAATAAGAAGATTACTTTACTTTATGCAAGGAGTAATTAGTCATTCTCTTTAAATTTACATTTCAATACTATTTTCAAATCATAAAAAAAAAAATGGGATGATAAAAAAAAAGTTAAAAAATATAAGGGACATGTTTTGCTTTTAGTTATTTTTTAAAGATTTTTTGTTAAGTTATTTTTTAGTTATGGGTTTTACTATACTGGAAAATAAAATTTGTGTTAATTTGATTCAACACTGCAAGGTTTTTAAATATAAATAAAGAGTTTGTGTGTTACCCTTTTTAAGTGTTGATTTGATTCAACACAAAAAGTGTTGCATGATATTATTTTTAAAAAAATAAGATTTTTGTTTGAATTAACTTAAAAAATAGCTTTTAAGTAATAACATTAACACTAAGGGATAACATACTCCTGATTTTTTTTAAAGAATTTTAGTAAAAATATAAGTTACTCTTAACTTTGTTCGTCAAACACTTTCTAACTTATTTAAGTAATTTTATATTTTTCAAAAAATTAACATAAGTCATAGATTGACGATCTTTTGAGATTCTATGATGTTTTTTTAGTACTATCAAACTAACTTTGTAATTTAATTGAACCAAAATCTAGAAGTATTGTCTTTTATATTTTCTATCATGTCCCTTATATTTTTTAACTTTTTTTGGTCATTTTTTTTTATGATTTGAAAATAATATCGAAATGTAAACTTTAATGAGAATGACTAATTACTCCTTGCATAAAGTAAAGTAATCCTCTTATTTTGGTCAAAGACTATACATTACAAAGGCTTCCCATGGTTAATTAAATGAAAATATTATTTATAGGTTAAATATTCAAGTTGTAAGAAAAAATAGAAAAAACGATTTTTTTAAGGTGACGTGGAATTGCGCCTTACAAGGCTCAAAAAGACATGAGCCCTATAAGACTCATAATTTTTTGAGCCTTGTAAGGCTCATGAATTTTTGAGCCTTACCATTTAAACCCTATAATTAACACCGTTAGGAAAAGTTAAAAAAATGTTGCATCTTGGTATCAATATATATTGAGTTGCGCTTTTCGAATTTTTGAAAAAATTTATTACCCTTTTGGTTATGGACTCTTGAATATAATATATATAATGGAGAAAAACAATATCCATATAAAATAACATAAATATACAATGTTTGGTTAATTTTTTATTTTACACATAAAATATAGCATCAATAATACACCATTTACTTTATATTTTTTTCGCATAACAAATACATGAATAAATTATGAGAAAATTATATATTATCTTATGCAATGTAGAAGATAGAATAACCAAAACTATTAGTAATACTTGGATAGAAACACAAAATGACAATAATATATATCCTCTATTGAAACTTGTCTTTTTTCTATTTAAAAAGCTAACAGTTCTAATAGAATAAATTAGACAAATAAAAAAAGTACACACGTTACATATTTATAATACTAATCTCCTACATAACTTGTTAGGAAAAATAGTAGAATATGCATCTAATTTTGATGATTGATAAAGTGAACATGATTCACTGTTTGTTGGTGAATTAGTTTCCAAACATGTAGAATGGACAAAAACATCATGTACAAATGCAAAAAGATTGAATCAAAGAGAGAAAGAATAAACAACAAAATAGAGAAGCAATAAGAGGAAATAAATAACAAAAAAAGAAGGAAGGAGAGAAATAAATTAATAATGAAAATAGTGGACCAAAGAAGAAAATAAATAAAGAGCGAGAATAAAATCCAAAGAGAAGTCAACAAGTAGACATGTAAAAGAAATGAAAGCACAATTTTTCTTATAGGATGCAATATTTTATTTGAAGTAAAATTTCTAATACATGATATTATAGGACATGAAAAATCACCAACATATATATGACATAAAGATTTACCATGGGTCGCACCAATTGCATATTCCAGGAATTCATCTTGAGATCAATAGCCATTAGAGCAAACTGAAGGATTTCATTGCAACAACATTGAACCTGGTTTACTAGTTGTTAGATATAGTCGAGTCTGTATGGTTGAATATTAATGTTTTGTTTGATTAAGAGTTGTTTTATGGTTGAAGTTTGTTTGGTTGAAGCCTAGATTTCTTAGTCTTTGCTGAGTTTATCAGTTGGAGCAAATTGACGTGCTTGAGGGCTAAAGTATTAGTCTTTGTTGAGTTCATTAATTGGAGTAAGATTATATATTTGAGGGCTAAAGTTAATTAGTTTTTTATTGAGTTCAACAGTTGGAGAAAATAAACGTGTTTAAGGTATAAGAGTTAGTCTCTTTGATTATATAGTTGTAATTTAAAACCTCTGTTTGAGATTAGTCCAGGTTGTTGAAAATCCTACACACTGTAGGTTGTGGTTTTTACTATCTTAAGAAATGAGGGTTAGTAAATCATTATGCAATACTATTTTATTTTGCTCTTTATTTTATTAGTTGAACGTGATTAACCTAAGTCAAATCGTTACATAGTAATTACGTCTATTGTAGGGTGATATAATATTTCAATTGGTATAATAACATGTCTTTTCATCATAAGATTAACTCTTTAAAATGGATCATATGGTTGCACCACCAACTGCTTAGGAAGTCAGTTCAACCACTTGATCACCTCTCTTCAATGTAAAATACTATGAGTGGTGGAAGAATGAACTGAGCATATTTACGCATCTAAGCACTACATATTATTAATATTTTAGTTTAATTCTAAGTATAAAATCATCTATATTTATGTATTTTAAGTATAATGTAGTGAAGAGCTAATATATATGATTAGACTATTTTTAGGCTTAAACACGACATGAATTAACATAAAAGGAGTAAAACTCAAAGCTAAACATCTCAAATAGAAATGAAGCCATGACACTGTAGATATAAGGTTCCGTAATGCGAGGCACACACTCCACATTAGATCCCGTGCCACACATATCATGAAACTTTAAAAGCAGGAAAAAAAAGGCATGTCCTAGTTATGATCGACGATATGAGACCCTAATGTAAAACCTCAAATATTTGAAAGTTGAAAGGAAAGGAAAAGTTCAGATTTTTAATACAGAGGCAGTGACTGTGAGTTCTATCTATGGACCATCGGAAATTCCTTGGGCTGTAAAAGGGAAGTCGTAGGGTTGAGTAAAGTTTTTATAAAAAAAATCAAGTTTCTGGTGTTTGACCTACGTGTAGCCACGATGAGCCGCAGAAATTTGGACAGGTCGTAGATGACACTTTTAGAACTAAACAATACTTAGTGAAATTTTGGACTTGAGCTTGTGTTCTACGGAAGGAGTCTACAAACCGTAAAATGAACGACGGACAATAGAAAGGTCTTGTGGGAAATGATAGAATTTTGAGTTTCTAAAGTTGGTTCTAGGGTTGATCAGAACGGTCCGTAGAAAGTTCTACAGATCTAGGTCCAACATGTAGATCACCCTTATAGTTATTTCTTAAGGATATTGTAACACCTCGGAATCTAGTAGGCTAGGATAGGGGCTAAGTGCTAATTAAAGGGATAAATGAATGGACTTTGGCAACCTCCACGAGTGCCCACACGGAACGTGAAGGGCACCACGGTTTGTAAGAAGGGCCATTGAGCTTAGGCAATAGCTAGACAAGGGAGGCTCACCTCCCACGAGAACCAAGATGGATCGTGGTGGTCACGACAAACCATGGTGACACTCGTGGAGGTGAAGCAGTAAGCCCTCCAAATCTTCCCAAATTTGGACCCTACCCACGAGCCACTTAACGGCTCGTGAAGGCCACCATGTGTCGTGGGAAGGGTCGTGGAAAGGATTTAGGTGGAGAGGTGTTTAGGGGTGGCTTTCCATGCCACTAGTCCAAGACCACAGATATTAGCACGGCTTGTAGAGCCTCATGTTGTGATGAGGCAGGCCCCTTCAAGTTAGGGGCAAATGGGTCTTTTATGAATTTAAGTGAATTGATACTACATCATTCTACCCAAGCCTAGGACCCCTATATAAGTGATTTTAACCCCAAAAATCACCCATTCAAGTCATTACTTCAAAAACCCAAAAAAAATCCCAAAGTCTTCCTCTCAAATATTTCTCGCTATTGAATTTGAAGAAGAAGAAATACTTGGAGTTAGGATCAAGGTCAAGTATCCATTCCTCAAGAATTTGTGGGATTTATAGTAAGGTATGATGAATTTTCATTTATGGAATCATTTCTTTCATGGGTCCCTAAGATTTCCCAATTGAAAAGTAGAAATTCCACAATTTGAGTTAGGATTTTCTTATAATGTTGTGGGTCTTGATGAATGCTGATCTAATTGAGTTATTGTGATTGTTTAAGATTGAATTTATAGGATTAAATGTCTTTAGGATGAATTTACATGTACACATGCCTAACCCATGTCTAGAAAGATGAAATTGGTGTAAATGAGTTTTATGCCATAAAAGGAAAATTTGTGGGTTTAAATGTATTCTATATAAGATTGATGAGATACTTTAATCGAAACATATATGATGATTGTGATATACATTGCTTTTCGAATGAAGTATATAGGATGATTATGAGATTAAATGTTTTGAGAGTAAAACTTATGTTATGAATTATTGATTATTGATGTAATTGTTCTGGAAGGTATCATTCCCATATAAATTGCTCATGTATGAATATGAATGATTCTAGGTTGAAAGACTTTATAGGAATCTCTCACGTATGAATGTGAATGATACTCGGTTGAAAGACTTTATCACTTAAAATGAATCTAAGAACTTATGAATTATGATAATAAGACGTAACTTGGATTGTCAATGTGCTACCTTCAATGGATAGCATTGGTAATATGATCCCGCCATGGAAAGCTTGAATTGGTAAGTAGATGATGCTTTTTCATAATAGCTTGAGTTGGTAAGTAGATGATGCCATCTCATGATAGCTTGATTTGGTTAAGAGGTGACAACGTTTCATTGTAGATTTAATTGGTAAGGATATTATACCATTTCATGGTAGCTTGACTTGGTAAAGAGATGATACTATTTCATGGTAGCTTAGATTGGTGAGATGATACCTTTCCATAGTAGCTTGGATTGGCACAATGATGCGTTCTTCCATGGACAATGACTTAGCTTGGATTGGCAAGATGATGTGCCTTCCATGGATAATGAGAACAACTAAGAATTTACTACTTCTCTTACAGTTAGTATGATTATGATGAAGCAAGGTTACTTCAAGGAAGTATCATAAGTATGGTTTAAGATGAGATTTACTAGTGTTGATCGTGATTTATACTTATGCTATTTAATTCTTATGCTTATGTTGATGTTTATACAAGCTATCATATTTAGTACATGTTTATACTAACTCATACTTTTGCCTACATTTCTTATCCAAATGATGGGTCCGACGATCTCGACTCTCATCCCCGTGTCTAGGACCTTAGTAGAGGCAAGTCTTGAAGATTGGTGAGTCCTCATGGCATCACAAGGATTTATCCATCATTTCCTTATGATCTTTCATTTATGTTTTGAACAGTGTTGGATGGGATGTATCCCAAGATATTCATGTTTTGAATGGTTTTGAGACAAAGTATACTATACTTCCGCTTTTGTTATGAAACCTTGATGTTGTTTAAAATATTATCTTATGGTATGAAAGCTAAGTGGCTTAAAATGAGGCCTCTCGAGGTCTTTTATGCCATGTTATGTCTAGGGTGTACCATAGGGTTATGGCGAACTTGGTAATCAGAGCACAAGGTTTAGAATGGTTCTAGGTTATCTAAATCCACGCATAGTAGAGTCTTGTTCATAAATGTAAAGCGTGCCACAACTCATGAATGATAGGCTACAGATACTTAGGAAACTTCACTTCACTTCTTTATTTCTCGTAGTCGTGCAATATAGTTTAAGTCTATAAGGTCTTTCTTCTAATATTTACCCGATGGTCTACAAGATATGACTACTGGAAGAGCTTTTTCTAGAAGGACCGAGGGAGAAAAGATTGAAAAAAGGAGGTCATCCTTAAGCTACTCAAGCTCCGGTTAACCCTTTAGCCTAGAAAGTGACTAATGCTGAGCTTAGGATGGATTTTTAAGTGTTGGATCAAGCCGTGACGGCATGACAATAGGGAAGTTTCGAAACCCGTGAACCCAAATATGGGTAAAGTGGCATCTAGAGCGAGGGACTTCACAAGGATGAGTTCTCTTAAATTCTATGGTTATTGTAACACTTCAAAATATTTAAGACGAGTCTTAAATCTTAAAATAGGTTACATGAGGTATAAACACTGTTTTAAGACCTATTCTAATGAATATAGGTCATTTAGGAAGTTTAGGAACCAAAACGTCAAAGAACGTCCATGACGTTCGAAAACTAGTTCTAAGAGGTACTAGCGTGCCTAAGCCTATTTGACGAGATTTTAGAAGTTGGGAATCCATGAAAATTGGTGGAGTGTAGCTAATAGGTGTTTAATATGTTTCGTGGTCAAAACATCCGGATACGACTCCCCAAGGACCAACCAAGGGCCCTTGAGGAGGACCCTAGCATCCGGATTCCACATTTAGCTCTTGTGGTCTATGTCGGTTACGACAAGTGTTCCCTAAACTAAAATGAAACAATGAAGTATAAACTAACTAACGTGACTTGAGAAGTTTGACTTAGCTTAGGTAGGGCTATGAGACTCTACTTATGCCTTGCACTAGTTGGACTTGATGAAAGCTTTAGGAAGTTGATATTATGTATGTATATGATAATGATGTACATAACGATAATATGTTGATGCTACAACATAAATGGTATTATATGATAATATTATCCCTTTGAGTATGTAATTGGATTGTACTATTAAAGTATGATGTTATGTATCCTTAAAGGTTATATTATGTGAAGTTGGACATAGGTTATGGTTTCTTGTTGGGTCTACTTGATTGAGTGAGGTTATGGGGCTTTGCTTGGTTATTGCACTTGTTGACTTGATAAGGATTCATGATTAATTGTCTTGCTTATTATGATATGGTTAACTCTTATTCATGCTTGTGGTGTCATTCCTTGATGATAGGGTTGTAGTAGATTATGGGTTCAAGTATGTTGATATGCATATTACTTGTTGTATTAGTAAGCATGTCTTGTTGTTAGTATGATTTGCTTTATTATGCACAAGACTCTTAAAGGGCAAAATAGCATGGTTTAAACTAAATGCCCCTTTTTAACATGTTTTGATCTTATATGTGCATATGGTCTCATAGTTAGTACAAGTGGCGTACTAACCCCATTTTCTTCCTTTTTCCCAAACATTTTAGGTTCCGTTCGTTGAAGGCTCATTCGAGACAACTTGAAGAAGACTTCGATATTCTATACCATCTAAGTGGGTAGGTCCTCACTTTTCGAAGGCGATGCCAATATCTCGCTTATGGAGTTTCTTGCTTTTCTATGACTCTTATATTTATTCTATTTTCATTTGACTACGATTTGTATAAGCCTATATGTGGCTTATTTACATTGATGTAGGACTATGCCCAAATTGCTATGATCGTTTAGATGATATGAGATGAGACAATCTTTGAGACTATGTTCTATCTTATATATATATATGCATATATGTGCAATAAAAGTAGAAGGCTATGTAACCTTCCTATATGAAGGGTCTATGTATACTCGATGTATATATTATGTGTATGTTGGGGTCTATGTAAACCTCCAAAAAGAAATAATAAAAGTTTTAAATTTTCATTCGACTTATGAATGTGATGATGTAAGCTAAGAGGCTAGTCTTAGTCCTCAAAGAGGACGCCGACGCCGGTTACGTCTAGGGGGTAAACCAGGATGTGACAAACTTGGTATCAGAGCATGAGGTTGAATATCTTTGAGTCTATATCTCTCTCTCAACCACGTCTATGTAAGTTCGTGTTCATAATTGTGAAGCGCGCCACACTTATGGATAGGAACCTACATGATGCCTAGGAAACTCTCCTTTTCTTGAAAATCTTGTATCGTGCCATTCAAGTATACTTATGGTGTGCTTTTGCATCTAATCCTATTGTTGTGATTATAGGAAAAATGAATACTCAAAGGAATGCGACACGAAGGCTTTAAGAGGAAATTACCAATGCGGGAGCTCTTCCCCGTGGTGATCAAGTTCCTCCACTTGAAGAGGATGCTATATGTAACAAGCTCTGGTCAATCCTCCACCCTTGACGGATGGAGATATAAGGGCTGCCCTCATTCAATTGGCTCAAGCCGCTACTGTCCAAGCCCAAGCTATGACGGCCTAAGCCAACCAGGAGGTTGTACCCCGTCCTTATTAACAAGTTACTACTATGGCTTCCCGTCTAAGGGAATTTACTCGAATGAACCCTCCTACCTTCTACGGGTCTAAGGTTGATGAAGACTCCCAAGAATTCATCGATGAAGTCTCTAAGATACTTTTAGCTATGGGGTTGTCCACAAGTGAGAAGGCCGAGTTGGCCCCCTATCAACTCAAGGACGTGGCTTAAGCATGGTTTGTGCAATAGAGGGATAATAGGCCATTAAGGGGTGGTCCATTGACTTGGGAGATATTTAAGAAGGCTTTTTTAGATCGGTTCTTTCCTAGGGAAATGAGGGAGGAAAAAGTGGTAGAGTTCATCAACCTTTGCCAAGGAGGTATGAGTGTTCATGAATACCCTTTGAAATTCACTAAACTGTCGAAATATGCTCCTTCTTTAGTTTCCGATCCTAGATATGAAATGAGCCGCTTTGTGATGGGGGTGTCGGAGGACTTGCAAGAAGAGTGTCATTCGTCTATTCTACATGACAACATGAACATTTCTCGTCTTATGGTGCATGCTAGAAGAGTGGAGGAGGCAAGGGCTAAGAGAAAGAGTAGAGATGCTAAGAGGGCAAGATCTTTGGATAGTGGTTACAAAGAATAGGCTTGAAATCCAAGACAAGCCTAGATTCAAGAAAAGGTTCTCTTATCAAGTTCCATCCAAATTCCCTAAGGCTCAGGATGATAAGGTGCCTAAGCCTAGAGCCCAAAAGGGAAGGAGCGGGAACTCACCAAATGAGAAGCCTACATGTGCCAAGTGCGCAAAAGGTCATCTTGGTGAATGCTTGGTAGGGACGGGAAATTGCTTTGGTTGTGGAAAGAGTGGTCACAAGGTTAGAGATTGTCCAAACTTGAAGGGTCAAGAGAAGGGTGGTCAAGCTCAAACAAGTGGTTCTAGTGAAGCTCCCAAGAAGAACCGCTTCTATGCTCTTTGCTCTAGGGTGAGCAAGAGACTTCTCGTGGTTACCGGTATGTTGAAAGTCTTTGCTATTGATGTATATGCTTTACTTGATCCGGGTGCTACCTTGTCATTTGTTACACCTCTTGTAGCTAAAAAGTTTGATATTTACCCAATATTTTGCATGAACCTTTTATAGTGTTTACACCGGTGGGTGAGTCGGTTGTTGCAAAAAGGGTGTATAGGAATTGTCCTATAATGTTGCCCAATAGAGTTTCTCATGTTGATCTAGTAGAACTAGATATGCTAGATTTTGATATTATATTGGGTATGGATTGGTTGCATACATGTTTTGCCTCTATTGATTGTAGGACAAGGGTGGTGAGATTTAACTTTCCAAATGAACCCATTATTGAGTGGAAGGGGGGAAATTCTATTCCTAGAGGTCGTATCATCCCTTGTCTAAAAGTATGCAAAATGATCTCTAAAGGTTGTCTATACCATATTATAAGAGTCCAAGACTTAGACTCCGAAATTCCTCCCATTGAGTCGGTCCCCGTAGTGAGGGAATTTCCGGAGGTCTTTCCTAATGATCTTCACGGTATCCCTCCCGAACGGGAAATTGATTTTGGTATCGATTTGCTACCGAAAACGAATCCCATTTCAATTCCTCCTTATCGGATGGATTCGGCCGAATTGAAGGAGTTGATGTCTCAATTTAAAGATTTACTAGACAAAAAAGGATTTATAAGGCCTAGTATTTCACTGTAGGGTGCTCTGGTATTGTTTGTAAAGAAGAAGAATGGGTCCTTGAGAATGTGTATTGATTATCGCCAACTCAACAAGGTCACTATTAAGAATAAGTATCCTCTCCCTCGGATTGATGACTTGTTTGATCAACTCCAAGGGGCGAGCTACTTTTCTAAAATTGACTTGAGGTCGGGGTATCAACAACTTAGGGTGAGAAGTGAGGATATACCAAAGACGACATTTAGGACTAAGTATGGGCACTATGAGTTCTTGGTAATGTCTTTCAGTCTCACTAATACTCCGACGATGTTTATGGACCTAATGAATAGGGTGTTTCAGAGACCTAGATTCATTTGTCATTGTGTTCATTGACGACATCTTGGTATATTGAAAAATGAGAGTGATCACATTGGTCATTTGAGGGTGGTATTGCAAACCGTTAAAGAACACCAATTGTTTGCCAAGTATAGCAAATGTGAGTTTTGGTCGAGGTCGGTGACATTTCTTGGTCATATCATCTCTAGTGAGGGAGTTGGGTTGATCCAAGAAAAACGGAGGTGGTGAAAAATTGGCCTAGACCATTGACTCTAACCGATATTAGGAGTTTCTTGGGTTTGGTGGGTTATTACCGGAGGTTCGTGGATGGTTTTGCGTCCATTGCATCTCCCTTGACTACTTTGACCCAAAAGTGTAAGAAATTTGAGTGGTCGGAGGCATGTATAAAATCTTCCAAATGTTGAAAGATAGGCTTACTTCCGCTCCGGTGTTGACTTTACCGGAGGGTACAAAGGGGTTTGTTGTGTATTATGATGCATCCCGTGTGGGTTTAGGGTGTGTGCTTATGCAACATGGGAAGGTGATAGCCTATGCTTCTAGGAAACTTAAGGTACATGGAGGAAACTATCCTCAAAAGACGAACGAGGAGTATGAGAAGAGAGTTTTGAAGGTCAGATCGGGTTGGCTGTTAGCGGCGGTGGTGTTTTACTTGAAAATATGGAGGCATTACTTTTATGGTGTTCATGTTGATGTCTTTACCGACCATTAGAGTCTCCAATATGTGTTTACCCAAAAGGAGTTAAATCTCCGACAAAGAATGTGGTTAGAATTGTTGAAAGATTACGACATGAGTGTCCTCTATCACCCCGGCAAGGCCAATGTGGTTGCGGATGCTCTAAGTCGTATGACTATGGGTAGTGTGTTACACATAGATGAAGCCAAGAAAGACCTAGTGAAAGATGTTCATAGGTTGGATAGGTTGGGTGTGAGGTTGGAAGGTTCTCCAAATGGTGGTGTTATGGTCCATCATAACTCCGAGTCATCTTTAGTGGTTGAGGTGAAGTCCAAACAAAACCTTGATCAACCATTGATGGAATTTAAAGAATTGGTTCTCGGTAAGTTGAATGAGTCATTCTCCTTAGGGGGGGGGGATGGTGTTTTGAGGTACCAAGGGAGATTGTGTGTTCCCAATGTAGATGGGTTAAGGGACCGGATCTTTGAGGAAGCCCATGGGTCCCGCTACTCCATTCATCTGGGTTCGACGAAAATGTACCATGATCTTAGGGAAGTATATTGGTGGGAAGGTATAAAGAGGGACATAGCGGAGTTTGTCGCTAAGTGTCCAAATTGCCAACAAGTAAAAATCGAAAATCAAAAGCCGGGTGGCTTACTACAAGAAATCCAAGTTACTACTTGGAAGTGGGAAGACATCAATATGGATTTTGTAGTGGGTTTACCTCGAACTCAAAAGCAATATGACTCTATATGGGTGGTTGTGGATAGGTTCACCAAGTCCGCTCACTTTATTCCCGTCAAGTCTACTTATTCGGCGGAAGATTATGCTAGGATATTCATAGATGGGATTGTGTGTCGCCATGGTATTCCGTTATCCATCATATCGGATCGGGGTGCGCAATTCACATCTAGGTTTTGGAGGTCATTCCAAAAAGGGTTGGGTACTAAGGTGAAGTTGAGTACCGCTTTTCATCCCCAAAATGATGGTCAAGCGAAACGTACTATTCAAACCCTTGAGGATATGCTTAGGGCTTGTATTATTGATTTCAAGGGAATTTAGGATAAGCATTTGCCTTTGGTGGAGTTTGCATATAATAACAGTTTCATTCTTCTATTTCCATGGCTCCCTATAAAGCCTTGTATGGTAGGAGGTGTAGGTCTCCTATTGGATGGTTTGAAGTTGGAGAGCCTTAACTTCTTGGTCCCGATTTGGTTTATAAGACTTTGGAGAAAGTTTATATCATAAGGAACCGGTTGCAAACGGCCTATAGTCGGCAAAAGTCTTATGCCTATCATAGGAGAAGGGATTTGGAGTTTGAAGAAGGTGATAAGGTGTATTTAAAAATTTCACCTTAGGGGGTGGTTAGATTTGGCAAGAAAGGGAAGTTGAGTCCTCGTTATGTGGGTCCCTATGAAATTTTGCAAAGAGTTGGTAAGGCTGCCTATGAATTAAAACTCCCTAGTGAATTGGCTTCGGTTCATCCGGTTTTCCATGTTTCTATGTTGAAGAAGTGTATAGGTGATCCCGAGTCTATTATTCCTATTGAGGGTCTTGGTATCAAGGATAACCTCTCTTATGAGAAAGTCCCGGGTCAAATTCTTGATAGGCAAGTAAACAGGTTGAGGAATAAAGAGGTGGTTTCCGTGAAAGTGTTATGGAAAAATCACCTAGTTGAGGGTGCAACATGGGAGGCCGAGGCCGACATGAAGTCCCGTTACCCTCATCTTTTTGATAACTAAGGTTAGTTACTGTTGTTAATAATGAAAATAATGATTATAAATGAAGGTTAGTTGATTTTTGGTGAAGTCTTGCAAAATGTGCATTTTGAATTGCATTACAGTGAGTTACAGTGAATTGGTGCATAAAACTTGAAATTGCCTTTTTGTTTTTTTTGAAATATGTTGTGCATTTTGATGTGGTGAGTCATTATAGAAAAGTTGTGTAGCATGTTGATAAGATAAACTTAGTTCTAATTGACTCATGCAAAATATGTTGAGCTCATGTGTGTTGTGAGAAGGAAATGCCTCATGATGAAATGATTGAGCCTTATGTGTGGAAATTGAAGTTTTGAAATTTGCCTTGTTGAAATGATATGATTTATGTTGTTTTGATATTGTTGATTGGTTGGCCTGCTAGTCTTGAGTCTACTCCTCCGTTCAAAAGAATTTTAGTGTCATTCGGGGACGAATGTTTCTAAGGGGGGGGGGGATAATGTAACACTTCAAAAAATTCAAGACGAGTATTAAAGCTTAACATAGGTGCCATGAGGTCTAAACACTGTTTTAAGACCTATTGTAATTAATATAGGTCATTTAGGAAGTTTAGGAACCAAAACGTCCAAGAACGTCCATGACGTTCGGAAACTAGTTCTAAGAGGTACTAGCGTGCCTAAGCCTATTTGACGAGCTTTTAGACGTTGGAAATCCATGAAAATTGGTTTAAGTGTAGCTAATAGGTGTTTAAGATGTTTTGTGGTCGAAACATCCAGGTACGACTCCCCAAGGACCAAGGGCCCTTGAGGATGACCCTAACACGTAGGAGGCAGCACTGCCTGGGCAGTGTGCAACCACGAGAGGCCATCAACGGTTCGTGTGTGGATCAATGGGGAGTCGATGCCAACCGTGTTCCACACTTAGCCAAATCGATGGAGCCCTCACCTGCACAAGTCTCTAACTAAAACGACGAGTGTGCACGACGGAGGGGTGACCAATTATCGACTCACAGACGGCCCATCGATCGGGGTCTCGTCTGTCAGGGTCAAAATTTGTGCACATTTTAACTTGGTTTCATTTAATTAGTTAAGGGGTTATGTGGTTAATTAGGGTTTAAGAGAGTCTAATTAAGTTAATTAACCCCCATATAAAGACCCCAACCCTCACTATACTTAACACAACTCTCAAAACAAATCCTCTTTCTTCTCTCTTCTTTTTCTGTCTATTTGGAAGACACCATTGAAGTCTAGCTAGAGGAGGGATTTGGGGGATGAAAAGGGACGATTTCACCAACAAATCTTCATCAAACCTTGAGGTATGAGATGTAATTCACCTTTGAGACCTCTTTCCTCAGAGGGTTCCTTCAAAATATTTTCAAAAGTTGGGTTTTCATGTGGGTTCTTTTCAATCTCGAAATTAGGGTTATGAATTGAGTTGTTTATGTTTTCTATTCGATAATATAAATATATTAACATGTATTCTAACTTGATTTTTGTACATCTTGATGATTTGGTATAGAATGTAGATAATGATCCTTCACCCTTAACTCTAGGTTGGATATTGCCATGAATTAGGTTGAAATTGATTTAATTGACTTTGTTATTGGTTGAATTGCTATTAATTAATGTTGTTACGTAATCATAAACAAATTAGACTGAACGGTAGTCTTTCATGCTAATTCTTGAGATGATGATCTAGGTTAGAAAGTGAATTGACCTAAGTATCTTGTCTTAAGTTATGATCTAGTATTGAATTGTGATGTAGTGATTCTTCTAGCCTTGTTATTATGTTGATTATTGGATTATGAAGTTGTATACCCTAAATTGGATTGAATTTAGGGTTTATGGTAAGATTTTGATGATGAACTATGAAGGAGACTTGGTAAGTCTTATGATCTCTATCCTTTACTTCCAATTGTGGTTAATTGTGATTAAGCAATGATGTTATATTGGAGTAACCCTTGTATTAGGATGTATAGGATGGTATGATGTTGAATTGAAATGTATTGACTATGTTGTGAGGTTGATTAAGGTGTATGTGTTATAAGATGGTGGTGACTATCAATGTGCCTTATTATGATATGAAATGTTAATGTGTTAACCTCACTTATATGAATTGTAATGAAATGACTTATACTCATGCAATTCTTATTGAGCTATTGATGATGATGATTATACAAGGGCTAGACCATATGACCTAAACTAAGTTATGATTGTTAATAAAGATTTAAAGACATTTCAATAAAGGGACTTAGGTTAGCACCGAGTAAACTTGACAATGGGAGGTGATGACTTCCCAAAGAGGAAGATTCACCCTATAGTTCTATATGAGATGTTGACTTTCCAAGGAGGAATACTCATCATATAAATTCCCATGAGAGGAGGCCCCAATTGCCAAGTGGTATGAAGAGGGAATGGACCTATCTCTTAGTTCTTGAACTATGTTGCCCCCATAGGAAGACTAGCTAGTGGATCCACGTAGAAAGCTACGTTTATGTTTGGTTTTACTTTGGCCGGTCAACCACCATCCATCGGTGTAAGGTTTTACAACACCGGATTCCATATTTAGCTCTTGTGGTCTATGTCGGTTAAGGCAAGTGTTCCCTAAACTAAAATGAAATAATGAAGTATAAACTAACTAAGGTGACTTGACAGGTTTGACTTAGCTTAGGTAGGGGTATGAGACTCTACTTATGCCTTGCACTAGTTGGCCTTGATGGAAGCTTTAGGAAGTTGATATTATGTATGTATATGATAATGATGTATATAATGATAATATGTTGATGCTAAAATATAAATGGTATTATATGATAATGATTATCCCTTTGAGTATGTAATTGGATTGTACTATTAAAGTATGATGTAATGTATCCTTAAAGGTTATATTATGTGAAGTTGGAGATTGGTTATTGTTTCTTGTTGGGTCTACTTGATTGAGTGAGGTTATGGGGCTTTGCTTGGTTATTGCACTTGTTGACTTGATAAGGATTCATGATTAATTGTCTTGCTTATTATGATATGGTTAACTCTTATTCATGCTTGTGGTGTCATTCCTTGATGATAGAGTTGTAGTAGATTATGGGTTCAAGTATGTTGATATGCGTATTACTTTTTGTATTAGTAAGCATGTCTTGTTGTTAGTATGACTTGCTTGATTATGCACAAGACTTTTAAAGGGCAGAATAGCATGGTTTAAACTAAATGCCCCTTTTTAGCATGGTTTGATCTTATATGTACATATGGTCTCATATTTAGTATAAGTGGCGTACTAACCCAATTTTCTTCCTTTTCTTAAACATTTTAGGTTCCGGTCGTTAAAGGCTCATTCGAGACGACTTGAAGAAGACTTGGATATTCTCTACCATCCAAGTGGGTAGGTCTTCACTTTCTGAGGGCGATGCCAATATCTCACTTATGGAGTTGCTTTGTTTTTCTAAGACTCTTATGTTCATTCTATTTTCATTTGAGTACGATTTGTATAAGCCTATATGTGGCTTCTTTACATTGACTATGATCGTTTTGATGGTATGATATGAGACAATCTTTGAGACTATGTTCTATCTTATATATATAGATATATGTGCAATAAAAGTAGAAGGCTATGTAACCTTCCTATACGAAGGGTCTATGTATACTCGATATATATATTATGTGTATGTAGGGGTCTATGTAAACCTCCAAATAGAAATAATAAAAGTTTTAAATTTTCCGCTAAATTTGACTTATGAATGTGATGATGTAAGCTAAGAGGCTAGTCTTAGTCCTCAAAGAGGACGACGCACCGGTTACGTCTAAAGGGTAAACCCGAATGTGACAGTTATAGGGTTGAGAAAGATATTCAAGTGTTCATTGACGAGGTTTGCAAGGTGTTGGCCATCATGGGAGTGACTCCGGTAGAAAACTAGGAATTGGCCGCTTATCAACTTAAGGGGGTTGCTCAAATTTGGTTCAACCAATGGAAGTAAGCAAGACTGGTAGATGCGGGTCCCTTAAAATGGGAAAGGTTTAAGTCCGCTTTTCTTGATAGGTTCTTTCCTCTTGAGATGAGGGAGGAGAAAGTGCTTGTGTATATCAATCTCCGAAAAGGAAATATGAACGTGAAAGACTATGCCTTGAGATTTACTCAATTATCTAAGTATGCCCCTTCTATAGTTGCCATCTCTAGGACAAGGATGAGCAAGTTCGTTTCGGGTTGTGTCCGAATTGGTAGTGTAAGAGTGTCATACGACTATGATTGTCCATGACATGGATATTTACTGTCTCATTGTCCATGCCCAACAAATTGAAGAGGAAAATCTCAAAGAGAGATGTAGGGAAACAAAGAAGGCAAGGGCAGATGATGGCAACTTTTCATACTCTAGGTTCACTGGATGTGGTCGTTCAAGGTTCGGCAATGGTTATCTAGGAAAGATTCTTCTAGTGTTCCTCCAAGGTCTATCAATTAAGGGGTGTCTAACCATAAACCTAAAGAAAGAAATGGTAGTGAATCCCTATTGCCTACTTGTGCTAGGTGTGGAAAAAACATGACGAAAAATGTCTAGCCGACATCGATGGTTGCTTTAGCTGTGAAATAAATGGTCATAATATGAGGGGTTGTCCAATGACTAAGTATAATAGAAGAGAGGGTAAAAAATCTCCTCCTAGTGGTTTGGGTTCTAATGCTCTGAAGCAAAACCAATTGTATGCACTCCAGACTCGAGGTCAACAAGAGGGTTCTCTCAATGTGGTTACCGGTATGTTGAAAGTTTTACAAATTGATGTATATGCTTTACTTAATCCCAATGCTACTTATTCTTTTGTGACACCATATGTGGCTATTTGATTTGATGTGCTTCTAGATATGGTATTAGATCCTTTTTCCGACTCTACTCCTTTAGGTGATTTCGTGATGGCTGACAGGGTTTATAGAAAGTGTCATGTCTCCTTATCCCATAGAGTCGCTCTTGTTGATTTGGTTGAACTTGATATTCTAGATTTTGATTTCATCCTTAGATTAATTGGTTGGACTGTTGTTTTGATTCTATTGCTTGTAGGACTCATGCAGTCAAGTTTCGGTTCCTAAATGAGTCCGTCGTTGAGTGGAAGGGGGAAGTTCTATGCTGAAAGGTTAGTTTATTTTATACCTTAAAGATAAAAAGACATTTCTAAGGTTTTTTGTACCATTTAGTTAGGGTGAGGGACATGGATTCCAAAACCGCTAGTCTTGAGTTGGTTCCCATTGTTAATGAGTTTTCAGAAGTGTTCCTACATGAATTACCTGGTATTCCTCCTGAAAGGGAAATAGACTTTGGTATTTACCTTCTCCTAGATATGCAACCTATTTCTATTCCTTTTGATAGAATGACTCCAACAAAACTGAAAGAATTAAAGGACCAATTGGAAGATTTATTGGATCAGGGTTTCATCCGACCAAGTATCTCTCCACGGGGTGCTCCCATTTTGTTTTCTAACAAGAAAGATGGTTTACTTCGTATATGTATTGACTTTTCGACAGTTGAATAAAGTGACCATTAAGAATAACTATCCTCTTTCAAGGATAGATGATTTGTTTGAACAACTCCAAGGTGCGAGTTAGTTTTCTAAGATTGATCTTAGGATGGGTTATCAACAATTGAGGGTGAAGAATGATTATATTCCGAAAACAACTTTTAGAACCCGGTATGGTCATCATGAATTTTTCGTGATGTCGTTTTGCTTAAATAATGCTCTGGCGGCAATGGTGGATTTAATGAATGAAGTATTTATACAATACCTTGATATGTTCATACTTGTGTTCATCGATGATATTTGACTGAGAATGACCACATTAAGAATTTGGGGATTGTGTTGCAAATCCATAAGAAACAACAACTTTTTGTAAAGTTTAGCAAATGTGTGTTTTGGATAAGGTTCGGTAGCTTTTCTTGGTCATATTGTCCAAGTAAGGGTATTTATGTAGATCCTAAGAAGACAAATGCGGTCAAAAGTAGTCCTAGTCCTCTATAACGTTCAAACATTATAAGTTTCTTGCATTTAGATGGTAATTATAGAAGGTTTGTTCAAGGATTCTCTTAAATTGCCTCTCCTTTGACAACTTTGACTCAAAAGAAGGATAAGTTCATATGGTCCAAATTATGTGAGAAGAGTTTCCAAGCGTTGGAAAATAGACTTACTTCCACTCCAGTGTTGACTTTACGGGAAGGGACAAATGGGTTTGTGGTATATTGTGATGCCTCAAAAATTGGGTTAGGATGTGTGCTTATGCAAAACGACAATGTTATTGCCTATGATTCAAGGAAACATAAGGTCCTTGAGAAAAATTATCCGACAACAAGAGCCTACAATATGTTTTTAAGCATAAAGATCTTAATTTTCGCAAAAGAAAGTGGCTTGAGAGACTTAAAGACTATGATATAAGTGTTCTCGATCACCCCAGTAAGGAAAATGTAGTAGAGGATACTCTTAGCCGATTATAATAAATAATTTTTCCTATGTAGCATAAAATTAGAAAGAATTGGTACGAGATGTACTTGGATTGGCCCGATTGGGTGTTCAGTTGATGGACTCTACGAAGGGTGGTGTTATGGTTCATGATGGTTCCTAACATCTTTTGTTAATGATGTGAAAGCTAAGCAATGTCTAGATCTGACTTTAGTAGAATTGAAAGAAGTGGTGATCAAGAAGTGCGTTGAGGATTTCTTTCGGGGGAG
Organism: Solanum sitiens; assembly: GCA_016801875.1. Lineage (NCBI taxonomy): Eukaryota > Viridiplantae > Streptophyta > Magnoliopsida > Solanales > Solanaceae > Solanum > Solanum sitiens. The sequence goes on along the minus strand of JABWTJ010000463.1, from coordinate 1,230,499 downwards.
ATAGTGTACTTAGATATCAAGGTCTTTTGTGTGTTCTGAATGTTAATGACTTAAGGGAACAAATCTTGACAAAAGTGTAACACCCCAAATTTTTTCTTTGAGCTAAGAGTCGAACCATGTTTCATTATGAGTAAGATTTTACCATGTAATTTAATATTGCTTAAGTATTAAGGTCAGGTCACTATATTAGCATCTTGAGTTTAAAGAAGAATCAAAGAGAATTCATTCAAGTCATTCCTTAGTTATTTTATGTTTTGGATAAACTTCAAACGACCATAACCTTCAACACATGATGAGTTAGGAGACTTGTCAAATATCAATTAGTCTTGGAATCCTCTTTCTAACACCACCGAGTTTGCTAATTTTTGAGCTCGTATGAGAGAGATATGCCCGTCTGAAGTGTGGTAGTCCAATCAAGGAAAGTTCCACGAAAATATGAAGGGTATTTTTGTCTATTCCTTACCCATTTTGGTGACAAATATGATTTTTGTCAGTTTTCATAAATCCAAATACGCTTAGGGTTTTATAAGAGAGTTGATTCAAGTCATTCCTAAGTTCTTTTAAAGTTTTGGGTCAACTTTAAATGACCATAATAATTAATACAAGATGAGTTAGGAGACCCATAATATATCAATTTAAAGGTCTTGGATTCCTCTTTCTAACACCACTGTATTTTCTATTTTCGAGCCTGTATGAGGTATATATGCTCATGTGAAGTCGGGATGTCCAAATAAGGAAAGTTAAATGAAAATATGAGGGGTATTTTGGTCTTTTCCTTAACCCCACTTATTCTAGATGCAAATCACACCAATTAAGGGTCTAAACTGATTAGAAATAGTTTAATTCGTCCCCAAAAGCATGATTTTCACCAAGAACTTAGTTCTTTGAGGTATGTAAGTTTCCACAATATTGAGTTTGTTAGTTCACATGCCAATAATGAGTTTCTTTTACGAGTTTCATCCATGAGATTGAGTATGCTGATAATCTTGTTGAGTTCTTGAGGCTTTGTACTTCATTGTTTGCTAATGAAGTTCTTGAGGTGAGAGTTGCAAATTTCTAAACTAATTTAAGGCTAAAAAAAATCAGATTTTCATATTTTAATCCATCACTCTCTTCTATCTCAAACCCTATGGTAAAATCCTAAGGGAAAATCAAAGTAGAAGACTCCATTCAAGATTGTTTCACTCTATTTCAAGATTCTATCAATATCTTTCATGATTCTTCTTCCATGTAAGTCCTTCTCCATAAATTTCATTCTCTCAAACTCAAATTCATTATATAATTACGAATCACTAATGAAATTCATAATTCTTGGTCATAGAGATTTCAAGAAACTATTCATGAATCTCAAGAAAGGTTTTCTTGATTGTTTACCTTCAAGCTAGGGTTTCAAGACTTCTAATCAAGCTTCTTTAAGAACCTTCTTCTTCTAGGAATGTAAGGCAATCATAGTTTAGGACTAGTTCTTCCTCACGCCCTACATATACTTTCAAATTACTAAAAGAGTAATCTAGGATTCTTTTCCTTGATTTGAGTATTCTTGAGATAAGTTGATTTTGAGTTCTTTAGTTCATATTTCTTTTAAAAATTCTATTCTTAATTATTGAGTTGCTATATTGTTATTGAGATTCTAGACTTAATTTTTTCATGTCTATATTTTAGCATAAATCGTATTTTGAATAATAAATTTGAAAAGTTTTTTTAAAGCCAACACTTGAGTTCTTAAACGGAGTTTTGAAAAAAGTAAGTATGATAATGTGAAGAGTCGTATACATGAGTCCATATTTTTATGTAGACCCTTGATTCAAGTCATTCATGCCTACAAATTCCACATGAACTCCGTAAATTGAGTATCTTTGAAAGCAGAAGTATTTTCAAGTTCTAAGTTCTTGAATATTGAGTTCCTAACCCTTTTGAAATTATATTCCTAATTGTGGAACTACTACATGTCACCCATGAAAGTCCTTAATTTGAGTAATTCATGTCCATAATTCCGCATGAACTCGATGAGTCGAGCAGTCTTGAGATGAGAAGTATCATTTAGTCCTTGAGTTGAGTAGTTCGTGCCCATAATTTCACATGAATCCTTCGAGTCTGATCATTCTTGAGATGAGTAGTATCATTGAATCCTTGATCTCGAGAGTCATTGAGTTCCAAGTATTGAGTTCTATGCATGGTTATTGAAAACCTTTAATTGAGTCGTTCACGTCCATAATTCGGCATCAACCCAATCTTAAGAAGTCTTTTTACAAATTGTTTTAAAACTTGTTTTATAGAGTTGGAAAGTTGAGTTTGAGAAAGTTCAGAGTTGAGTTAATTTTTTCAAAATGAATTTATGGGAACTAAGTATTCCCAAGAGTAAATGTTTTCACATTTAAAAAAGGAGGAAACTGAGATTTCCAAAGAGTTTTGAGCAGTTTGAGTATCATTTCTTTTAAGAGAATAATTTTGAGTAATAATCTCAAAACCCTAAAAGATTTATGTTCTTAAGAACATATGAGCTAGTATATTTTGAGAGTAATATTTAGTACCGATATGGGGGAGTGTTCATACAATTCACAGCTCCCATAAACCATGTTTCCAATGTGGGCAGAAAGGGTCATAATTTTTAGATGATTCCTTAATGCTTTTTAGTTTAGATTAGTGGATCCACATAGTAGTAGGTTCTATACCCCGACATAATATAAGACAATTCTGGCAGTGTGGGTTAGATAATATATCATCATATAACTAATAGTGATGGTTCTCAATTAGAGAATTTCCGACAGAGTTATATTGTATTTTTATATACAAACTGAGTTATTATTGTATTCTTCAATACATTGAGTTGATATCTATTGTTTTTAAAATATTTTCATATATTGCATATTTTATTGTTGCTTTATCTTGAGTTGAGTATCTTATTGTTGAGTTGCGCTCTATTTCTCTGAGTTGAGTTAAACTATGTTTCACAGTGTTGAGTCTCTTATTAGTGAGTTGAACGATGTTTCATTGAGTTGAGATGAGTGAGTTGAGAAGAGGTAACTATGTTTTGTTTCCATCAGTTCATGCTTATGTTTATGTTTTAGAATTACTCTTACATGCTCGTATATTCCATGTACTAAGACATTTGACTTGCATCATTTCCTAATGTAGACACGTATATTCAGGATCATCAATAGGCATTTCGTTAAGGTCATGTTATATTCATGTCAGGTTTGGTGAGCCTTCTTATATTCCAGAGTACTTTTCCTTTATCTTAGAGTTATTAGTTTTAAGATGTCATGGGTCTTGTCCTAAAATCCTTCGGTAATAGTAGAGGCTTCATAGATAGACAAAGTTGAGGAGTTTATGTATTTACTTTTATTTTGAGTATTCGTACAAACCTTTTAAAAGGTTGAGTATTCGAGTTTATTAAAGTTATTTCAGTTTTAAGCTTTTGTATGCTTGACTTAGATTTCCGCTTGTAAGCAGCCAGGATGGGGGTTTGGTTGGAAACAACAATTCTTATCGAGTGACAACCACGTCTAGGGGGTAGGCTTGTCGTAACAAGAAGCCCATAATTTTCCATTTACCTGGGAGCCACCAAGATGTACCGTGATTTACGGGAGGTCTATTGGTGGAATGGGATAAAGAAGGATATTGTGGGATTTGTGGCCAAGTGTCCAAATTGCGCACAAGTAAAAGTTGAGTATCAGAAATCGGAAGGTTTATCCAAACAGATGAGCATTACTACTTGGAAGTGGGAAGACCTTAATATTGACTTCATAGTAAGATTGCCACATACCTAATGATAATATGATTCAATTAGGGTTATAGTATACTGAATGACAAAATCGTCCATTTCGTTCTTGTTAAGGTTTCTTATTTGGTGAAAGATTATGCTAAGTTATATTTGAGGGATATGGTATAGTTGCATAGAGTGCCCTTATCTATTATCTCCGATAAAGATACTCTATTTACTTCTCAGTTTTGGAAGTCATTCCAAAATGGTCTTAGCACTAAAGTGAAGCTTAGCACGACTTTCACCACAAACCGATGGGTACGCGGAGCGAACTATCTAAAATATGGAAGATATGTTAAGAGTTTGTTTCATAAATTTCAAGGGAAATTGGTATGATCACTTGCCATTGATTGAGTTTGCTTATAATATTAGCTACCATTCTAGTATTGGTATCTCTCTTTGAGGCTCTTTATGACAGGAGGTGTAGATCTTCTATAAATTGGTTTGAGGTGGGTGAAGTTTCCTTAATAGGACGCGAGTTAGTTCATTAGGTTGTGGAGAAAGTCTGAATTATTAGAGAGAGGTTGAGAACATCCCAAAATTAATAAAGTCCTATACTGATATTAGAAGAATAAACCTTGAGTTTGATATTAGTGATTGGGTTTACTTTAAAATCTCACCCATGAAGGGTGAGATGATAATTGGGAATAAAAGGAAGCTTAGTCCCCGATATGTAGGCCCATATAGAGTTTTGAGACATGTTGGTATGGTTGCTTATGAGCTTGAGTTACCTAATGTATTGGCAAGGGTGCATCCAATTTTCCATGTCTTTATGCTTAAGAAGTGTGTTGGAGATCCGACATACATAGTTCCTCTAGAAAGTTTGGGGGTTGATGAAAGTCCCTCTTATAAAGAAGTATCGGTGGGGATCTTACACCTTCAGTTAAGAGTTGAGAAACAAAAAAGTTGCTTCCGTGAAAATATTGTGGAGGAATCATTTAGTTGAGGGTGCTACTTGGGAGGTCGATATGATTGTCACGACCCGAGAGCACCCCCTAGTCGTAACATGACATATTCAACCTCGAAGAGGTCTTATACAAACCCTTAGAACTCATTCATCACATAGGCATTAAAAATAGTTCGGAATTAAAACTTTTCACAATAGAGTGAACAATAGGAAAATCTTTTGTAAAACAAAGGATACTAATTCTCAACATCACCAACTTAGACACATCTCAACACCATAGGTTCACAACCCTTTACATTTGAAAGAAAACTACTAAAAGTCTATTACATGAATTCAAAGAAAACTTATAAGATAAATGTCCCCAAATGTTTAAAAACATACCAAAGATTAAGGATAGCAAATACAAGCACTTAAATCAAGAAAGGATCTTCTAGTCTCCACAACCTACACTATCTAGTAAAAACATGGAGAAATGGTGTTAGTACAAATATGCAATAAGTATGATGACCATGAAATATCATGCAAAAAGGGAAATAATTTGAGGTGAGTGCTTTTCATGCTATTTTTGTAAATTATCATACACAAGTATAAGATACACATTACAAGTCAATATTAACATATAAGATACTACCACAATACAAGACATGGCCATATTCATTAAGTAACCCATTTAATCATTTTTGACCCTCCATCTAAGGTTATCCTAAGACCCTCGTAAGTAACACATGAAATGGACGCCCATACAAACTCATCATACACACCTAAGTTTTCCTCAATAATAAGTGTTCCAATAAGTCAACATTTACTAGTAAAGACATTTAAGGAGACATTCATGCATTTCGGGTACTTCACATAATGGTCTTTAAAGACCTAGGGAATTCACTTTAGTATCTTCTAAGCCCACTAGTGCCATGTGTAGATAGCATCCCATACTCCTACCTACATACTGTAGAATAAATCTAATAACTAGAGTGCACATCCCACATGATGGGAATAGACGTTAACCGACATAGACCACACTAGCTAGGCATGAAATTCAGTGTCATAAGACCCCACACCGTGGAAGGTGTTTTACTTACCAAGGGTAAAACTAACAAGCAACCCATGTAGGCACATGGTTTAGGGGATATCCAAAGATTTTCATTGGACTCTTGCCTTTTCTATGGGAAGAGACACCGTCTTAACCATATCCACTCGATGCTAGCCTTAGTTCCCATAGAGTATTTCATTCACATGTGTGTACTAGAGAGGGAACCAACATTAGGTCTACCAACCCATAGTATTTCTACCAAGAACGTCACCATGCTTAGGTCTACCGATCAAGGTTCATTAAGGATATCTCATTGACTTTCTTAGATAAGGTTTTCTACCGTTACGATCCACCATCTCTAAGTCTATCATATCACACAAGTAGGAGGGACCATCATAAGGCCTTTCACTTCAAGGTTTTTCATTCACCTCGGGATCTAGACTCATCAAGAAGGGTCACCATTCTTAGATATACAAGTTCAAGACATTGCCTAGAAGCCTCATTAATCACTCATAGGAAGGGAATCATTCTCAGGTCTACCGATTCTAGGCATTCATTCATTTGTTACTTAAGAAAAGGATGCCTAAGCCTACCAAGTCAAGAGATCACATTCAATATGTTTCATGCATCAAGTAGAGGCACCTAAGTCTACCAACCAAGATACAACATCACAATATAGAGATCCTTCACATTCTAACATCAACACATATGAGCAGTTATGAGAGAATCATACTTTACATCACAATACTATAACACTTTATACAAGATATCCTTGAGATCACCTGAACACCTTTACATAATCCCTTACATATACCTTCACATGCTACTACCCAATTCATAATATAATTTCTTCAAGGCCATGGTCACAATGTATAAACATAACTAAGCACCGCCACTATAAGTGGACCAAACCATACAAGAACAATTCCAATATAACAAGAGGAATTAGGTCAACTTACTCTTCACCCAATCCATAGTCTCCATTTATCAAGTCTCAAAAAATTCATCATAGGATAGGTATAAATAATATCAGATATCAAAAATACAATACAATCTAAACACAATTCTAAAAATATCCAATCATAACCATAAAGCCCACTTTGTAAGCCAACTTTAGGAATATAATGAAATCATGGGTTCATAGAATTTTCCCCCTTAAAATCATAAATAAACGATCAATATACTCATAGTTTATCGATTGAAAACGTTTGATCTAAGAATCCACGAGTTTGAGTAAGAATTGCGTTTTTTCACAATCTTTAGAAACTTGAAAACCATTTGAAAATTGGCTCTAAAGTGGAAACTTAGATAATGACTCACCATACCTTAAAAATGAATTCCCCACGAAATGTAAGAAGAAAACACTTGAAATCTTCAACCCTAGCTCTAATTTTTTCTTAGGTTTCAATTGTGTTCTAGAGAGCTCTCTTTGGAAAAGGGGTTTTGATTTTTGAAGAATGAACTCTAAATGGTAGTTTAATTATTTTAACATACTCAAAATACTTGAATACATAAAATAACCACCTAAGTATTTAATTGGGAAACTTTCACATATAGCCACTTAAAAATAATTAATTACTCTCTATAGCTATAGTTTGATAATTACAATTTGTAGCTACATGTTATTTGGAGGAGAGAGGCGAGCGAGACTTGGAGAGAGAGGAGAGAGGCGAGAGAGGGGGAAAAGAGTGGGAGTTAGGTGAATTGTATATGTATATTGGTTAGATAATTGTATATTATACATATGTAATTGTATATATGGCAAGAGAGATTGGGATATGGAGGAGAGAGACGAGCGAGACTGGGAGAGAGAGGAGAGAGGTGAGCGAGAGAGGGTAGAGAGTGGGAGAGAGGTGAATTGTATATGTATATAATTGTATATAAATGTATATTATACATATACATTTGTATAAATAACAAGCGAGATTGGGAGAGGAAGGAGAGAGGCAAGCGAGATTGAGAGAGGGAGGAGAGAGGCGAGCGAGAGAGGGCAGAGAGTGGGAGAGGTGAATTATATATATGTATATAGGCTAAAAATTGTATATTATACATATTTATTTGTATATCCTGGCGAATTATACATATACAAACATGACTAATTATACAAACTCGAAGTTAGCCCACGTAATTAATGTATAATGTTAGTCGCGAGTGGTAATTATAGCAAACTATAGCTATGATGAGTAATTATCATGAAATGACCCATAAACATGAGATCCTGAACCTTGATTCCATAACTCGATTCAAGGAAAGTTAATATCAAAGTCAAAAGAAGTAAGAATCAGGTCTAGAAGTTAAGAAGGAAGTAAAAGAGAAGTTTTAAAACTTTTCAAAAGTCTTTCACAAACGTTTTAACTTTGTTTTAAGACATAAAGTTCAGGTTGAGTAAAGAGTAAAGAGTAAGGACTTAGGTTCATTTCTTTAAAGAAGCATATGGGGACTATGTATTCCCAAAGAGTTTTAAAATATTTTCACATTTGAGCAAGAAAGGGAACATCGACGCCAATAGAGCTTTTAAGCTAAGTTTTGAGTGATTAATTCAAACCAAAGAGAGAAGTTTGTTTTAAAAATGTATGAGCTAAGTATATTTGGAGAGTAGTATTGAGCACCGATATGTGGATGTGAGTTCATATTAATTCAAGTCTCCATAAACCATGTAGCCATCATGTGGATGTGAGTTCATATTAATTCCACTATTTTACAGGCTTTATGTATACTGCGTGTGTTTATTCTTTCTGATGAGTCAAGTTATTCATGGGTTGAGTAAAGCGAAGGTAAGAGTTCCTTTTAGATTCTTTTATAGGCTATGTTGTGTTTAGTATTCCAACTCGCATACTCGTACATATGATGTACTAATGCCAGTGGACCTGCATCGTCTAATGATTAAGACACATGCAACCACGATTAACATCCACCGCCTCGTTAATCAAGTTCAGCACTCAAAGTCAGATTGGTGAGCCTCTTTGCATTCTGGAGGACTTCTTTTACTTTGTTTTCACTATTTCATTGTTAGGATAATCGAGGGTCTTTTACAGACACCCCTTGTTGTTTTAGAGGTTTCATGGACAGTTAGTAGTTTAGTTTTCTTTACATTATCATTCAAATTTTGTTTAAAGACATAAATGAACATTTTGGATAAGTTTTATATCTTCTTAAATTATGTTTTGAGATTGTCTTGTAAAGTTAAGTTCTCTGTTGAGTAAGTAATCTAGGCCAAACGTTCTCTTAGGGCCAGTAATGGTTCTCGAGTGCCAGCCACGTCTAGGATGTAGTCTCGGGGCATGAAAAATATAGTTGTAGAGCACAGAGTTCAAGATTCTTGGGAGTCTATGAAGTCATGTGTGTAGATTCCTAGGTTATTGATTGAAGAGTGCCAGATCTATAATTAGGAGGCTGCGACACTTTGGAAGTTTTCTCACCTCTTTGATACTTATTTTGTGCGTTAGAGTTTGGTCTATAAAACGTTCCTTTCTAATTCGTGCTTCCATATGTTTTCAGATAATCATGTCTCTACGAAGAGCTGTCAAAGGTCGTCCTTATAGGATAAATGTCACCAATGTTAAGTTCCGTGAGGCTATAAAGATGCTAAGTGAAGTAGTGACTAATCAGGTTGGATAACAGAGAGAAGCTAGATAGGAAATGACTAATACTTCAAGGATCCGAGATTTCTTGAGGTTGAATCCTCCTAGTTTAATGGGTTCAAGGACTACTGAGGATCCAGAGAGTTTTGTTGAGGAACTAAAGATGGTGCTTGAGGTTTTGCATGTTGCTAATACTGAGAAAGTTGAATTAGCTGCAACCAATGGAAGAATGTTTCAAGGACTTTGTTTGACCAGTGGAAAGACAGTAGAGTTGAGGATGCACCACCTGCAGAGTTGGGCATGTTTTGAGGAGGCCTTCTTGGGGCATTTCTTTCCCCAAGAACTGAAAAAGGCTAAGCTACGAGAATTTCTTACCCTTAAGCAGGATTCCATGAGTGTTTATGAGTATGGATTGAATTTCACCCATCCCGTTATGCTCCAGAGTTGGTTGCGTATATAAGGAGTAGAATAAGTTTGTTAGTTATTGGGTTGTCCCGTCTATAAAGCAATGAGGGTAAGGCAGCGATGCTAATTTGGGACATGGATATATCAAGGTTGATGGTCTATATGTAGAAGGTTGAAGAAGAGAAGCTGATTAGAAAGAATTCAGAAATAGGAAAGCTATGATAGGGAATGTACTCGGGAAGCAGAAAAGTCATGTCAATCGCTCGTCATTTAAGCAAAAGCAAAAAGGACCTGCACTATCATCTGATAGTGCACATACACCCAGAAACAAAGGTGAGTATAACTGTCAACATTCGCAGAACGTTAGAGATACACCTACATAGTCTCACGGTAGTATGGCACAAGGAGGTAACGAGGATCCTCTAGATGTTGTCACTAGTATGATCAAAGTCTTTACTTTTGATATTTATGCTTTCCTAGATCCAGGAGAAAGTTTATCTTTTGTAACCACTTATGTTGTAAATAAGGTTGATGTTCTTCTTGAGAAACTCTGTGAACCCATTTGTGTTTCTACAATGTTGGGGAGTCTATTCGAGCTGATTGAATATATCATGATTGTGTCACTTCCATCAATTAAAAGGACACCATGGATGATTTAGTCGAATTAGACATAGTAGATATTTATGTCATTCTTGGTATGGACTGCTTCATGCATGTTATGCCTTCATTGATCGTAGAACTCAAGTTTTCAAGTTTGAGATTCCAAGTGAACAAGTTTTGGAGTGAAAAAGTAGTTCAACATAACGTAAGGGTTGTTTTATTTCGTACCTTAAGGAAAGAATCTTCGTTTCCAAGGGGTGTGTATATCATTTAGTTCGACCTAATGATTGTAGTGTTGAGATACCTCTTATTAAGTCAGTTTAAGTAGTAAGAGAGTTTTGAGAAGTCTTTTCCAGGTGATCTACCAGTAGTCCTTTTTGAGAGAGAAATAGACTTCGGCATAAACATTCTTCGAGAAACTCATCCTATATCTATTCCGCTATATAGAAGTGCACGAGTAGAGTTGAAAGAGCTTAAAGACCAGTTGAAATATTCCAAGATAAAGGTTTCATTCGACCAAGTGTCTCATCTTGGGGCGCTCTGGTCTTATTTGTGAGAAAGAAAGACGATTCCCATATGATACGTATAGATTATCGTCAGTTTAACAAGGTTAACATCAAGATTAAGTATCCTCTTCTGAGAATTTCTCAGCTTCAGGGTGCCACATTTATTTTAAGAAATAGACCTCAGATATGTCTACCATTAGTTAAGAGTTAGGGAATGTGATATTCCAAGTACAACTTTCAGAACCCGTTATGGCCATTATAAGTTTCTGGTCATGTCTTTTGGTTTGACAAATATGCCTGCAACATTCATGGATCTTATGAATAGAGTATTTAAGCCTTACATGGATGTTTTTGTTATCGTCTTTATTGATGACATACTAATCTATTCGAGTAATGAAGTTTAACATGCTAGCCATCTCAGAATAATTGTTAAGACTTTGAAAGATAAGGAGTTATATGCTAAGTTTTTGAAATGTGAGTTTTGGCTTGAGTCTATGGCTTTCTTGGTCCATATAGTTTCCGGTGATAGAATTAGAGTTGATACTCAGAAAAATAGAGGCAGCGCAAAATTTGCCTAAACCCACATCTCCAACTGATATTAGGAGTTTCTTCGTTTTTTTGGCTATTATAAAAAGTTCGTAGATTTTATATGGGGACTATTTGAGACTAAAAAGTTCAAGTTGAGTAAAGAGTAGAGATTGAGGTTCATTATTCAATGAAGTATATGGGGACTATTTATTCCCAAAAGTTTTAAAATGTTTTCACATTTAATCAAGAAATGGAACATCGATTACAAGAGAGCTTTTAAGCTAAGTTTCGAGTAATTATCTCAAACCAAGGAAAAAAGTTTGTTTTAAAAACATGTGAGCTAAGTATAATTTGAGAGTAGTATTGAGCACCGATATGGCGAAGCAAATTCATATTAACTTAAGTCTTCATACACCATGTAGCCACCATGGATAATAAATGATTATAATTTTTAGATGACTCCTTAAGATGTTGTTAGCATAAACTAGTGGATCCACTTAGTTAAGGAGTCATATATGAAATTAAAGAATAGGACAGTTCTGGATACATGCGCAAGATGATGTACCACAACTTAGTCTCATAATGGTGGTTGTCTGTTAGAGAATCTCCCACAAAAACTATATTACTTTTTACATAAGTAAAGCTAAGTTTATTATTGCATTTTCTTTAACGAAATAAGTTGTTTTCTACTGTTTTACAAGATTTATATATAGTGCATGCATTTTATTGATTTATATTGAGTTAATTTATTCATGAGTTGAGTAAAGCCAAGGTAAGTGTTCCTTTCAGATTCTTTTCCAGCCTATGTTAGCATTCCAACTCAGATACTCGTATTGATTCACACATGTCAGTTGGCCTGTATCGTCTTAAGATGTAGACACAGATAACCAGGATCAACATCCAGTGCCTCATTGATCAAGTTGAGCACTCAGAGTGAGATTGGCGAGCCTCATTGCATTTTGGAGGACTCCTTTTATTTGCTTGAACTATTTCATTGTTAGGATAATCAGGGGTCTTGTCCCGACATCCATTTTTTAGAGGCTTCATAGACAATTAGTAGTTTAGTTGTATTTACATTATCATTTAGATGTTTTTTAAAGACTTAAGTTGCCATTTTGGCTAAGTTTTATATCTCATTAAAGTTATGTTTTGAGATTATCTTGTTAAGTCTTCTGCTGAGTAAGTAAGAAAGTCCGAGGACTCTCTTGGGGCGGAAAGGGTTTGCGAATGCCAGCTAATCTTGGGTGAAGGCTCGGGGCATGTCAGGATTGCATCATCTAATAATGTAGACGCATGTAACAAGGATCAACATCTAGCACCTCGTTGATCCAATTGAGCACTCACAGGTTTTTGGTGAGCCTCTTTGCATTTCGTAGGACTCCTTTTTATCATTTTCTTTAACTATTTCATTGTTAAGATGATCGGGGGTCTTGTCCCTACATCCCTTTTCATTTTAGAGGCTTCATAGACAAACAATATTAGTCCTCTAGTCATATTCATTTCATCTGTACACGTTTGAGACATGAGTTGTCATTTTGACTAAGTTATTATCTTTTAAGATTATTGCATGAGTTGTTTTCTTTTTTTATGTCTCCCGCCGAATAAGTAAGCTAAGCCAAGGGTTCACTTGTATTCATTTGTAATAACTCTAGACCAGAATTCAGATTTTCCAGAAGTGCAGGTGCCATCTAGGGAGGCCACCTACGGACCGTGGTTAGGGTAACGGTCGTGGACCAGGTTCGTCTATCTTGGTCCACAGAAAATCCAAAGATCCCAAGTGACGGTCAGGACCTACGTGTCGTAGGTTGGACCACTGTCTGTTGACCACGTCTATCGATCTTGTTCCTCAGAACCCATTCTCTGAATCTAAAATGGAGGAACATGATGGAGCATAGATCGGACCACGGTCCGTGGACTAGGTCCATGGATCTTGTTCCTCAAAACCCATTCTCTAAATTAAATTACGGAGGAACAGGACGGACCGTAGATTTGACCACGGACTGTAGACCATGCTTGTCCATCTTGGTCCTTAGAACCCATTCTCTGATCAAACGACAAAGGAACATGACAGACCGTATGTAGGACCATGATCCATAGACAGGATCAGTTGATCTTGGTCCACAAACCCATTCTCAGAAACAAACAAAGACCAGGACCTACGGACCGTAGATTGGACCACGATCCATGGACCAGGTTTGTCGATCCTGGTCCAGACGATGGCCAGGACCTAAGGACTATAGTAAGGACCACGATTTGTGGACCAGGTACATCGGTCAGTCCGACATTAGTTAATTCAAGGGTTTTGGTTTTTTCCTATTTCGTTTAACCTCTAAGGTACGTTGATCAGACTGTAAATCTTGAGATTTTAGTCAGTTTATGCCTAGAAACATAACTAAAACTTACCTAAGTCAATTAATTAATCAAAAAATAGAAAATTAGAAGCAAGAAAGGAGAAAAAAAGTCAAGAACCGTAGTTAACGAACACATCAAGGTTCCATCAGTTCCAGCCCCAAAATCTAAAGATTTCTTCATGGATTTCATCACCAGGCATGTGGGATTTCACTAGTGGGTTCCTTTCACCCATAAGGTCCCTAGTTTTCAGTCAGTTTCTTGATTCCCATATCATTACTAGACTTAGGGTTTCTTGAATGTTAGAATTATTGGGTTCTTAGCTGATAGAATGATCAAAATCAGATTAGTATGTTAATTTTCAAATAAATCGCATGAATTTCAGAACCCTAGCTATGTATTTATTTAGTTTTTAAATTACACATGATAGGTTAGATATTTCAGTTATTCAGTTATACATGCCTCAGTTATTAATGCATCATTATTAGATTAATCGTTGCATTCTCAATTTGAATGTTCACTTTGAGCTATCCAGTATATATAGAAACTTACTCATAATCAGTTAACTACTTAATTGATTGGGAGTAGCATAATACCGAGTTAGACCAGGGTTCAGCGTACCCAAATAGTCCCAAAACTACTAGCCAAGTAGGTTCTAAGTCCCCTTTGTGGGCATCAATTTAGTGATCACGCCAGCATGCCTTTATATCTATGGCATGATATTTTGGGTCATCTCGATGGGTTGTATAATTCGGAATCCACATTTAGCTCATGTCATTTTATTATCAGTTATTAATAGCTCCCATAGTTTAGTCTGATTTAATTGCATCGACCATTTATCAGTATATACATTATTCAGTTTCAGCATGTTATAAATTGGTCACTGCATTGAGTTATCTCAACATTCAGTATATCATGTTCAGAATATTATACTTGCTTTTGTGATTGTTCAATTATGTACTATTTTAGCTTTACTCTATCCTACATGCTCAATATCTTTCAAGTACTGACGCATACGTGCACTACATCTTGTCATGATGTAGGTTCAGGTTCTCAGCATCCAAATCACGCTTAGATAGATCCCTGATATCCAGTTCAACTGAATCAGTAGTGTGTCCTCATTCTTCGAGCACAATAGTCATGAGTTTCTTTTCAATATTTTAGACCTTTAGTTTCATTTTTTGCTAGACTTAGCTGGGGCCTATCCCGACATTTCCAGTAAGTTAGAGGCTATTTTCAGACATAGTTAGTTTTAGCCTAGTATTGAGTTAATATTTTCTTTGAATGAAACTCATCAGTTTGAAATATCTCAGTTATATGGGTATTCCTCATCTTTTTCATTTTAATTAATATTTAGCTCACGCATCAGTTTTTTTCTTTGTTATGCTCATGATCATGCAAACATGGTTAGCTTGGAATCACTTGTGGTCCTAGGTCCCTGTCCGCGTCTCGCGGGTAACTCGGGGAGTGACAAACTTGGTATCAGAGCACTAGGTTTAAGAGTCCTCAGATGCATGAAAAGCAGCACTAAGTAAAGTCTTTTTCATGGGTGTGAAGTGCACCACATCTAATGAGAGGGAGGCTATGAGGTGTTTTAGGAAAAACTTCACTTTCTTGATATTATTATCATGCGTAAGGTATTATCTAATTCCATTCTAACTCAACATTCTACGTTTCAGATAATGCCTCCTTGTAGAGCTAACGCTAAGAATGAGAATGCCGGGAATGCAAACGCAACTCCTCCACTCCCAAATTAGGAAGTCTCCAATGTGGAATTCAGGAATGTCATTCATATGTTAGCTCAGAGTGTCGCCAACAAGAATAAGCAGCGGTTCAAGCTCCTAGGAATTTTAATGGTGGATCATCAGCAGCAAGGGTTCGTCACTTTGTTAGGATGAATCCGCCAGAGTTCTTAGGATCGTAGACTAGTGAGGATCCCAAAATTTCTTAGATGAGATCAAGAAGATCATTGAGGTGATGTAGGCCAGTGAGAATGATCGGGTTAAGTTGGCATCATAACAGCTGAAAGATGTTGCTCATATCTGGTACACTAAGTGGAAGAAAAATAGGGGTACAGATGCAACTCCTATTATTTAGGAGTGCTTTAGTGAAACCTTTCTTGACAGGTTTTTCCCAATAGAGTTGAGAGAAGCAAAGGCTCAGGAATTCATGAACTTAAGGAAGGGAAATTTGACGGTCCAAGAGTATGGGATTAAGTTTAACCAACTCTCCGAGTATGCTCCTCACATGTTTGTTGACTCCAGGGCTGAGAAGAATAAGTTCTTGTATGGAGTGTTAAATTTGGTGAAAAGTGAGTGCATAAATGTTATGTTACTAGGAGATATAAACATCTCTAAGCTTATGAATCATGCTCACCAGGTTGAGGGTGATAAGCTTAAGGAACATGCCAAGGAGAATAAGAAGGCTAGAACTGGGAACTATGACTATTCTCAGCAAAAATCGGGTGGCGGAAACCGCTCGCAGAGTCTACAGAAGTTTTCAGCCCCAGACCCTTCGTCATCTAGTGTTCCATCCTCCAAGAACAGGCATGATCAAAAGGATAGGGAACCAGGATTTAAGTCTCAAGGAAGTGCTTCAAGCACCGAGACTTACCCCACTTGCCCTAAGTGTAGTAAAAATCATCCAGGCGAGTTTCTCGCAGGAAAAGAAGGGTGCTTTGGGTGCGGTCAATGTTGCCACAGGTTGAGGGATTGTCCTTCTAGACAAGGTCCTAGAGGTGGTAATGTTATAGCTCAGTCTACAACTTCAGCAGCCCCAGCAAGTCGCCCGACTCAGTAGGGTAACTCATCTGGTACAAGTGGCGGTCAGCGCCTGTCACGACTGGAATCTAGACCCCAGAGGAGACCGGCGTCGTTGACCTCTGAGAGGTCGCAGACAAGCCTACTTACGTTAGTCATACTTCACTTAGGTTAATTTTAACGGAAAATTTGAAACTTTTTGTTCCTTAACATATTTGTGAAACATTCTTAACATTTCATAATAGTTCACCATCAACCATCTAACATTAAGAGATAAGCAACTGAAAGAAATAGATCAATAAGTATTAAGTGTATAACTGCCAAAATGGCACCAATATAAAGTTTGAATAAAAACAGGAAAGAAACGCTAGTGGAACATGCTCCACTAGCTCAACTCTAAAAAAAACTAAGCTAGAATGTAAAAAAGTAGCATCCTCGAAAGCATAAGGACCTACCAAATTCCGGATGAATGCTGACGTCCGGATAGCTGCAACAATGATCCTGTAGCTCTATCGCCCACCTGTTTCTGCACCTAAAATAGTATAGATGTATAGGGTTAGTACACACTTGTACTAAGTATGGGTATGTGCAAGCACACAGCACGGACATGCATGAGAAAGAATAGCTCTTTCCTAACAACATGATTTTTGGGGGTCAAGTCAGTGGACTTGCCAAATTGAGATTAGGAAAGTCATGCCATGAGAGTAACATGCATCATCATAAGTATCATATTGCACACAACACGTAACATCTTCATATAGCACATATCATAACATATAACATATAACACATAGCTTCTTTCATATCATTCATTCGTATGCCATGAGACCTTGGAATCATTGACTTGACATTAAGACTTTCCAAAATGAGGGCTCAACATATGGGACCTCAACTAGGGAGTCTTCATTAGCAAAAACAGAGTCTGCTTCATTCATGCATACGTACTTCATTTCATTTCATTCATATGCCAGTGTGAACACCATTTATACCTAGGGTGTAGTTTAAGACTTTCATCGGGTTTGCTGTGCAATGATCAAGAATAACCTAATGTCATTACCTGAGTCTAGCTTACCCCTTGATTATCCTATCCTAACACCTTTGGTATCATTCGTTTCATTATGTGCTTCATTTAAGGCTGGCCTCATTCATTCATTGGGAACTTTAACTTTAACCGACATAGATCATGTGAGCATTATGAAATCCAGTGTCTCCCCCACACCGAAAAGAGGTGGAATCACCGGCCAAAGTGACCCAATAACATGCTAGCGTACATGGGAATTTAACCCCGCCAGATCCCTATATTGGCAGTATAGGTTCGAAGACTAGGAGATATAAGGAGACCTATATCCGGCAAGCCGGACAGTCTCATCTCATGAGAGTTATGTGAACCTTCGCCCTTCCCGAAAGAAGGCATCACTGCTCATAGTTAGCCTATCGGTGCTCAGTATAAAGTTCCATTTCATTTATCTCATACGTCATGTAAGCTGACTTCTAGTATGAGGATATCCTAGCTCATTAGATGATTTCTCATCTCATCATTAGTATTAAGTGTGTTAAGCTCAATACCTTCATTAGAGTGTTCATAGGGACTGGTCTCTTCATTATCTTACACTCTCATAGGTGAGTACGTTTTGGTAATATTTACTTAGGCTCATGTAAGATTGCTCTCATCATTTGCATTAGCCTCATATCATGTTGTCACCACATTCATTGTCATTAGCACCTTTGTTTTTCATAGTTACTCACCTCTTATTACGTGAATGTTCATTTCATCATTTCATAGTTCATCTTATCATATGCCAATGCACTTGGCCACTTACCGTATCTTACACTCATACTTAACCCTTCTAGGGTTCATTATTTCATTACATACATCTTAGGTTCACTTACTTTTGAACGTATGTTAGACTTATGTGTCTATACATACAAACCATGGGGCTTCATTCATAGTTCGTTAAATGATTCTTATTTTCCTAAGATTATGTAGTACAAGACTTATGTGTCTTGTATATATGCCAAGATCTTGATTTTGATCTAAGTAGATGGCATTATTCTAGGATATTTTATTCACGTATGGCTTATGTATCAATACGAAAGTTTGGGCAAGGAACCCAAATCTTGAATCACTTGGGTATCATTTATATTTTTCATTGATTTTATTTCTAATATTCATAACATTAGAACTCTAAATTAAATCTCAACATTAACATCGAAGGATTAATTTTCTATTTAATTTTATTCTTAAATTGTCCGAAGGGTTGTGGGTTCGAACCTCCACAACCTCTTTTTTTATTTTTCATTAAGAATACATTGCTCATTTTCGCAAAAACCAAGAGGTTGTGGGTTCAAACCCCCACAGCCTCTTTGATTTTTCCTTTAATTCTCGCTGGGATAGGGAGGTTGTGGGTTCGAACCCCCACAACCTCCTTATTTTTTTATTTAATTTCGCTGAGGCTTGGGAGGTTGTGGGTTCGAATCCCACGCCTCCCATTTATTTGGTTAATTATTTTTCTCTTCATTCACCTCCAGTTCGCGAGTTCGAATCCCCTTAGCACCATTTCCTTTTTCTTATTTCGCGAAATCAGTAGCTAGGATCCAATCCCCTTAGCCCCATTTCCCTTCTCTTTTTCACGAAATCAGTAGCTAGGATCGAATCCCCTTAGCCCCATTTCCCTTTTCTTTTTCGCGAAATCAGTAGCTAGGATCGAATCCCCTTAGCCCCAATTTCTTTTTTTTTTCCTTGTCTCGCAAACCAGTTAGCTCCTTCACGTTTTTTTTTTCTTTCTTTTTCAGCTTCCTTAACATGTGAGGTCTTGGGTTCAATTCCCATTGACCTCACTTATTTTATCTTTACTTTAAAAACCCAGAATTTGACATTATTGAAGAGTATACAAATCTGGAAAATTTTAGTCATTTTTCCACTCATTTTTAGGCGCATTTTTCATAAGTTTAGTTGGCTAAAAGATGGTCATTTCAATCCACTATATTTCATTGCAATGAACATCACATTGTATACACATTTCACACATAAAATACACAAAATTTTCATGTCTTATACGACTCCAAACAGTGGCTAAGGCACTGCCAACGTACACACACACCCCAACCTTTTAGACCACACTTTGAATATCATTTTCGTAATTTCCCTCACATAAACATGTTCACATTTAATATAAACACATCATACATACTTAAGTCTAGCAGCACAACATACCCATCCTACGAATTCGTTTGGAAACTAGGGACAAGGACATACAAAAGGGAACAACCTTAGTTTCGGAGTGAATCTTTTTGAGTCGTAAGGGACCTCTTGGGAAAGGGACCAAGAGAGAAGAAACCCATACCTTTTGACGTTGTTCAAGCGAGAAGTTGCTGCCCAAAAGTTCTTCCAAACCATGCCCAATTCACCTCAACGTACACACCACTCGACGAACAACCTCTCTTTGCCTTGACGTTTTTGATTACTTTGCTTTTCTTGGAAATTTTCGTGTGTTCTTCAAGTGTGAAGAACAATTGTTGTTAAACAGTTCTTGAGTTTTTTGTTAGGCAGAGCGTGAGAGAATGAGAGTTGAGAGATGTAAAAGAGAGTTGAGTGACGTGAAAGAGGTTTATTAGGATTAGGAGTGTAGGTTTGAATTAGTCAAAGTAAGGTTTAATTTAATTAATAAAAATCTGATTTATTTAGCTTAGGTGAAACGACCATTATGCCCTTACCAAAATCAGATTTTTAATCAACAATTAAATCCTTAATTTGATGCTTCTAGTGGGGCTCGAACCCGAGTGACACCCCATTTGCGAAAATGGGTCACTTCGGGTCGCCCCAACCCGAATGCTATTTTTAATTAATTAATTAATTCCTCAGGGTAATTACAATATTACCCTTGGCCTGGAAAAGACCATTTTACCCCTGGACCCTCAAAACTTAAAAATTCTTCTTTTAAGTCAGGTAAAGACTCTTTCGATTAAATCTTCATTTTCGTGAGCCTCACATGGTTGGTTCCAACCTTTCCAAGCTCAATTAACTCCCCAAGTTAGTTGGCTTGGTCGTAGTAGGGGTTCTGAGGTCTGGTTCTACGCGTATCAATCCGTGTAGACCTTGGTCCAATCGCAAGCATTCTTGACACCTTAAGTAATTATCTTATTCATTTTTTTAGGGTTGTTACATTATCCCCCCCTTAGGAACATTCGTCCCCGAATGACACTACCAATACACATCGCAATGCCAGTCAGATCATAACAAAATCACTATGCACAGTCAAGCAATAGCAACAAAATACGGAGAGATAAAGAAACATAGACTTAAGAGTAGGAAGTCTAACCTCGAGAGCTGAATAGATGAGGGTAGCGGGATCTCATGTCGGCCTCAGCCTCCCACGTAGCACCCTCAACAAGGTGATTTCTCCATAATACCTTCACTGTGGCAATCTCCTTGTTCCTGAGCCGCTTGACCTGTCTGTCTAAGATCTCAACATGTACCTCCTCATAAGACAAGTCTTCACCAACCCCCAAACCTTTAACAGGTAGAATCGATGCTGGATCACCTAGGCACTTCTTCAACATAGAGACATGAAAGACTGGATGGACAGAAGATAGTCCGCATGCAATGCTAACTCATAGGCCACCTCACCCACACGCTGTAGGATCTCGTATGGCCCAACATACCTTGGACTCAACTTCCCCTTCCTGCCAAATCTCATCACCCCCTTCATAGGTGATATCTTCAAGTCAACCTGGTCACCAACATCAAACTCAAAGGGACGCTTTCTGTTATCTGCATATGACTACTGCCGACTGTAAGCAGTAGCCAACCTATCCCTAATCACTCTGACCTTCTCTAAGGCCTCATGAATGATCTCTGGACCCAAAATGGATGACTCTCCAACCTCGAACCACCCAACTGGAGATCTACACCTCCTACCATACAGTGCCTCAAACGGTGCCATCCCAATGCTGGAGTGATAGCTATTATTATACGAGAACTCTATCAAAGGCAGATGGTCATCCCAGTTACCTCTAAAGTCGATCACACACGCTCTCAACATGTCCTCCAATGTCTGAATGGTGTGCTCTGCCTGCCCATCTGTCTGAGGATGAAAGGCAGTGCTAAGCTTTACCTGCGTGCCCAAGCTCTTCTGGAAAGATCTCCAGAAATGTGAAGTAAACTGAGCTCCTCTATCTGAAATGATAGACAAAGGAATCCCATGCCATCTCACAATCTCATCAATGTAGAGTCTCGCATAATCCTCGGCTCTGTAAGTAGACTTCACAGGGATAAAGTGGGCAGACTTAGTCAATCTGTCCACAATAACCCATATGGAGTCATGCTGCCTCCTAGTCCTCGGAAGACAAACTACGAAGTCCATATTAATGGCCTCCCACTTCCAAGTCAGAACCTCAATAATCTGAGTCAGACTGCCAGGCTTAAGATGCTCTGCCTTGACCTGCTGACAATTAGGACACTTGGCCACATACTCTGCAATGTCCTTCTTCATGCCATCCGACCAATAAATCTGCTTAAGATCATGATACATCTTGGTGGAACCTGGATGTATGGAATATCTGGAACCATGGGCCTCTGCAACAATCCTGGTCCGCAAATCATCCATATCTGGTACACACAGCCTGTCCTGATACCTAAGTATACCATCACCTCCCAAAGCGAAAAACTCATTAATCTTCATCAGTACTGAGTTCTTCAGCTCCATCAACACAGGATCTAGGTGCTGACCCTGCTTGACTTCAACTACTAAGGATGATTCAGAACTAGGATGAACTGAAACATCCCCACTAGTAGAGTCAACCAATCGCACACCCAGTCTGGCCAGTCTGTGTACATCTTTCACCATCTCCTTCTTCTCATCCTCAACGTGGGCTGTACTTCCCATGCTCATCCTGCTTGAAGCATCAGCTACAATATTAGCCTTACCTGGATGGTAGTGCACATTCATGTCATAATCCTTCAACAGCTCCAACCATCTCCGCTGACGTAGATTCAACTCCCTCTGTGTGAACACGTACTGGAGACTCTTATGGTCTGTTAATACATCCACATGCACTCCATACAAGTAGTGCCTCCACAGCTTCAGTGCAAACACCACAGCTGCCAACTCCAGGTCATGAGTGGAATAATTCTTCTCATGAACCTTGAGCTGTCTGGACGCATAGGCTATCACATTACCAACCTGCATAAGAATACAACCCAAACCAACCCTAGATGCATCACAGTAAACAGTGTAATTCTCACCACACTTAGGCAAAGTAAGCACCGGGGCTGAAGTGAGTCTGTCCTTGAGCTCCTGGAAACTCCTCTCACAAGTCTCCGTCCACTCAAACTTGGCTTTCTTCTTAGTCAAAGCTGTCAATGGGGCAGCAATGGAAGAAAAGCCCTCCACAAACCTGCGGTAGTAACCAGCCAATACCAAAAAGCTATGGATGTTAGTGGGAGTAAGAGGCTTTGGCCAGTTCTTCACAGCCTCAGTCTTCCTGGGATCCACCTCCACGCCCTGATCTTACACCACATGACATAGGAAGGTCACTGATCTCAGCCAAAATTCACATTTGCTGAATTTGGCATACAACTAATGCTGTCTAAGTACCTGCAAGGTTAGTCTCAAATGCTGTTCATGCTCTTCCTTGGTCTTAGAGTAGATGAGAATGTCATCAATGAACACTATGATGAAAGAGTCAAGGTATTCACGGAAGACCCTGTTCATAAGATCCATAAATGCAGCAGGTGCATTCGTGAGACCAAATGACACGACTAGAAACTCATAGTGACCATAGCGGGTACGAAAGGCTGTCTTTGGGATATCTCCATCCCTAACCCTAAGCTGATGTTACCCTGAACGAAGATCAATCTTAGAGAAGAAAGTAGACCCTTGGAGATGATCGAACAAATCATCTATTCTGGGAAGTGGATACTTATTCTTTATAGTGACTTTGTTTAGCTGCCGATAATCGATACACATTCTAAGGGTTCCATCTTTCTTTTTCACAAACAACACTGGAGCGCCCCAAGGGGATATGCTCGGCTGAATGAAACCCTTGTCAGTGAGATCTTTTAACTGCAGCTTCAACTCTTTGAGTTCAGCTGGAGCCATTATGTAAGGAGGAATTGAAATTGGTTTAGTATCGGGTTCTAAGTCAATACCAAAATCAATCTCTCGAGGGGGAGGGACTCCAGGAAAATCATCAGGAAACACATCTAGGAACTCATTCACTACAGGCACTGAGTTTATGGAAGGAATGTCATGATCTAAATCATTAACACTCACTAGATGACACAATAACCCCTTGTACATCATTTTATTGGCCTTAAGGTTCTAAATCAAGGGGTTAGGATGACTCGAGTTGTACCCCTCCCAGACTATCTCCTCTTCATTAGGGAAACAAAATCTCACCACTCTACTACGACAGTCCAAGCAAGCATAACAACTGTGAAGACACTCCATGCCAAGAATAACATGAAAATCATGCATGGGTAACTCAACCAAGTCTGCACACATAGTCTTACCACTTATCACTATTTGGCAACCCTTGTATACTCTATGAGTTCTTACATTTTCTCCTAAAGGTGTACTAACCACTATAGGATCATGCAGAACTTCAGGCAATATCTCAAAAGTGAGAGCAAGCAAAGGAGTTACAAA
Organism: Solanum sitiens; assembly: GCA_016801875.1. Classification (NCBI taxonomy): domain Eukaryota; kingdom Viridiplantae; phylum Streptophyta; class Magnoliopsida; order Solanales; family Solanaceae; genus Solanum; species Solanum sitiens. The sequence continues at coordinate 1,206,422 of JABWTJ010000463.1, read as the reverse complement.
GGAAAGCGTAGACCCTGGATCAAGTAAAGCATAAACAGAAGTTGAGAATACTTGCAGCATACCTGTGACCACATCAGCAGATTTCTCCTGCTCCTCCCTGTCCTTCAGGGCATAGAATCTGTTCCTCTTAGGAGGCTCGGCTGCTGCTGCACCCTGTGGATTAGGCCTAGGCTGAGCATTACCTCCAGCCTGACCTCTGTTCTGTGGGCAGTCTCTAACCATGTGTCCACTCTTACCGCAACCGAAACAGGCATTAGTGCCCTGTCTGCACTCTCCACTGTGAGCTCGGCCACACTTAGCACAATTCTTTTTAGGACGCTGCATCTCACCTCCATTGCCTTTCTTGGGCTCAGGTCTGCCTCCTCTAGGTGCTATACTCCTCTAAAAGTTTGAGTTCCCAGAACTCTGTTGCCCCTTCTTGAACCTGGGCTGCTCACGAACGCCAAAATTGTTTCTTTGGCCTCCATGGCTGGGACCTGCCTGATCTTAAGGCTTAGGCCTCCTAGCATCACGAACACCCCTCTTTTTACGACTGTCCTCTACCTGCTGGACATGCACCATCAACCTGGAGAGGTCCATATTATCATGAAGCATCGCAGACCGACACTCCTCCTCTAGATATCCATTGATTCCTGTGAGGAACCTGCTCATCTCATCCCTGCTGTTATACACAAGGGAAGTAGCATACCTGGATAATTTAACAAACTTCAGTACTCACCTCATCCTTGCTATTAGATATCAAGGAAAGTAACATACCTTGATAGCTTAACAAACTTCAGGGAATACTCCCTAACTGTTATAGAGCCTTGTTTAAGGTTGATGAACTCCTCAACCTTCGCTTCACTCATCTCTCTAGGGAAGAATCTCTCTAGAAATGCTGTCTTGAACAGCTCCCAAGTGACTGGTACTCCACCCAAAACTCAGCTATCTTGCCACATCTTGCACCAAGTCTGTGCAACATCCTTGAGCTGATAGGAAGCCAGCTCAGCCTTCTCAGTATCTGTGGCCCCCATAGCCACCAGAATTTTATGCAACTCATCCACGAACTCCTGGGGATCCTCTGCAGTCCTAGACCCTATGAAAATAGGAGGATTCATCCTCGTGAAATCCCTCAGCCTGTCAGCCATGCTACGAACCGGTGTGTTCTCCCTCTAAACATTCTGCCGGTTGACCTGGTCAGTCATGGCCTGGGCCTGCATAGTGATGGCCTGTGCCATTTGGGCCAGATATGCCCTCACCTCAGCATCAGTCAACCCAGCTGGGTTAACTGGCATAGCCACTCCTTCAGTTGGAGCCTGGGGTGGAATCGGATTGCCCCTAGCAGCTGCACCTCCTCTCCTCTGACCAATAGCCCTCCTAGTATTCATTCTATGAAAACAACAAAGATTGATGTTAGACACACTCATAACACCAAGAAATTAAACTTTAGAAAAAGCACGATAAGATCAGAAAAAGGGAAGTTTTCCTACGCATCATGCAGTCTCTAATCCAGGATAGTGGTACACTTCACTACCATGACTTAGAAACTACTTAATGTGGTTGATGTGAACTCATTATTATCGGAATTTAACCTAGTGCTCTGATACCAACTTTGTCACGACTGGAATCTAGACCCAGACAAGACCGGCGTCGTTGACCTCTCAGAGGTCGCAGACAAGCCTACTTACGTTAGTCATACTTCACTTAGGTTAATTTTAGCGGAAAATTTGAAACTTTTTGTTCCTTAACATATTTGTGAAACATTCTTAACATTTCATAATAGTTCACCATCAACCATCTAACATTAAGAGATAAGCAACTGAAAGAAATAGATCAATAAGTATTAAGTGTATAACTGGCAAAATGGCACCAATACAAAGTCTGAATAAAAACAGGAAAGAAACGCTAGTGGACATGCTCCACTAGCTCAACTCTAAAAAAAAACTAAGCTAGAATGTAAAACAATAGCATCCTCAAAAGCATGAGGACCTACCAAATTCCGGATGAATGCTGACGTCCGGATAGCTGCAACAATGATCCTGTAGCTCTATCGCCCACTTGTGCCTGCACCTAAAATAGTATAGATGTATAGGGTTAGTACACACTTGTACTAAGTATGGGTATATGCAAGCACACACCACGGACATGCATGAGAAAGAATAGATCTTTCCTAACAACATGATTTTTGGGGGTCAAGTCAGTGGACTTGCCAAATTGAGATTAGGAAAGTCATGCCGTGAGAGTAACATGCATCATCATAAATATGATATTGCACACAGCACGTAACATCTTCATATAGCACATATCATAACATATAACATATAACACATAGCTTCTTTCATATCATTCATTCGTATGCCATGAGACCTTGAAATCATGGACTTGACATTAAGACTTTCCAAAATGGGGGCTCAACATATGGGACCTCAACTAGGGAGTCTTCATTAGCAAACACAGAGTCTTCTTTATTCATGCATACGTACTTCATTTTATTTCGTTCATATGCCAGTGTGAACACCAGCTATACCTAGGGTGTAGTTTAAGACTTTCATTGGGTTTGCTGTGCAATGATCAAGAATAACCTAATGTCATTACCTGAGTCTAGCTTACCCCTTGATTATCCTATCCTAACACCTTTGGTATCATTCGTTTCATTATGTGCTTCATTTGAGGCTGGCCTCATTCATTCATTGGGAACTTTAACTTTAACCGACATAGATCATGTGAGCATCATGAAATCCAGTGTCTCCCCCACACCGAAAAGAGGTGGAATAACCGGCCAAAGTGACCCCATAATATGCTAGCGTACATGGGAATTTAAGCCAGCCAGATCCCTATATTGGTAGTATAGGTTCGAAGACTAGGACATATATGGAGACCCATACCCGGCAAGCCGGACAATCTCATCTCATGAGAGTTACGTGAACCTTCACCCTTTCCGAAGAAGGCATCACCGCTCATAGCTAGCTTATCGGTGCTCAGTATAAAGTTCCATTTCATTCATATCATACGTCATGTAAGCTGACTTTTAGTATGAGGATATCATAGCTCATTAGATGATTTCTCATCTCATCATTAGTATTAAGTGTGTTAAGCTCAATACCTTCATTAGAGTGTTCATAGAGACTGGTCTCTTCATTATCTTACACTTTCATAGGTGAGTACGTTTTGGTAACATTTACTTAGGCTCATTTAAGATTGCTCTCATCATTTGCATTAGCCTCATATCATGTTGTCACCACATTCATTGTCATTAGCACCTTTGTTTTTCATAGATACTCACCTCTTATTACGTAAATGTTCATTTCATCATTTCATAGTTCATCTCATCATATGCCAATGCACTTGGCCACTTAGCGTATCTTACACTCATACTTAACCCTTCTAGGGTTCATCATTTCATTACATATATGTTAGGTCCACTTACTTTTGAACGTATGTTAGACTTATGTGTTTATACATACAAGCCATGGGACTTCATTCATAGTTCATTAAATGATTCTTATTTTCCAAAGATTACGTAGTACAAGACTTATGTATCTTGTATATATGCCAAGATCTTGATTTTGATCTAAGTAGATGGCATTATTCTAGGATATTTTATTCACGTATGACTTATGTATCACTACGGAAGTTTGGGCAAGGGAACCCAAATCTTGAATCACTTGGGTATCATTTATATTTTTCATTGATTTTATTTCTAATATTCATAACATTAGAACTCTAAATTAAATCTCAACATTAACATCGAAGGATTAAATTTCTATTTAATTTTATTCTTAAGTTGTCCGAAGGGTTGTGGGTTCGAACCCCCACAACCTCTTTTTTTATTTTTCATTAAGAATACATTGCTCATTTTCGCCCAAACCAAGAGGTTGTGGGTTCAAACCCCCACAGCCTCTTTGATTTTTCCTTCAATTCTCGCTGGGATAGGGAGGTTGTGGGTTCGAACCCCCAAAGCCTCCTTATTTTTTATTTAATTTCGCTGAGGCTTGGGAGGTTGTGGGTTCGAATCCCACGCCTCCCATTTATTTGGTTAATTATTTTTCTCTTCATTCACCTCCAGTTCGCGAGTTCGAATCCCCTTAGCACCATTTCTCTTTTCTTATTTTGCAAAATCATTAGCTAGGATCGAATCCCTTTAGCCCCATTTCCATTTTTTTTTTGCGAAATCAGTAGCTAGGATCAAATCCCCTTAGCCCCATTTCCCTTTTCTTTTTCGCGAAATCAGTAGCTAGGATCGAATCCCCTTAGCCCCAATTTCTTTTTGTTTCTTTGTCTTGCAAACCAGTAGCTAAGGGGTTCGATTTCCCTAAGCTCCTTCATGTTTTTTTTTCTTTCTTTTTCAGCTTCTTTAACATGTGAGGTCTTGGGTTCAATTCCCATTTACCTCACTTATTTTATCTTTACTTTAAAAACCCAGAATTTGACATTATTGAAGAGTACACAAATCTGGAAAATTTTAGTCATTTTTCCACTCATTTTTAGGCGCATTTTTCATAAGTTTAGTTGGCTAAAAGATGGTCATTTCAATCCACTATATTTCATTGCAATGAACATCACATTGTATACAAATTTCACACATAAAATACACAAAAATTTCATGTCTTATACGACTCCAAACAGTGGCTAAGGCACTGCCAATGTACACACACACCCCAACCTTTTTGACCACACTTTGAATATCATTTTCGTAATTTCCCTCACATAAACATGTTCACATTTAATATAAACACATCATACATACTTAAATCTAGCAGCACAACATACCCATCCTACAAATTCGTTTGGGAGCTAGGGACAAGGACATACAAAAGGGAACAACCTTAGTTTCGGAGTGAATCTTTTTGAGTCGTAAGGGACCTCTTGGGAAAAGGACCAAGAGAGAAGAAACCCATACCTTTTGACGTTGGTCAAGCGATAAGTTGCTGCCCAAAAGTTCCTCCAAACCACGCCCAATTCACCTCAACGTACACACCACTCGACGAACAACCTCTCTTTGCCTTGACTTTTTTGATTACTTTGCTTTTATTGGAAATTTTCGTGTGTTCTTCAAGTGTGAAGAACAATTGTTGTTAAACAGTTCTTGAGTTTCTTTGTTAGGCAGAGCGTGAGAGAATGTGAGTTGAGAGACGTGAAAGACAGTTGAGTGACGTGAAAGAGGTTTATTAGGATTAGGAGTGTAGGTTTGAATTAGTCAAAGTAAGGTTTAATTTAATTAATAAAAATCTGATTTATTTAGCTTAGGTGAAATGACTATTATGCCCTTACCAAATTCAGATTTTTAATCAACAATTAAATCCTTAATTTGATGCTTCTAGTGGGGCTCGAACCCGAGTGACACCCCATTTGCGAAAATGGGTCACTTCGGGTCGCCCCAACCCGAATGCTCTTTTTAATTAAATTAATTAATTAATTAATTAATTCCTCGAGGTAATTACAATATTACCCTTGGCCTGGAAAAGACCATTTTACCCCTGGACCCTCAAAACTTTAAATTTCTTCTTTGAAGTCCGGTAAAGACTCTTTTGATTAACTTCGTTTTCGTGAGCCTTTCATGGTTGGTTCCGACCTTTCCAAGCTCAATTAACTCCCCAAGTTAGTTCGCTTGGTCGTAGTAGGGGTTTTGAGGTCTGGTTCTACGCGTATCAATCCGTGTGGACCTTGGTCCAATCGCAAGCATTCTTGACACAATAAGTAATTATCTTATTCATTTTTTTAGGGTTGTTACATTGCCAGAATTGGTTGTATGCTCTTTAGGATCGCCATGATCAGAAAGGTTCTCCTGATGTAGTGTTAGTACAGAAACTCTCTTAGAATTTTTTTCAGTCTCAACTCCAATTAGTGACCTAGTTACAGCTAGACGGGCATACATAAATTTCCCTGTCACAGTCTCTAAGAAAGTCACCTCAGTACATCTTGTACAGTTAGAAATAGTAGACTTATATTTCATTCTAGGCATTGATTGGTTGCATTCCTATTATACATCAATCCATTGTAGAACTCGGATTGTTTGTTTTCAGTTTCCAGACGAACCAATCATAGAGTGAAAGGGTAGTAGTTTAACACCTATCGGATGATACATTTCTTACCTTAAGGCAAAAAAGATGATCTCTAAGGGTTATCTCTATCATTTAGTTCGGGTTAAGGATTCTAGCTCTAAAACCCCAACTCTTGAGTCAGTGAGTTTCCAGAAGCATTTCCGAAAGATCTTCCCGGAGTTCCTCCCGAAAAGGAAATCGACTTCGGAATTGATCTTCTTCCAGATACCCAACCTATTTCTATTCTTCCTTACATAATGGCTCCAGCAGAGTTTACAAAATTAAAAGATGAGTTGAAAGACCTTCTAGATAAGGGTTTCATCAGACTTAGTATTTCCCCATGGGGTGCACCGGTGTTGTTCGTAATTAAGAAAAATAGTTGTCTCAGAATGTTCATTGACTATAGACAGTTGAATAAGGTCACAATCAAGAATAAGTATCCCATCCCCCGGATTGATGACTTCTTTGACCAACTTCAGGATGCTAGTCATTTCTCAAAATAGACCTTAGATCGGGTTATCATTAGCTTATAGTCAGAGATAGTGACATTGCAAAAACAACCTTCAGAACTCGGTATGGTCAATATAAATTTGTAGTTATGTTGTTTAGACTAACCAATGCTCCTGCAGCTTACATGGATTTGATGAAAAGAGTGTTCAAAGAGTACTTGGACTTGTTCGTTATCGTCTTTATTGATGATATTCTCATTTACTCTAGGAATAAGGAAGAATAATGAGTCATTGGAGAGTTGTTCTTGAGACTCTTAAAGATTGCAACTTTTCACTAAGTTTAGCAAATGTGAGTTCTGGTTGCAATCAATTGCTTTCCATGGTAACATTATATCTAGCGAGGAGATCTGAGTGGATTCGTAGAAGATAGAAGTAGTGAAACAATGGCCCAGACCTACCTTTGCTATAGATATTTAAAGTTTCTTAGGTATAGTGGGTTATTACAGAAGATTCGTGGAAGGATTTTCATCCATAGCGTCATCAATTACTAGGTTTAGTAAGAAAATGGTTAAGTTTCAATGGTAAGATGATTGTGAGAAAAGCTTTACAGAATTGGAAACTAGATTAACTACAACTACTGACTTAACTCTACCAGAAGGTTCACATGGTTATTTGATCTATTGCGATGCATCCATAGTTGGCCTAGGTTGTGTGTTGATGCATCGAGATAAGGTTATAACTTATGATTCTAGACAACTTAAGGTTCATGAGAAGAACTATACAACTCATGACCTCAAGCTTGCAGCATTGGAGTTTGCACTCAAGATCTGGAGACACTACATTTATGGTGTTCATGTAGATGTGTTCACTGACCATAAGATCCTTCAGTATGTGTTCACCCATAAAGAGTTGAATCTTCACCAAAGGAGATGACTTGAGTTTCTTAAGGATTAACATATGAGTGTGCATTACAATCCTAGTAAGGAAAATGTAGTATCATATTCTCTTAGTAGATTATATATGGGGTAGTGTAGCCCACGTTGAGGAAAAAAGGAAGGAACTAGTGAATGATGTTCACATGCTTGCTCACTTTGGAGTTCGTCTTATGAGCACATCAGACAGTGGTGTAACAGTTCAGAATGGTAGTGGAGGTTAAGGAAAAGAAAAACAAAAATCCAATATTGCTTGAACTAAAGTGTTCAGTCCACAATCAGAGAGTGGAGGTTTTCTCCTAATGGAGAGATGGTGTACTTCGCTACCAGGGTAGATTGTGTTTTCCTGACGTGGATGAGTTGAGAAAGCATATTCTTGCTAAAGCCATAAGTGTAGATTCTATTCATCCAGGTGACACTAAGATTTACCTCGATCTGCGGGAAGTCTATTGGTGGAATGGCATGAAGAGAGATATATCATATTTCGTGAGTAAGTGCTCTAATTGCAGGTAAGTCAAGGCAGAACATCAGAAACCACGGTGTATGACTCAAGAGATGGACATCCCTACTTGGAAGTGGGAAGTGATCAATATGGATTTCATCACAGGGTAACCTCGTACTCGCAGACAACATTACTCTATTTGGGTGATAGTTGATAGGATGATTAAGTCTTCTCGCTTTTTGGTGGTCAAGACTACAAATTTGGTGGAGAACTATGCCAAGCTTTACATAAGAAAATTGTGAGGTTTCATGGGGTTCTTTTTTCCATCATATCATATAGAGGTCGTTAGTTTACCTCTCATTTCTGGAAGTCATTTCAGAAGGGTCTTGGTACTTAGGCTAATCTTAGCTCAGCATTTCATCTGCAGACGGATGGACAGGCAGAGTGTACCATTTAGACCCTAGAAGATAAGTTAAGATATTGTGTGATAGATTTCAAGGGTAGTTGGGTTGATCACCTTACTCTTATTGAGTTCGCTAATAACAATAGCTACCATTCCAGCATTCAGATGGCCCCTTATGAGGGTTTGTATGGGCGTAAATATAGGTCTCCTGTTGGTTGGTTTGAAGTACAGGAAGCAGCTTTGATAGGGCAAGATTCAGTCCTTTATGCTATTTAGAAAGTGCAACTCATTAGAGATAGACTTATGACGACCCAGAGTCTTCAAAAATCTTATGCAGATGTAAGGAGAAGGGAACTAGAGTTCAAGGTTGATGATTGGGTTTTCTTGAAAGTGTCACCTATGAATGGGGTGATGAGATTTGGCAAGAAAGGGAAGCTCAGTCTTATATATTTAGTCACTTAAAAGATCTTGAAAAGGGTTGGCAAGGTGCCATATGAGTTAGAGTTGACAGCAGACCTAGCAGCAGTGCATCATGTCTTTCACATCTCGCTCTTGAAGAGGTGTGTGGGTGATCCAGTCTCTGTAGTGTCATTACAGAGTGTGGCGATGAAAGATATTCTTTTTTACGAGGATGTACCAGTTCAGATTCTTGACTGTCAGGTTAGAAGGTTGAAAAACAAAGAAGTCGCTTTAGTCAAGGTTTTGTGGAGGAGTCAGTTCGTAGAGGGAGCTACTTGGGAAGTAGAAGCAGCCATGAAAGCCAAGTATCCTTACCTATTTCCTTCTGATTACCCTCCACCTTGAGATAATAGTTCCTCTTCAGTTTTTGAGTCATTCATGTGTGAATTCATCCTTAGAATCATGTTCCCTCGTTTTGTACTTGCACTTTCAGCGTATTTGCATGTTTTTGGAACTCATTTCAGTGAGAAACTGAGTTCTCAGTGTTTAGTAGTAGGGATTGCATCTCTCTCCCTCTATTTCAGCTAGTATAGCCTACATTCGAGGACAAATGTTTTCAAGGGAGAGATAATGTAACTACTTTTTCCATATCCTAGATAGAACAAAATTCAAATTTTCCAGAATTGCAAGTGCCATCTAAGGAGGCCACCTACAGACCATAGTTAGGACCATGTTCCGTGGATCAGGTCCGTCGAACATGGTCTATAGAAAATCCAAAGATCACAAATGACGGTAATAACCTACGAACCGTAGGCTGGACCACATTCAGTGGTCCTTCGATCTTGATTCTCAAAACCAATTCTCTGAATAAAAATACAGAGGAACATGACAGACCTTAGATTGGACCACGGTCCGTCAACCAAGTCCGTCGATCTTGGTCCTCAGAAACCATTCTCCGAATCAAATTATGGAGGAACAGGACAGACCATAGATTGGAACATGGTCTGTGGACCAGGTCCGTTGATCTTGGTCCTCATAACCCATTCTATGAATCAAACTACAAAGGAACTGGACGGACCGTAGGTAGGACTACAGTGTGTAGACCAGGTCCGTCGATCTTAGTCTACAAACCCATTCTCAGAACCAAACGACGGCCAGGACTTATGGCCCATAGATAGGACCATAGTCCTTGGACCAATTCCATTGATCTAGGTCCACAGACGAGGCGAAGGACTTACGGACCGTAGTTAGGACCATGATTTGTGGACCAGGTACGTCTTTTGACTTTTCCTATTTTGTTTAACCCCTAAGCTATGTTGTTTACACCTAAATCATGAGATTTTAGCCAGTTTATGCCTAGAAACATAACTAAAACTTACCTAAGTCAATCAATTAATTAAAACATAGAAAATTAGAAGCAAAAAAGGAGAAAAAAAGTCAAAAACCCTAGTTAAAGAACACATCAAGGTTCCATCAGTTCCAGCCCCAAATTCTAAATATTTCTTTATGGATTTCATCACCAGGTATGTGGGATTTCACTTGTGGGATCCTTTCACCCATAAGGTCCCTAGTTTTCAGTCAGTTTCTTGATTCCCATATCATTACTAGACTTAGGGTTTCTTGAATGTTAGAATTATTGGGTTCTTAGCTGATAGAATGATCAAAATCAGATTAGTATGTTAATTTTTAAATAAATCGCATGAATTTCAGAACCCTAGCTATGTATTTCTTTAGTTTTTAAGTTACACATGATAGGTTATATATTTCCGTTATTCAGTTATACATGCCTCAGTTATTAATGCATCATTATCAGATTAATCATTGCATTCTCAGTTTGAATGTTCACTTTGAGCGGTCCAGTATATATAGAAACTTACTCATAATCAGTTAACTACTTAATTGATTGGGAGTAGCATAATACCGAATTGGACCAGGGTTCAGCGTACCCAAATAGTCCCAAAACTACTAGCCAAGTAGGTTCTAAGTCCCCTTTGTGGGCATCAATTTAGTGATCACGCCAGCATGCCTTTATACCTATGGCACAATATTTTGGGTCATTTTGATAGGTTTTATAATTCGGAATCCACATTTAGCTCATGTCGTTTTATTATCGGTTATTAATAGCTCCCATTGTTCAGTCTGTTTCTATTTCATTGGCCATTTATCAGTATATATATTATTCAGTTTCAGCATGTTATAAATTGGTCACTGTCTCAACTTATCATGTTCAGAATATTATACTTGCTTTTGTGATGGTTAAATTATGTACTATTTTAGCTTTACTCTATCCTACATGTATCTTTCAAGTACTGACGCATATGTGCACTACATCTTCTCGTGATGTAGGTTCAGGTTCTCAGCATCCAGATCACGCTTAGATAGATTCCTGATATCCAGTTCAACAGAATTAGTAGTGTGTCCTCATTCTCCGAGGACAATAGTCATGAGTTTCTTTTCAATATTTTAGACCTTTAGTTTCATTTTTTGCTATACTTAGCTGGGGCCTGTCCTGACATTTCTAGTAAGTGAGAGGCTATTTTCAGACATAGTTAGTTTCAGCCTAGTATTGAGTTAATATTTTCTTTGTATGAAACTCATTAGTTTGAAATATCTCAGTCATATGGGTATTCCTCATCTTTTTCATTTTAATTAATATTTAGCTCACGCATCAGTTTATTTTCTTTATTATGCTCATGATCATGCCAACATGGTTAGCTTTGAATCACTTGTGGTTCTAGTTCCCGTCCGCGTCTCGCGGGTAGCTCGGGGCGTGACAAACTTGGTATCGGAGCACTAGGTTTAAGAGTCCTTGGATGTATGGAAAATAGCACTAAGTAAAGTTTTTTCGTGGGTGTAAAGTGCACCACATCTAATGAGAGGGAGGCTATGAGGTGTTTTAGGAAAAACTTCACTTTCTTGATATTCTTATCATTTGTAAGGTATTATCTAATTCCATTCTAACTCAATGTTCTACGTTTCAGATAATGCCTCCTTGTAGAGCTAACGCTAGGAATGAGAATGTCAGGAATGCAAACGCAGCTCCTCCACTCCCAAATTAGGAAGTCTCCAATGCGGAATTCAGGAATGTCATTCATATGTTGGCTTAGAGTGTCGCCAATAAGAACAATCAGCGGTTCAAGATCCTAGGAATTTTAATGGTGGATCAGCAGCAACAAGGGTTCGTCACTTTGTTAGGATGAATCCGCCTGAGTTCTTAGGATCGTAGACTAGTGAGGATCCCAAAATTTCTTAGATGAGATCAAGAAGATCATTGAGGTGATGTAGGTCACTGAGAATGATCGGGTTAAGTTGGCATGATAACAGCTGAAAGATGTTGCTCATATCTGGTACACTAAATGGAAGAAAAATAGGGGTACAGATGCTACTCCTATTATTTGGGAGTGCTTTTGTGAAACCTTTCTTGACAGGTTTTTCCTAATAAAGTTGAGAGAAGCAAAGGCTGAGGAATTCAGAACTTAAGGAAGGGAAATATGACGGTCCAAGAGTATGGGATTAAGTTTAACCAACTCTCCGAGTATGCTCCTCACATGTTTGTTGACTCCAGGGCTGAGATGAATAAGTTCCTGTATGGAGTGTGAAATTTGGTGAAAAGTGACTGCATAAATGTTATGTTACTAGGAGATATGAACATCCCCAAGCTTATGAATCATTCTCACCAGGTTGAGGGTGATAAGCTTAAGGAACATGCCAAGGAGAATAAGAAGGCTAGAACTGGGAACTATGACTATTCTCAACAGAAATCTGGTGGTGGAAACCGCTCGCAGAGTCTGCAAATGTTTTCAGCCCCAGACCATTCGTCATCTAGTGTTCCATCCTCCAAGAACAGGTATGATCAAAAGGATAGGGAACTAGGATTTAAGTCTCAAGGAAGTGCTTCAGGCACCGAGACTTATCCCACTTGCCCTAAGTGCAGTAAAAATCATCCAGGCGAGTTCCTCACAGGAAAGAAAGGGTGCTTTAGGTGCGGTCAATCTTGCCACAGGTTGAGAGATTGTCCTTCTAGACAAGGTCCTAGAGGTGGTAATGGTATAGCTCAGTCTACAACTTCAGCAGCCCTAGCAAGTCGCCCGACTCAGCAGGGTAACTCATCTGGTACAGGTGGCGGTCAGGGCCAGAATTGGTTGTATGCTCTTCAGGCTCGCCACGATCAGAAAGGTTCTTCTGATGTAGTGTTAGTCAAGAAACTCTCTCAGAATTTTTTTCAGTCTCAACTCCAATTAGTGACCTAGTTATAGCTTGACGGGCATACATAAATTTTGCTGTCACAGTCTCTCAAAAAGTCACCTCAGCACATCTTGTAGAGTTAGAAATGGTAGACTTATATTTCATTCTAGGCATTGATTGGTTGCATTCCTATTATGCCTCAATCCATTGTAGAACTAGGATTGTTCATTTTCAGTTTCCAGACGAACCAATCATAGAGTGAAAGGGTAGTAGTTTAGCACCTATGAGATGATACATTTCTTACCTTAAGGCCAAAATGATGATCTCTAAGGGTTATCTCTATCATTTAGTCCGGGTTAAGGAATCTAGCTCTCAAACCCCAACTCTTGAGTCAGTGAGTTTCCAGAAGCATTTTTGGAAGATCTTTCCGGAGTTCCTCCCGAAAAGGAAATTGACTTTGGAATTGATCTACTTCCAGATACCCAACCTATTTCTATTCCTCCTTACAGAATGGCTTCAACAGAGTTTACAAAATTGAAAGATGAGTTTAAAGACCTTCTACAGTAAGGGTTTCATTAGACTTAGTATTTCTCCATGGGGTGCACCGGTGTTGTTCGTAATGAAGAAAAATGGCTCTCTCAGACTGTTCATTGACTATAGACATTTGAACAAGGTTACAATCAAGAATAAGTATCCCATTCCCCCGATTGATGACTTCTTTGATCAACTTCAAGATGCTAGTCATTTCTCAAAATAGACCTTAGATCGGGTTATCATTAGCTTATAGTCAAAGATAGTGACATTCCGAAAACAGCCTTCAGAACTCGGTATGGTCAGTATAAATTTTTAGTTATGTTGTTTGGACTAACCAATGCTCCTGCAGCTTTCAAAGATTTGATTAACAGAGTGTTCAAAGAGTACTTGGACTTGTTCGTTATCGTCTTTATTGATGATATTCTCATTACTCTAGGAATGAGGAAGAATATGTGAGTCATTGGAGAATTGTTCTTGAGACTCTTAAAGGTCGCAGATTATTCGCTAAGTTTAGCAAATGTGAGTTCTGGTTGCAATCAGTTTCTTTCCATGGTCACATTATATCTAGCGACGGGATCTAAGTGGATGCGCAGAAGATAGAAGCAGTGAAACAATGGCCCAGACCTACCTTTTCTACAAATATTTAAAGTTTTTTAGGTCTAGCGGGTTATTACAGAAGACTCATGGAAGGATTTTCATCCATAGCGTCACCATTGACTAGGTTTACTAAGAACATGGTTAAGTTTCAACGGTAAGATGATTGTGAGAAAAGCTTTACAGAATTGGAAACTAGATTGACTACAACTACTGTCTTGACTCTACCAGAGGGTTCACATGGTTATTTGATCTATTGCGATGCATCCATAGTTGGCCTAGGTTGTGTGTTGATGCAGCGAGATAAGGTTATAGCTTATGATTCTAGGCAACTTAAGGTTCATTAGAAGAACTATCCAACTCATGACCTGGAGTTAGCAGCATTGGAGTTTGCACTCAAGATCTGGAGACACTACATTTATGGTGTTCATGTAGATGTTTTCACTGACCATAAGATCGTTCAGTATGTGTTCACCCATAAAGAGTTGAATCTTTACCAAAGGAGATGACTTGAGTTCCTTATAGATTAACATATGAGTGTACATTACCATCCTGGTAAGGAGAATATAGTATCATATTCTCTTAGTAGATTATATATGGGTAGTGTAGACCACGTTGAGGAAAAAAGAAAGGAACTAGTGAATGATGTTCACATGCTTGCTCGCTTTGGAGTTCGTCTTATGAGCACATCAGACAGTGGTGTAACAGTTCAGAATGGGGCAGAATCTTCTTTGGTAGTGGAGGTTAAGAAAAGCAAGACAAAAATCCAATATTGCTTGAACTAAAGGGTTCAGTCCACAATCAGAGAGTGGAGGTTTTCTCCCAAAGGGGAGATGGTGTACTTCGCTACCAGGGTAGATTGTGTTTTCCTGACGTGGATGAGTTGAGAAAGAATATTCTTGCTGAAGCCCATAAGTCTAGATATTCTATTCATCCAGGTTCCACTAAGATTTACCTCGATCTGCGGGAAGTCTATTGGTGGAATGGCATGAAGAGGGATATAGCATATTTCAAGTGCTCTAATTGCAAGTAAGTAAAGGTAGAACATCATAAACCACAATGTATGACTCAAGAGATCGACATCCCTACTTGGAAGTGGGAAGTGATCAATATGGATTTCATCACAGGGTAACCTCGTACTCGCAGACAATATTACTCTATTTGGGTGATAGTTGATAGGATGATTAAGTCTTCTCGCTTTTTGGTGGTCAAGACTACAGATTTGGTGGAGAACTATGCCAAGCTTTACATAAGGAAATTGTGAGGTTTCATGGGGTTCTTTTTTCCATCATATCATATAGAGGTCCTCAGTTTACCTCTCATTTCTGGAAGTTATTTCAGAAGGGTCTTGGTACTCAGGCTAATCTTAGCTCAGCATTTCATCCGCAGATGAATTGACAGACTGAGTGTACCATTTAGACCCTAGAAGATACGTTGAGAGCTTGTGTGATAGAGTTCAAGGGTAGTTGGGATGATCACCTTACTCTTATTGAGTTCGTTAATAACAATAGCTACCATTCCAACATTTAGATGGCCCCTTATGAGGGTTTGTATGGGCATAGATATAGATCTCCTGTTGGTTGGTTTGAAGTACGGGAAGCAGCTTTGATAGGGCAAGATTCAGTCCTTTATGCTATTCAGAAAGTGCAACTCATTAGAGATAGACTTATGATGACTCAAGGTTTTGTGGAGGAGTCAGTTCGTAGAGGGAGCTACTTGGGAAGTAGAAGCAGCCATGAAAGCCAAGTATCCTTACCTATTTCCTTCTGATTACCCTCCACCTTGAGATAATAGTTCCTCTTCAGTTTTTGAGTCATTCATGTGTGAATTCATCCTTAGAATCATGTTCCCTTGTTTTGTACTTGTACTTTCAGCGTATTTGCATGTTTTTGGAACTCATTTCAGTGAGAAACTGAGTTCTCAGTGTTTAGTAGTAGGGATTGCATCTCTCTCCCTCTATTTCAGCTAGTATAGCCTACATTCGAGGACAAATGTTTTCAAGGGAGAGATAATGTAACTACTTTTCCCATATCCTAGATAGAACAAAATTCAAATTTTCCAGAAGTGCAAGTGCCATCTACGGAGGCCACCTACAAACCATAGTTATGACCATGGTCCGTGGACCAGGTCCGTCGAACATGGTCGATAGAAAATCCAAAGATCACAAATGACGGTAATGACTTACGGATCGTAGGCTGGACCACGGTCAGTGGACCAGGTCATTCGATCTTGGTCCTCATAACCAATTCTCTGAATCAAAATATGGAGGAATAGGACATACCTTAGACCAAGTCCGTCGATCTTGGTCCTCAAAAACCATTCTCTGAATCAAATTATGGAGGAACAGGATGGACCGTAGATTGGACCATGATCTGTGGACCAGGTCCATTGATCTTGGTCCCCAGAACCCATTCTCTGAATCAAACGACGAAGGAACTAGATGGACCGTAGGTAGGACTACAGTCTGTGGACCAGGTCCGTCGATCTTAGTCCACAGACCCATTCTTAGAACAAAATGACGGCCAAGACCTATGGCCCATAGATAGAACCATAGTCCTCGGACCAATTCCGTTGATCTAGGTCCACAGACGAGGCGAAGGACTTACAGACCATAGTTAGGACCACGGTCCATGGATCAGGTACGTCGGTCACCACAACAACAGTTAATTCAGGGGTCTTTTGGCTTTACCTATTTTGTTTAACCCCTAAGCTATGTTGTTTACAGCTAAATCAAGATATTTTAGTACGTTTAAGCCTATAAACATAACTAAAATTTACCTAAGTCAAATCAATAATCAAAACATAGAAAATTAGAAGCAAAAGAGGAGAAAAAAAGTCAAGAACCCTAGTTCATGAACGCAACAAGGTTCCATCAGTTTCAGCCCCAAAATCAAAAGATTTCACTGTGGATTTCATCACCAGGCATGTGGGATTTCACTAGTGGGTTCCTTTCACCCATTGGGTCCATAGTTTTCAGTCAGTTTCTTGATTCCCATAAATTGACTAGACTTAGGGTTTCTTTAATGTTAGAATTATTGGGTTCTTAGCTGATAGAATGATCCAAATCAAAGTAGTATGTTAATGTTCACATAAATCACATGAAGTTTAGCATCCTAGCTATGTATTTCTTTAGTTCTTGATTTACACATGCTAGGTCTGATATTTCAGTTAATAAGTTATACATGCCTCAATTTATTAATGCATCATTATCAGATTAATTGTTGCATTCTCAGTTTGCATGTTTAGTTTGAGCTATCCAATATTTATAGAAACTCAGTTATAATCATTTAACTACTTAATTCATTGGGAGTATCATAATACCGAGTTGGACTAGGGTTCAACGTATCCAAATAGTCCCACAACTACTAGCCAAGTAGGTTGTAATTCCCCTATGTGGGAATCAATTTAGTGATCACACCAGCATGCATTTATACCTCTAACAGGGTATATTGGGTCCTCTCGGTGGGGCGTATACATCGGACTCCACATTTTGCTCATGTGATTTTATTATCGGTTATTAGTAGCTCCCGTAGTTCAGCCATATTCTATTGCATTGACCATTTTTCATTATATTCATTATTCAGTATCAGTATGATATAAATTGTTCACTGTATTCAATTATCTCAACATTCAGTATATCATATTCAGAATATTATACTTGCTTTTATGCTTGTTCATTTTACTCTATCCTACAGGCTCTGTACCTTTCAAGTACTGACGCATACGTGCGCTACATCTTCTCGTGATGTAGGTTTAGGTTCTCAGCATTCATATCACACTTAGTTTGATTCCGATTCCAGTTCAGTAGAATCATTGGTGAGTCCTCATTCTCTGAGGATAATAGTCATGAGTTTCTTTTCAGTACTTTAGTCATTTACTTTCAGTTTTTGCTAGACTTAGCTGTGGCCTGTCCCAACATTTCTAGTCCGTTAGATTCTATTTTCAGACATAATTAGTTTCATCTTAGTATTGAGTTAATATTTTCTTTGTATTGAACTCATCAAGTTCAAATATCTTAGTTATAGTATATGGGTATTCCCCATCTTTTTCATGTTAATTATGATTTAGCTTCCGCATCAGTTTATTTTCTTTAGTATGCTCATGATCATGCAAGTACGCTTAGCTTGGGATAACTTGTGGTCCTACGTCACGTGTCCACGTCTCGAGGGTAACTCAGGATATGACACCATTAATGGTTCTCGAGTGCAAGCCATGTTTTGGGTGTAGGCTCGCAGCGTGATGATAAAAGTCCACTAGATATACTAACTAGTTTTATATATTGATAAAAAGTAAACATCGATAAAAGTATCATAACAATTTAGTTTAAACAAATAATTAAAAGATCATTCAATCTTCAAATTCTTGCATTCTAAATGTATGTAATTATGAGTTCCTAATAGAAATAGTCTTAATGTAAGAATCATTTTGATTTGATTAGATTTCTTCCTTCTCATTGCTGAAAAATAAAGGAATTATATGTAAGGACCTTCTCCAGTCGTTATAGAAAAGGTAACAGGGAAAAATATGGGTCAGAAAACTTTTTTGTAGTAACTTCAGAATTCTTACACTAGTCCAATTTTGATGAAATCGGAATCAGAGAGGTCTGAGGAAATCTGGTAATGAATGAGAGATCTAATTATGAATTTAATCACACTAGTAAATAGCTAAGACATTAAGGAAATATTACGACTTTACAAAATTGAATTCGGGCTAGTAAAACTCCCAAAAATGATCTAAATGTGAACGGGTAGTTTCTAATTATCATGGATTGAAGGTGTGTTATGAAATAAGGGTTTGGAACTCAAATTTTGACTCCCTATTCCTGTGCATGACACCAATTCGGGGCTGTTGTGGCGGGTTATGTCCCCCTACAGTGGGCTAGTCGCGACTTAATTTTAAAATAAACCCCAAAAACATCATTATATTCTGCAAACATAGTTCTTAAGAGCTAGGAGACGACCTATCCGATTTCTTCACAACTTTCTACAACTTTTGGTGCAAAATGTAAGGTTCTTACTCCCCTAATCAATTTTTTGATCCATAGAATTTGGATTTTTAGATATTAATCATTGGGAAGGTTTATGGAATGGATTAGATGGTGGAAAAATCCCTAGCTGCACCTCATGATCATGGGTTTGGTCTTGAGTTATTGGGTCTGTTATAATCCAGGTTAATTAGACCTTAAGTATTGATCCTTGCGTTATATTACTTGTTGGTAGACCTAGAACAAGCGGAAAAAATCTTGAAAGGGAAGAATCAATTTTCTTAGGAGGATTCAAGCATGGTTTCGAGGTAGGTGATGGATTGATTTCATGTTTTTGTGATGTATGTTAGTATTTGTTTCATTGTAATGCATGTGTGCATGTGAATGTTGCGCTATTGATCACATCAAATGAGTATGAATGATGATTGTAAGCCATGAATCAACACTTGTTTGTATGGTTATGAGAATATACATTGTGATTGTAATTGAGGCATGTTGAATGGATCGGGTGTCACATTCCGACACACTAACACGAATTGGATGTCACGTACCCACATACATATTGGAACACATGTCACGTTCTTACACACTAAATTGGATCATGTATCACGATTTGGTACACTAACACTTTCGACATGGGTTCCATGAGAGGACATTTACTTTTCATATATGTGTATTATTCAAAAAGTTGAATGGCACATTGCTCCTAAGGAGATAAATGATATTGTATATGTCTGGCATATGCGTTTCTACTATGATGTGAATTCTTATACATGTTTCATTTACTTGAACTGTCGCGTGATTCTACTAGTAAACTTAGGTTGTGTACTGATACTACTCTTGATTTTTCTTTGTTGAGTATATGGAATCTACACGCGGCTACCCACAACCCTTATTTAAGAGATCAGTGAGCAAAATCAGATTCAAAAGTGAGTCACTTCTATTAGGTTGCCATGGGTCCTCGATGTTTTAGTCCCCAAACTTTCTAGGTAGACTTACTCGTATGTTTAGTTTTGGTTGTAGCCATTTTTCTTAGACTTGTTGAACTTTAGATGTTTTGGCACATTGAATTTCAGAGGTACTAAATACAAGTCCATGAATGAGCAAATTGAAGGTTGCATTAAAGATAAATGATGTTTTTCACAATGTTTTAGTGATGATTCATTGTACTTTTGGAGTTTATGGGATTTCCACATTATTTCTGCATTTAAACCTGCTTCTATATCTGTAAGGACTAGTTTTTGGGTTATCTGATTAGTATTAATGGTTCTCCTATCAGAGGGTTAGTGTGGGTGACAATTACGACGGTTTGTGTCGTAACAATATATCAATTCATTGAATGCACGAGTATGTAATATAATTAGATAAAGAAAAATTGAACTAAAAGTTTTAAGCTAATTCAACTGAAATATAGTATAAATAATGATGAAATATAATTTAAGCACTTACCAAAAAGATTCAAAAATACTAAATCCTAATATTAAATAACTGTAGAGTTTCTCTAACTAACAAACATCACTATGAGCCTCGTGATAATACTTCGTCTCACCAATACAACCAGAACTATCCTATACCATTCAAGGGTATAGAGAAAATTAAACTCATGGATCAACTACAAGATTTATTCAAAGGCAGTGAGGAGTTGCCCCAAAGTTAGTGTGATTCATACCTACGTACGCTGGCTACAGGTTTACGGGTAATGCGATATATTTAAAATGTAACATCCCGGAAACTTTTGACCTAAGACTTAAGCCATTCTTCGTAGTGAGTGAGATTTTACTAAGGAATTGAAAATTTCGTAACTGTTAGGGTCACTAGATGTAGCCCCTTGAGTTCTAAAAGAACTAAATTGGAAATAACTAAAATCTGAAATTTGGAGAGCTATGTATGAGTTTTGGGTCACCTTCAAACTATCAAACTCCTAGCTCATGATGAACTAGGTGTTCTACCAGATTCTTAGGAAAGATCTTTGAATTATCTTTCAAACTCCAACAACGTTTGCTAAGTTTTGAGTTCGGATGAGTGAGATATGACCTTTAGAAATTAGGTTGTCCAGTTAAGGAAAGTTAGCCGAAATAAGATATCATCCGTTTTTAGTAATATTTTAGGGGTCTTATCCTATTAGGTTCACTTTTATAATCCTAATATATGTTTAGGGTTTTAGTTGAGAGTTCAAGAAGAGAAAAGAAGAGAGAAGAGTAGAAAAGAAGAAATGATGAAGGCGTGTGTAACAACCCTAAAAAAATGGATATGATAAGTAATGTTTAATGTGTCTAGAATGCCCACGATTAGACTGGGTTCACACAGATTGATGCGCGTAGAATCAGACCTCTGAACCCTTGCTACAGCCAAGCCAACTAACTTGGGGAGTTAGTTGAGCTAGGAAAGGTTGGGTCCAACCATGTAGGGCTCTCGAATACGAAGATTTACTCGAATGAGTCTTTACCGGACTTCAAAAGGGAAAATCTTAGGTTTGGAGGGTCTAGAGGTAAAATGGTCTTTTTCTATGCTAAGGGTAGTATCGTAATTAACCTAAATATATAATTAATTATTTAATTAATAAGGTGGAGGGGCATTTTGGGGAGAGAGGGCTGAAAATGGGTTCTAAGAGTGAAGTCTTGCTCCACCCGGGTTCGAACCTAGGTTGGTAAATTAATGTAATTAATTTATATTTATTATTTATTGGCTGATTTAAAATAAAAGGGAAATCAGATTTTTTTAAATAATTTAACTAAACCTTATTTGACTAAGTCTTAAACTAGACTCCTAAGCCTAATATAACTCTCTCCTCTCACGTCTATCTCTCAAAACACACGATCATTCTCTCTTCTTATTCACGTTCTCTCTGCTAAATAAAGTACAAGAACAGTAGGTAAACCAAAGTTCTTCACACTTGAAGAACTCACAAAGAAAATTATAAACAAACAACTAATCAAACAGGTTAGGCAAAGAGAGGGTTTTTCCGTCGAGTTGGTGTTGAAGATCTTGGATTTGAACGTGTGTTTGGAGAAGCTTTGGGCATCAAGTTCAAGGTTTGAACGTCAAAATAAGGTATGGGTTCTCTTCTCTCTTGGTCCCTTTCCCAAGAGACCCCTTAAGGTTCAGACGAATCTATTCCGGAAACTAGGGTTGTTCCCCGTTGCATGTCCCTGTCACTAGCTCCAATTGAATCATAGGTTGGTTATGTTTGCTGGTAGAAAACTAGGGATGAAATGTGTTTTCGTGATGATTATGTGTTTATATGTATGCTCGAAATTATGTGACTTATGTTGATGTTTTTTCGAAACTATGTGTACGTGTGTGCAATGTGAACCGTAACTATGTGCCTCGGGTTAAGGCTATAAAATGTGATGTTGTGGTTGTATTTCATGTACAAATGTTTATGTAAATCGTGATGTTCATATGAGTTGAAATGTGGATGATTTGAGTGATAATCTCTTGGCTAAACGAATCCATGAAAAATGCACCTAAGAACGTATTAAATGATCTACGAATTACCCTATGAATTTACGTGTAAATGTTGATGAAAGTATGCTGAAAAATTTCAAAAACATTTCCAGCTTCAAGTGATGAATTTCGGTCAAGTTAAGAGGGTTCAAAATGTTGTGAAAAATGAATTAAAACAAGTGAGATCATGGAGGATTGAAGCCGTGACCTCACCATGTTAAAAACCATGAAAATAAAGAAGTGAAAAGAAATGTGGTGAAAGGTATTCGAACCATGGTCTTGGCTGGAAAATAATGTATTAAAATAAGAAATGAGAGGAGTGGGATTCGAACCCACAAACTCTTGGTCAAGCTTCAGGAAAAAATGAAAAGAAAATAAATATGAGGCATGGGAATCGAACCCATGACCTCTAGGCAGTAAAGGAGCATTAAAATAAAATGAAAAGAAAAGAAATGTGAGGCGTGGGAATCGAACCCACGACCTCTAGGCACTAAAGGAGAACTAAAAGGAAAAAAAGAGAGGCTATGGGGGTTCGATCCCACAACCTCATGGTCAACGCGAATAAGTCAGGGAAAGGGAATTTAAATAAAAAAAAGGGTCTGTGGGAGTTCGATCCCACAAACCCTCGGCCAAGGAAGAGAATTTCAAAGGGAAGAAATAAAAAGGAAATGTTGATGTTGGGGCTCGATCTAGGGTCCCAATGCCATGTGGATCAAAACTAAATAAAAAGAAAAAAATATAAAGTGTTGTCCAAGGGATTCGACACCGGGTTCCCTTGACCAAATTCCGTATTGGTACATAAGTCATACGTGAATTAAATATTCAAGAATAATGCTGCCTACTTAGATCAAAATTGAGATCTTGGCATACATGTAAGATGCATAAGTCTTGTACCATATAATCTTAGGAAGATATGAATCACTTAAACGAACTATGAATGAAGCCTCATGGTTTGTATGTATAGACCCATAAGTCTAGCGTACGTTTAAAAATAAGTGAACCTAAGATGTATGTAATGAAATGATGTAACCCTAGAAGGGTTAAGTACGAGTGTAAAACACACTAAATGGCCAAGTGCATTGACATACGATGAAATGATATTATGTAATGAAATGATGAAAGCCTAGAAGGGTTAAGTAAGAGTGTGAAACACACAAATGACCAAGTGCATTGACATATGATGAAATGAACATTCACGTAAAAAGGGGTGAGTAATTATGAAGAGCAAATGTGCTAATGTTAATGAATGTGGTGACAACATGATAAGAGGCTAATGTGAAAGATGAGAGCAATCTCAAAAGAGCCTAAGTAAATGTTACCAAAACGTACTAACCTATGATAGTGTAAAGTTAATGAAGAGACCAGTCTCTATGAACACTCTAATGAAAGTATTGAGAATAATGTATACTTAATACTAATGATGAGATGAGAAATCATCTATTGAGCTATGATGTCCTCATACTAGAAGACAGCTTCCATGACGTATGAGTTGAATGAAATGGAACTTTATACTGAGCACCGATAGACTAGCTATGAGCAGTGATGCCTTCTTTCGGAAAGGGCGGAGGTTCACATAACTCTCATGAGATGAGACTGTCTGTCATGACGAGTATGGGTCTCCTTACATCTCCTAGTCTTCGAACCTATACTGCCAATATAGGGATCTGGCGGGGTTCAATTCCCATGTACGCTAGCATGTTTATGGGTCACTTTGGCCGGTGATTCCACCTCTTTTTGGTGTGGGGGAGACACTGGATTTCATGATGCTCACATGATCTATGTCAGTTAAAGTTAAAGTTCCCAATGAATAAATGAGGCCAACCTCAAATGATGCACATAATAAAATGAACGATACCAAAGGTGTTAGGATAGGATAATCAAGAGGTGAGCTAGACTCAAGTAATGACACTAAGCTATTCTTGATCACTGCATAACAAACCCGATGAGAGTCTTAAACTACATTCTAGGTATAGCTAGTGTTTACACTAGCTTATGAATGAATGAAATGAAGTACGTATGAATGAATGAAGCAGACACTGTGTTTGCTAAAGAAGACTCCCTAGTTGAGGTCCCATATGTTGAGCCCTCATTTTGGGAAGTCTTAATGTCAAGTCCATGATTTCAAGGTCTCATGGCATATGAATGAATGATATGAAAGATTTTATGTGCTATATGCAATATGATATGTGGTATGTGTAAGATGTTATGTGCTGTGTGCAATATGATAAGTATGATGATGCATGTTACTCTCATGGCATGACTTTCCAAATCCAAATTTGAAAAGCTCACTGACTTTCCTAATCCTAATTTGGAAAGCTCAGCTCACTAACTTTCCAAATCCCAATTTGGCAAGTCCACTGACTTGACTTTCCATAATCATGTTGTTAGGAAAGAGCTATTCTTACTCATGCATGTCCTTGGTGTGTGCTTGCATATACCCATACTTAGTACAAGTGTGTACTAATCCCATACAACTCTATATTTTTAGGTGCAGGCACAGGTGGACGCTAGAGCTTACAGGTTGACATTGTAGCTATCCGGACGTGGAGCTTTTATCCGGACTTGGTAGGCCCTCATGCTTTCGAGGATGTCTACCGTTACTATCTAGCTTAGATGTAGGCTTTAGCTAGTGAAGTATGTTCCACTAGTGCTTCTTTCCGTTTTTATTTCAGACATTGTATTGGTGCCATTTTGGCAATTATACTTTTAATGCAGTATTGAACTATTTCTTTCAGTTGATAATCTTAATGTTAGATGGTTGATTGTGAACATTATGAATGTAAGTAGAATGACCTTTATGCATGATAAGAAACAAAAAGTTTCAAATTTCATGTTAAAATTAACCTAGATGAAGTAAGATTGACTCAAGTAGGCTTGTCCGCGACTTCTGAGAGGTCACCGACGCCGGTCTGATATGGGGTCTAAACTCCGGCCGTGACAAAGTTGGTATTAGAGCACTAGGTTAAATACCGAGAATAATAAGTTCACATCAACCACATTGAGTAGTTTCTAAGTCATGGTAGTGAAGTGCACTACTATCCTGAATTAGAGACTGCATGATGCGTAGGAAAATTTCCCTTATTCTACTCTTTATCATGCTATCTAGGGCTTTGACACTTTGTGTCATTCTAAGTATCTAACTTCCTTCTTGTGTGAGCACGTAAAAGAATGCACATAAGGATTAGGATGGCCAAGTGGTCTAATGCGCCAGACTCAAGATTTGGCCTTCCCAAGAAAGGGCAGTGATAGAAATACCCAGCGTGAACGAAAGACGTTTGGTAAGAGTGGTTGTTCGCATGGAGGTGAGTGCATGGTAGGTTCTAAAGCCTGCTATGAGTATTGATGAAGAGGAGAAGGCTAAGTTGACTGCTTACTAGCTCAAGGAGATGGCTTAGGTATGGATTACTTCATAAATGCTAGACTACCATAGACTATCGAAACAGGGTAGTAAGGTTAAGTTTCCGAATAAGTTAGAGTTAAAAATGAATTCATGTTTGCATGTCATGTTGCTGTTTTTGTATAGCGTGGACATGATTTTTCTGTTGCATGAGTTGTGAGGTGCATCAAGTTAAGTGCGATTGAGAAGGAATTTCCTCAATCTCAAATATGAAGCTTCAGATAAGCTTGAGTAATATGCATTATCTAGAGTAAATGTGAAACAGAAATTCACAAAGAGTAAAGTCTCAAGTATGCTAAGATTGATCTTCGTTCAGGGTATCATCAGCTTAGGGTTAGGGATGGAGATATCCCAAAGACAGCGTTTCGTACCCGTTATGGTCATTATGAGTTCTTATTATGTCATTTGGTCTCACGAATGCACCTGCTGCATTTATGGATCTCATGAACCGGGTCTTCCGTGAATACCTTGACTCTTTCGTCATAGTATTCATTGATGACATTCTCATCTACTCTAGGACCAAGGAAGAGCATGAACAACATTTGAGACTAACCTTGCAGGTACTTAGACAACATCAGATGTATGCCAAATTCAGCAAGTGTGAATTCTGGCTTAGATCAGTGACCTTCCTGGGTCATGTTGTGTCCGATCAGGGTGTGGAGGTGGACCCTAGGAAGACTGAGGATGTTAAGAACTGGCCAAAACCTCTTACTCCCACTGACATCCATAGCTTTCTTGGATTGGCTGGTTACTACAACAGGTTCGTGGAGGGCTTTTCTTCCATTGCTGCCCCACTGATAGCTTTGACTAAGAAGAAGGCCAAGTTTGAATAGACGGAGACTTGTGAGAAGAGTTTCCAGGGGCTCAAGGACAGATTCACTTCAGCCCCGGTGCTTACTTTGCCTAAGTGTGGTGAGAATTACACTGTTTATTGTAATGCATCTAGGGTTGGTTTGGGTTGTGTTCTTATGCAGGTTTGTAAGGTGATAGCTTATGCGTCCAGACAACTCAAGGTTCATGAGAAGAATTATCCCACTCATGACCTGGAGTTGGCAGCAGTGGTATTTGCACTGAAGCTGTGGAGGCACTACTTGTATGGAGTGCATGTGGATGTGTTCACATACCACAAGAGTCTCCAGTACGTGTTCACGCAGAGAGAGTTGAATCTACGTCAGCGGAGATGGTTGGAGCTGTTGAAGGACTATGACATGAATGTTCACTACCATCCAGGTAAGGCTAATGTTGTAGCTGATATTTTGAGCAGGATGAGCATGAGAAGTACAGCTCACGTTGAGGATGAGAAGAAGGAGTTGGTGAAAGATGTACACACACTGGACAGACTGGGTGTGCGATTGGTTGACTCTACCAGTGGGGGTGTTTCATTTCATCCTAGTCTGAATCATCCTTGGTAGTTGAAGTCAAGCAGGGTCAGCATCTCGATCCTGTGTTGATGGAGCTGAACGACTCAGTGTTGAGTTAGATGAATGAGTCTTTTGCTTTGGGAGGTGACGGCATACTTAGGTACCAGGACAGGCTGTGTGTACCAGATGTGGATGATTTGAGGACCAGAATTGTTGCAGAGGCCCATGGTTCCAGATATTCCATACATCTAGGTTCCACCAAGATGTATCATGATCTTAAGCAGATTTATTGGTGGGATGGCATGAAGAAGAACATTGCAGAATATGTGGCCAAGTGTCCTAATTGTCAGCAGGTTAAGGCAGAACATCTTAAGCCTGGCGGTCTTACTCAGATTATTGAGGTTCCGACTTGGAAGTGGGAGGCCATTAATATGGACTTCGTGGTTGGTCTTCCCAGGACTAGGAGACAGCATGACTCCATATGGGTTATTGTGGACAGGATGACTAAGTCTGCCCACTTTATCCCTGTGAAGTCTACTTACAGAACCGAGGATTATGCGAGACTCTGCATTGATGAAATTGTGAGATGGCATGGGATTCCTTTGTCTATCATTTTAGATAGAGGAGCTCAGTTTACTTCACATTTCTAGAGAACTTTCCAGAAGAGCTTAGGCACGCAGGTGAAGCTTAGTACTACCTTTCATCCTCAGACTGATGGGCAGGCAGAGCGCACCATTCAGACATTGGAGAACATGTTGAGAGCGTGTGTGATTGACTTCAGAGGTAGCTGGGACGACCATCTGCCTTTGATAGAGTTCTCGTATAATAATAGCTATCACTCCAGCATTGGGATGACACCGTTTGAGGCATTGTATGGTAGGAGGTGTAGATCTCCAGTTGGGTGGTTCGAGGTTGGAGATTCATCCATTTTGGGTCCAGTGATCATTCATGACGCCTTAGAGAAGGTCAGGGTGATTAGGGACAGGTTGGCTACTGCCTACAGTCAGCAGAAGTCATATGCAGATAACAGAAAACGGCCCTTAGAGTTTGATGTTGGTGACCAGGTCTATCTGAAGATATCACCTATGAAGGGGGTGATGAGGTTTGGCAGGAAGGGGAAGTTGAGTCCGAGGTATGTTGGGCCATACGAGATCCTACAGCGTGTGGGTGAGGAGGCCTATAAGTTGGCATTGCCTGCGGAGCTAGCTTCTGTCCATCCAGTCTTTCATGTATCCATGTTAAAGAAGTGCCTAGGTGATCTAGCATCGATTCTGCCTGTGGAAGGTTTGGGGGTCGATGAAGACTTGTCCTACGAGGAGGTGCCTGTTGAGATCTTAGACAAACAGGTCAAGCGGCTGAGGAACAAGGAGATTGTCACAGTGAAGGTATTGTGGAGGAATCATCTTGTTGAGGGTGCTACGTTGGAGGCCGAGGCCGATATGAGGTCCCGCTACCTTCATCTTTTCAGTTCTTGAGGTTATACTTCCTACTTTTAAGTCTAAGTTTCCTTATCTCTCCATTCTTTGTTGCTATTGCTTGACTGTGCATAGTGATTATGTTATGTTATGACTGGCATTGTGCTAGTTATTTAGTAGTGTCATTCGGGGATGAATTTTCCTAAGGGGGGGGGGGGATAATGTAACAACCCTAAAAAAAATGGATATGATAAGTAATGCGTAATGTGTCTAGAATGCCTACGATTAAACCGGGTTCACACGGATTGATGCGCGTAGAATCGGACCTCTGAACCCTTGATACAGCCAAGCCAACTAACTTGGGGAGTTAATTGAGCTAGGAAAGGTTGGGTCCAGCCATGTAATGCTCTCGAATACGAAGATTTACTCGAATGAGTCTTTACCGGACTTAAAAAGGGAAAATCTTAGGTTTGGAGGGTCTAGGGGTAAAATGGTCTTTTTCTAGGCTAAGGGTAGTATCGTAATTACCCTAAATATATAATTAATTATTTAATTAATAAGGTGGAGGGGCATTTTGGGTAGAGAGGGCTGAAAATGGGTTCTAAGAGTGAAGTCTTGCTCCACCCGGGTTCAAACCTAGGTGGAAGCAATGAATTAAATTTGTTTATAATTTAAGTTGGTAATTTAATGTAATTAATTTATATTTATTATTTATTGGCTGATTTAAAATAAAAGGGAAATCAGATTTTTTTTAATATTTAACTAAACCTTATTTGACTAAGTCCTAAACTAGACTCCTAAGCCTAATATAACTCTCTCCTCTCACGTCTATCTCTCAAAACACACGATCATTCTCTCTTCTTATTCACGTTCTCTCTGCCAAGTAAAGTACAAGAACAGTAGGTAAACCAAAGTTCTTCACACTTGAAGAACTCACAAAGAAAATTATAAACAAACAACTAATCAAACACGTTAGGCAAAGAGAGGGTTTTTCCGTCGAGTTGGTGTGGAAGCTCTTGGATTTGGACGTGTGTTTGGAGAAGCTTTGGGCAGCAAGTTCAAGGTTTGAACTTCAAAATAAGGTATGGGTTCTCTTCTCTCTTGGTCCCTTTCCCAAGATACCCCTTAAGGTTCAGACGAATCTATTCCGAAAACTAGGGTTGTTCCCCGTTGCATGTCCCTGTCACTAGCTCCCATTGAATCATAGGCTGGTTATGTTTGCTGGTAGAAAACTAGGGATGAAACGTGATTTCGTGATGATTATGTGTTTATATGTATGCTCGGAATTATGTGACTTATGTTGATGTTTTTTCGAAACTATGTGTACGTGTGTGCAATGTGAACCGAAACTATGTGCCTCGGGTTAAGGCTATAAAATGTGATGTTGTGGTTGTATTTCATGTACAAATGTTTATGTAAATCGTGATGTTCATATGAGTTGAAATGTGGCTGATTTGAGTGATAATCTCTTGGCTAAACGAAACCATGAAAAATGCACCTAAGAACGTATTAAGTGATCTACGAATTACCCTATGAATTTACGTGTAAATGTTGATGAAAGTATGCTGAAACATTTCAAAACAATTTCCAGCTTCAAGTGATGAATTTCGGTCAAGTTAAGAGGGTTCAAAATGTTGTGAAAAATGAATTAAAACAAGTGAGGTCATGGAGGATTGAACCCGTGACCTCACCATGTTAAAAACCATGAAAATAAAGAAGTGAAAAGAAATGTGGTGAAGGGGATTCGAACCATAGTCTTGGCTGGAAAATAATGTATGAAAATAAAAAATGAGAGGAGTGGGATTCGAACCCACAAACTCTTGGTCAAGCTTAAGGGAAAAATGAAAAGAAAAGAAATGTGAGGCATGGGAATCGAACCCACGACCTTTAGGCAGTAAAGGAGAATTAAAAGAAAATGAAAAGAAAAGAAATGTGAGGCGTGGGAATCGAACCCACGATCTCTAGGCAGTAAAGGAGAACTAAAAGAAAAATAAAGAGAGGTTGTGGGGGTTCGATCCCACAACCTCATGGTCAACGCGAATAAGGCAGGGAAAGGGGATTTAAATAAAAAAAAAGGGGCTGTGGGGGTTCGATCCCACAACCCCTCGGCCAAGGAAGAGAATTTCAAAGGAAAGAAATAAAAAGGAAATGTTGATGTTGGGGCTCAATCTAGGGTCCCAATGTCATGTGGACCGAAATTAAATAAAAAGAAAAAAAATGTAAAGTGTTGTCCAAGGGATTCGACACTGTGTTCCCTTGCCCAAATTCCGTATTGGTACATAAGTCATACGTAAATTAAATATTCAAGAATAATGCTGCCTACTTATATCAAAATTGAGATCTTGGCATACATACAAGATGCATAAGTCTTGTACCATATAATCTTAGGAAGATATGAATCACTTAAACGAACTATGAATGAAGCCTCATGGTTTGTATGTATAGACCCATAAGTCTAGCGTACGTTTAAAAATAAGTGAACCTAAGATGTATGTAATGAAATGGTGTAACCCTAGAAGGGTTAAGTACGAGTGTAAAACACACTAAATGGCCAAGCGCATTGACATACGATGAAATGAATATTATGTAATGAAATGATGAAAGCCTAGAAGGGTTAAGTAAGAGTGTGAAACACACAAATGACCAAGTGCATTGGCATATGATGAAATGAACATTCATGTAAAAAGGGGTGAGTAATTATGAAGAGACAATGTGCTAATGTTAATGAATGTGGTGACAACATGATAAGAGGCTAATGTGAAAGATGAGAGGAATCTCAAAAGAGCCTAAGTAAATGTTACCAAAACGTACTCACCTATGATAGTGTAAAGTTAATGAAGAGACCAGTCTCTATGAACACTCTAATGAAAGTATTGAGAATAATATATACTTAATACTAATGATGAGATGAGAAATCATCTATTGAGCTATGATGTCCTCATACTAGAAGCCAGCTTCCATGACGTATGAGTTGAATGTAATGGAACTTTATTCTAAGCACCGATAGACTAGCTATGAGCGGTGATGCCTTCTTTCGGGAAGGGCGGAGGTTCACGTAACTCTCATGAGATGAGACTGTCTGGCATGCCGGGTATGGGTCTCCTTACATCTCCTAGTCTTCGAACCTATACTGCCAATATAGGGATCTGGCGGGGTTCAATTCCCATGTACGCTAGCATGTTTATGGGTAACTTTGGCCGGTGATTCCACCTCTTTTCGGTGTGGGGGAGACACTGGATTTCATGATGCTCACATGATCTCTGTCGGTTAAAATTAAAGTTCCCAATGAATGAATGAGGCCAGCCTCAAATGATGCACATAATGAAATAAACGATACCAAAGGTGTTAGGATAGGATAATCAAGAGGTGAGCTAGACTCAAGTAATGACACTAGGTTATTCTTGATCATTGCACAGCAAACCCGATGAGAGTCTTAAACTACATCCTAGGTATAGCTAGTGTTTACACTAGCTTATGAATGAATGAAATGAAGTACGTATGAATGAATGAAGCAGACTCTGTGTTTGCTAAAGAAGACTCCCTAGTTGAGGTCCCATATGTTGAGCCCTCATTTTGGGAAGTCTTAATGTCAAGTCCATGATTCCAAGGTCTCATGGCATATGAATGAATAATATGAAAGATGTTATGTGCTATATGCAATATGATATGTGCTATGTGTAAGATGTTATGTGCTGTGTGCAATATGATAAGTATGATGATGCATGTTACTCTCATGGCATGACTTTCCTAATCCAAATTTGGAAAGCTCACTGACTTTCCTAATCCAAATTTGGAAAGTTCACTAACTTTCCAAATCCCCAATTTGGCAAGTCCACTGACTTGACTTTTCATAATCATGTTGTTAGGAAAGAACTATTCTTACTCATGCATGTCCTTGGTGTGTGCTTGCATATACCCATACTTAGTACAAGTGTGTACTAATCCCATACAACTCTATATTTTTAGGTGCAGGCACAGGTGGACGCTAGAGCTTACAGGTTGACGTTGCAGCTATCCGGACGTGGAGCTTTCATCCGGACTTGGTAGGCCCTCATGCTTTCGAGGATGTCTACCGTTACTATCTAGCTTAGATGTAGGCTTTAGCTAGTGGAGTATGTTCCACTAGTGTTTCTTTCCATTTTTATTTCTGACATTGTATTGGTGCCATTTTGGCAATTATACTTTTAATGCAGTATTGAACTATTTCTTTCAGTTGATAATCTTAATGTTAAATGGTTGATTGTGAACATTATGAATGTAAGTAGAATGACCTTTATGCATGATAAGAAACAAAAAGTTTCAAATTTTCTGCTAAAATTAACCTAGATGAAGTAAGAATGACGTAAGTAGGCTTGTCTGCGACCTCTGAGAGGTCAACGACGCCGGTCTCGTCTGGGGTCTAAACTCTAGCCGTGACACGTTGGTTGACACTCTTCAGTTTAGTTGCAGATTTTTTCCATGGGTTTGATCCCTAAGAGGTATGTAAGGTTTCATAGTGTTGCGCTCGTTCACCCACACGCCAATCATGATTTATTTAGTGTAATTTCGTTCATGAAATTTAAGGATTTAAGTTGTTGATGAGTTCTTGATAAGTGTTCTTAAAGTTTCATAAAGTTATGATGTAAGATTATACTTGAATAAACTTTAAATGAACATATCTCTAAGAATATTAAGAATTATGTGAATCATATCCTATCAAATTAAATATAATTGAATCTACTTTCCAACTCCACTAATTTTGCGTTAATCTAATTTTTAAGTAAAAAGTTATGACTAGTTTAGTATCCTATATTGCTCAGTTACGAATTGTCGGAAGGAAAATAGTAAAAATAGATTGTTTTGTCTTTTTACCTCCAAGAAAATTATAAACGAATTTCTTGACTAATAAAAGACTAAAAACAATCAGATTTTCATGTTCACAAATGAAAATCATAATTATTGGTCATAGAGATTTCAATTCTAATTCAAGAAATGTTTTCTTGATTGTTTACCTTCAAGCTAAGGTTTCATTGCTTCTAATTAAATTCTTCTTCAATATTCTTCAAGATTCTTAAAGATTCTTGAAGAATCTTGTTATTCTAGGTATGTAAGTGTATCATAGTGTTGGACTAGTTTGTCCTCACGCTCTACATCTACGTTCATGATTAGTAAAAGAATAATCTAGTATTCTACCCCTAGATTTGAATATTATTGAGATAAGCAAATTTTGAGCCTTGAGTTCATGTTTCTTTTAAACGTTCTACTCGTAATTATCAAATTTATATATTATTATTGAGATCCTTCATACATGAACCATAACTCTTGAATTCATATTTCACATTCAAGAGAGAGTTAAGAGTAGAGTTCAAGTAAATATTTGAGTTCAGTTGTGAATCCTTGAGATAAACTATCAATTTGAACTAAGTTTTGAGGAAGTAAGTAAGGTAATGAGAAGAGTCATATACATGAGTTCCATGTAGTACATATACCTTTGATTCGAGTCTTTCATGCCCATAAATTCCGCATGGACTCCACAAATTAAGTATTTTTGAGAGGAGTAGCATGTTCATGTTCTAAGTCTTGAGTAATAAGTTTCTAACATATTAGAGTTTATAATTCTAATCATGGGACTATAACATGTTACCCATTGATTCCTTGAGTTAAATTGTTCATACCCATAATTCCGCATTATAAGTCGAACATTCTTGAGATGAAAAGTAACTTTGAGTTCTCGAGTTGAGTAGCTCATGCTCAATAATTCCGCATGAACCTTCTAGATTGAACATCATGAAATCATTCATAAACATGAGATCATGAACCTTTAATCTTTACTTCAATTCAAAGAAAAATGAGAGTCAAGTCTAGAAGTTAAGAAGCAAGTCAAAACAATGTTTATAAAGTTTTCAAAAGTCTTTAACAAACGTTTTAACTTTGTTTTAAGACTTAAAGTTCAAGTTGAGTAAATAAAAAAGAGTAAAGATTGAAGTCTTTTCTTCAAAGAAGTAAATGGGTACTCTGTATTACCAAAGAGTTTTAAAATGTTTTCACATTTGACAAAGAAAGGGAACATCGATTCCAAGCGAGTTTTTAAGCTAAGTTTTGAGTAATTTTCTCAAACGAAAGAAAGAAGTTTTTTTAAAACTAATGAGCTAAGTATATTTTGGGAGTAGTATTGAGCACCGATTTAGGGATGCGAGTTCAAATAACTCAAGTCTCCATAATCCATGTAG
Source organism: Solanum sitiens (assembly GCA_016801875.1). Taxonomy (NCBI): domain Eukaryota; kingdom Viridiplantae; phylum Streptophyta; class Magnoliopsida; order Solanales; family Solanaceae; genus Solanum; species Solanum sitiens. The sequence goes on along the minus strand of JABWTJ010000463.1, from coordinate 1,171,651 downwards.
CCATCGTGGGTATTAAAGGATCATAACATTTAGATGATCACTTAAGTTAAGCTAGTGGATCCACTAAGTTAAGCATTCTATATGAAAGAAAAGTATTGGAATGTTCTGGCAGCATGGGCAAGACGATGTATCACCATTTAGGCTCATAGTGGTGGTTGTCTGTTAGAGAATCTCCCACAGAAACTATATTACTTTTTTATATAAGTAAAGTTTAGTTTGTTATTGCATTTATTTAAAGAAGTATGTTGTTTTTACTGTTCTATATATATTTTTATATATAGCATGTGTATTATTGCTTCATATTGAGCTGAGTAGTTTGAGTATTCTTAAGTATTCCTTGAGTTTCAAGTTTGAAAAAGAGGTAAGTATTCTTCCATTTTTTTTATCAAGTAGCAAGCTTATGTTATGCTTTAGAATTCCCCTTACATGCTCGTACATTCCACGTACTGAGCCATTTGGCCTCCATCTTTTGATGATGCAGACAAATGTACTCAGGATCATCAGCATAAGCTTCGTTGATACATCCGAGAGTTAGAGTTATCCATGGTGAGCTTACTTGCTTCCAAAGGATTTCATATACTTTTCACTTTAGTCAGGATGTCGTGGGTCTTGTCCGGACTTTCGTCTTTATTAGTTAGAGGCTTCATAGATAGTATTTAGTTCAGAAGTCTGTATTATTCATTTATTTTATTAAATGTTTCAGAGACTTAAGTTGCCTATTATATGGAGAATTTAATAAATTCTTTTATTCAAAGTTCTTTATTTGAGTTAAAGATTTGTATTTCAGTTTCATGAATTTGTTCAGTTTTGAGGAAATACATAATTACCCCATTGAACTTATACCTGTTTTTCAAGTAGACACCTTAAGTTTGCGGGGGTCCTATCACCCCACGAAACAATCTAAATCCACAATAAAAATACCATTTTGACCCATTTTCACAGTAATTGTTATTTCACAGTAGAAAAGCGCGTGAAAGAGTAAACTTGCAGCCCCAAACCAATGGAAAACTTACACATGGCATTGTTAAACCAAAGTGAAAAGAGACCCATGTTTGTTCTTCGCCAAATCACCATTAATGGTTGTTGAGAGCTTTTCTCAACATCAAAAGTTGGTTCTTTACTACGCAAAGCAATTTTTTTACTATATTCTCTATTATCAAGTTCTAGCAATCCATCTTAAGACCTTTTATTAGAAAAATCTACTTAATAATGATATAATTGATGTACCCTGGTTTCACGGTACTTTCAATGCTTTTTCCTTAAGTTTAGTGTGTGTCTAAGGCCTTTTTGTATAGTTTTAATGTATTTTTCTCTTTGTTTGCAGGAAATCTGTCTAAAATGAAAACACAGAAGAATTGTGCTGAAATTATAGAATTGATGACCTACGGAGCCATCGACGGTCCGTCGACCCCTCGACGGTTCGTAGGTGGCCACCGTCGTATGAAGGAAACGCTGCTGAAGGAAGATCAAGGAATTCTGACTAAGTGTGGGGCTATGGAGGCTCTTAATGGACCGTCAACTTCACGACGGACCGTCCTGCACGTCCGTCATCGCAAACAGAAAGTAGCCTCAATACCCGTCTTGAAAAGATTTTAAGTGTGGAGAAACGAAAGCCATCGACGGACCGTCGTGCACTCAACGGACCGTCATCCTTATCCGTCTATGGTAACAGTGAGTTGGAGAAGAAAGCAGCTGAAAAAGAAGCTAAGTGTGGAATGACGAAGGGCCTCGATGGTCCGCCGTGGCCTCGACGGTCCGTCACTCTGGTCGTCAACTCAGACGCGTTTTTGGGCATATTTTCCTTAAATAGATTTCCCTTTTATGTTAGGACTTCTTTATTATAAATACTTGTAAAAACCTCATTTTTAGGGTTAGACTTTTTGGTGTTTTTCAGTTTTATTGTTCTAAGTGTTGAATTTGAGATTTTATAAATTATTCTATTTTCCGGAATCCTTTGTTGCAAGATTTTGATTAATTCAAGTAATTTTCTGGATTTTCTTCAATCTCATCAAAGTAAGTACATGAATTCTTATCTAATTAATATGAATTGTGTGATTATTAACATGGGTAACTCAATCCATAACTAGGGTTGTGGGAACCATGGGTAAATAACAAGGTAAAAACTAGCTAAAATAACAATTCTAGAATAGTGTCTTGCATGTATTGATAATTCTTTCGTTTAGAAGTATTTTTAATGAGTGCACACGTTAGAACTCGCTTTGTTGCTACTTGCCGGACCAAGGAGGTAGATAATAAGAAAAGAATTATCAACGTAGATTTAGTATACACTATCTAATAGGCTAGTGTCGATTGGTGCGAAGTAACAACTAAGCCAAACATCGATTATGATGCTTAATATGAGGTAAATGTAAGGTTTAGTAAAGCATACACACGTAGCCGGACCAAGGTGCGGAGTGAAATTTCCTAGTTGTCGGACCAAGGAATTAGGGATACATAACTTACCACTTTGCATGCAAGATACTAGGAAATGATTGTTATAGCTAGAATTACCGCGTTACAAACCTGTGAGGAACACTTAAGCCCTAGTTACTCTCATTACTTGATAAAAATCAAATATTTTGAACTTGTCACTTGTTTACTTAGAAATAGTTAATTACATTTGTTACTTAAACCCCCCCTTTTTGTTACTTGTTTTCGGAAAGGACTTGACTAAATACAAGTAATAGTAGGTTAAAGTTAAGTCTAATTCATTTTCCTAGTGGGATCGACCCCAACCTCATAGTTGGGTTCTTTACTTGATACGACCGCTTATACTTCTTTTCGAGAAGTAAATTTGAGCGTATCAAATTTTGGCGCCGCTGCTGGGGAAAGTGGCTTTTAGATTAACTTTAAGCACATTACCGACGTTTAGTCAACATTTTCCTAATTTTACTTTTTCTCTTTGTTTTTGTCTCTTGCAGATCTAACTTCAGTGTATGCCAAGTACACGGAGTAGAGGAGTACCCATACTCTCACCCGACCCCGAACTTGAGCGCACACTACGCAGAATGAACCGAAATTTGGGTATTCTCGATGATGACCACAACTGGGAAATTCCACCACCGGTTGAAGATCATGATCAGTTGCTAGCTGAAAATCGTGAGGAAGGTGAAATAAGGAGTCAACCTCCCGCTCCACGCCCTCAAGAGTACTATAGGGGATATGATAATATTACTGACTCTGACGGGCCACTTGTCTTGACTCCTCTACCACACGACCATACTTTCGTGGTAACTAGTAGTCTGATGCAAATGCTCAACTCTAGAGGTTTGTTTTCAAGGTTACCTTCTGATGATCCACATGCTCACATCACCAAAGTAAGGTCGGTGTGTAAGAGTTGTGTAGGGAGACCTGATTTGAACATGGACGTAATTGGGTTAAGAGTGTTCCCTCTCTCACTGATGGGAGAGGCTGCTATATGGTTTACCGAACTCCCCTATAACTCAATCTACACTTGGAATCAATTGAGGGATGTGTTCTTAGAACGTTACTACCCGGTGTCTAAGAAGCTAAACCACAAAGATAGGGTGAACAACTTTGTGGCACTACCGGGAGAATCAGTCAGTAGTTCTTGGGATAGGTTCACCTCGTTCTTGATTAGTGTCCCCAATCACCACATTGATGCTGAGTCACTGAAAGAGTACTTCTATCGGGGACAAGATGATAATAATAAAGCAGTATTGGATACGATAGCAGGTGGTTCTTATGGGGAGTATCCTTATGCTGAGATCGCTGAGAAGTTAGAGAAAATCTCCCGAAATAATAAAGCTTGGAGCACTAGGAAGTCAGATATTGGGAGAAACACTTTTGCAGTGCAATCCGCGCACAACCCAGCCACAGATGAGATTCGTGAAGACATGAATCAAATGAGAACTGAGCTTGGGTTGGTGTTGAAAAACGTTACTAGGGGTGCAGAAAAAGTAAATGTGGTGAACTACTTGTCTAAACCACCACCGCCGACTGATGAGTATTACTATGAGGAGGACTCTTATGCGGTAAATGAGTAGACAGGGGGTTTCCGACCAAACGCCCAAGGCTCCAATCAGGAGAATTGGCGCCAAGGTCAGGGAAACCAAGGTCGGAACTATGGAAATTACAACCGTGAGGGTCATTATACCCGAGATAGGAATTACAACCGCGACAACAACTTCAACCGGGGTAACTATCGTAACAGAAATGATAGGAGTGGGCCCTATGTTCCACCTCAGAATCGTGAAGTTGCTCCTAGGGATGGTGGAGGTAGTATGGCGCGAGTTGAGGATATGTTACAAAAAATAATGAGGATGTTCGATGCTAGTGATGAGCACACTAAAGAGTTGAGAAGTGACTTAGCGAGTATTGGGTAGAAAGTTGATGCACATGCAATCTCGATCAAGCATCTTGAGTTGAAAATGGCCTAATTGTCTTCGATTATGAACCCACGCCAACCGGGCACTCTCCCTAGCAACACTATCCAAAATCCGAAAAATGATGGACATTGCATGGCAATCACAACTCGAGGTGGTAAGCAAACCATCGACCCACCGATGCCGTCTGGTGTGGAAAATGTGATAAGAGGTGATGATGAGGTAGTGGAGGTTAGTGGTGAGTTAGGAGACAACACGGGGAAAGAAGCCGAGGTGCCCCAAAAGGTGACCCCCATGCCTAGACCACCACCTCCATTCCCACAGAGGTTAGTGATAAAGACCGAGGATGGTAAATACTGGCGTTTTATCACCATGTTGAAACAACTTTCCATCAATGTCCCTTTGATAGAAGCTCTTGAACAAATGCCCGGTTATGCCAAATTCATGAAAGATATGGTTACTAAGAAAAGATCGGTCAGTTTTGAGGATGATGATAGAATGCAGCATTGTAGTCCTATTGCTACAAGGTCTCTAGAGTAAAAGAAAGAAGATCCAGGTGCCTTCACCATTCCATGTACAATCGGGTTATTACACTTTGCGAAAGCATTATGTGATCTTGGGGCAAGCATAAATCTCATGCCTCTCTCTATTTACAAGAAGTTGGGTTTGGGTGACCCAAAGCCCACTGCGATGCGGCTACTGATGGCCGATCGAATGGTAAAGAGGCCTATTGGGATACTCCACGATGTGTTAGTAAAGGTGGAGTCATTCATATTTCCGGTCGATTTTGTGATTCTTGATTGTGAGGTCGATTTTGTGGTGCCTATTACTTTTGGGAGGCCATTCCTTGCTACGGGTAGAGCCTTGGTTGATATGGAGAAATGGCAAATGAAATTTCGGTTGAACAACGAAGAAGTGAATTTCAACATTTGTAGGTCCATGAGGCAGAGTGGTGAGCTCCAATCAGTATCTGCCATATCTTACAAGGTTGAAAAGCCATCTAAGGTACAAATAGAAGAACGTCTGGGTTTAGAAGCACTAGCGGCAGTGATCATGAATTTTGATATTGATTGCATTGAAGAGTATGGGTCATGGGTCGCAGCACTTGATTGAGGTGATGTTCGGTTTAAACCAAAGAAATTTGAGTTAGATATGAAGCATCGCGAGTCTCCACCCGCGAAACCATCTATAGAGGAGGCTCCAAAATTAGAACTTAAGGCTCTACCACCTCATCTGAGGTATGTATTCTTGGGAAAAGGTGACACTTTGCTGGTAATTATTGCATTAGATCTTAATGTGCATTAAGTTGAGAGTTTGGTGAAAGTGTTAAAAAGGTTCAAAAGAGCTATTGGGTGGACTATTGCGGATATTATTGTGATCCCTCCCGGTATTTGTTCACATAAAATCCAACTTATGCCCGATCATAAGCCAAGTGTTGAGCACCAGAGACGTTTAAATCCACCTATGCAAGAGGTGGTGAAGAAGGAAATTATTAAGTGGTTGGATACTGGAGTAATATATCAAATCGCCGATAGTAGTTGGTTATGCCCTGTTCAGTGTGTACCTAAGAAAGGGGGAATGATTGTGGTCCCCAATGAGAAAAATGAGCTTGTTACGATGAGGCCGGTGACTGGATGGAGGGTGTGTATGGATTACCAAAAATTAAATGCATGGACCGAGAAGGACCATTTTCCTATGCCCTTCATGGATCAGATGTTGGATAGACTTGCAGGAAAGGGGTGGTACTATTTTCTTTATGGTTATTCGGGTTATAATCAGATTTCTATTGCACCGGAAGATCAAGAGAAAATCACCTTTACTTGTCCTTATGGGACCTTCGCGTTCAAGAGAATGCTGTTTGGGTTATGTAATGCACCGGCCACATTTCAGAGATGTATGATATCGATATTCTTTGATATGGTAGAGGACACTATTAAGGTGTTTATGGATGATATTTCAGTGGTTGGTGACTCCTTTGAGCGGTGTGTGAGTCATTTTTCTAAGGTTCTTAAGAGGTGTGAAGATTGCAACCTTGTGCTAAATTGGGAAAAATGTCACTTTATGGTGAAATAAGGTATTGTATTGGGTCATCGCATTTCAAAAAAGGGTATAGAGGTTGATCGAGCTTAAGTTGAGGTGATAGAGAGACTTTCTCCACCCATCTCTGTAAAAGGTGTGAGAAGTTTCCTTGGGCATGCGGGCTTTTACCGGAGGTTCATCAAGGATTTTTCAAGGATTGCACATCCTTTGTGCAAGTTGCTTGAGAAAGAGTGTAAGTTTCATTTTGATGAATCATGTCTTAAGGCATTTGGTGAGTTAAAGGAAAAGTTGTTGTCTGCACCTATCATCATTTCCCCGGATTAGAGCAAGCCATTTGAGGTGATGTGTGATGCTAGTGGGGTTGCTCTTGGTGTGGTATTGGGACAAAGAAGGGAAAAATCCTTCATCCCATTTACTATGCTAGTAAATCCCTAAACGAAGCTCAAAAGAACTACACCGTGACTGAACAAGAGCTCCTTGCAGTAGTTTTTGCTTTCGAGAAATTTCGCTCCTATTTGCTTGGAACGATGGTTATAGTGCATACTGATCATTCTTCTTTGAGATATTTGATGGCAAAGAAGGATGCGAAACCAAGGTTGATTCGTTGGGTATTACTATTGCAAGAATTTGACTTTGATGTGAAAGATAGAAAAGGGACCGAAAATCAAGTTGCTTATCACTTGTCCTGATTAGAAGATGAAGCAATGAGGGAGTTAGGGGAAAAGGCTGAAATTGATGATACTTTCCCTGATGAGCATGTATTGGCTTCCTCCCAAGACTTGAATCCATGGTTCGCAGATTTTGCGAATTATCTGACTAGTGATATCGTCCCACCGGACTTGTCCTTTCATCAAAGGAAAAAGTTCATTCATGATTTGAAAAAGTTCTTTTGGGATGAGCCATATTTATATAAGAGTTGTGCTGATGGGATTATTCGGCGTTGTGTGCCGGAAGTTGAGATGTTGAGCATTTTGGAGGCATGCCATTCTTTGCCTGTAGGTGGGCATCATAGTGGTATCCGGACTGCTCACACGATCTTGCAATGTGGATACTATTGGCCAACCATCCCCCAAGATGCTCATGAGTTTGCCAAGGCATGTGATAGATGCCAAAAATATGGTGGCATTTCGAGAAAGCAAGAGCTCCCTTTAAATCCCATTCTTGTGATTGAATTGTTTGATGTGTGGGGCATTGACTTTATGGGCTCTTTTGTGAGTTCTCATGGGATGAAGTACATTCTTGTGGCAGTCGATTATGTGTCTAAATGGGTGGAAGCTATCGCACTCGCAAATAATGAAGGGAAGAGTGTCACCGCGCTCTTGAAAAAGAACATATTTTCCAGATTTGGCACCCCAAGGGCTATTATCAGTGATGGGGGATCCCACTTTTGTAACAAACTGTTTAAGGGATTATTGGAAAAATATGGAGTTCGCCATAATGTGGCCACTCCTTACCATCCTCAAACTAGTGGGCAAGTTGAGGTGTCAAACAGGGAGATTAAGCAGATATTGGCGAAAACGATGAATGCTAGTAGAATAGATTGGTCAAGGAGGCTTGATGATGCTATTTGGGCCTACCGGACAGCATACAAGACTCCCGTAGGTATGTCCCCATACCAACTTGTATATGGGAAGGCTTGTCACTTACCGGTTGAATTAGAGCATAAAGCCATGTGGGCAATGAAGAAGTTAAAAATGGATAGGAATGAGGCTGCGCAACAGAGGTTAAACGGGTTGAATGAGCTTGATGAATTTCACCTAAAAGCATATGAAAGTTCATCCCTCTACAAAGAAAAGATGAAGAATTACCATGACCAAAAGATTGAGAAGCGCAATTTTTTGGTTGGGAATTTGGTGCTTTTGTTCAATTCTAGGTTGCGCTTGTTTTCGGGTAAATTCAAGTCCAAATGGACTTTTCCCTACTTGATCACCCAACTATTCCCTCATGGTGCAGTTGAGTTTGAAAACAAGGAGGGTGTAAGGTTCAAGGTGAACGGACAGCGAATCAAAATCTATCTGGGGCATGTTAAAACGGCGAATGAAGTGATTGAGGCACACCATCTTGATGAAGTCTGAGTAATCAAGAGTCCTCCGTCGTACCGCGACGTTAAATCAAGCGCTGATTGGGAGGAAACCCAATATGCATCCTCTAGCCAACTTTAGGTATTTCCTGATTTTCTAGGAATAGTTGCATTATTTTTGCTTTTATTACTTAATGTCCCGTCTGAATGTTCTTTTTTTTTTAGAAGTGTTGGCTAGAGCGTAGATTAGGGTCCGTGTCCAAAAAGTGTCCAAAGAATACAAAAAGATTAGCTTAATGGGTGTTAAATGTGCAGGGACCATATCACCAGAAATCTGCACAAAACTGGTCTGGTGCACCCATCGACGGACCGTCGTTCTTTCAACGGTCCATCGGTAGGATCTGTCGTTCCCAGGTATGTTCTTTCAATTTTCTAAGTTAGGGCACAAACGACGGAAGGGTTGACGGACTGTCGACCCACTTACGGTTCGTCGACGGGGAATCGTCGATCCCTCACCCAGCCAACCCGACCTGACCCGTCCGGCTATATATGAAAAGTTTTTAAACTTTTAAACTACCTACCTCTTCACATACCCCCCATAACTGTTTCCCTCCCTATTTCCTCTCATTTCCCCCCCACTTCCTCCACCATTAACTCCAAATTCCTCATCAGATTCTCCCACTTCCTCCATTTCCAAAACTTCCTTTCTCTCCCAAATCTCCCATTTTCTTCAGTTCCCTTTTGCCGGTCGGTGTTCGTGGTGGTTGTTGCTGCTGTTCAACTACTAGTGTTCGTACTCCTTTTCTCCTCGACTATAGTTTTCAGGTATGTTCTTCTAATCTGTATATTAACTATCGTTATTATTTCTGATTAACTTGCTGTCTTACTGTGTGTGTCTTAAATTTTAGACCCCTTTTGCATGCTAAAACTTAAACCCAAAATCCTAAGTCCCTTAGAAAAACTGAAATTAAAAGGGAATGGGGGTGTTTTGTTAAAAATGGCGTGTGTTTGCATGATTGTGTTTCTGATCTAGGGTTTGATAGGCTTTCGAAAATGACTGTTAAAACTAGAAAAATTCATGCCCTAGGAATGATGGGATGCTGGATAAATGTTTGGGAAACTTAGGCTTCTAAGGATACTCCCAATTAGTAAGTTGGGGGAACCAATTTGGCTGCAAAACTCTATCCCTGAAGGATAGTACGAGACCCCGTTGACGGACCGTCGTACCCTCGATGGACCATCGTGGGGGTCCGTCAACCCCAATATCCCATTTTTAGTCTAAGTGTCCATCGACAGACCACTTTGACGGACCGTTGTCCCTTCGACGGTCTGTCCTGCATAACCGTCGACGTTGTCAGAACCTTTGCTTCTGATTTTCCAAAAAAATAATCTAAGTGTCCATCGACGGACCCCTTTGACGGACCTTCGTCTCTTCGACGGTCCATCCTGCACAACCGTCGACCTTGTCAGAACCTTTGCTTATTATTTTCTAAAAAAATAATCTAAGTGTCCATTGACGGACCCCTTTGACGGACCATCGTCCCTTCGACAGTCCGTCCTGCACTACTGTCGACACAGTTAGAATCTTTTCTTTTGATGTTTTCCAAATTTTTTTCTAAGTGTCTCTGGACGGACCCCCATGACGGACCGTCGTGCCTTCGACGGACCGTCGATGGGTCTGTCATGCGGTGCTGCACTATTGCACTGCCATTCCATTTCTGTGTTCTACTCTTTTGTTTTCTCCTTTTGCATGTGTTGCAGGCTTCTACTGGTACTAATTACTTCTCTTTGCAGGTACAAATGGCACCTAAACAAGATCGTGTCTACTCACGAGGGTGTTCCAAGTACGCCGCCCCGTCCGTCCGGATAGTCATAGGCTAAGACGATGAGCGTGACCCGGAGTACGTGCCACCAGGCACCATCACTCCTACCCGTGCTGCACGCACCACCAGAGCCACGCCCACGAAGGTGGCACCCGGCGGAGTCACTGCCTCCCAGTATGACGAGGAGCGCATACTGACCGGCACACCTTCTGGGTCGGCTGCACAGTCCGAGAGAGCATCTGGCTCCGAGGAGCCTTTTGGTTCTGAGGAAGCGTCTGGTTCTGAGGAGGTCTCCGGGTCTGAGGAGGCTTCTGCTCCCGCCACTTTGCCCAGTCTGCCTCGTCTGATGAGGCTGATAGTGCTGACTCTCCTCCAGCACCCCAGACTGGCGTCCCCGCTTCGGTTGCTGATCAGCCCAACCGGTGGTGTGTCGAGGGGCAATATCAAGTCTACACCGATGCCAAGCTGCCAAATGACAAGGGGGTCATGACCTGGACCCTGACACTCGAGCGGCGGGTTCTCACGGGGAGTCTTCCCACCATGCCGGCCATTCATGAGTTATTCACTAGACATCGGCTGGAGTGGACGGCCTAGGATGTTGGCCGCTATAGTGAGGAAATGGTGCGAGAGTTCTACGCCTCCTATGTGGCAACTCTACGACCTCAACTAGACAGGCGGGCAGCCCCCTCCAAACATGCACCTTTGGAGTACGTCCGAGTCCACAGTAAGCGGGTTGATATTTCCTTGTCGGCCATTCAGAGGTTTCTCTATGGCGCAGACATTGATGCCACCTGGACCCCTCTCACCGCCGAGTTTGACTATCGGTGGAAATTGATCAAAGATGGCCGGTTCCAGCGTGAGCCAGATGTGAGAGAGACCACCAAGCGGTGGATTGCACAGAACCTCTTCGTGGATGGTGAGGCTGCCGATTGGGTGCTGGAGCCCAAGGGGAGTATCAAGAAGACCAACCTCACCTTCACAGCCAAGTTCTTATGGCTCTTGGTCCGACACTGCCTTTCCCCCACTGCTGCTGACAACATTGTCACTTGGGATCATGCGGTACTGATAGCTGCTATGATAGCGGGGTTCGAGGTGGACTTCGCATGGCTATTGCAGGCGGTGATGCACGAGAGGGCCTTTAAGGCCACTACTACTTACCCCTTCCCGTGCATAGTTTTTTCTTTGTTCAGGTCTGCAGGAGTGCCCGTGTGGCACATTGATGTGCTCAAGACCCCGCCTGGCATAGTGGATATTGGCCTTATTTGGGATGAGGCCAATGAGTTGGCTCCCCATAGAGGGCCCCGTCCAGAGGTGCATCCGCTTGGTGAGAACCTGGCGGCCACGGTAGAGCAAGCCCAAGCGGCTATTCTGGCTACATCTGAGCCTACCGACACCACTCTGGTCGAGTCTATCCGGGTGGTAGCACCCCCATGAGCTCCTCCCACTCGATGACTCCATTTGCTACACTGGTCTCGCTTGCTAGGGTCCAGAAACTTGAGGCCCAAATGTCCACACTTCTGCATCACATCCAGCCATGGATGCAGAGGTCTATTGCTGAGGCAGAGGAGCGTCTAGAGAGGAAGATGGCCCGACATACTGAGCGGAAGATCATGGAGGTCTACCAGTGCTTGGACGTATTTGAGTTGCGGGTTCTTGCCAGGCCAGCCCCTACAGTGGATGTGATGACTCTCCAGGCTGCTGTGGAGAGTCTTAGAGCAGACTTGGATACCATACTGGGTGCCTGAGTCTGAGGCCCCTTTTGCAGAGCCTGCTGAGGACACGGTGTTGGCTGCCCTGTTCTCCACCACTGCTGTGCCACCACCTCCCCCACGAGATCGTGCCAAGAGGCACCGAGCTAGAGATGAGGATGAGTCTCGGGCATGCAAGAAGGAGCACCACAAGTTGGAGGCTGTGAGGAGAGCCTCGCTGATTGATGAAGAGGCCCGCCAGTTGAGGGTTATAGAGGTGGCTGCTGGGGCATCTAGTTCCAGAGTTGTTGAGGCTGAGAGGAGCACTACTGATGATGCTGTTATTGCTGAGAGCACTACTGATGGTGTTGTTATTGCTGCAGACACTACTGATGGTGTCCCTACTACAGAGGGAGCGGGTTCCGAGCAACCGGACCCGCCAGCTTGCTGATCGCCGGCGCTTTGCGCCTCAGGTTTGCTTCACCTACCACCCTATTTTATGTACTTTTATGAATTATGGACAATTGCATGTCTTTTTGTTGGGGGTGGGGTAAATGGAAAGTGAATGCTAGGGTGAAGTCTGAGTATCCCAACTCATGATCCTCTCTTGGGGTTTTCTTGCCTGTGTTCTTTTTCCCCAAGAGACTGGTTATTTTATTGTTGAACCGGCATGTTAGTATCTTTTGTACATAGTATAGAAATGGAATCTGAAGCATGATGGCTAAACAAAATGATATCCTGATTTATAGAAAATGCTGCATGACTAGGCATAGTAACTGATGAAGGTGTGGCTCTAAGCATGACATAGAGATACACCACTGCATGACCCTAAATCTAAAACTCGAACTAGGTGTCTGATAATCTGGTAGAGTAATGAGATGTCAAGTGAGTGTGAGGAAAATTTGAATAGTCCACCATTGGTATTGAGCTAGAACTTGCCTGGTAAGTCCTGCTAAAAGTAAGTTGTGATAGACAATTAGGAAAGGATCATAGGCCCTTGTTCAAGATAGTCAATCTTTAGCCTAGATAACAGAAAACCGAATGAAATTAATCCCTTCTTGATCCAAATGATTTGAGCTTAAAATAGACCTTTCTTTTTCACCCCAACTGATCTTTTCTGGTAATAATGTGTTGGCCCTGGTCCCTCCTTGGACATGTGAACCTCAGATTATGCCAAAAGCATAAGTTGAGGGTGGCTAATGCAGAAAAAAACCTTGTCGTGGCCCTGACACAACCTTGGGTATTGTGTACCTTGACTCATGGCAAAACCATGAGTTGAGGGTGGCTAGTTGAGGAATGCTCCGGAAAGTGGGGTTGAAAGAATAAAGAGAGAGAAAGAAGAAAAGAAAAGTGACTCAATAAAAGTTGAAATCAAGTGAAAAATTTGAAAGTAAAGAAAATATATAAAAGAAGAGTCACTTACACAAAAAGAGAAAGAAAGGAGAAAAGCAAGGAGAAAGAATATAAGAAAATTAAGAAATAGGGCGGAATAAAACGATGAAAAGGTAGGACGCTTAGCCATTATGTCAAGAAGGGCAACAAGTAACTAAAATATATCCAAATGTACCCTACCTGATCCTAAGACTAAGTTACAAGCTAAGAAAGTCCTATCGTGATCCTAGGAGTTTATTATGGTGAACTTAAAGCAGTGAAAATAAGGGCAAGCCTATGGCAATAAGTATAAATGAGGTGTGAAGTTGTTCTGAGAGCGAGTGTTGAAAAATAATCCTTATAATCAAACTGAAATCATCGTGTGAAAAATGAGGATGTTGTTTTGAAGCGAGGACACTAGTTGCAATACCGGAAAATTGGTACCTTGGTGAGAGATCAAAGAGGATAGGTGTCGGTGTGTGGTGAGTCTGTGTCATGGTCTGATCCGCATGAGCGAGCCTAATAGTAATAGAATGCATAGATATAATGAAAATAATCGGGATTGATAGCTAGATGATTGCGAAAGGTAAAATAAGGATACTCTTGTACAGAGATTTTGTGGTGAGTCATAGTGCGTCGCTTGAGGACAAACAACGAATTTAAGTTGAGGGTGTTGATGTACCGTGGTTTCACGGTTCTTTCGATGCTTTTTCCTTAAGTTTAGTGTGTGTCTAAGGCCTTTTTGTATTAGTTTTAATGTATTTTTCTCTTTGTTTCCAGGAAATCTGTCCAGAATGAAAACACAGAAGAATCGTGCTGAAATTGCAGAAGTGACGACCTACGGAGCCATCGACGGTCCGTCGACCCCTCGACGGTCCGTAGGTGGCCACTGTCGTATGAAGGAAATGCTGCTGAAGAAAGATCGAGAATTTTAACTAAGTTTGGGGCTACAGAGGCTCTCGACGAACCGTCACTTTCACGACAGACCGTCCTGCACGTCCATCATCGTTAACAGAAAGTAGCCTCAGTACCCGTCCTGAAAAGATTCTAAGTGTGGAGAAATAGAAGCCATCGACGATGGAGAAATAGAAGCCATCTACGGACCGTCGTGCACTCAACGGACCGTCATCCTTGTCCGTCGATGGTAACAGTGAGTTGGAGAAGAAAGCAGCTGAAAAAGAAGCTAAGTGTGGAACGACGGAGGGCCTCGACAGTCCGTCGTGGCCTCAACGGTCCGTCGCTCCGGTCGTCAACTCAGACGCGTTTTTGGGCAGATTTTCCTTAAATAGATTTCCCTTTTATGTTAGGACTTATTTATTACAAATACTTGTAAAAACCTCATTTTTGGGGTTAGACTTTTTGGTATTTTTCAGTTTTATTGTTCTAAGTGTTGAATTTGAGATTTTGGAAACTATTCTATTTTCCGGAATCGTTTGTTGCAAGATTTTGATTAATTTAATTTTCTGAATTTTCTTCAATCTCATCAAAGTAATTACATGAATTCTTATCTAATTAATATGAATTGTGTGATTATTAACATGGGTAACTCAATCCATAACTAGGGTTGTGGGAACCATGGGTAAATAACAAGGTAAAAACTAGCTAAAATAACAATTCTAGAATAGTGTCTTGCATGTATTCATAATTCTTTCGTTTAAAAGTATTTTTAACGAGTGCACACGTTAAAACTCGCCTTATTGCTACTTGCCGGACCAAGAAGGTAGATAATAAGAAAATAATTATCAATGTAGATTTAGTATACACTATCTAATAGGCTAGTGTCGATTGGTGCAAAGTAACAACTAAGCCAAACATCAATTATGATGCTTAATATGAGGTAAAGGTAAGGCTTAGTAAAGCATACACACGTAGCCGAACCAACGTGCAGAGTGAAATTTCCTAGTTGCCGGACCAAGGAATTAGGGATACATAACTTACCACTTTGCATGCAAGATACTAGGAAAGAATTGTTATAGCTAGAATTACCGCGTTACAAACCTGTGGGGAACACTTAAGCCCTAGTTACTCTCATTACTTGATAAAAATCAAATCTTTTGAACTTGTCACTTGTTTACTTAGAAATAGTTAATTACATTTGTTACTTAAAACCCCCCTTTTTGTTACTTGTTTTCGGAAAGGACTTGACTAAATAGAAGTAATAGTAGGTTAAAGTTAAGTCTAAATCATGTTCCTCGTGGGATCAACCCCAACCTCATAGTTGGGTTCTTTACTTGATACGACCGCTTAAACTTCTTTTAGAGAAGTAAATTTGAGCATATCAATAATACTTGGTCAATTTAGCACCTAATTACCTTTCAACAAAGAAATTTGAACCCATTTACGTTCACAAAGTTTTTCAAGAACAAAAGTATCAATGAATCTACTCATACAAAATCAAAATGTCAAATTCACTTATAGAGCTCAAATCTAGTCTTGATTTCGAAATACCCACAAAGCTAAAAAAAGATTAAACTAATTTTTGGGAGGAAAATTTGTACTCAAACACTAACTGAAAAAATAGCACACAAAACTTACATAAATATATATTCACAAGGAAATCTAAAAAAAATAATCTTATGAAGTGAAGTAAAGCCAAAGAATTGGGAAAAGAAATTGGAAAGGATGAACATGATTCTTTTTGAAAAACTTTATGGGTTAAAATGTGAGTGGGTCAGGGTTTTACCCGACCCGCTATTAAACAAGTAAGAAAAATAAAATAAAAATTATTTTATTTGGGAGGTGAAACACACACACATATTATGAGAGTGCGAATATTGTAAAAATTCTGTATTTAAAATTGTTGGAAATAGTTGAATGGGGTAATAGGACCCCCGCAAACTTTAGGTGTCTACTTTAAAAAAGGGTACAAGCTTGATGGGGTAATTATGTATTTCCTCTTCAGTTTTTAAGTTTTTGTATGCTTAAGTTAGTCTTCCACTTGTAGTCATCCAGGATGAGGGTTCTGTTGGTGACTAGCAATAGTCTTCGAGTGTTTCCCAAATCCAGGGTGTAGACTTGGGTCGTGAATAAAATTTTCCCCATACCGGTGCCCAATACTACTCCAAATATATTTTATTCAATGCTCAAGTAACAATTTTCTCTCTAGGTTGTGATAAGTTCTTTAAAGGGCCTTAAGGAGGTAACTGCGCAAGTAAAAATACAATTTCTAAATGTTTTGATGTGTAATGTTTTGTGTGTATATTTCTTTTACATGTAGAAATTATTAAGGAAAGAAACATGTTATGAAAGCAATAGAAATTGTTCAACATATAGATATCTAAAGATAAAAAGAAGATGTGTCACTGAAAAAAGTTAGTAACCTACACAAGTAAATAAAAAAAGAATAATGAAAAATAGATAAGGATGAGTTTAAGTAAAGTGATTCCAAAGTCGCAAAGTTACAGACATGAAAATGAAGTATATAGAAAAATTGAAATTTATACTCTTTTCGATGGTTATTATATATTTTTCATATGCATCATATAGTGTTCAAACATCATATGGTTGGATAATAAATAAAGAGACACAAAATTTGTTGTATCATATAAGGAATTTAAAATCAATTATAAAGTGTTCGAGAATATTCTGAAGTTGTTTATACAAGTTGAATTGCATTAGGATTTTCTATTATATTCTTTCACTTGTCATAAGTTACAAATATAATTTACGAGTTTAGCAACGCTATAGAACAAACAAAACTAACTTAAAATATTAAATAGAGGTGCTTAGATTTTTATTGTTTGTTAAATATGAGTTAGATTGTATGTATTTAAATATTGTTAATAATAGTGGAATGAATTTATTAACCAGGACATTATTAGGAAATATGGATAATTCTTATGTTCTTAAACATGGAAAGTGAAAATTAAAAATTAAGAATTACCAAAAAGGAAAAAAGACTTTCCTCTTTAGAAGGACAAAAAACAAGAAAGGAAATTGAAACGAAGAATGTACTAAAGAAAAACACATTTCATTCCATGATAAACATACACAAAGATAAATTAACATCAAAGATAGAATGAGCATAATCATTAATATGACAATATTAACTCTATAAGTATCAAATTAAGTGATTGAATTTTATTTAAAGCAAGAAAATTATGTTCATTGGATCCAGCTTCATCGGAATTAAACGAAGAAAGTTTTGTAATTCTCAGAGGAGAAAATGTTCTTTCAATTGTTTGATTAGGAAATTTAAAACCAGGCTCCTTTTTTATGCTCACCAGTCTTTCAATTTCCTCATCTAGATCTTCCAAGGCGTTGCAGAAATTTTTATGGTCAAAGGAACTGAGTTTTTCAATTGGAGTTTCTTTCCTCGATGCATGAAGTGCTTCTCCATATATATATATATATATATATATATATTCTATTTCGAGTGAAACCTCAAATCTGTTTAGCTCCCTATTGATCTCATCAATATTTGCTTCACTGAGCAATAACAACGAGGTTAGGAGCATCATAATTAGTTGGGGGTTTTCTCCCAAAAATCTATTCATAATAGACTCAACGGAAGGGTGTCTACATGATTATGGTTTATTACTAGGAGAAAAAACTACAACAACAACATCAGCACCACACAAAGTGGAGAACTTAGTTGCCTTTTAAAAGACTCCATTGCGTCGTTTTGAGAATTTTACTCATAACTTGCTTTGATTTGGCAGCTCACCATTTTAGATTTTTTCGTCCATTAGGTCTTCTCATGACAAATTTTTGTTTTGAGAATATATGAAAATGTGATGTTGTGTTTCTCTTCTAAAGATGTATTTATAGGGATAAAATCATCATAGAATCTATTTAAAATGAACTGAAATGAAAAAAAGAAAGTAAAATCAATCATGATGATTCCTTATTTTGTAGATTTGAACAAAAATCATTTCATACTATTTATTTCTCTTTTTGGTTCATTGTAGTTAGTCAACGTGTAAACATAACAACTACAAACGACATATTTTTTAGTTAGATTTATGTTATTTGATTATTAAAAAAAACTATGGTGTCATTCTTTGTAACATATGTTTTAGTAAGTTAATATGTAAATTGATGATAATTTTTTAGGTAAATAATTTTTTATTGTGTTTTTATATTTTTAAAATTTGCTTGTTCAATAAAGAGAACCTTGATGCATTTTACATATCTTCAATTTAAGATTACTAGATTCAAAAATCTTCTTTATTTTCATTAATTATGTGCCAAGAAAAAATTAGATGAAGAAATTAAACTAAAGGGGGTATGTGGTAATTTATCATTTGTTATGTTCAAAATATGTGTTGAAAGCACGAGTAGTAAAAGCTTATTGAATAAGACACCAGAGTTCATGTCAAGTAGCTTAAAGTGCAAAATCTAGTTTAAAATAAATTGAGTCCTTACGAACTATCATCTTTATCTCTATCTATATATGATAAATAATGTTACATTATATTGACCTGTAAATTAGTTAACCGCTTTACATGTGCTTATCTATATTGGTAAATATTTAATATTTCTATTGTTAATAAAAGGCCACTAGACACACTAGACATACTATCTAGTATTATATATTGATAAAAATTAAAATCAATAAATATATCATCACACTTTAATTCAAACAAAGAATTTAAAGATTCGTCAATCTTCAAATTCTTGCATTCTTAATATATGTAATTATGAGTTCTCAATAGAAATAGTCTTATTCTAAGAATCCTTTTGATTTAGATTTCTTCATTCTCATTACTGCAAAATAATGGTACTATATGCAACGATCTGCTCTTGTCGTAATAACAAAGCAAACGGAAAAGTTTTTGGGCACAAAAACTTTTTGGTAGTAAGTTAAGAATTCCTAGCCTAGTTCAAATTTGGGCGAAATCGGATTAGTGAGGCCTAAGGATATCCGGTAAATAACGAGAGATCTTATTATGGATTTGATCACATGAGTAGATACCTAAGACGTAAAGGAACCCGTACAACTTTACGGTATCGAATTTGCGTGAGTAAAACTCCCAAAACTGACCTAAGCGTGAATGGTTAGTTTATGACTGTCATGGGTTGAAGGTGTGTTGTGAAATGGGGTTTTTGAACTCAACTGTCGACTCTCCATTTTTGTGCAAGCCACCGGGGTGGGGCAGCTGTAGCGGGTTGTGTCCCGCTATGGTATTCCAGTCGCGAGTTTAGTCGGAAATTAACCCCAAAACGTCATTATTTTGCAAGCATTGTTCTTAAGAGCTAAGAGACATCCCCATGCGATTTCTTGACATCTTTCAACTACTTTTGGTGCAAAACGTAAGGTTCTTGCTCCCCTAATCCATTTTTCGATACCAAAAACATAGGTTCATGGATATTATTCATTGGGGAGGGTTTTTGGACTAGATTGGATTGTGGGAAAAAGCTTTAAATGTACCTTAGGATCATGTGTTTGGTTTTGTCTTATTGGGTTTGTTATAATCTTGGTAAATTAGACCTTAATTATTGATCCTTGCGTTCCTAGAACAAGTGGAGAGAAACGGAATGGGAAGAATCAAGTTTCTTAGGAGGATTCAAGCTTTGTGATGAGGTAGGTCATGATTTGATTTCATGTCGGTGTGATGTATGTTAGTATTTTCTTCATTTTAATGCATGTGTGTATGCGAATATTGCATTATTGATCACATCTAATGCAATTGAGTATGTATGAGTGATTGCATGCCATGAATCAACACTTTATTGTATGATTATGAGAATGTACATTGTGATTCAAATTGTTGAATGTTGATGGACCAGGTGTCACGTTCCGACACAGAACCGGGATTGGATGTCATGTATCGACATATATAATGGAACGGGTGTAAGATTCTGACTCACTAACTTGGATCGTGTAACGCCATCCATCACACTAACAGTTTAGGTATGGGTTCTATGAGAAGACCATTGACTTCTCATATTTGTGTATTATTCAGAACTTGGAATGGTGCATTACTCCTAAAAAGATAACTGATATTATGTATGTTCGATATATGTGTGTTCACTATGATGTGACTGCTTATACATGTTTCACTTACTGGAGTTGTCGTGTGATTCTACTAGTACACTGTGTTTGTGCACTAATTCTACACTAGATATTTTTTTTAGTACAGGGCATTTAAGACAGATACTAAAAGACCTTTTTTAGGAGATCAGTGAGCAAGATCAGATTGAAGGGTGAGCCAGTTCAATTAGGCTGCCATGGGTCCTCTATGTTTTAGTCCATTCTTTTTAGACGGAGACTTTCTAGTTAGGCTTAGTCGTATGTTAGTTTGGATTGTAACCATTTTCCATAGACTTGTTTACCTTAGGATATTTTGGCACATTGTCTTTCAGATTTTAGGAGTGTTTTTCAATGTTTTAGTCATGATTCATTAGAATTTCAGAGTTTATGGGATCTCAACATTACTTCTAGATTTAAACCTACTTCTGTATCCTTAAATGATTAGTTTTTGGGTTAGTTGATTAGTATTAATGGTTCTACAATTAGAGGTGTAACAACATGTTCCTGTCATTATAGAAATCAAAATGGGGAAAAATTGGGACCGGAAAAACTTTTGCATAGTATTTAGCTTTTTCCCAACCTTGTCCAGATTTGGAGGAAATTGGAGTCACGGAAGTGTAGGGAAATATGGTAGCAATCGGGTGGATAATTTATGATTTTGAATTCATGTTAGTTACATAACTCGTTGACAAAAACGTATGACTTTACAAAATTAAATTTGGATAAGTAAAACACACGAATCAAACTTAGCATGAAGGGTATTTTATGAGCGTCATAAGTTAGAGGTGTGTTGTGAAATAGAGATCTAGAAATTCTTTAATTGGCTCACTAGTTCGGAAATCCCTCTCTGGCGCCGGGTTTGGCCGCTCTGGCAGAGCCGCTATAGCATGATATGTGGCGTTATGATGGGTGCAACGGATCATAAAATTGAAGATAAAATATTAAGAGATGACTAGTTCAAAAGTGTCGCTTTGGCGGGCACTTGAGTTGCTCTGGCGCCGCCGCTATTGCGGCATGAGGGTCATTGTGGTAGGCCAGACGCAAATCAATGTCGTTAATAAACCCCTAAATAACCTTATTTGGAACTTTATGACTTTTAGACCTAAGGAACGAACCCAGTCGATTTTTGCTCATTTTTCACCATTCTTGAGGCTAAAGGTAAGCTTATCACTCCCCCAAACTATTTTTCAATCCCTAGAACGCAATACAATGGGTTACTAATGATGGGAAAGGGTTTTTGTTATCGATTCTATGATCGAAACAACCATATTTTTTATAGTTAGGATCATGGGTTTGATCTAGGGTTCATAGAATTGTTAGTAATCCGAGTAATTAGTAATTATTAATTGATTCTCGTATTAGATTGATTATTTGCAGAACAAAGGCAAGCTGAACAAATCTTAAAAGGGAACGATCAAGATTCTTAAGGTTCAAGCTTGTTTCGAGGTAGGTAATTGTTGTGGTTCTATGTTTGTGTGATGTATACTTGTTCTTTCTTTATTATGAAACTTTTATATGTATGAATCTTGCAATGTCAATCACACTTGTTGTAAATGAGATAGATGAACATTTCATTGAAATCATGACTTGAATTTATCATCTTGATGATGTACTTGTGTTTGTGATTGTGGTGTGTTGATGGGATCGGATTACCACATTTTGACATAACTTACTTGGATCAGATTTCCACGTTCCGGCGTACTTTGGATCGGATTGCCACGTTCCGTCATAAGATTAGATCGGATTGTCGTGTTCCGACATAAATAGTGGATCATATTGCTACATTCCGACAAGCTAACTATTTAGGTTTGGATTCCGTGAGAAGACCAATGAGGTGATGACAACTGTGAAATGTGTTGTTAATGCCTCATGATGATAATGTTATACATGTTGATATATATGCATGTGATTATAATATTGTTTGACTTGTTTATGTTACACTAGTGGGATAGCCGCGTGATCCTACAAGTACACTATGGTTCTCTATAGATACAACACTTGCTCTAATTTTTGTTGAGTACATGGAATCTTCACGCGACTATTGACAGACCTCACTTAGAAGACCAGTGATCGTCATTTCAAATTCAAGGGTGAGCCAATTCTTTTGGGCTGCCATGGGATTCTCTTTCGTCCATGTGCACTATTTCTAGACTTAGACATTTGCTTTAGATCATAGAGTAGTTCATTATTTTGGGTATGTATCCCTTCTTTTTCTATTTATGAATCTTGTTTGATGTTTTGGTACATTGACTTTTAGATTTTAGGTATTTAAATTTCTCCTTGTTTAGTTATTAACTTGCTTCCATAACTTGATTGTCTTAATTTTGGTTTAATTACTTTGTTTGGGCTGTAGTAGGGGTTCTTCTACTGGAGGGTTAGTGTGGGTGCCAATCACAACGGTCCGCATCGTCAAAAAGTTGGTATTAGACCCAAAATTTGTTGATTTCAATGTACCAAAATGAGTGTAATAGAGTATCGAATAATAGTACGGGTACACCTTTACATTTCATCAAAAGTGTATAGGACTTTAGGAAATCTCTATAGTTTTCTTATGTCTCCTTTCGTGCTATAACTTGAGTCCAGTTGGTCTCTGGGTGATACAAATAGGAATCTAACCTCATTCACTCTTTTGTCAGCAGATGGTTACTACAAACTTGAACGGTGTTCATTCCGCAGCTCCCATAAATGCACCAGCTGATGAACCTACAACAAGAGGTCGTGGTCGAGGCAAGGGTAAGGAAAAGCTAAGGGAAGAGGTAGTGGAAGACTAGCACCTATTGCGAATGAGGTATCAGTTAACAATGTTCCCCAAAATGAGATGCCACCAGTTCATAATGAGGATATAGAAGATGATATTGAGGTTAGAGACATTGATGAAAATGGACAAGAGAAAGAGGTACCGATAGAGACTACGGTTGTTCTCCCCATCGATATGTATTAGCTCAACAAAATACGGCATTCTTAAAAGGGTTGGCTGGTCCAGGAGTGCTTCCACTTTATAACGACCCTCAAATTGAATTAGGTTAAACTAGATCTTCGCACGTGTTCCTTGATTTAATAACATGTTAAAATAATGAATTTTAGTCTTGGAAGTTAGTTTGAAAGAGGCTTGAAGTTGAACGTGAAAGAACGTCCAAGACGTCCGGAAACTAGTCTTGTGTGTGCTAGTGTGCCTTTGCATATTTTATGTGATGTTTTGTGTACAAACTTATAGGAAGAGACCCTTGCACCTATTTGGTCATGTTTAGGGTCGAAACTTCTGGGTACGGCTCCCCAAGGACCACCCTAAGGGTCCTTGTGGAAGACTTAAATGTTGGCAAGAAACTGCCAAAAAGCAGTCCAAACGATGACCCATCAAACGACGACCTGTAATGTGATCGACGACCCATCAATAGGGGCGTGTCTCCACAGTTAGTTGTGGGAGATTATTCCCCATGTTGGGGAGTCTATTTCACAAATGACGCCCATGCAGGATGAGTCATTGACGAAACGACACCCCTTCAATGGACGCCGTCGTCTGGCACCTGCAAATTTTTGCAGGTTTCGGCCATCCTAAGGTGAATTGATAAATTCACCCCACGTCCTAATTACCTAGTATATGATTATTTTAGGTTTTTTTAAAAGTATTTTCAGTTAATTTATATATCTAAAACCTAAATTAGACTTCACTTTTCAAAATCAAAACCCATCTCCCAAGAAAAGTTCTCTTAAGACTCCATGAAAGCTTGAACTCAAGGTAGAGCTAGGATTGAAGATTTTGAGTGGTTTCTTCATCAAAATTTGTGGGTTTTCTCCTAATAAAATATGGTAGTTCATCCTTGATTCTTCTCTCATTCAAGAAGCCAATCCAAAGGCTTTTCAAAAATGTTTCAAAATCCTAAAATCTTCTATTTCGAATTCTAAAATGCGTTTTTGCATGAAAAGGTTTTAAGGTATTTATTATGATGTTTTGAATGTCAATTGATTGTTTTATGGTAAAAAACTCAATGGACCCATGATCAGGCAAATTCTTAAATTTTGACTCATGAATTGGGTTTGATGAATATGATTAGACACTGTTAGAATTATGTTTATACTATGTTGTATTGTGATTATGTACTGCCATTTATGCTTTATTATGATGAATTGTTGGAGAATTGAGAAAAGGTGGCCATGGCTTGGACTAAGTGTAAGTTTATCTATATTGTCTAGTTCTTGTGGAATTTTCTTGAATGGTATGGTCCACTTATGGTAGCGGTGTTTACTTGATGTATATGAATATATAAGTGAATTGTGAATATGACCTTGATGGCATTATATGGGAAGTAAAATGATGTTATGATGTTTAAGCATGTGATGTCTTATGAAGTTAAGAATGTGTGTTTTGAAGATACTATATCTAAATTAAGTATAATGTGAATGTGAAGTATGCTTGTGTGTGGATTACGATGAATGAAGAGTGATCATGTCTAGAATGTAAAGGTTATGAATGATAGGGGTTATGTGAAAGGTGTCTCACATACACACACACAATGAATGCATTAATGAAGTTGATGAATAAAAATAGGGGATTTGGGGGGTAGACACTCTTCGTGAGTAAAGATGAAGTGCCTAGTATTAACCCTAATATTCCTAAGAACACTAATGAATGAAAATGGTGGATTTAAGTGGTAGAGACCCTTCGTAAGTAGATATGTAGCGTCTAGTATCAACCTCAATATTCCTATGATCTCTAATCAATGAAAAAGAGGGATTTTGGGATGGACACTCTTCGTGAGTTGAGATGAAGTGTTTAGTAGCGACCTCACTATTCCTAAGAGGTTTCCAATGAATGAATAATAGGTCGGAGGTTGGATACTGTTCCTGAGTTTTGATAAAGTGTCCAAAAGTAACCTCTAGTTATAAGTACTCTTTGGGAGTTGAGATGTAGTACTTAATAGCTATCCCTTAACCTATGATTTATGAAATTAATGAATGTCTAAGACTCCATGGGGGAGTATTGCTTAGCACCAAGAAGATTTTACAAAGGGCTGGATACTCTTCGTGAGTAGAGATGTTGTATCCAATGTACCTCTTGAGACGAGTACTCTTCGTTAAGTGATGTAGTACTTAGAAGACATCTCCTTATTCCTAAACTATGCGCCCACATAGGACTTGCTATTGGAGATCCATGTAATGGATAAAACAAATGACCCTACCGTAGCAAAGTAGGGATCCCTTATCCGGTAGAGATTGATACCGGGATTCCATGTCAACCTCTCATGGTCCATGTCGGTTAAAGGTAGCCCCTACAAATTAATATAACTAAGTAAATCTTCTAAAGGGTGTACTGCCTAGGGCAGATGGTGGAATGGGACACCGTCTATCCATTGGACAAGTAGACATTTGGAGGGAGTCTTGGTGTGTCCTTGTAATGAAAATGAATGAATGGGTAACTATATGATGTTAATGAAGTAAGTGACCTTGTGTCTAATGTTAATGAAACATGTTGATTATATGTTTAATGTTAATGAAACATCTTGATTATATGTTTAATGTTAATGAAACATGTTGATCGTATGCCTAATGTTTATGAAAGCTATGTAAATGACTGAATGTGATGTGCCTAGTCTAGGGTGATTCCTAAGGAGCACTAAGTGGAAGTAGTAGTATGGAATGCTACTTTCACATTGCATTAGTGTAACTTGGGGGTTATCTTAGAGGATGGTCTTTATGAGAAGTCTTAAATGTATGTATGCTTCCTCTAGTATCCTTAATGATAAATGTTGACTTGTTGAGGTGAAGTGATGTATGCTTATCCTTGGTAGTCTTAAGGATCACTTAGGTGTGTATTGAAGAGGTTGTATGGGCGGTTTCTTCATGTCTTACCTGGGTAGGTCTAAATGATAAGTGGGTTACTTGATGAATGTGACTAAATGTTGAGAATTATGGAAGGTTTACCTTGTATGTTAAATTATGACTTGTACACTTGATTCATGAAGATTTTACAAAAATAGCATGAAAAGTATATTTTCAACTAAAATGTGCTCTTTAAGCATGTTTTTGCATATTGCCATACTTAGTACAATGTTTGTACTAACTCCATATTCTTTTATATTTCTAATGGTATAGGTGGAAGCAAGTGAAGGTTCCTAGAAGGTGAAGCTTGACAAGTAGATTTCTCTCAAGATTGGTATGTCCTCATATTTTAGAGGACATGAACTATGTTTCTTTTTGTTTCTTTCATTAGATACTTGTATAAGACTTAGTATGTTAATTTGAATGTAAAGAGTTGTGACCCTATGAGTTTAACACGTGTCTAGGTTGGCTTGTGATGATGAGACTTCATTTCTTACGTTTTATGAAAGAGTTTCTTTGTTGTTATATTGTTAAAAGTTTCATTCCACACTAATTTTCATACCTATGTAACGAATGATAGCTCAGAGGCTTGTACAAGCCCTCCGGGAGGTCAAGTACACCGTGTAACACTTAGGGGGTACTCTTGGGTCATTACACACTTGATCAAGTCCAAGATAATCCTCCTATTGCTAATATTGTGCCCAAGACAGGTGGAAATGTATGTTCGATTGCTTTCTTCCGGCCTTTGTAGGATCCTGTTATGACGGGTAATGAGCATGGCATGTTGACTAAGTTTTTGACACATATGCCTCTGATATTTTTGGGTGCTGAAACTGAAGATGCTTATGATTTTATCTTGGAAAATTATTAGAGACTGCATAAATTGGGTATTGCTCACCAACATTGGTTTGAGTTCGTGTCCTTCCAACTTCAAAGTGAGGCCAAGAAATAGTAGCGAGCTTATATGGAGTGCAAATCGTCTACTTTACCTCCCCTTACTTGGACTCAATTTCATGTTTTATTCTAGAAAAGTATGTACGTAGAACCTTGAGGGATCCCAAGAAGGGATGAGTTTATGGACATAGAGCAAGGTGGTATGTCTGTGGCTACTTACGAGGCCATGTTTGGTTTTTTATCTAGATATTCTACGCAGCTATTGACTGCAGAGGATAGATGATCTGGTTATTTATTTGGGGATTAAAATTTTGAATTGCAAGTGTTATTTATTCATATGAATTCTGCAAATAGGAGCTTTACTGAGGTGATAGACTATGCTAAGAAAGTTGATGGGGTAGGATAAGATAGTCAGGTTAAGGCATTGTCTAAGATAGCCAAGAATTTTGTTAATTTTCAAGAATCATATTTTAGAGGATGTGGTAGACCAACACCGACATCCAAGCTAATTCAATTCGCTATGCCCTCCTCTACATGTAACTACTTGGGAACTCCATCTTTTAATATTTAGGATAACCAGGGAGTCGTGACTTCGACGTGCAGCACACCTTTTAGATCTTACTTTATACAATTGTGGAGAACCTGGGCATATGAGAATAGATTTTCCCAATTTGCATGTATTGGATTCCGCGCAATAGTCATCTAGAGTAGTGGTACCCACGGGGAATGATAAAAATGACAGAGAATGTCCGTAAGGTGGGAAAAGAGGTAATTAGAGAGGCCATGAAGGTAGAGGAAATAGTGGTGGAGGTCGTGGTAACACACAACCGGGCAGGGAAGTGGCTCGTCAAGATGCTAGGGCGTACTGTTATGCTTTTTTGGGCAAGAATGAGGCAGAGGCATCTGACGCAGTGATAACATGTACTATTCTTGTTTGTGACCGGATGGCTAATGTGTTGTTTGATTTGGGTTATACTTATTCTTATGTACTCATGAGGTTTCCTTCCAAGTTTGATATGACTTGTGATGTACTTGATGCCTCCGTTCATGTTTCTACCCCTATTTGAGAGTCAGTCATAGTTATCCATATCTATCGTGATTGCCCTATTTTGTTTATGGGATATCAGACTTGGGCTGATTTGCTGATTTTTGATGTGATTGACTTTGACATAATCTTAGGCATTACTTGATTGTCCCCCTATTATGATGTGCTTAATTGTAATACTAAGTTTGTAACTCTAGAAATTCAATGAAGGAAAATGTTAGAGTGGGAAGGGTTGTACAATCCTAAGCAAGCTAAGATAATATCATCTATTCGGGCTAGTAAATAAGTAGAGCAATGGTGTTTGACTTATTTGGCTCATATTAAAAATAATGAGATAGAGTCTCCATCTATTGAGTTTATTCCTGTGGTGTTCGAATTTAGTGAAGTGTTTCCCAATGACTGGTCTGTCATGCCTCTAGGTATATTTATAGATTTTTGCCTTGATTTAAAGTCATGTACGCTCCCCAGCTCTAGTCCTCCATATCACATGGCTCCGACAGAATTTAGAGAGCTTAAGGCTCAAATCCAAGAGCATCGTGATAAGGGATTTATTCACCCTAGTGCTTCCCTATGGAGTGCTCTGGTTTTTTTGTTTAGAATAAAGATTGTATCATGAGAATGTATATAGATTACCAGTAATTAAGTAGAGTCACTATTCAGAACAACTATCCCTTATATCGAATAGCTGATCTCTTTGACCAATTTCAAGGGGCAACAGTTTTCTCTAAGATCGATCTAAGAGTCGATTACCATCAATTGAAAAATAGGTCTGAGGATGTGCCCAAGACGGCGTTTAGAACTCGTTATGGGCATGGTGAGTTTTTTGTTATGTCGTTTGGGTTGACCAATGCGCCTGACACGTTCATCAGTTTAAAGAATGGGGTGTTCAAACTATTTTTTGACTCATTCGTGATAGTATTTGTTGATGATATTTTGGTTTATTCAAAAAGTGAAAAAAAGCATGTTAACCATCTTTGCACTATTTTGGATGTCCTCGAAAAGCAAAAGGTGTATGCTAAATTTTCTAAGTGTAAATTTTGGTTGAAATTGGTTGCATTTTTGGGGCATGTTGTTTTAAAAGAAGGTGTAATGGTAGATCCTCAAAAGATTGAGACGTGTAAGAATTGGGTTCCACCTAGTTCAGTAACAAAAGCAGGAGTTTTGTGGTACTCGCTAGCTATAATCCCCGATTTGTTATGAAGTTTGCCTCAATCCCTATTACTTGACTAATTTGACCAAGAAGGAGATACAATTATAATGGACTAAAAATTGTGAAGAGAGCTTCCAAATACTAAAGACTGTGTTGACCACCGCGCCCATTCTACCATTACGCTTGAAGGTAAAGATTTTATCATTTACTGTAATGCTTCACATTTTTGTTTGGGTGGTGTGTTGATGCAGAGTAAGAATGTTATAGCTTGTGATTCACGTCAATTGAAGGTGCATGACAAGAATTATCGAACGCATGATTTAGAGTTCGAATCGGTACTGTTTGCTTTCAAGATGAGGCGACATTACCTCTATGGTGTTAAGTGTGAAGTTTTTACCGATCGTCATAGTTTGGAGGATGTGTTTACTTAAAAGGATCTGAATTTGAGACAGCAAAGATGGATGAAGTTACTCAATGATTATGATGTGACCATTCAAAACCATCCGTGTAAGGCTAATGTTGTGACAAACGCTTTGAGTCGAGAAATTGTATGTATGGGTAATTTAGATTACTTGAATATAACAAAGCGACTTTTGGCCGAGAAAATTCAGAACTTAGAGTCCAAGTTGATGCAGTTGGGCCTCTCTGAAAAGGAGAGGGTGTTATCTAGTGTTGAAGTTAAGGCCGCATTCATTGAGGAGATGAAAGATTAACAATTTGAGGATAATAATTTGAAATAACTCAAGGAGAAGATTCTGAATGGTAAGGAATAAGAGTCACTCTTGATGAGGATTGAGAACTCAGTGTTAATAGGAGAATTTATGTTCCTCTAGTCAATGACTTGATTCAAAAATTGTTGGTAGAATCTCATGGTTCGCGATATTCTATTCATCCGGGTGTGACCAAGATGTAAAGAGATCTAAAGAAATTTTATTGGTGGTTGGGTATGAAGAAAGACATTGCGGAGTTCGTTGCGAATTGACAAAATTGTCAACAAGTGAAGTAAGAGCATGAAAGCCCTTCATGTCTGCTTCAAAGAATGCCGAATTACGAATGGAAGCGGTAAAGAATAGCCATGGACTTTATGGTTGGTAATCCTGAGACTTTGGGGAAGTTTGATTCTATTTGTGTAGTGATTTATAGATTGACTAAGTCAACCCATTATATTCCGGTAAGGATACACTATAATGCTGAACAATTGGCTAAGGTGTATGTGAAGGAGTAGTGAGGTTGCATTGTGTGCCCATTTCTATCATCTCAGATATTGGTAACGAATTCACTTCCAAGTTTGGAGGAATTTTAATGATGAATTAGTCACACAACTAACTTTCACATCTTTTCAACCACAGACAAATGGACAACCTGAGAGGACTATTCAAGTATTGGAAGACATGTTGAGAGCATGTGTGATTGATTTTGGAGCGCATTGGGATAAGTTCATACGTTTATGTGAATTCTCCTATAAAAATAGCTATCGCACCAACATTGGTATGGTACCATTTGAAGAATTATATGAGAGGGGATATAGATCACCCATAGGTTGGTTTAAGGCTGGAGATGTGAAACCTTTAGGCGTTTATTTAGTGAAGGATGCTCAAGAAAAGGTTAAGAGTATTCAAGCTATGTTTTTATCATCCCAGAGTAGATAAAAGAAGTATGCGGATCATAAGGTAAGAGACTTGGAATTTAAGATAGGAGAGAACGTTCTTCTAAAGGAATCACCCATGAAAAGGGTGATGAGATTTGGTATGAAGGGTAGTTCTTGAATCTGTGGACTGGTATAGTATAGGTTGTCTTACCTCCTAATTTATCAATAGTTCATCTGATATTTCATTTTTCCAAGTAGAAGAGATATCATGGAGACATAGATTATATCAATAAGTGGGACTCACTTGTGCTAGAGATAGACTTCCTATTCGAGGAGGAACCGATTACTATTCTTCATCGTGATGTGCTGAAGTTGAGGAAAAAAGAGATTAAATCCGTGAAGGTTCAATAGAAGCATCATCCAGTCAAGGAAGCTACTTGGTAGACAAAGAACGACATGCGAGACAAGTATCCTGAATTGTTCATCGAATCAGTTTCTACGTCTTTCTTTCCTTAGGATAATTTCCCTAAGTTTTAAACTCGGGGATAAGTGATGGGTAAATTAGTATCTATCATAACAACCTATTCCTATCGTAATAGAAATGCCAACGGATAAATATTGGGGTCGGAAAAACATTTTCGTAGTAATTGGATTTTTCCCTACCTTGTCTAGACTTGGAGGAAATGAGAGTCACAAAGGTATAGAGAAATCTGGTAGTAATCGCGTGGATAATTTATGAATTTGATTGCATGGTTAGTTTGATAAATTGTTAAAAAACCTGTACGACTTTACAGAATTGAATTTGGGTTAGTAAAACTCCCGGGTTTGAACTTATCGTGTAAGGTATTATTAGCGTCGTGAGTTAGAGGTGTGTTGTGAAATGGGGATTTGGAAATTTTTTAATTTCAAAAATGCTGCCCCGGCGCCGGGTTTGGACACTCTATAATGGATACCATAGCGGGATATATGGAGTTATAGCGGGTGCGATGGGACATAAAATCGAAGATAAAATATGAAGAGGTCAGAGGTCAAAAATGCCGCTTCGGCAGGCACTGGAGTCTCTCTTAGCTGCCAATACAACGAGATGAGGGTTGTTATGCAGTGATAGACGGTACTCTGTGTCGTAAATAAACCCATGAACGACCTTATTTGACACTTTTTGACCTCTAGAGCCAAGAAATGGGCCCTAGGCGATTTTTGCTCGTTTTCCACAATTCTTGAGGCTAAAGGTAAGATTTTCACTCCCCGAATCTATTATTTCGATCCGTTAAACATAATAGAATGGGTTAATAATGAAGGATAAAAAGTTTTGTTATATATTCTATGATGGAAACAACCTATAATTTTGATAGCTAGGATCATGGGTTTGATCTAGGGTTCATAGAATTGCAAATAATCCGGGTAATTACATAGTGTTAATTGATACCTTTATATTTATTGTTTGTAGAGCAAGAACAAGTGGAACAAATTCGGAAATGGAAGGATCAAAGTTCTTAGTGTTAAAGCTTGTTTCGAGGTAGGTGATGGATGTGATTCTATATTTGTGCGATGCATGCATGTTCTTGCTTCATTATGATACTTGTTTATGTATGAATATTGCAATGTTCATCACACTTGTCGTAAATGGGATATATGAAATATCATTGCCATGAAATCATGACTTGAATGTATGATCTCGATGATTTTCTTGAGTTTTTGATGGTTGTGTGTGAATGGGATCGGATTGCCACGTTATGACATAACTGTCTTTGATTCGATTGTCACGTTCCGACATAACTTTGGATCACATTGCCATGTTCCGGCATAATATTGGATTGGATTGCCACGTTGCTACATAAACATGGGATAATATTGCCACGTTTTGGTAAGCTAACTATTTGGGTTAGGGTTCCGTGAGAGGACCAATGATGTGATGATAAAAGTTAAATGTGTTTTTAATTCCTCATGATTATAATGTTGTATATGTTGATATATATTCATGTTATTATGATGTTGTTTGACTTGTTTAGGTTACACTAGTAGGATAGCCGTGTGATCCTACTAGTACAATGTGGTTGTGTGCTGATACTACACTCCTCTTATTTTTGTTGAGTACATGGAATCTTCACACGACTATGGACCAACCTCACTTAGAAGATCAGTTATCGTCACTGCAAATTCAAGGGTGGAAAAATTCTTCTGGCTGCCATGGGATTCTCTTTCATGTGTGTTCACCATTTCCGAAATTAGACAATTTTTAGATAGTAAAGTACTTTATTAGTTTGGGGATGTATTCCTTTTTGTTATATTTATAAATCTTGCAAGACATTTTGATATATTTGCTTTCAGATTCAAGATATTTAAATTCCTCCCTGTTTAATTAATTAACTTGCTTCCATAACTTAATTGTCTTAGATTTTGTTTAATTCCATAGTTTAGGCTGTAGTAGTTGTTCTCCTACTAGAGGGTTAGTGTGGGTGTCAATCAGGATAGTCCGTGTCGTGATAAGAGGATTAAATGCTGATTACGACGGTCTATGTCATGACAATATATCTATTCATTAAATATACAAGTATGTAATATAGTTTAATAACTTTTATCTGAACGGAAAATTTGAAGGTAATTCAATTGAAATATAGTATAAATCATGATGAAATATGATTTAAGCTCTTACCGCAAGGATTCAGGAATAGTTAATCCTAAACTTTTTATATATATAAATATATATATATATATATATATATATATTAAATCACTGTAGAGTTTCTCAAACCGACAATAATCATATTAGCCTCGTGATGATACACTGTCTCACCCATACCACCAGAACAATCCTATACCATGCAAGGGTATAGAGAAAATTCAACTCATGGATCCACTATATGTCACGACCGAAATCTAGACCCCAGACGAGACCGGAATCGTTGACCTCTCAGAGGTCGCAGACAAGCCTACTTACGTCATTCTTACTTCATCTAGGTTAATTTTAGCGGAAAATTTGAAACTTTTTGTTTCTTAACATACTTATTAAACATTCTCATCATTACATAATTGTTCACCATCAACCATCTATTATTAAGATCATCAAATGAAAGGAATAGTATAATATAGTTATAAAGATGTACTTGCCAAAATGTCACCAATACAATGTCTGAATAAAACAGGAAAGTAACACTAGTGGAACATGCTCCACTAGCTCAACTCTAAAACTAAGCTAGAATATAAATGGCAGCATCCCCGAAAGCATGAGGGCCTACCAAGTTCGGATGAATGCTCGACGTCCGGATAGCTTCAGCGTCAACCTGTAGCTCTAGCGTCCACTTGTGCCTGCACCTAAAATTGTAGAGTTGTATAGGATTAGTACACACTTGTACTAAGTATGGGTATATGAAAGCACACACCAAGGACATGCATGAGAAAAAATAGCTCTTTCCTAACAACATGATTATGGAAAGTCAAGTCAGTGGACTTGCCAAATTGAGATTAGGAAAGTTAGTGAACCTTCCAAATTTGGATTAGGAAAGTCAATGAGCTTTCCAAATTTGGATTAGGAAAGTCATGCTATGAGAGTAACATGCATCATCATAAATATCATATTGCACATAGCACATATCATAACACATAACATATAGCACATAGCTTCTTCCATATCATTCATTCATATGCCATGAGACCTTGGAATCATGGACTTGACATTAAGACTTTCCAAAATGAGGGCTCAACATATGGAACCTCAACTAGGGAATCTTCATTAGAAAACACAGAGTCTGCTTCATTCATTCATACGTACTTCATTTCATTTCGTTCATAGGCCAGTGTGAACACCAGCTATACCTAGGGTGTAGTTTAAGACTTTCATCGGGTTTGCTGTACAATGATCAAGAATAACCTAGTGTCATTACCTGAGTCTAGCTCACCTCTTTATCATCCTATCCTAAAACTTTTGGTATCATTCATTTCGTTATGTACTTCATTTGAGGCTGGCCTCATTCATTCATTGGGAACTTTAACTTTAACCGACATAGATCATGTGAGCATCATGAAATCCAGTGTCTCCCCCACACCGAAAAGAGGTGGAATCACCGGCCAAAGTGACCAGATCCCTATATTGGCAGTATAGGTTCGAAGACCAGGAGATATAAGGAGACCCATACCCGGCAAGCCGGACAGTCTCATCTCATGAGAGTTACGTGAACCTCCGTCCTTCCCTAAAGAAGGCATCACTGCTCATAGCTAGTGTATCGGTGCTCAGTATAAAGTTCCATTACATTCAACTCATACGTCATGGAAGATGGCTTCTAGTATGAGGATATCATAGCTCATTAGATGATTTCTCATCTCATTATTAGTATTAAGTGTGTTAATTTTAATACTTCCATTAGAGTGTTCATAGAG
The DNA here is from genome assembly GCA_016801875.1 of Solanum sitiens. Classification (NCBI taxonomy): domain Eukaryota; kingdom Viridiplantae; phylum Streptophyta; class Magnoliopsida; order Solanales; family Solanaceae; genus Solanum; species Solanum sitiens. Next base: position 1,136,519 of record JABWTJ010000463.1, on the reverse strand, counting down.
ACTAGTCTCTCATTAACTTTACACTCTCATATGTGAGTACGTTTTGGTAACGTATACTTAGGCTCATTTGAGATTGTTCTCATCTTTTACATTAGCCTCATATCATGTTGTCACCACATTCATTAACATTAGCACATTTGCTCTTCATAATTACTCACCCCATTTTACGTGAATGTTCATTTCATCATATGCCAATATACTTGGCCATTTGTGTATTTCACACTCTTACTTAACCCTTCTAGGGTTACATCCTTTCATTACATACATCTTAGGTTCACTTCTTTAAAATGTATGCTAGACTTATGAGTCTATACACACAAGCCATGAGGCTTCATTCACAATTCGTTAAGTGATTCATACATTCCTAAGATTATGTAGTACAAGACTTATGTATCTTGTATCTATACCAAGATCTTGATTTCGATCTAAGTAGGTGGCATTATTCTTGGATATTTTGTTCACGTATGACTTATGTATCAATACGGAAGTTTGGGCAAAGAAACCCAAGTTCAAATCACTTGGATAACATTTACATTTTTCATTGATTTTATTTTTAATCTCCATGACATTGGGACTCTAGATTGAACTCCAACATTAACATTGTATCATTAGTTTTCTACTTGGTTTTCTTCATAAGTTGGCCGAAGGGTTGTGGGTTCGACCCCCCACAACCCCTTTTTATTTTTCCTTAAAGTCTCCTTGCCCCTTTTCGCCTAAACCAAGAGGTTGTGGGATCAAACCACCACAACCTCTTTTATTTTTGTTATTTATTTCGCTGGGGAATTGGGAGGTTGTGGGTTCGAACCCCCACAGCCTCCTAATTTTAATCCTAAATTCCCTAGGCTGTGAGGTTGTGGGTTCGAACCCCCACAACATCTTTAATTTTATTTTTAATTAAAGATTTCTTACCAGGCGCCTTGTCAGTGAGGTTGTAGGATCGAGCCCCCACAGCCTCACTTTATTTTCTTATTTGATTTCGCCATTCTCCTTACCAACCTTAAGGTCGTGGGTTCGATTCCCACGCCTCACATTTTCTTTTCTTTAATCTTTCTCCTCTCATTCGCAGCCTGGAGGTCATGGGTTCGATTCCAACGCCTCTAATGTATTTGTTTAATTTATTTCCCTCTCCTTTCCCAACCAGCAGCCCAATTTCGATCCCCCTTAACCCCACTTCTTTAATTTTTTTTTTAATTTTCTCTTCTCTCATTCGCAGCCTGGAGGTCATGGGTTCGATTCCCACGCCTCTCATGTATTTGTTTAATTTATTTCCCTCTCCTTTCCCAACCAGCAGCCCAATTTCGATCCCACTTAACCCCACTTCTTTAATTTCTTTTTTTTTGTAGCTTAGCAAGGTGAGGTCTCGGTTTCAAACCCAGCTGACCTCACTGATTTTTCTTGTATTTTTACACAGCACGTAGTGCACCCTTTTTTGACCGAAACCTCATCACCAAATGCTGGAATTTAGTTAATTTTCCAGCCTTTACTTAACAACATTCATACACTCGTTTTGAGGTACTTTCACAATTCGTTTAACACATTCTTAGGTGTTGATTCATTGTTGTTTTAGCTTAGATTCTTCCACTTAAAATCAGTCACATACACCTCATATGAACATCACGAATTACACATTTCATGCACGTTAATTTCAGCCATCAAACCAACCACTTTAAGACTTCAAAACGGATAACAACAACAACAAACATTTACATATTGCACCACATCATTTTCGGTTGACATCATTGAACATGCTTGCTATTTTTAAACACAAAATCACAAGGAATATCATATTTCTCACTTAACTACCAACAATCATACCAACAACATGATTTCTAACCTAATTAAGATTGAAATCGGAAGGAGACTAGGGACAAGGAATTCAACATTCAAGGGGACAACCCTAGTTTCATATGTCGACTTTTGTAGAAAGAAATTCCTCTTGGAGAAAGGATTCCAAGAGAGAAAACCCATACCTTATTTTGACGTTCAAAACTTGAAGTTGCTGCCCAAAAACTCCACTCAAGAACTCGTCTAAGCCTCCTCAATATCAACTCCACTCGAATGACAACCTTCCTTAGCCTAGTGTGTGATTAACGTTTGTTTTCTTGTGATATCGTGTGAATTCTTCAAGTGTGAAGAACTTGGTTTATTTTTCTGCTTTTGTATCTTGTTTTGGCAGAGAAATGTCATGTGAAAGAATGGGAGAGATTGAGCGTGAGAGTTGAGAGATAGACGTGACAGAATGGGAGTTATATTAGGCTTAGGAGTCTAGTTTAAGACTTAGTCAAATAAGGTTTAGTTAATTAATAAAAATCTGTTTTATTTTATTTTAAATCAGCTAATGAATAATAATTATTCATTAATTTCATTAATTCAATAGCTTAAATAAAAATCACATAAATTCATTGCTTCCACCTAGGTTCGAACCCGGGTGGAGCAAGACTTAACTTCAAGAGCTCCATTTCGTCTCTCTCTCCCCAATTTGCCCCTCCACTTTATTAATTAAATAATTATATATATATTTAGGTAATTACAATATTACCCTTATCCTGGTAAAAGACCATTTTACCCCTAGACTCTTAAAACTTAAGATTTCCCCTTTTTAAGTCCGGTAAAGACTCCTTCGAGTAAATCTTCGTATTCGAGAGCCCCACATGGTTGGTTCCAACCTTTCCAAGCTCAACTAACTCCCCAAGTTAGTTGGATTGGCCGTAGTAAGGGTTCCGAGGTCTAGTTCTACGCGCATCAATCCGTGTGAACCCTGGTCTAATCGTAGGCATTCTTGACACATTAAGCATTTCTTATCTTATTCATTTTTAGGGTTGTTACACTATAAGGTTTATTCAAAGGCAGTGAGGAGTCACCCAAAAGTCAGTGTGATCCTTACCTACGTTGGCTATGTGGTTTATGGGGAACATGATGTGTTTGAAATCTTCCTCGTATTGGTGCTGAATACTACTCCAAAAGTATCTAAGTCAATGCTTAAGTAACAATTCTCTCTCTAGGTTGTGATAAGTTCTTGAAAGGGCATCTAAAAGAGGTAACTGCTCAAGTAAAAATACTCTCTAGAATTTTTGATTTGTAATTTTTTGTGTGTATTTCTTTTACATGTAGAAATTATTAAGGACAGAAACATGTTATGAAAGTAATATAGATTGTTCAACATATAGATATCTAGAGATAAAAAGAAGAAGTGTCACTGAAAAAGTTGATAACCTACACAAATAAATGACAACATAATAGTGAAAAAGAGATATGCATGAGTTTCACTAACCTGATTTCAAGTCGCAAAGTTAGATAGATGATATTATGAAAATGATGTGTATAGAAAAAATGAAATTTATACTCTTTGGGATGGTTATTAGGTATCATTTTATAATGCATCATATAATGTTAAAATATCAAATGGTTGGATTATAAAAAAAAGACACGAAATTTGTTTTATCATATTAAGAATTTAAAATTAATTATAAAGTGCTTGAGAATATTCTTAAGTTGTTCATACAAGTTAAATTGCATTAGAATTTTCTATTACTATGTTCTTTCACTTTTCATAAGTTACAAGTATATTTACACGTTTAGCAATGCTCTAGAATACACAAAGCTAACATAAAATTTTAAATAGAGGTGCTTAGATTGTTTTGTTTGTTAAATATGAGTCAGACTGTAAGTATTTTCATATTATTAATAATAGTGGAATATCTTTATTAACCTTCACTTTTATAAGGAAATATACATATAATTGAACAAGAGGAATTTTAGAAAATTTAGAAACGCAAAAAAAATATTTACCTCAGAAATTATCTTCAATTTACATATTAACTTACTAAAACATATGTTATAAAAGAATGGCATCATAATTTTTTTTCAATAACCCGATAACATAAATCAATTAAAAAATATGTCGTTTGTAGTTACTATATTTACACGTTTACTAACAATACAATGAATCGAATAGAGAAATTCAATGAATATGAAATGATTTTTGTTCAAATATACCAAATAAGGAAACATCATGAATATTTTTACTTTTTTGTCATTTGAGTTCATTTTCAACAGATACTATGATGATTTTATCGCTATAAATAAATCTCTAGAAGAGGAAAAAACATCTCATTTTCTTACATTCTCAAAACAAAAGATTAGACATGAGAAGACCTAATAGTTGAAGTAGAGTTGAAATGGAGAGGATGCCAAATCAAAGAAATTTAGAAGTAACATTCTTAAAACAACCCGATGAACTCTTTAAAATGGAAACGGAGCTCTCCACTTTGTGTGGTGCTGATGTTGTCGTTTATTTTTTTCTCATAGCAATAAACCATATTCATGTGGACACCCTTCAGTTAAGTATATTATGAATAGATTTTCGGGAGAAAATCCTCTGATTGATTATGATGTTCATAACCCAGTTGTTATTGCTCATCAAAATGTAAATACTGATGAGATCAATAGAAAGCGAAAAAAGTTGGAAATTTCAGTCGAAAGAGAAAACAAATATGGAGAAGCACTTCAAACATCGAGGAATGAACCTCCAACTGAAAAACTTAGATCCTTAGACCTTTAAACTTGTGCAAGGCCTTGGAACTGCAGAGGAGGAAATTGAAAGAGTAGTGAGCATAAAAAAGGAGTGTGGTTTTCAATTTCTATGTCAAACAATTGGGAGTGCATATGCTCCTCTAAGAGTTGCACAACATTCTTCGTCTGATTCTGATGTAGGGCCATCTGGATCCAATGAATAGAATTTTCTTGCTAAAATTCAACCACTTAATTTGATACTTACAGAGTTATGTTTTTCACATTAATGATTATGTTTTTATCATTGATTTTAATTTATCAGAAGTATGTTAACCATGGAATGGAATGTGTTTTTATTTAGTACATTCTCCGTTTCAATTCCTTTTCTTGTTTTTTTTGTCATTCTAAAAAGGAATGTCTTTTTTCCTCTTTGGTTACTCTTAATTTTTAATTTTCACTTTCCATGTTTAAGAACATAAGAATAAAGAGAATCTTGATGCATTTTACATATCTTCAATTTAAGATTACAAGAGTTAAAATCTTCATTATTTACATTAATTATGTGCCAAACAAAAAAATTAGATGAATAAATTAAACTGAAGGGGAATGTGGTTATTTATCATTTTTTATGTTCAAAGTAAGTGTTCAAAGCACAAGTAGTAAAAGATTATTGAATTTGACAATGGAGCTCATGTCAACTAGCTTAAAGTGCGAAATCTAGTTTAAAAGAAATTGAGTCCTTATGAAGTATCACGTGTATATATATATATATATATATATATATATATATATATATATATGTATGCTAAATAATGTTACTTTATATTGACCAGTAAAGTAGTTGACCACATTACATGTACTTATCCATATTGGTAAATATTTAATATTTTTATTGTTTATAAAAGGCCACTAGATATACTATTTAGTGTTATACATTGATAAAAAAATAATAAAAAACAATAACTATACCATAACACTCTCATTCAAACAAAGAATTAAAAGATCTGTGAATCTTCGAATTCTTGCATTCATAATATATGTAATTATGAGTTATCAATGGCAATAGTCACAAAGCAAGGTATCTTTTGATTTGAATAGATTTCTTCCTTCTCACTGCTGCAAAATAAAGGGATTATATATGACGACCTGCTCCCGTCATTATAGAAAAGCCAACGGGGAAAATTTTTGGATAGGAAAACTTTTTGGTAGTGACTTGAGAATTCCTAAGCTAGTTTAAATTTTGACGAAATGGGAGTCATTGAGGTCTTGTGAAATATGGTGATGAATGAGATATTTAATTATGAATTTTATGACACTAGTAGATAGCTAAGACGTTAATGAACCTGTATGACTTTACAGTATCGAATTTGGGCGAGTACAACTCTCGAAACTGACCTTAACGTGAACGATAGTTTCTGACTGTCATGAGTTGAAGGTGTGTTGTGAAATGAGGGTTTGGAACTCAACATTCGATACTCTATTGCTGTAGAAGTTGCAAGAGCGGGGCCGCTATGGCGGGTTGTGTCCCGCTACGGCGGGCGAATCGCGACTTATGTATGAATTAAACCCTAAAAATGTCATTATTCAGCAAAAAAAATTCTTAAGAGCTAGGAGATAAACCCAGGCGATTTCTTGACAGCTTTCCACTAATTTGGGTGCAAAAGTATGGTTCTTACTCCCCTAGTTCATTTTTCAATCAGTAGAACTTGGATTCTTGTATATTAATCATTGTAGAGGGTTTTTAAACTTAACTCGATGGTGGGGAAGAGCCTTAGCTACACCTTAGGATCATGGGTTATTGGGCTTGTTATAATCCGGGTAATTAGACCTTATTTCTTAAACCTTGGGTTATATTACTTGTGTGTAGGCCTAGCACATTCAGAAAAGGGAATAATCAAGTTTCTTAGGATGATTCAATCTTGGTTTCAAGGTAGGTGATGATTTGGTTTCATGTTTATGTGATGTATGTTAGTATTAGTTTAAATGTAATGCATGTTTGCATGAGAATATTGCACTATTAATCACATCTAATGCAAATGAATTTAATAAAAGATTTTAAGCCATGAATCAATAGTTGATTGTATGATTATGAGAATGTACATTTTTATTGTGGCATGTTGAATGGATCAGGTGTCACATTTCGATACATTAAATGGGATTGGGTGTCATGAACTGACATACCTATTGGAATGGCTGTCACGTTCCGACACACTAACTTAGATCAGGTATCATGATCCGACACAATAACATTTTAGGTATGGGTTCCATGAGAGGGCTATTGACTTGTCATTTATATGTATTATTAAGAATGTGGAATGGTACACTGCTCCTACAAAGATAATTGATATTGTATATGTTTAGTATAGGCATGTTTCTATGATGTGGCTGGTTTTATATGTTTTACTTACTGTAATTGCCGCGTGATTCTACCAGTACACTGTGGTTGTGTACTGATACTGCAGTTGGTCTTTCTTTGTTGAGTATAGGGCATTGTTTTTTATGTGTTTTAGCCCATGAATATTTTTGTGATATGACTTTCAAATGATACTTTTAGCAAAACCTTTATGGGACCCTACGTAAGGAGATGGAAAAGTAGTACATATAGTCTCACAATTTTGATAGTCCATTTTCTGCATCTAAGGGATAATTTACAAGAATTAGGCCATTTTTCTTAGGTTTTCATGTATTAGCCATTAGTATTTTTCTGATATGGCTTTCGGATGATTTCTTTATGAAACCATGTGTAGGGAGTTAAAGTAGTAGTACATACAGTCTCATAATTTCAAGTCCATTTTCGGTATTTAAGGCTAATTTATAGGAATTAAGTCATTTGTTCAATTTTATGTGTGTGTTAGACCATGAATGTTTTGGTGATATGGTTTCCAGACGATTTCCTTGAAAAACATTTAAAGAAATCTCCGTTCGGAGTTGGGGGAGTAGTACATATAGTCTTATATATTTAAAATACATTTTTAATATATAGGAGAAATATTATAGAAATTAGGCCATTTTCTTACCCTTTTGTGTGCCAGCCCAAGTATATTTTGGTGTATGTCTTCTAGAGGATTTATGTACGAAACCCTCCGTAGAGAGTTGGAGGAGCAGTACGTTCAGTCTAATAATTTTTACAAAACTTTTGTGCAATTACGAACCAAGGTATTGGAATTAAGAAAATTGCTTAGTTTTTCGTGTGTGTTGGACCATGAATATTTTGGTGATATGACTTTCAGACAAGTACTTTTCAAAACCTTTACGGAACTCTCCATAGGAAGTTGAGAGATCATTAAGTAGAGTCTCACATTTTTTAATCCATTTTGGAAATTTTGGAGGCCAACTATAGGAATCAAACATTCTTTTCAGATTTTCGTGTGTGTTAGCCTGTAAATATTTGGTAGATATGGCTTCCAGACGATTTCTTTGCGACACCTCAATAGAACGCTCTGTAGGGAGTTTGGGAGTATGTATGTATAATCTAACAATTTTTATAGTCTATTTTGGGCATTTAGGGACTAATTTAATTAATGAGGCTATTTTCTGAGTTTTTCATGTGTGTTAACCCATTGAATTTTTGGTGATATTGCTTTCATGTCATTTCTTTATGAAACCTTTACAACTCTTTGTAAAGTTTTGGTGGAGCAATACATATTGTCTCACAAATTTAAGAGTCTATTTTGGACAATTAGGGGCTAATGTACAAGAATTTACGTGATTTTCTTAGTTTTTGGTGTGTGTTAGCCCAAAATTATTTTTTGTTAAATAAAAGGCTTGATACCAACCGTGTAAGCAAGTAAGAATATTCTAATTAAATATTCAAGTTAGGCATGTTCAATTGAAACATGACTTAGATTGAATGTCGTAATGGAATATTTTGACAAGTTTAACAAGTTAATGGTGTATTAAGCTGAAAAATAACCTCTATTTTATTGATAAAGCAATGAAAGAAATCATGTTTCCAAACAAAATGTTACACAACATGTCCAAATAAGCGCCCAATACCAATATACATTTTAAAGTAGAAAATAATGAAACATTTATATTGATAAATTATGAGAAATTGAAGTATGAATATCAACTTGAAGGTAAAAACTTTTACAAAATCCTCCGTAGGGAGTTGGGGAAGTAGTAAGTACGGTAGAATAGTTTTTAGAGTCCATTTTGGGCATTTAGGGGTCAATTAAATGGAATTATCATATTTTAACAATCTTTCGTGTGTGTTAGGAAATTAATATTTTGGTGATATGACTTCCACATGATTTCTTTATGAAAACTTTACAGAATCCTTTGTAGGGCGTTTGGGGAGTAGTACGTAATGTCTATCAAGTTTTAGAGTCCTATTTGGCCTTTTACAAGCCAATTTATAGGAATTTGGTAATTTTCTCAATTTTGTGTGATAACCATGGATATTTTGGTGATATGACTTTCAGATGATATCTTTGTAAAATCTTTATGGAACTCTACGTAGAAAGTTGTGGGAGCAGTACGTATAGTCTCATGATTTTTAGATTTCATTTTGGGAATTTAAAGGCAAATTTACAAGGATAAGGTGATTTTTTTAGTTTTTCGTTTGTGTTATGGGATGAGTATTTTTGTGTTATGACTTCTTGATGATTTCTTAGTAAAGACTTTATGTGACACCCCATAGGTATTTGTGAGACCATACGTATAGTCTCATAATTTTTAGTGTTCATCTTGCACATTTAGGGGCCAATTTACATTCATTAGGAGATTTTCTTAGTTTTTCATGTAAATTTGACCATGACTATTTTGGTGATACGAATGATTTTCTTTTGTTAGACCTTTACGGAACCCTCCATATGGAGTTGGTGGAGTAGTCTGTGCAATCTCAAAATTATTGAGTCCATATTTGGCATTTTAGGGGCAAATTTACAACTATTAGATGATTTTCTCAGTTTTTCGTATGTGTTCGCATAAATATTGTAACATCTCGCAAATCAAAATAACTAGGAAGAAGATAAAAAATGGAAATCACCATTTTAGGAAAGAATATAAGAATCTAGAAATTTGTTAAATATTTTAAGTTGAGTTTTTGGTAAACTTCAAATGATCATAACTCCTAGCTCAGGATGTGTTAGGTGTGGTTCTAGATATCGTAGGAAAGATCATGGAATAATTTTTCCAACGCCGCCGAGTTGTGACTTTTATGAAAAGTTGTGACTTTTATGAAAGGTGGTGACCTTACCAAAAGGTTGTGACTTTTCCAAAGGTTTGTGACCTTTCCGGTAAGGCACATAAGAACTTTTTCACACTACCCTTTGTTTTCTATAAATTGAGCGATTTCCTATTATCTTAACAACGAACTTTTCTGGACTTCTTCTACTAGTGATAAATATAATATTCTAAGTGTACTTCAATATCGTTGAGTTGTTCGCTGACACCTGAGTACTCTAATATGTTTCTGATTCTATTTTATCTACTAGTTTTAATTTTTCTGGTTTGAAAATACTCTTTAAAGTTTGTTGCTTACTAAGTTCTTCAAAATTTTAATTTTTGGGTATCTTAGGAATACAAGGTGAACAACAATCTTACGGAAATTATTATACATATAGTATTTGTTGTATTCTACTGATTTAGAGAAATAGATCATGGAAATAGAAGATTAATACATTACTTCTCCAAAATCCAATGCTTTATTTAGCAAGGTCGAAGTGAGAATGTAATTGAAGAATTGGCGGTATTTCGGTTATAGATTACACCAGGTAACCTTTTTATTGTTTATCTAAGGAGGAAAATAGTTACTAAAAGTTAAGATTTTTGACATTATCATGTATGTCTTCGGAAAAAGATCTGCAAACCATATGTTTGTTTGAAAGAATTTTCCTTGGAAAAAATTGTTGCCTTTAAAATTCTTAAGTTTTCAAAATGAGAGATGTACATGTTTGTTTGATAAAATAGTATGTCAAAATGTTAAAGTTGAAAAGCTATTTGAAAAGAAAAGCATATATATGTGATAATCTATGAATATGCTCAATTTTGTTTGGAGATTGACAAAAAAACTTTTGTAGTTTTGTACTCCATGTGAAATTTTATTTTGTATGATTTTTTGTAGACTAAAAACATTTGTAATTTGCTACTCTGGATAAATTAGACTATGCAATTGGTCTGAAGAATATGAAAACTCTACATAATAAGTCAATATTGTACTTTTGATTTTCTATAAACTTCATTGTTATATAGAAACAAATTGTACAAAACAAATTTTCATTATTGTTAGTATTTGCAATACTAAGTGGTATGTCTATTTGTCATAGAGGAAAAATAACAGTGACTTAGAGTTTCTAATTTGGGCCTCTATGAAATGAACCTTGATTTTGTGTAAAAATTGTCAAATGGAATTGAAGCACTGTATATTTTTTTTATAGAATAATGTTTTCAGAAGAGGTTTCATGCTGTCAATGACACTTTGATAGCATGAGAAAAAAATATGTGGAAAACTATTTACAAATACATAAAATATATTTTTGAGATCATATTTAAAATGTGGGGGGTTCTTTGATTATGACAAAGATAAAATTATACTTAGTGTCTAATTTAAATTTGGAGCACAAGATATGAAATTCGGTGATACTTTTGTATTATGTTAGACCCACAAAATTCGTGGAGTATATTTGATATTGTGGTTGTTGAGTTTCTTGTTTACACGTATTGGTATGAGTAGTATGAAACTACCAAATTATATGTAAACTTGTTCAAAATGATTGAGTTCTTTTATGAACAAAAAGTGTCAGTTAAAATGCTATGATTTTTCATGAAAAGATATTTCTATTAAATATAACTATTTGTATAGACATGAATATTGGTGAGTAGCTATTTGTCATGTTTTATAAAAGAAGCATTTAGACTATTTTGCCTTTATTGGACCCGATTAAACTTTGGTCATGGGTAGTCCTCTAACAATCAAACTGAAAGTTATAGAAATGTAATTATGAAAAAGGACATTTGACAAGGTGATGACTCTAAGCAATGTTTGTTTCACAAAAAAGTATAAGAAATAAGAAAAAAATATTTGTGAGAAAAATCTACGTTGCGGAGAGCTTTTCAAACTCAATATTTTTATTTTTTCTTAATTTCTTGAGTCAAACTGTTTGTGACATGTACGCTTGGGGCATGTAAAATACAAAACCTTGTAAGGAAAACTGATTGACTTAGAAGTTTTTTTTTCTAACTTTGAGTGCAATAAATAAAAATATCATGTTTGTGTGGAATCTAATTATGCTGAGCATTCTTATAAATCTCTTGAAAGGAATTTTAATCCCTTAGTGTTGGTTACACTGACATTTGCGATATGAAGTCAACATCATCTCGTGGTGGAGAATAGTATTTCATAACTTTCATTTGCAATTGCATTAGAAATGACTATGTCTATTTGATGAATGGTAAGGATGAAGCAATAGAATTTCTAGACAATATAATATCAAAGTTGAAAATCATTTCGCAAAAGGATAAGAAGTGATAAAGATGGAGAGTATAAATCTCTTTGGAGTGTATAAATCTGAGGGTGCATCTCGCTCTGAGGAGGCTTCCGGTTCTGAGTCGGCCCACTCTACAGGGTCGAATGAGGACACTGCCTCCGGTTCCGGATTACAGGAGCCACTCCCCCAGCCATGTCTGCCCGCCATGCCTCGTCTGATGAGGCCCAGAGTTCGGAGTCTTCTCCGGCAACCCAGCATGAGGTCCCTACATCGGTTGCTGATGAGCCCAACTGGTGGTGCGTAGATGGCCAGTACCAGATATACATGAATGCAAAGTTGCTGAACGATAAGGGGGTGATGACTCGCACGTTGATTGTTGAGTGGCGGGTTCCTACAGGGAGCTTACACACAGTCCCTACGGTGCATGACTTGTTGACCCACCACCGGCTCGAGTGGATGGAAAGGAGTGTGGGGTCCTACAATGAGGACATTGTGCAAGAGTTCTACGCCTCATACGTAGCGGCTCTCCGAGGTTCTTTGGACAGGCGGGCGAACCCCGCCATACACCCCCCACTCACAGATGTTTGAGTTCGAGGCTGCCGGGTGGATATTTCTTCTCCTGCCATCTGCCGCTTCCTATATGGTGGGTCAAATGACGCTGGCAGGGTTCCCGTCACCCCAGAGTTTGACTACAGGTGGGACGTGGTAAAGAGTGGCCACTTTCAGCGCAGCAGAGTATAACACTTTAAAAATTCAATACGTGTCGTAAAGCCTCATATTGGTGTAATGAAGTATAAGTACTGTTTTTAGATCAATTTTAATGAATTTAGGTCATTTAGTAAGTTGAAGAACTAAAATGTTCACGAATGTCCATGGCGTCCGGAAGTTGGTTCAAAGAGGTACTAGCGTGCCTTAGCCTATATGACTAGCTTTTAGTAGTCAGAAATATATAAAAAATGGTAAAAAGGTAGTTAATAGGTGTTTGAGTTGTTTCATGGTCTAAACGTCTGGTACGAATCCCCAAGGACCAACCAAGGGCCCTTGAGGAGGACCCTTGCGTTTGAAGCAACACTGCCTAAGCAGTGTGCATCGACGGAACCATCTACGGTCCTTGTGTGGAGTGACGGGGCGTCAATGCCACCGTCGAACCATACTTAGCCAAGTAGAGAAAGGCCTCCGCCTGCACAGTCTCTAAACTGGTCGACGGATTGCAGGACGGAGGGGTGAGGGTCCGTAGACTCAGAGACAGCCAGTCGGCGGGATTCCGTCTCTGAGGGGTTAAGTTTCTGTAACATTTTTAATGTTAAGTCCTTTGATTATTTAAGTGATAAGGGGTTAGTTAGGGATTAAGGGGTGAGTAATTAACTAACTTAAAACCCATTTAAAAGCCCCAACCCCAATTAAACTAATGAGAACTCAAAAACACAAACTCTCTTCCTTCGCTCTTCTTTCTCTCTCTACTTGAACTCACCATTGAAGAGTAGCAAGGAGAAGGGTTTGGGGGGATTGAAAAGTGTTCCTTCAAAATTGTCATCAAACGTTAAGGTATGGGATCTAATTAACCTTTGAGGCTCTTTCCTCAAAGGGTTCCTTCAAAATAGTTTTCAAAAGTTGAGTTTTCTTATGGGTTTCATTCAATTACGAAATTGAAGTTATAAATTGAGATGTTAGTGGTTTATTTAGGTTGTATTGAGTAGATTGTCATGTATTTTAACTTAATTGTGATACCTATTAATGGTTTGGCATAAATTGAAGAATATGATCCTCAACCCCTAACCCTAGGTTGTAATCTTGACCTATATTGTATTGTGATCAGTCAACTGATTTATTTATTGATTAGATTACTTTACTATGGTGTTGTTATGAATAAATTAAGATGAATTATAGGCCTATGATTCTAATTCTTGATAAGTGGTTTAGGGCATGAAGCATATTGTGAAGTTGGCTTATGTATCTTGTCTTAGGCTAATCTAGTGTTGAATTGTGTTATAAAGATGTCATTGGCCTTGTTATCTTATTGGTTATCATTGTGTGATAATGTTACTCACCTAGTTGGGTTGAGTTGTGGGTTTAGGGTAACACCTTGATGGTGAACTATGAGGAATACTTGGTAAGTCTTAGAATCTCTATCTTTACTTCCGATTGTGATTAATTATGGTTAAGTCATGATATTATGCTGGGGTGTGCCTTGTATTAGGATTGATAAGGTGGTATGATGTTTAATTGAAATATCTTGATTATGGTTTTGAGGTTGTTAAGATGTAATGCTTATAAGAGTGGTAATGTATACCAATGTTCCTTATTGTGAAATACTATGTAATGTGTTCACCTCACCTTTATGAATTGTGATGAAAGGACTTATACACATACAATTCTTATTGAGCTATTGATGATGATGATTATACAAGGGGTAGACCCTATGACCTAAACTAAGCTATTATTGATAATTAAAGGCTTAAAGACATTTCAAAAAGGGACTCTAGCTTAGCACCGAGTGAACTAGATTGAGGAGTGTCCTTTCTCACAAAGGGAAGGTAGGAGCACAAAATTACTCTTAAGATTGGAGACTATAATGCATGGTGCATAAAGAGGGTCCCAACAATATTTCCTAGTTCTTGAACTATGTTGCCCCAATAGGAATACTAGCTAGTGGATCCACGTAGTTGCTATGTTTCTTGTTTTAGTAGTACCTTGACAAGTAGTCCACCTTCTTTCGGTGTAGGGTTTTATGACACCGGATTCCACATTTAGCTCATGTGGTGTATGTCGGTTAAGACAAGTTTTCCCTAAATTAAAATGAAGAAATGATGTGTAAACTAACTGAAGTGACTTGAAGGGTTTGACTTATCTTAGGTAGGGGTATGAGACTCTACCTATGCCTTGCACTAGTTTGCCTTTATAGGAGCTTTAGGAAGTTAATATTATATATAGATGATGATGAAAGTAAATGAAACTATATGATGATTATGATGCTTAAGAACATGCAATTGGTCTTTGTTGTTAAGGTATGAACTTGTGAGTATTTGAAGACTATGTTATGTGAAGTATGATGCTATCTATAGTTTCTTGTTGGGTTACTTGATTAAGTAAGGTTATGGGGCTTTTCTTGGTCATTGCACTTGTTGACTTTATGATGATTTGTGATTAATGTCTTACTTTGCTATTTACATGATGAACTCTTATTCATGTTGTGATACTATTAATTGGAGATAGAGTTACATGATATTATGGGTTCAAGTATGTTGATATACATATGGTTTATTTGACTTGTTGAGCATGTCTAAATAGATTGGTATAGTTTATTAATTGTGCATAAGTCTTCAAAGAGGTAAAATGGCATATTTTAACTAAATGTCCTTTTTAGCATGTTTTGGTGTTATATGTGCATATGGTCTCATACTTAGTACATGTGGAGTACTAACCCCATTTTCTTCTCTTTTCCCCAAAATTTTATGTTCCGGTCGTTGAAGAGTTTGGAAGGTGACATTGTTGAAGACTTGGATACCTAATTTCATCCAAGTGGGTAGGTCCTCACTTTCCGAGGGCGATGCCAATATCTTGCCTATGAAGTTTCTATGTTATTAGTTTAATACTCCTTTATGTTCATTCCATTTCCATTGTGTACGAGTTGTATAAGCTTATATGTGGCTTCTTTACTTTTGGTGTAGGGCTATGCCCATATTGTGATAATCAATTATATGGTATGAGATGAGACAATCTTTGAGACTATCTTTCTATCTTATATATATGTATGTGCAATAAAAGTAAAAGTCTATGTAACCTTCCTATACGAAGGGTCTATGTATACTCGATATGAATATATATTATATGTATGTAGAGGTCTATGTAAACCTCCAAATAGATGTTAAATAAAAGTTTTAAATTTTTCCGCACTTTCAACCTACGAATGTAATGACATGAGACTAAGAGGCTAGTCTTAGTCCTTAAAGAGGATGACGATGCCGATTACGTCTAGGGGGTAAACCCGGATGTGACACAGAGAACTTAGAGAGTCCACCAAGTGGTGGATTGCACAGCGGCTCTCCATTGATGGTGAGGGAGCACACTGGGTGTTGGACCTCAGAAGCCTTATCAAGAAGGACAACCTCACTTTTGCGGCCAAGTTCTTCTGGATGTTAGTCCGCCACCGCCTATCCCCCACGACTGCAAATAATATACTCACTTGGGATAGAGCGGTCTTGGTAGCAACTCTGGTAGCCGGGTTGGAGATTGATGTTGCAAAGTTATTGATCTCCGTCATCCATGAGAGGGCTTTTAAGTTCTCTACCAATTACCCGTTTGCATGTATGATTTTTTCAGCTGTGCAGGGATGCTGGAGTGCCCATTTGGCGGTAATCCTATCGGGACCGTAGATATAGGTCTCATCAGGGATGAGGCCAATGAGGCGGCACCACGACGAGGGCCTAGAGTTGATGTGCAACCGCTAGGTGAGAACTTGGCAGATATGGTTAAGCAAGCCCAATGGGTTGATCATGCCACTTCAAAGCCTACTGATGCCACCCCGACCGAGTATGCCCCTGGAACTAGTAGGCAACTAGTACCTAGTTCCTCCCGGTCTACCCCACCATCAGCAACACTGGTCCCGATTGCTAGGGTCCAAAAGCTAGAGGCCCAGATGGCCACCTTGCTGCACAATATCTAGCCTTGGATGCAAAAATCTATTGTCGAGGCTGAGGACCGGATTGAGAAAAAGGTGGCTTAGCAGACAGAGCTAAAGATTCAGACAGTCCATCAGCGCCTAGATGCATTCGAGCTCCAAGTTCTAGACCGGCCAACCCGCACCATTGATTTGACTACTCTTCAGAAGGCTGTGGTGAGTCTGCGGGTTGATATGGACAATATCCTTGAGATGAGGGGACCGGAGCCTGAGTCTGCTCCAGTTGAGATAGCAGAGGACATAGTGCTTGTTGCACTATTCACCGCTCCCACTGCACCACCGCCCGAGCCTCGTGAGCGTGCCAAGAGGCATCGTTCCAACCGTACTAGTGAGAGTGAGGATGCTTGTACTCGGAAAAAGGAGAGGACAGATTTGGAGGCTGCGAGGATAGCTTCGTTGCAAGATGATGAGTCCCGTCAGATGAGGGATAGAGAGTTGGTTGCTGGGGCATCTAGGTCAAGAGTAGAAGTTGCTGAGAGGAGCACAACTGAGGGTGCAGATACTGCTGTGAACATTAGTGAGGGTGTCCCTAATGAGGGTGCGGGTTAAGGGAAACCGGGCCCGCCTGCTTGTTAATCTTCGGCGCTTTGCGCCTTAGGTTTGCTTCACCTAGCACCCTTTCTTTATTTTCTTATGCATTGGGGACAATTGCATGTTTGTTTGTTGGGTGTGGGGTAAATGGAAAGTGCGTTCTAGGGTGAAGTATAAGTAGCCCAACTCACGATCCTCTCTTGGTGGTTTTCTTGCCTGTGTTCTTTTGCCCCAAGAGACTGATTACTTTACTGGTGAACCGACATGTGTCGTAAATTGTACAAAGTATGAAAGTGAAAAATGAAGCATGATGGATTAACTTGAATGATATCCCGTTCTAACAAAGTGCTTGCATGAATAGGTTTAATGAATGAGTGAATGTTATCTCTAATCATGACATAGAGAAGCATCCACTGCGTGATCCTCATTCTAACACTCAAACTAGGTGACCGATAATCTGATAAGTGTAATGAGGTTCCAAGAGAGTGCGAGGATATTTGATTGTTCCCCTATTAGTACATAGCTAGAACTTGCCCGGTTGGTCCTGCAAAAAGGAATATGTGTTAGACAATTAGGAAAGGATCATAGGCCCTTGTTCAAATTAGAAAACATCTAGCCTAAAGTTAACTGAGCCGAATGAAATTGTTATTCCTTTTTTATCCAAATAGTTTGAGCCTATAATGGACCTTTGTTTTCTTCACCAACTCAAATCCCTTGGGTATAATATTTTGGCCCTGGTCCCTCCTTGGACATATGCACCTCAATTTAGGCCAAAAGCATAAGTTGAGGGTGGCTAATACAGCAACGGACCTCGTGTTAACCTGACCCAACCTTGGGTAATGTGTACCTCAAATCATGGAAAATCCATAGGTTGAGGGTGGCTATTATGAGTGATGACCCGAAAAGTGGGTATGACAAAGAGTAATGTGGAAAAGAAAAGGTAAAATGAACAAGAGAAGTGACTCAATCAAAATCGTCAGTTAAATATAAAAAAAAAAGAAAAGAGAAAAAAAGAGTGTTAAACAAAAAGAAATAAGAGTCATTTCCACAAAAGAGAAAGAAAGGAGAAAATAAGGCAAATATGACTAGAAAAGTAGGGCATAATAAATAATGAAAGAGGTAGGACGCTTAGCCGTAATGCTAAGGAAGGAAACAAGTCACTAAAATCTACCCATATGTACCACACCTGACCCTGAGCCTACGTTACAAGCCAAGAAAGTTCTATCGTGATCCTAAGAGTCTAATATGGTGAACTTAAGAAGTGAAAATAAGGGTAAGCCTATGGTGACAAGTACCAACTAGGTGTGAATTTATTTTGAGCGTGAGTGTTGAATAATGATCCTTATACTCAAAGTTAAAATCACTATGTGAAAAAGGAGGATATCTTTTAAAGTGAGGGCACTAGTTGCAGTATCGGAAATTTGGTACCTTGGCGAGAGACAAAAAGAGTAGAGGTGTCAGTGCATAGTGAGTCTGTGTCATGGTCTTATCCACAAGAGTAAGCCCATCAAGCCTAAGAGAAGAAACATGCACTAAAGTAACGAAAAAGTTGGGATTGATAACCATATGATTGCGTAAGCTTAAAAAAGGATACTTGTGTACAAAGTGTTGTGTTGAGTCATAGTGCGTCGCTTGAGGACAAACAACGAATTTAAGTTGAGGGTGTTGATGTACCGTGGTTTCACGGTACTTTCAATGCTTTTTCCTTAAGATTGGTGTGTGTCTAGAGCCTTTTTTGTAGTAATTCTAAGATGTTTTGTCTTTGTTTTGCAGGAAAGTTGTCCAAAATGGAAATGTAGAAGGCTGTGAAGAATCAGTGCAGAAGTGACCCATGAAGCCATCGACGGCCCGTCGTCCCATCGACGGACCATAGGTGGTGACCGTCGATTGAAGGTTCAAGCATCTGGAAGCAACTCTGGGAATTCTGACTAAGTGTGGGGCTACAGAATGATCCACGATCCGTCGACTGATCGATGGACCGTCCTGGCATATCGTCGATGTGATTAGAGACTGCCCTAGTACCCGATGTTGAAGAAAAGCCAAGTATGGAACAACGATAAGCATCGACGGACCGTGATGCTGGTCCATCGATTGGATTAGAGAAGATTCCAAGTGCAGGCTTTGAAAAAATGCTAAGTATGGACCGACGGAGGCAGTCGACGGTCCGTCGTTTGACAGACAGACTATCTGTGGGGTCGTCGATTGAAGCCGCGTTTTGGACAAAACTTTCCTTATTTTGAACTCTTTTTAATTTAGGACTCTTCTTATTATAAATAGGGTGAAAAATTTCGTTTTTGGTATTGGATTCTTTTGCTAATTTCATACTTTTATTCTTGGAGATTTGCTTTTACAATTAATTAAAATTTTTGGATTTGGTATTCAAGATAATTGTGTGATTTCAAGTTGAATTCCTGGATTTTCTTCGAAATTGTTAAAGTAAGTTCAAGATTTATTTTTCATCAATTATGAATTGTGTTCTTCTAAGCATGGGTAACTAAATCCACAACTAGGGTTGTGGGAACAATGGGTGATTAACAAGATAAAACTAGCTAATTAACAATTCTCAATTAGGTTATTGCATGCATCAATAATTCTTTCATCTAGAAGTCTTTTTAACGAGTGCACACGTTAGAACTCACCTTATTGCTACTTGCCGGACCAAAGGGGTAGTTAATAGGAAAAGAATTATCGACATAGATTTAGTGGATACTATCTAATAGGCTAGTTTCGATTGGTGCAAAGTAGTAACTAAGCCAAACATCGAATATGATGCTTAATATGACGTAAAGGTAAGGGTTAGTAAGTTAAAGACACAAGCCGGATCAAGGTACGGGGTGAAATTCTCTAAATGCCGGACAAAGGATTTAGAGATACACTACTTATCACTTTGCATGCAAAACACTAGGAAAGAATTGTTATAGCTAGGATTATGGCGTTATGAACCTATGGGGAACACTTACACCCTAGTTTCTGTCATAACTTGATAAACACCAAAAATTTAATTACTAGTATTCGTAAAGGACTTGACTAAATAGAATAATCGTACGTTAAAGTTAAGTCTAAATCATTTTCCTCGTGGGATCGATCCCAACCTAATAGTTGGGTTCTTTACTTGATACGACAACTTATACTTCTTTAGGGAAGTGTAATTTGAGCGTATCAAATTTTTACGCTTGTAACATTTCAAAAAATTTCATGTCTAGTGAAGAACCCAATAGATCTTTAAGAATGCGTATTGGGGATACATAGACATCCCAATGTCCAATATTGAGAAATATTGGGCATAGTATAGAAAATTGGCTAAGGGATATTAGCTTATTTCTATGTAATACCCAAATTGGAAAAATATTGGGCATATTAGAAACTATTGGCTTAAGGTTGTTAGCCAATTTTCTATGTATGAGCAAGTAAAATACATTCTTGGTTGTCCTACCCAATCCAAGATTGATTGTCCAAGAAATGTACCTGCAAGGAAGACCCTAAGCTAAAAATATTCGCTTTATCATATTTGCACAACATGTACTAGGAATCCAAGTGTCAAACCTAGTACCATAGCACATGACCACTTAAAATGGTCATGTAGATTAAGCAGTGCCCAAGGACATAGTGAGGACCCTTGGGAAAATAAGTAAATATTCCAAATGAACCTTCCAAGTAGTTAGTTGGTAAAAGTACACGCAACACATGCGCAACCGGCCAAGCGACCACTCTCACCTATTCGGTTAGAGCGGTTGGGGACAGGCGCACATGCGGGTCCAATCACATGGGTCCAAGACCCTAACCAGTACCAGACCCCAACTAACTAACCTAACTAACTAACTAACCTAATACCAACCAAGAACGACCAGCCAAGGAACCCAAAAACCTAGGACCTTGTCGGGTGAAACCTAACTAACCTAACTAACATAGGACAACCTAGTACCTAACCTAGGATGGTCTAAAAGGTTGGTTATGGTCGTAACGACTTAGGATACTTTAGTAATTACCCTAGGTTACTTAATTAATTAATTTAGCAAGTTAATTAATTAATTTAAATGGACAAAACAGAAATCACAAAGCAATTTCCAGATTTCTGTTAAGACAAGCAAAAAATAACCTAGTACCTAACCTAGGTTTGTCCAAAGGATTGGATATGGTCCTAACAACTTAGGGATACTTTAGTAATTATCCTAGGTTATTTAATTAAATAATTAATTTAGCAGCTTAATTAATTAATTTAGAAGGACAAAACCGAAATCACAAAGCAATTTCCAGATTTCGTTTAAGACAACCTAGTACCTAACCTAGGATGGTTCAAAGGGTTAGTTATGGTACTAACGACTTGAGAGTACTTTATTAATAACCCTAGATCACCTAATTAATTAAATTAACAATTTAATTAATTAATTTAAATGGTCAAAACGAAATCCTTACACTAACCTAGTATAACTCAAGAAACATCCTAGTACTTAACCTAGGATGGTCCAAAAGGGTTAGTTATGGTCCCAATGACTTAGGGGTAATTTGGTAATTATTCTAGGTCTCTTAATTAATTAAATTAAGGAATTAATTGATTAAGGAAAAAGTCAAAAGTAAGGACAAAATTCATAGGAAAAATTTCAAATTTGTCTAAGTGTTATGTTTTCCTATTTCTAGTCAACCTAGGAGAGGCTTTTTAGTAATTAATTAATTAATTAATTTAATTAACTTATTAAGCCTAATTTGAATGAGTCAATATCAGGTCCTAAGACTTAGACTCACATTAAAACACTAAATGATACACGACGCCAAAACAGTAAGCAAACGAACGAAAGACAGAAAGAAAGTTCCATTGATTCTCTTAGGCGATTTCAAGGTTTCGTGCAAGGTGGTCTTCATAGATTAAATTCTACATAAGGTATGGGTTTGTCTCCTTGAATTATTTCTCCAAGTGTACTTTTCATTGTCTTGAATCTATGAAATCTCGAAACTAGGGTTGTTTCCCAATGTTCTTGTTGAACGCCCTTTTTCCTAGTATCCTTGTTTCCGATTCCAATGAGTATATAGATGTAGTTTCGATCATGTTGTTGGTATGTGGTGCTGGATGATTTTAATGTGTAGGTTCTTGATTTGTAAATGACGAATGAGCCTATAAGTTATACTCGTATGATTTTAAGTATTCCTTACGTGAAAGAAAAAATGATGTTATGTTAACTTTTGTCCCACTGTAAAGCATTGATGTGTTACGGTCATAGTGTGTAGTTACTGTTAAATGTGGCTTGTTGAAGATGATATGTTCATTTAAGTATTCATATGAGACTATCCGAAACAACTAATAATGTTATGCCTAAGTTATGATATAAAATTGGCTAATAATGATTGCATGAAATTATATTTGAATTAATGTGTAGGTTCTCAATTTGTAAATGTCGAATGAACCTATATTTTGTACATGTATCATTTTGTGTGCTCCTTACGTGATATAAAGAACTATGTTGCATCAGCTTAGTATCAGAGCATGAGGTTAAATTACCTAGGAACTAAAGCTCAAAACAATCACGTTACATAGTTTCTAACTTATGGTTGTGAAGCGCACCACAATCATGACTTAGAGACTATATAATGTTCGGAAACTTTCCTTCATCTACTCTTTATCGTGCTATCTAGAGCTTTGACACTTTGTGTCATTCTTAGTATCTAACTTCCTTCTTGTGTGAGCGCGTAGAAGAATACACACAGGAATTAGGATGGCCGAATGATTTGAGGTGACAGACTCAAAAGCTGGTCTTCGCAGGGAGGGCAATGATACAAATGCTCAGCTTGACAGAAAGTCGTGTGGTAAGTGTGGCCGTTTGCATGGAGGTGAGTGTGTGGTAGGTTCTAATGCCTACTATAGGTGTCCATGAAGAGGAGAAGGTTGATTTGGCTGTATACCAGTTCAAGGATGTGGCTTAGGTATGTATTTGCTTCATAAATGCTATGCTGCCATAGACTATCGAAGCAGGGTAGTAAGGTTTCAGTTTCCAAATGAGTTAGAGTTCAAATGGTAAGGGCGTGGTTCAAATCCAACAAAGCCATATAATTTCCAATCTTAAGCCAATAAGAGGTTATCTAAGGGGTTGAGGAACAAGGAGGTTGCCACCGTAAAAGTGTTAAGGATAAACCACCTCGTTGAGGGAAGTCGAGGCCGATATGAGTTTTCGTTACCCTCACATGTTCAGTTCTTAAGGTTAGATATACTCTTCCTAAGTCTGATTTAGTTAATGAGACTCCAAATTTTAGTGCATTAGGCAATTTTTGGTTGTCTGAGTCCATAACTGTGTGTTTTATACTTGCACTATATGAGTTAACATGAGTTCATGCTTGCATTCATGTTGCTGTTTTTGTGTAGCGTAGACATGATTTTTGTGTTGCCTGAGTTATAATGTGCATTAAGTTAAGTGTGATTGAGAAGGAAGTTCCTCAATCTAAAATATGAAGCTTCAGATAAGCTTTGAGTGATATGAATCATCCAGAATAAGTGTGAATCAGATATTCACAAAGAGTAAAGTTTCAAGCATGTTAAAGTGTTTTCAAAAATCACCCTCTTTATTTTAAAATGATGTGTAGTGTCATTAGGGGACGAATGTTCCTAAGGGGGGGATAATGTAATATTCCGGAAAATTTCATGTCTAATGAAGAGCCCAATAGATCTTTAAGAATGCGTATTGGGGATACATAGACATCCCAATGCCCAATATTGAGAAATATTGGGCATAGTATAGAAAATTGGCTAAGGGATATTAGCCAATTTCTATGTAATACCCAAATAGGCAAAATATTGGGCATGTTAGAAAATATTGGCTTAAGGGTGTTAGCCAATTTTCTATGTATGAGCAAGTAAAATACATTTTGGGTTGTCCTACCCAATCCAAGATTGATTGTCCAAGAAATGTACCTGCAAGAAAGACTCTAAGCTAAAAATATTCGCTTCATAATATTTGCACAATATGTACTAGGCATCGAAGTGTCAAGCCTAGTACCATAACACATGACCATTTAAAATGGTCATGTAGATTAAGCAGTTCCCAAGGACATAGTGAGGATCCTTGGGACAATAAGTAAATATTTCAAATGAACCTTCCAAGTAGTTAGTTGGGAAAAGTACACGCAACACATGTGCAAGCACATGTGCAACCGGCCAAGGGACCACTCTAACCGATTCGGTTAGTGCGGTTGGGGACAGGCACACATGCGGGTCCAACCACGTGGGGACAAGCCCCTAACCAGTACTATACCCCAACTAACTAAGCTAACTAAGTAACTAACCTAGGACCAACCAAGAACGACCAGCCAAGGAACCTGACAACCTAGGACCTTGTCGGGTGACACCTAACTAACCTAACTAACTTAAGGACAACGTAGTACCTAACCTAGGACGGTCCAAAAGTTTGGTTATGGTCCTAAAAACATAGGGATACTTTAGTAATTACCCTAGGTTACTTAATTAATTTATTTATCAACTTAATTAATTAATTTAAATGGCCAAAACCAAAATCACAAAGCAATTTCCAGATTTCGGTTAATACAAGCAAAAGACAACCTAGTACCTAACCTACGATTGTCCAAAGGGTTGATTATGGTCCTAACAACTTAGGGATACTTTAGTAATTATCCTAGGTTACTTAATTAATAAATTAATTAATTTAGCAGCTTAATTAATTAATTCAAAAGGACAAAACCAAAATCACAAAGCAATTTCCAGATTTCGGTTAAGACAAGAAAAAGACAACCTAGTACCTAACCTAGGATGGTTCAAATGGTTAGTTATGATCCTAACGACTTGAGGGTACTTTAGTAATTACCATAGGTAACCTAATTAATTAAATTAGCAATTAAATTAATTAATTTAAATGGTCAAAACGAAATCCTTAAACTAACCTAGTATAACTCAACATCCTAGTACTTAACCTAGGATGGTCCAAAAGGGTTAGTTATGGTCCAAATGACTTAGAGGTACTTTGGTAATTACCCTAGGTCCCTTAATTAATTAAATTAAGGAATTAATTAATTAAGGAAAAATTCAAAAGCAAGGCCGAAATTGATAGGAAAAATTTCAAATTTTGACTAAGTGTTATGTTTTCCTATTTCTAGTCAACCTAGGAGGGGATTTTTAGTAATTAATTGATTAATTTATTTAATTAACTTATTAAGCCAAAGTTGAATGAGTCAAGATCAGTTCCTAAAACTTAGACTCACGTTCAAACACTAAGTGATACACGACGCCAAAACAGTAAGCAAACGAACTAAAGAAAGAAAGTTCCATTGATTCTCTTAGGCGATTTCAAGGTTTTCTTCAAGGTTTCGTGCAAGGTGGTCTTCATAGATTAAATTCTACATAATGTATGAGTTTATCTGCTGGAATTATTTCTCCAAGAGTACTTTCAATTGTCTTGAATCTATGAAATCTCAAAACTAGGGTTGTTTCCCAATGTTCTTGTTGAACCCCCTTTTTCCCAGTATCCTTGTTTCCGATTCCAATGAGTATATAGATGTAGTTTCGATCATGTTGTTGGTATGTGATGCTGGCTGATTTTAATGTATAGGTTCTTGATTTGTAAATGTCAAATGACCCTATAAGTTATACTCGTATGATTTTAAGTATTCCTTACGTGAAAGAATGAATGATGTTATGTTAACTTGTGTCCGACTGTGAAGCATTGATGTGTTACAGTCATAGTGTGTAGTTACTGTTAAATGTGGCTTGTTGAAGATGATATGTTCATTAAAGTATTCAAGTGAGACTATCCGAAACAACTAATAATGTTATGCCTAATTTATGATATAAAATTGGCTAATAATGATTGCATGAAATTATATTTGAATGAATGTTTGTCTTGTGCCAATGAATTGGCGATGAAGTCATTGCCAAATTTTCTAGGCCAATACTAATTTTATGCCAATCACATATAACCAAAATATATAAATGACAACTTAATAACATCTAAGATAATTCAATGAATCCATATCCAAGGGCATGCAAATCATTGGGACAAGTACCAACATGCCCTAACCAAATGAACTATGAATATAAGTATTTCATTGAATGAAGTTCTCAACGTCCATAAATGATAATATGAAGCTACCAAATGAAAGTAAGCTAGTAAAGTGAGTGTTAACATAATTAAAAGTGTCTAAGTTAAGAAAGTGACCATAATGAGGTGTTAAAGGAAGTGAGACAAGTCTCACTTACGCCTAAGATACTATGTTAAGATACTCACGATAAAGGGTGTTAGAACGAGTGAGACAAGTCTCATTAACACCAAGATATTATGTAAGGATAAATTCACATTTCATCAATGTAAATAAAGGAATGACAAGTCATCAATAGAGTAAATAAACCTCAATCTAGAAGCAAGCTTCCATAATGTTTGAGTCAACTCTAAAAGATAAGAAGATAAAAGAAAGTGAGGAAAGCACCGATAGACTAGCTATGAGCTTGTGTTTGCACATGTAAGCCTCATGAGATGAGGCTAACACCAAGGTGGATAAGTAGTCTCCATATGTCTCCTATTCTTCGAACTATGTATAGCCAACATGGGAACTAGCATGTGGATTCCACCTAAGAGAGCTAGGTATGTTTTGGTCTCACCTTGTCCAGTGAGATCACCTCTTTTCGGTGTGGGGAAGACACCGGATTTCATGTTTAGCTCGCATGATCTATGTCGGTTAATGCTCAAAAGAATGTTCTTGGTTCACTTTAGACGTGAGCCACCCCTTTTCGGTGTGGGGTAAACACTTGAGATGGATTCACTTTAGCCGGTGAATCACCCTTTTTTGGTGTGAGGCAGACACTGGGTTTAATGTTAACTCGCATGATCTAGGATTCACTTTGATCGGTGAATCACCTTTTTTCAGTGTGGGGAAGACACTGGATTTTATGTAGCTTCACATGATCTTAATACTTCAGACTTCTTTAAGGAAATAACAACAAAGAACAGATGTAAGTTCAAGGCTAACTAAGAAAGTAAGAGCTATGAATGCCAATGTTGTTATGAATGAAGTTTCCAATAAGAAAAGGTTATAGCCAATAATGAATCCTCATGTTATGAAAATGATCAAGCAAAATAAGATTGGCTTATAATGACATTATATAATTGGCAAAAGATCATAGCCAAATAAGATTGACTTATAATGACTTCTTATATTAGGCCAATGATACAATAATAGGCTTAGCCAATAAAGATTGGCTTAATAAGATTTCATGCCCATTTTGTAGTTAAATCATTACCTTAATCTCTTGAATTACTTACTTGATTAATTATAGGTATGTGGCTATAATGAATCATTGCACTTGTAAGGAAAACATGGGATCAAAGGAGATTTTTGAACTAGACAACAATAATAAGAAGAAAAATACTGAAAAATAAACTACGTGTCAAAAAGGGGAGCTCTCGGGTTAGGGGATAGTAAATTTCAAAATCTTCGCTTGAGTTGTTCTAAATTTATGTTGATGATTCTAAGGTGTTGTATTCATATAGAAAATGAGTTGTGTGCTTTGAATTCATTAAAATACGTCATATTCATACCACAATTCACAAATAACGAATTAGGAATGTCTAGTGATGACACTTTCCAGAAATGGCATGTTGTTTAGGAAGAGCTTTTCTTGATCATGCATAGCCTTATGTGTATGTGTGCATACACCCATACTTAGTACAAGTGTGTACTAACCCTATACAATTATTATATTTTTGGGTGCAGGTCAGAGAGAAGGTTGAAGACTTATTCTAGCGGTTTGGACTCAGCGATCTCCAGACCTTTTGGTAGGTCCTCTTGATTTCGGGGATGCTACATTTACCTTTCTAGCATTAGTACTTTAGACATAGCTAGGGGATGTTGTCCCTAGCGTTTCTTTCAGACATTTATTCAAAGCTTTGTATTAAGGTTGTTTTTGGCAAACTATTATGATATGTTGATCTTTTGATTTGAATTCCGCAATTGTAGATGGTTGTCTTTAATTTGAGCTTAGTATATTACTAATCTATGAGAAAAGTATATGAAGTCTATGTACACTTCATTATATTTAAAAGTTTTAAATTTTCTGCAAATTTAACTATATGAATGTGATGAATGCTAAGAAGAGGCTTGTCTGCGACCTCTGAGAGGTTAGCGACGCCGGTTGCGAGTCGGATTCCAGAATCCGGGTCATGAAACCGCCGCTGCCGGGGAAGTTAGCTTTTATATAAGCTTTAATATCAATTACTGAATTTTAGTCAATAATTTCCTAATTTTACTTTTTTTATTTGTTTTTGTTTGTCTCAAGTCTAACTCTAGTGTATGCCAAGTACACGGAGTCTAGGAGAACCAATCGTACCATTCAATCCTTAACTTAACGGGACACTCCACAAAATGAATGATCAACAGAATCCTGCAAATCTAGGTGATGAGATCAACCGTCAACTTCCTCCGCCGGTTGATGTTTACAACCAAGTGATTGTGGAGAATCCTGGTGATGGTGCTCTGAGGAGGCAACCTCCCGTCCCACTCCCTCAAGAGTTCTATAGGGGAAACTTTGATGGGCCTCTTGTCCTACCTCTTCTACCATAGGGTCATACATCGTGGCAACTAGTAGCTTGATACAGATGCTCACTGCTAGAGGTTTGTGTTCGGGGCTACTGTTGGAGGATCCACATGCTCACATCGCCAAACTGAGGTTGGTGTGTAAAATTTGTGTAGGGAGGCCAGACTTGGACATGGATGTTATCGAATTAAGGGTGTTCCCTCTCTCACTGGCGAAAGAGGCTGCAATTTGGTTCACCGAGTTGCCCTATAATTTTATTTATACTTGGGAGCAGTTGAGGGACGTGTTCCTAGCACAGTATTACCCGGTGTCTAAAAACCTCAACCACAAAGATAGAGTGAACAATTTTGTGGCATTGCCTGGGGAGTCGGTGAGTATCTCTTGGGACAGATTCACCTCATTTATGATAAGTGTCCCAAACCACCGCATTGATGATGAGTCGTTAAAAGAGTACTTCTATCGGGGGGAAGATGTAATAATAAGGCAGTACTTGATACTATTGCGGGTGGTTCTTATGATAAGTGCACATATGCATAGATCGCGGAGAAGTTGGAGAAAATATCTCGCAACAATAAGGCTTGGAACACTAGGAAGTTGGACACTGGGAGAAACACCATTACAGTGCAGGCTATACACAAGCCGGCCGCAGAGGAGATTTGTGAAGAGATGACTCAAATGAGAACTGAGCTCTGGTTGGTATTGAAACATGTCACTGGGGTTCAGAGAAAGTAAATGCGGTGAATTATTTGACTAAACCACCACCGCCAGCGGATGACTACTACTATAAAGAGAATTCTTATGCAGTGAATGAGAAGACGGGGGGTTTGCGACCGAACGCCCAAGGCTCCAATCAGGAAAATTGGCACCACGGTCAAGGAAATCAAGGTCGGAACTATGGGAATTACAACAAAAGGGCCATTATGTTTGAGATGGCAGCTACAACCATGACAATAGCTTCAACCGGGGTAACTATGGTAACAAAAATGACCGAAGTGGGCCCTATGTTCTTCCTCAAAATTGGGAAGTTGCTCCTAGGGATGGTGGATATAGTATGGTGCGAGTCGAAGATATGTTGCAAAAGATGATGAGAAGGTTTGATGCTAGTAATGAGCACGCCAAAGAGTTGAGAGGTGATTTGGCTAATATTGGGCAAAAGGTGGATGCATATGCAATCTCAATCAAGCATATTGAGTTACAAATGGCCCAATTGTCTACTACTGTGAACCCACATCAACCGGGTACCCTTCCTAGCAATACTATCCAAAATCCGAAAAATGATGGACATTGCATGGCAGTCACTACTCGAGGGGGTAAGCAAACCATTGATCCACCTATGCCATCTGGTGGGGAAGATGAGGTGAGAAAAGATGATGAGGTAGTGGAAGATAATGGTGAGTTGGTAGATAAAGCGGTGAAAGAAGCACAGATACCCCAAAAGGTGATCCCCATTCCTAGACCACCATCACCATTCCCGCAGAGATTGGTGAAGAAGACTAAGGATGGTTTATACCGGCGTTTTATTACTATGTTGAAATAACTTTCCATCAATGTCCCTTTGATAGAATCTCTTGAACAAATGTCTGGTTATGCCATGTTTATGAAAGATATGGTTACTAAGAAGAGATTGGTAAGTTTTGAGGATGATGACCGAATGCAACATTGTAGTGCTATTGCTACAAAGTCTCTTGTGCAAAAGAAAGAAGATCCGACCGCTTTCACTATTCTATGCACCATCGGATTGTTACATTTTGCTAAAGCACTATGTGATCTTGGTGCAAGCATAAATCTCATGCCTCTCTCTATTTACAAGAAATTGGTTTTGGGTGACCCAAAGCCCACTGCGATGCGGTTACTGATGGCTGATCGAATAGTGAAGAGGCATATTGGGATACTCCATGATGTGTTAGTGAAGGTGGAGTCATTTATATTTCCGGCCGATTTTGTGATTCTTGACTGTGAGGTGGATTTTAAGATGCCTATTATTCTTGCGAGGCCGTTCCTTGCTACCGGTTGTGCCTTTGTTGACATGGAAAAAGGGCAGATGAAGTTTAGGTTAAACAATGAAGAAGCAACTTTCAACATTTGTAGGTCAATGAAGCAGAGTGGTGAGCTGCAAACAGTATCTGCTATATCTTACAAGGTTGAGAGTACGCCTGAGGTGGAAATCGAAAAACGCCTTGGTGTTGAGGCACTAGCAGCATTGATCATGAATTTGAAAGTGATGGTATTGAAGAGTATGGGTCATTGGTTGTGGCACTTGATCGAGGTGACTTTCGGTTCACACCAATGAATTTGGAGTTAGATATGAAGCATCGCGAGTCTCCACGTGCAAAACCATCTATTGAGGAGGCCCAAAAATTAGAGCTTAAGGCTCTACCACCTCATCTAAGGTATGTATTCTTGGGAAGAGATGACACTTTGCCGGTAATCATTGCATCGGATTTGAATGTGGAACAACTAGAGCGTCTGGTAGAAGTGTCAAAAAGGTTCAAACGAGCCATTGGTTGGACTATTGCGGACATTATTGGACTCCCACCCGATATTTTTTCACACAAAATCCAACTCATGCCCGAGCACAAGCCAAGTATTGAGCACCAAAGACGTTTGAATCCACCTATGCAAGAGGTAGTTAAGAAGGAGATTATTAAGTGGTTGGATGCTGGAGTCATATATCATATCACAGATAGTAGTTGGGTATGCTGGGTATGCCCTGTTTGGTGTGTGCCCAAAACGGGGGTGGAGGGTAATGACAATGGTCCCTAATGAGAAGAATGAGCTTGTTCCAATGAGGCCGGTGACCGGATGGAGAGTTTGTATGGATTGCCGGAAGTTGAATGCATGTACTGAGAAGGACCATTTTCCTATGCCCTTCATGGATCAGATGTTACATAGGCTTACAGGAAAAGGGTGGTACTGTTTTCTTGATGGTTATTCGGGTTATAATCAAATCTCTATTGCACCGGAGGATAAAGAGAAAACCACTTTTACTTGCCCTTATGGGATATTCGCATTCAAGAGGATGCCTTTTGGGTTGTGTAATGTACCTGCTACTTTTAAGAGATGTATGATGTCGATATTCTCTGATATGGTAGAGGACACTATTGAGGTGTTTATTGATGACTTTTCAGTTTTTGGCGAGGTTCTCAAAAGTTGTTTGAGTCACTTGGCCGAGGTTCTCAAAAGATGTGAAGATTGCAACCTTGTGCTAAATTGGGAAAAATGTCACTTCATGGTGAAAGAGGGTGTTGTATTGGTCCATCGCATCTCATAGAAGGGGATAGAGGCTGATCGAGCCAAAGTTGAGGTTATAGAAAGACTTACTCCACCCATCTCTGTAAAATGGTGTGAGAAGTTTTCTTGGGCATGCGGGCTTCTACCGGAGGTTTATTAAGGATTTCTCAAAAATTGCACATCCTCTGTGCAAATTACTTGAAAAGGAATGTACGTTCTATTCTGATGAATCCTTTCTGAAGGCATTTGGAGAGTTAAAGGAGAAGTTGGTGTCTGCGCCCATAATTATTTCCCCAGATTGGAGTAAGCTACTTGAGGTGATGTGTGATGCTAGTGGGGTTGCTTTTGGTGTGGTATTGGGACAAATAAGAGATAAAATCCTACACCCCATCTATTATGCTAGTAAGGATCTAAATAAAGCACAAAATAACTACATTGTGACTGAATAAGACCTCCTTGCGGTGGTATTTGCATTCGAAAAATTTTGCTCTTATTTGCTCAGCACAAGAGTTATAGTGCATACTTACCACTCCGCTTTGAGGTATTTGATGGAAAAGAAGGATGTGAAACCAACGTTGATTAGATGGATGCTACTATTTCAAGAGTTTGATTTTAAGGTGAAAGATAGAAAAGGGACCGAAAATCAAGTTGCTGATCACTTGTTCAGATTAGAGGATGAAATTGATCCTCTAATCTGGCCGCTTCCATGATAACACCTTCCTTGATGAGCATGTATTGGCCGCTTCTCATGACTTGATTCCATGGTTCGCCAATTTTGCGAATTATCTGGCTAGTGATATATTCCCATCGGACTTGTCCTTCCATCAGAGGAAAAAGTTCATGCATGATGTGAAAAAGTTCTTTTGGGATGAGCATTATTTATACCGGAGTTGTGCTAATGGGCTTATTCGCCGGTGTGTGCCAGAAGTTGAGATGCTAAGTGTTTTGGAGGCATGCCATTCCTCGCCGGTAGGTGGGTATCATAGTGGTATCCGGACTGCCCATAAAATTTTGCAGTGTGGGTACTATTGGCCAACCATCCACCAAGATGCTCATGAGTTCGCCAAGGCATATGATAGGTGCCAAAGAGATGGAGACATTTCGAAGAGGCAAGAGCTCCTATTAAATCCCATTCTAGTGATCGAGTTATTTGATGTATGGGGCATTGATTTTATGGTCCCATTTGTGAGTTCTCATAGGATGAAATATATTCTTGTGGCGGTGGATTATGTGTCAAAATGGGTGGAAGCCATAGCACTTGCCAACAATGAAGGGAAGAGTGTCACTGCGTTCTTGAAAAAGAACATATTTTCCAGATTTGGCACACCTAGGGCCATTATTAGTGATGGGGGGTCCCACTTTTGCAACAAGTTGTTCAAAGGGCTATTGGAGAAATATGGGGTTTGCCACAATGTTGTCACCCCGTACCATCCACAAACTAGTGGGCAAGTTGAGGTGTCCAACAGAGAAATTAAGCAGATCTTGTCAAAAATGGTGAATGCTAATAGAATGTATTGGTCAAGGAGGCTTGATGATGCTCTTTGGGATTACCGAACTCCATATAAGACTCCCATAGGTATGTCTCCATACACACTTGTATATGGGAAGGCTTGTCACTTTCCAGTTGAGTTAGAGCACAAAGCCATGTGGGCGATGAAGAAATTGAATATGGATTGAAATGAAGCAGTGGAACAGAGACTTAATGGGTTGAATGAGATTGATGAGTTTCGCCTAAAAGCATATGAAAGTTCAGCCCTCTACGAAGAGAAGATGAAGAAGTACCATGACCTAAAGATTGAGAAGCGCAAATTTGTAGTTGGGGATTAGGTGCTTCTGTTTAACTCTAGGCTGTTCTTGTTTTCGGGTAAACTCAAGTCCAAATGGACTGGTCCATTCTTGATTACTAAAGTGTTCCCACATGGAGCGGTTGAGCTGGAGAACAATTAGGGTGCAAGGTTCACGGTAAATGAGAAAAGAATCAAGATCTACCTAGGGCATGCGGAGAGTTCCCATGAAGTGGTTGAGGCATATCACCTGGATGAAGTCTGAGTAATCAAGGGTCTTGCGTCGTACCGCGACGTTAAATCAAGAGATTCTTGGGAGGAAACCCAATGTGTATCCTCTAGCCAATAATAGGTTTTTCTTTTCTTTGTAGGAATACTTGCATTCTTTTGTTTCGTTTTGATTTACTCAATGTCATGTGTATTTTTTTTTTTTTTTTAGTATATTGGCTAGGGAGTAGTATAGGGTCTAGAACTAAAAAGTGTCCATAAAACACAAAAGAATGGCTTAATGGGTGCTAAATGTGCAGGGACCAAAGCACAAGAATTCTGTAGAAATTGGTCTAGTGTACAGACCGACGGACCAACCGACAGGCTGTCGTTCCATTGACGGACCGTCGATGGTGCCCGTAGATCCGAGGTATGTTTTATAGTTTTCTCTAAGTTAGGGAACAATCGGCGGACTAGTCGACGAAACATGGATTCACTTATGGACTGTCGACTGGGTACCGTCAGTTCATAAAACCAGTGACCCAACCCGACCCGACCGGCTATATAAAAAAAACACCCATTCAGTTACCCCCCGCACCTTTTAAAATTTCTTTCCTAACCGTTCCCCTCCCCTTATTCCCCTCTTTCTAGATTAACTCCCACACTAAATTCACTCCATTCTCTTCCAAATCACTCAAACTCTCCCAAATTCCCAGAATCCCCAAAAACCCATATTCCTCAGTTTCTACTCAAAACTTCATAGTTTCTCAGCTCGGTGTTCGTAGGCGGCACGTCAGTTGGTTGTGAAAGATCACCCATTCATTCACTCCACTACTACTTATAGGTACTTCCTTTTCCTTTCCTTTATGAATTCTCGTTCATTTGTGTGAGGAATCGATTAGATGGTATGTGGGTCTTGACTTAGGGAAAAAATTGCATGATAAACTTGTTAATAATGGGTTCTATGTCCCTTATAATGATAGAAAGTGAATGGGTTGGGGGTGGAACCTGTGCAAACTCACTATTTTCCAACTTAGGGCTTGATAGTTTAGTAGAATCCATGATTCAAATTTGCAAAAATCGAAGCCCTAGGGATGATAATTGACCTTTTGCTTGTTATTGCATGTTGGGTGTACTGGTGTGTGCTTGAAATTGTCCATTTTGTGGGGTAAAACCAATTCCTACAAATACCATTCTCTGACTAACAGAACGAGACCCCATCTACAGACCGTCGGTTGATCGACGGACCATCGATGGGGTCTGTCGATGGCTAACCCTTGAATTTGGCTAACCCTGGAACGACAGAAGTGGACGACGGTCCGTCGATTCATCGATGGTCCGTTCTGCATGCCAGTCATTTCTAACTGAAACCTTGATCTCTGAACAAATCTGTATTATACTAAGTGTCACATGACGAAAGTGGACTACGGTCCGTCGATTGATCGACGGGCTGTTCTATACATCCGTCATTTCTAACTGCATATTCTGTGGAAACTAGACTTCTCAAACTTTGCTAAGTGTCCACCGATAGGCACTATAGAGTACCGTCGTGCCCGTCTCCCACTTCTAAAATTCTGCAATAAACATGTGTTTTGTGTATCCAGGTTCTGTGTCGATTATATTGATTGTGTAGGTTATTAACAATGAAACTAACAACTTCCTTTTCAGGTACTCATGGCTCCCAAACCGGAAAGGTCTAAGTCTGTGGCACCATCCCGTCGGTTGATTGACCAGTCCGACGATAAAAGGGATCCTGAATACGTGCCCTAGCACCCGAACCCCTACACCAGCTGTTAGATCCACTCAGTGCACCCCCAAGAATGTGGCGCCAGGCGTAGTCACTGCCTCCTAGTCTGATGAGGAGCGCACACTGACCAACACACCGTCTAGATCTGCCTCGAGTTTTGAGGAAGCATCTGGCTCCGAGGAGGCTTCCGGTTCTGAGTAGGCCCACTCTACAGGGTCGAATGAGGCCACTGCCTCCGGTTTCGAATCACAGGGAGACACTCACCCTGCCGTGTCTGCCCGCCATAACTCATATGCTGAGGCCTAGAGTTTGGAGTGTACTCCGGCAGCCTAGCATGAGGTCCCTGCACCAGTTTCTAATGAGCCCAACCGGTGGTGCATACATGTCCAGTACCAGATATACAGGGGTGCCAAGTTACTGAATGATAAGGGGTGATGACTCGCACATTGACTATTGAGCGACGGGTTCTTACAGGGAGCTTACACACAGTCGCTGCGGTGCATGACATATTTACCCGCCACCGGCTCGAGTGGATGGCGAGGAGTGTGGGGTCCTACAATGAGGACATTGTTCCAATGTTTTATGCCTCATACGTAGCGGCTCTCCGAGGTTCTTTGGACAAGCGGGCGAACCCCGCCAAACACCCCCCACTCACAGATGTTCGAGTTTGAGGCTGCCGGGTGGATATTTCTTATCCTGCCATGTGCCGCTTCCTATATGGTGGATCCACTGACGCTAGGAGGGTTCCCCTCACCCCCAAAGTTTGACTACACGTGGGACATGGTAAAGAGTGGCCACTTTCATCGGAGCAGAGAACTTAGAGAGTCCACCAAGCGGTGGATTACACAGCGGCTCTCCATTGATGGTGAGGAGTGGACTGGGTGTTGGACCCCAGAGGCCTTATCAAGAAGACCAACCTCACTTTTGCGGCCAAGCTCGTCTGGCTGTTAGTTCGCCACCGCCTATCCCCCACGGCTACAAATAATATACTCACTTAGAATAAAGCGGTCTTGGTAGCAGCTTTGGTAGCCGGGTTAGATATCGATGTTGCAAAGTTATTGATCTCCGTCATCTATGAGAGGGATTTTAAGTTCTTTACCACTTACCCATTTGCATGTATGATTTTTCAGCTGTGCAAGAATGATGGAGTGCCCATTTGGCATAGAGATGTCCTCCGTACTCCTACCGCAATAGTGGATATCGGTCTCATCAGGGATGAGGCTAATGAGGCGGCACCACGGCGAGGGCCCAGAGTTGATGTGCAGCCACTAGGTGAGAACTTGGAGGATACGGTTGAGTAAGCCCAAGGGAATGATCATGCCACTTCGGAGCCTACTAATGTCACCTCGACCGAGTCTGCCCTTGGCACTAGTAGGGCGCCTAGTTCCTCCCGGTACCCCATCATCAGCAGCACTGGTCCCGATTGCTAGTGCCCAGAAGCTAGAGGCCCATATGGCCACCTTGCTGCACCATATCCAGTCTTGTATGCGGAAATCTATTGTCGAGGCTGAGGACCGAATTGAGAAGAAGGTGGCTCAGCAGACGGAGCTGAAGATTCGGGCAGTCCATCAGCGTATATATGCATTCGAGCTTTGAGTTCTAGACCGCCCAGCCCCAACCATTGATTTGAATACTCTTCAGGAGGCTGTGGCGAGTCAGGGGGCTGATATGGATAACATCCTTAAGATGTAGGGACACGAGAATGAGTCCGCTCTAGTTGAGACATCAGAGTACACAATGCTTGCCTCACTATTCACCGCTCTCACCGCACCACCGCCTAAGCCTCGTGAGCGTGCCAAGAGGCACCATTCCAGCTGTACCAGTGAGGGTGAGGATGCTCGTGCTCGGATGAAGGAGCAGAAAGATTTGGAGGCTGCGAGGAGAGCTTCGTTGCTTGATAAGGAGGCCCGCCAGATGAGGGCTAGAGAGTTGGCTGCTAGGGCATCTAGCTCCAGAGTAGATGTAGTTGAGAGGATCACCACTAAGGGTGCAAATATTGTTGTGCACACTACTGAGGGTGTCCCTACTTTTTGTGCGGTTTCCGCAAAACCGGACCCACCTGCTTGTTGATATTCGACACTTTTCGCCTTAGGTTTGCTTCACCTATCACCCTTTCTTTATTTTCTTATGCATTGGAGACAATTGCATGTTTTTTTGTTGGGGGTGGGGTAAATGGAAAGTGAGTGCTAGGGTGAAGTCTAAGTAGCCCTACTCACGATCCTCTCTTGGTGGTTTTCTTGCCTGTGTTCTTTTGCCATAAGAGACTGATTACTTTACTGTTGAACTGGCATGTGCCGTAACTTGTACAAAGTATGAAAGTGAAAAATGAAGCATGATGGCTAAACTTGAATGATATCCCGTTCTAACGAAGTGCTTGCATGAATAGGTTTAATGAATGAGTGAATGTTGGCTCTAATCATGACATAGAGATACATCCACTGCGTCATCCTCACTCTAACACTCAAACTAGGTTAACGATAATCTTATCGTGGAATGAGGTTCCAAGAGAGTGTGAGGATATTTGATTGTTCCCCTATTAGTACCTAGATAGAACTTTCCCGGTTGGTCCTGCAAAAGGAATCTGTATTAGACAATTAGGAAAGGATCATAGGCCCTTGTTCAAATTAGCAAACATCTAGCCTAAAGTTAAGTGAGCCGAATGAAATTGTTATTCCTTTTTGACCCAAATAGTTTGAGCCTATAATGGACCTTTCTTTTCTTCAGCAACTCAATTCACTTGGGTATAATGTTTTGGCCCTGGTCCCTCCTTCGACATGTACACCTCAATTTAGGACAAAAGCATTAGTTGAGGGTGACTAATGCAGAAACTAACCTCGTCTTGGCCTGACCCAACCTTGGGTAATATGTACCTCGACTCATGGCAAAGCCATAATTTGAGGGTGGCTATTATGAGTGATGACCCGAAAGGTGGGTGTGACAAAGAGTAATGTGGAAAAGAAAAGGTACAATAAACAAGAGAAGTGACTCAGTCAAAATCGTCAGTTGAATATTAAAAAAAAAAGAGAAAAAAAAAGAGTGTTAAACAAAAAGAAATAAGAATCACTTCCACAAAAGAGAAAGAAAAGAGAAAATAAGGCAAAGATTACAAGAAAAGTAGGGCATAATAAATAATGAAAGAGGTAGGACGCTTAGCCGTAATGTTAAGGAGGGCAACAAGTCACTAAATCTACCCATATGTACCATACCTAACCCTAAGCTTATGTTACAAGCCAAGAAAGTCCTATCGTGATCCTAAGAGTCTAATATGGTGAACTTAAGTAGTGAAAATAAGGGTAAGCCTATGGCGACAAGTACCAACTAGGTGTGAATTTGTTTTGAGCGTGAGTGTTGAATAATGATCCTTATACTCAAAGTTAAAATCACTGTGTGAAAAAGGAGGATATATTTTGAAGTGAGGGCACTAGTTGCAATATCGGAAAGTTAGTACCTTGGGGAGAGACAAAAAGAGTAGAGGTGTCAGTGCATAGTAAGTCTATGTCATGGTCTGATCCACAAGAGTAAGACCGTCAAGCATAAGAGAAGAAACATGCACTAAAGTAACGAAAAAGTTGGAATTGATAGCCATATGATTGTGGAAGCTTAAAAAAGGATTCTTGTGTATAAAGTGTTGTGTTGAGTCATAGTGCGTCGCTTGAAGACAAACAATGAATTTAAGTTTAGGGTGTTGATGTACCGTGGTTTCACGGTACTTTCAATGCTTTTTCCTTGAGATTGGTGTGTGTCTAGAGCCTTTTTTGTAGTACTTCTAAGATGTTTTGTCTTTTTTTTGCAGGAAAGTTTTCCAAAACGGAAATGCAGAAGGCTGTGAAGAATCAGAGCAGAAGTGACCCACGAAGCCATCGACGGCCCATCGTCCCATCGACAAACCGTAGGTGGTGACCCTCAATTGAAGGTTCAAGCACCTGGAAGCAACTCGGGGAATTCTGACTAAGTGTGGGGCTACGAAATAATCGGCGATCCGTCGACTGATCGACGGACCGTCCTGTTGTTTGTGTGATTTAAAGTTGAATTTCTGGATTTTCTTCAAATTTGTTAAAGTAAGTTCATGTTTTATTTTTCATCAATTATGAATTGTGTTTTTCTAAGCATAGGTAACTAAATCCACAACTAGGGTTGTGAGAACCATGGGTGATTAACAAGATAAAACTAACTAATTAACAATTGTCAATTAGGTTATTGCATGCATCGGTAATTCTTTCGTCTAGAATTCTTTTAAGGAGTGCACACGTTAGAACTCTCCTTATTGCTAGTTGCCAGACCAATGGGGTAGTTAATAGGAAAAGTATTATCGACATAGATTTAGTGGATACTATCTAATAGGCTAGTTTTGATTAGTACGCAGTAATAACTAAGGCAAACATCGAATATGATGCTTAATATGACGTAAAGGTAAGGTTTATTAACTTAAACATACGTAGTCAGACCAAGGTACGAGGTGAAATTCTCTAAATACCGGACCAGGGATTTAGAGATACACAACTTATCACTTTGCATGCAAAACACTAGGAAAGAATTGTTATAGCTAAGATTATGGCGTTATGACCCTAGTTTCTCTTATAATTTGATAAACACCAATAATTTACTTTTGCTACTTGTTTGATTTCAAAACATTGCAACACTTTTGTTTCACAAAACTCCTCCCTTTAATTACTAGTTTTCGGAAAGCACTTGACTAAATAGAGGTAATCGTACGTTAAAGTTAAGTCTAAATCATTTTCCTCGTGGGATCGACCACAACCTAATAGTTGGGTTCTTTAATTGATACGACAGCTTATACTTCTTTAGGGAAGTGTAATTTGAGCGTATCATGTGGTTCCTATTAAAGAAAAGAAAGTGTGTGAACTTGTTAAGTCACTTTAGGGACTAAAATAAGCACCTAAACAATGACATAAGAAATTTTATCAAACTTTGTTGGTAAATAGATTTAAGAAAGATGAAAATGATAAATGTGTTTACATTAAAATCATAAGGCCATTATTTGTTCTTATATAGTTGATATGTTGATAATCAGTAGAGCAAGTAATGACATAAACACTACTAAATGTATTCTAGAAAGAAAGTTTGATATGAAAAATCATGAAGTTGTTGATGCGATCTTAGGTATAACAATCATTAGAACTCCATAATGTTTAGCATTGCCACGGTCTCATTACATTGAAAAGGTACTTGACTAGTTCAAATATTTGGATTTCAATATTGTCTAGCCTCCAATAAATGTGAGCTTTGCATATCAAAAGAGTGAATGCAAAAGTGACTCACAATTGCGTTTTTCTAGAGTATCGGGAAGTGTGATGTATATCACGAAGTGTGCGCGATTATATACAACATGTGCTATTAACAAATTGAGGCGGTTCACGGGTGATCCCAGTCAAACTCATGGCATTACAATGAAAAGAGTCTTGGGATATTCAATAAATATTGAAAACTATGTCTTGCATTATAACAATATCCATTAGTATTGAAAGGATATAATAATCCAAATTAGATCACCGGGAAAATGATGTCAAATCCATGAGTTGATATGTATTTAATCTTAGTAGAGGACCAGTCTCGTGGAAATCTTCCAAAAAGTACATGTATCGCTAGCTCCTAGCTCAAGATAAGGTCGGTGAATAAGTTGAAAGACTCCTGAATTTCTTGATAGATACTCTTTTTGGACCAAACCATTGGCATAAATATGCGTAAACTTTGATAGTCAAGATAAAATATGTGGGGCATGGAGCATGATATATAACAGAAAGTCTTGTCATTTAAGACATAGGCATGATACTGTTAGAAATCAAATATCTACAGGAATTATCACAAATGACTATGTAAAATCAAAGGATAATGTGTTGGATCAACTTATGAAAAAGGTCTAACTAAATCAAAAGTTCAAAGATCATCTAAGGGAATGGGTTTACGGCGTAAGGAAATTCATCATGGATGTTACTCTATCTAGCAGACTATAGATCCCAATATCAAGATTCAAGGAGAAAAACAAGGTTGTAACTGACGGTTCGACATTGTCAATGCACTAAATTTGAAAAAGGATACAACATTAAGGTTTGTCAAAGAGTTAATAAACCTTATAGTTTCTAATTTCTAAGTATATGGAAAATTTGACTTTTTCTACTACCGCTAAGTCTACTATTATGAGTGTACTTTATTGTGGTTAAGTGGTTCGCTGATAGCGTAGTTCTTGGTACCGATACACCAGTGAGTAAGATCTTTCTATCCTAGGAG
Source organism: Solanum sitiens (assembly GCA_016801875.1). NCBI lineage: Eukaryota > Viridiplantae > Streptophyta > Magnoliopsida > Solanales > Solanaceae > Solanum > Solanum sitiens. The sequence goes on along the minus strand of JABWTJ010000463.1, from coordinate 1,094,632 downwards.
GATAGATTACATTAATTATGAGTGCTTGAGGGTAATGATTTCCTTTAGGGTACACTCTACATTCAAAGGGATCAATTTTCTTTCTTTGAGAAAAATATTTTTATATTATTTCTAATCTGTTTCTGATTCTATTTTCTCTACTAGTGTTAATTTTCTAGTTTGAAAATACTCTTTAGACTTTGTTGTTTCTTACCAAGTTCTTCAATGTTTTGTTCTAATTATCTTAGGAACAAAAGATGAACCATACCATCATATTCCTATTTTTCTCAAGAGGACATTTAGTATCAACAAGAAACTAAACTCATGTTCAAATATTATTAGGAGACAACATTTGTTCATTTACTTTTTTATAGTTATATATAAGCAAGAATATAGAAAAAAATTAAAGTACATATCTTAACCCTTTCTGTTAAGAATAACTTTTCTTATTGAAAAGAAAACTGAAGGCTAAAATTCTTCAATGCACTAGGAAAGAAATTAAAAAAAATCTTACCCATCCAAGGAAAGCATACTCCAGAAAATATACTTGAACATATTAAAGTAGTATTATGTCACGCCCAGACCATACACCTTGGATAGGACTGGCACTCGAAGACCATTGTTACCCCAAGCGAATCCTTGGTCTGACTTACTTACTCAGCGGAAGACTTAAAACACAAGGATAATCTATATAAAGAACTTGTGAATCAAACGGAGGATGTCCTAAAAGAAAGGATTCACTTGGCCAAAATGGTTACTCAAGTCTCATAGAAAAACATTTGAAATACAAAGCAAAAGACTCATAACTAACTGTCTGAATATCTATGAGACTCTAATCAACTGAGATGGATGTCATGACAAACCCCACAACATCCTAATAAACTAAACTAGAAAGCAATAAAAGAGTCCTCCCCAATGCAATTAGGGTCACCAACTGACTCTGGAGTGCTCAACTGGATCAACGGTGCGCTGAATGTCATTCCTCATTATCTGCGTCTACATCATAATATGATGCAAGAAAATTGGCATTAATACATTGAATGTACGAGTGTGCGAGTTGGAATGCTGAACAACACATGGAAGAAAGAATCTGAAGGGAACTGAAGAACATACCTAGCTCAACACAACTGACTCATTAAAATATAAAAAAATTTAAAAACAAGGGCAATCTAAACAAAAGAGTTATAAACTTTGTGTATATGCATGGATACAATTACCTTTGGGAAGTATAAAAAATATAAGTAAACTGTATATATATATATATATATATATATATCAAACTTATATGAGAGTTTTTCTAACTGACAACCATCACATAAGATACTCCAGGATGATACAAAGATCTACGTCATGCTGCCAGTGCATCCTATACCCAGCCAAAAGCATAAGACCTGAACTGCGTAATGGATCCACTAGTCTATTGTAAAAGGATTCACCTAAAAAGTATGTCCCTTTTCTACCCATTGTGGCTACATGGTTTTATGGAGATGTGAGTTATCTAAACTCATGCTCATCACCAATTTGGTGCTTAATACATGTCCCAAAAATATATTGGCTCTGATGTTTAAAAACATACTTCTTCTGAGATTTGAGATTAATGCTCAAAAACATAGCTCAAAGGCATCTTTGAAATCTCAGTTTCCTGTGTGCTTCATTTAGAAAGCTATTACTCTTTTATGAAAATTAGCCTGAAGGCTCTTTGGAAATATCAGTTTCTATTCTTTTTAAATGTGAGAACTTTTTATACTTCTTTGGGAACTAAGTCACCTGCATTCAAGAAAATACTTCACTTTACACTGAACAAACTCAACCTTTAGTCCTAAGACGACATTAAAAAGTTCGTGAAATAATTATGAAACATGAAATGAACTTCTTCATATCTTTACTTTTTACTAAACTTGATATTGAAGTCTTAAAACAAAGTTTAAAAGCATTCGTAAAGACTTCCTAAAAAGGACTACAAGAACTTTCTAGACTTGTCTCTAAACATTCCTTGAATTTGAAGTTATGGATTGAAGGTTGTGATTCATGTTTTTGGATGATTTCTATATGATTATAAGTCATTTGGAGTAGTTAGAATCATTAGGATGTGTTAAAACACTCTAGAAAGGCTTAATCGAATTTAATTTCAAAAACTGGATGAAAAACGCTTATTCAGGCACGTCCTGGGTGTGCCGTGCAAGACCTTTTTTACTAAGGCTCCACTTGGGTGCATTGCAAGAGCGCCGCTCCCAGGACTTCTGGCGCAGATGGGGCGGGCGTATCTTACCCTTCCTAGGTGACGCCTACTGAATTTCTCAACTCATTTTCTGAACTTAAATCATTCTAATTCGATTTCTTTTCTCAAATTCACTTATATTTAATGCACCCATAACATATATACAAGGATCGAACCCAATGAATCAAAGAACAACACTTGGATCATCAAAGAACTTTTAAATCTAAACTCATGTTCGAGAACGAAAGCAATTCTAGAACCACATTCAAAAATATTCAAATTCAAATCTTATTAGGATGAAAACGCGCCAAATGAAACATGCTTGGAACGTGGGTGAACGGAGCCAACGTTGAAATAGATTCACATACACTTTTAGGGATCATCCCCAATGAAATCCACAAGTAAATTCGACGATCATGGAGAATCTTGCCCTTTTTGCTTATCCCTAGCGTGAAACATCCCAAATTCTAAAACTCACTAAATTCTTATTTGACCCCTATTAAAATCATAAAAATGGACTATAAATAATAGGGTAGTGAAAAGAGTAAAATACCCTTTAAAATACTGGATTGGGACATTTCCTAAATCCGACAGTCCAATATCCAAGGTCATCATAACCTACTAAAAACAACTCAGGATCACACAAATTTTGGTGGCGTTGGAAATATTATACCCAGACCTTTCCAACCATATCTGGAAGTACGTTAAAATTATCCTGAGCTAGAAGTTATGTCCGTTTGAAGTTGACCAAAACTCTACTTTTCCTATCTAAAACAAATTTCCTGATTTTTTTGTTACTTCTAAATATAACTATTTTCAGTTCTTAGCTTCATCTTAGCTATTTCAAATTGAGAGATGTTACAATATCTCCTCCTTGGGAGCATTCGTTCTCGAATGAGATATCTTTTACCACGCTAAGGGTGGTAAAATCATGTTCAAACACCCAAAAAGCAAATGCAAATAAACAACATGCTTACATCATAATTTAGACATTACTATGAAGAGAATTAGTACCTTGGTCCTCATTTTCTCTGAATTAATAGAGATGTGGATATCTCTTCTTCATATCCTCTTCAGCTTCACAAGTAGCTTCTTAAGAAAAATTGGTTCCTCCAAAGGACTTTAACTAATGTAATTTCTTTTTGTTGTCAACTTGCGAACTTGGCAATTGAACAAGAATCTCCTCAGAAAATAAGATATATATCCTTGATCCCAATATTTTCAATTGGTATGATAAGTCAAATGTCTCCCATGCATTTCTTCAACGTGAAAAAAAATGAAACATCGGATGAACCGCTACTAACTTTTGGGGTAACTCCAAGTCATAAGCTACCTTGTCAATGCTTTTGGATATTTGGTAAGGATCAATATACCGCGGACTTATTTTCCCCTTCTTAACTAACCTCAATAATACCCTTCGTGGGTGAAACTTTCAAGTATACTCAATCATCTGGTTCAAACCATCCAAAAGGATATTTGCATCTTCTCCCATAAAGAGCTTCATAAGGAGTTATTTTGGTGCTAAAGGGTAACTATTGTTGTAAATGGACTCAACGAGAGGTAGTTGATCATCCCAATTCCATTTTAATTCGATCACGCATACCCTCAACATGTCCTCTAAAGTCAAAATAGTACGTTTTGCTTCCCTGTCAGTCTGAGGATGAATGTCAGTACTTAAGTTCACCTTTGAAACCAAGCCTTTCTCATAAAGATTTTCAGAACTGTGCATTAAATTCATGTGCACCTCTATCTAAAATAATGGAGACCGGAACTCCATGAAGTTTTATCACCTTTTGTATATAAAACATAGTATAAGCTTTTGTTGAATGGGTAGTCTTTACCAGAAATAAGTGGGATAATTTTGTCATTCAATCAACAATCACCCAAATAGAATCATATTTCTTGCGAGACCTGTGATGAAATCAATATTAATCATCTCCTACTGCCACTCCAAAAGTTCTATATTCTAAGCCAAACCTCCAGGTCTTTGGTGCTCTACTTTAACTTGTTGGCAATTTGGGTACATGTCAACAAATTCAGCAATGCCCTTCTTCATAGCATTCCACCAACATAGTTCTCACAAATTACGGTAAATCTTTGTGGAACCCAGATGAATTGAATATCTGGAGCTATGAGCTTCCTCCATGATCCGCTCTTGGAGTCCATCCACCAAAGGTACACACAATCTACCTTGATATCTCAATACACCATATCCCCCTTGTTCAAAATCTAATACTCTTTGATTATGAACATTTTCATTCAATTCAAGAAAAATGGGATCTTGGCCTTGCTTTTCTTTCAGTTCTGACACTAATGAGTATTCAACCTTATTTATCACCACTACTCCTCCTTCTATTAAATGCATTAATTGAACTCCTAGTAGCGCAAGTCTATGCACCTCTTTTGCTAACTCCCTTCCTATCTTCCTCAAAATGAGTTGTACTGCGCATAGAGAATATACTCAAGGTATCAACAACGACATTAGCCTTACTTGGGTGATAAAGAATGCTCATGTCACAATCCTGGAGTAATTCTCACCACCTCCATTGTCTGGGACTAAGCCATTTCTAGGAAAATACATATCATCTACTCTTGTGATCGGTCAATATATCTCCATAAACACCATAGAGATAGTGGTGCCATATTTCCAAAGCAAATACTACGACAATCAACTCTAGATCATGGGTTTTGTAATTCTTATCATGAACTTTAAACTACCTAGAGGCATAAACTATAACTTTGTCAAACTGAATTAACGCACAACTCAAACCAACTCTACAGGCATCACAATAGACAACAAAGCCTTGTGTACCTTCTACTAAGATCATGCTGGGGTAGTAGTCAACCTATTTTTGAATTCCTGAAAGATTTTCTCACCAGCCTCAAACCATTGAAACTTCCTTGTTATGTGATATAACTTGGTCAAAAGGGACGAAATAGATGAGAACCCCTCTATGAACCTTCTATATTATCTAGCCAACCCCAAGAAACTCATAATAACAATTGGAGACGTTGGTCTAGGCCAACTTTGAAGTGCTTCTATATTTTGGGTATCACCTTTAATTCCATCATCGGAAACTATCTTGCCCAAGAACGCCACAAACCCCAGCCAAAACTCACACTTATAGAACTTGGAATGCAACTTGTATCTTTCAAGGTCTGCAAAACTATTCTGAGATGGAAAGCACGATCTTATTCATTTGTCGAATAGATTAGAATGTCATCAATAAACACAATAACAAAGATATCTTATTATGGCTTGAATAATCTATTCATAAGGTCCATGAATGTTGCAAGTGCACTAGTTAAATTGAACGACGTGACCAAAAACACATAATTACCATAATGTCACATACTGGAAGTGCCCCCTAGACGTAACCAGCGTCGTCGTCCTCGTTGAGGAATAAGACTAGCCTCTTAGCTTTCATCATTACATTCATAGGTTTAAAAGTGCAAAAAATTTAAAACTTTTCATCTACATATAATTCATGAGGTTTACTGATATCTCTCACTTACACATAATATATTCATAGAGAGTATACATAGACTCCTCGTATAAGAAGATTACATAGTATTCTATGTTAATGCCACATATAGACAATATACATAATATAGTTTCAAAAGGGGTATCTTATATTAAACCATCTACACAGAGTCAAACCAATATGGGCGAAGACCTTAAAAAAATGTAGAAATGCCACTTAGGGCTTATAACAATATCTTGAAACAACATGAATGAAATGATTGTTTTCAGACAATAACAAAGAACCATAGCTAGAGTGATAAAAAGGCATCATCCTCGGAATATGAGGACATACCCACACTTGGAGAAATGAACCAAGCATTCCGTCAAAGTGATCACAAACTCTTCAATGACCGGAACCTAAAATGTTAGGGGAAAAAAGAAGAAATGGGGTTAGCACATCACTTGTACTAAGATAGGATCATATCCTTATACAACATAGAAATCATGCCAAAGAGGGACATTTATTCAAAAGCATGCAAAGTTACTTTGGAAATACCTTATGCATATTCAAGAACCAACACAAGTCAATTAGCACATATTACTTAAGTCAACACCATGTACATCACAATACCAACAATACCAAGTCTAGTCAAGTCAACATGCATATCAAAATAATTGAGCACATAATCAAGATAACTCTACATTAAGTTATAATATCAACAAGCATGCATAAGAGTTCATAACATCATATCCTAGGCAAGACCATCACTCATGCACCCCCATTAAGTCCACTAGTGCAATGATTAAGTAAGGCCCCATAACCTCACTCAATCAAGTAAACCCAAAAAGATCTATAAGAAATGTCCAACTTAACATACTATATCGTTGAGATTAAACATCATCATACTTTAGCAATAGAGACCAACCACATGTTCATAAGTGAAACCAATATCACATAGTGTCATTAACATATAAGATCAACATATACATATCCTTTGCATTTATATGAATATAAGAACATCATAACATCCTTCTAATTGAAGTAAAGGTTTGAGATCACAGGACTTACCCCAATCTCCTTCACAAGCCATCATCCAAGGTTTTACCATCAACCAACCAATTCAACCCAATAATGTGTGTAATATTATCACATAATAGTAATTAACACAATAATAAAGTCAATTGAATCACAACACATCAATTCATTACTAATTCATAACCTAGGGTTAGGGACTTGGGTCAATTTCATCATCTACTCCACAAACTAGTTTAACTCATCAAGAACTACAATAATTGAATCATAATACATCATAATTTAAGTATAATAATCAAAAGAAATCATAAACATTACAATTTAGAAGATCAAATTAGTAATAGAAGAAAACCCACTTGAAACTCATTTTTTTGAAATTAACTTTTGGAAGAACCCTTTGGGGAAAGGAATCCCAAAGTTGAAAGGATCACATACCTTTTAAATTTTTGAAGTTTGATGGAGAAAATCACCCTTCTTGCATACCTGAAACCTTGACCTAGCCCTTCAACGGAGTTCTTCTGTTTGGGAAAGAGAAAGAAGAGAGAAGGAAGAGCAATTGTGTTTTTGGAAAATATTTGATTTGGGTTAGTTTTATTAGGTTTAGGTCTTTATATAAGTTATTAACTAACATAATTAGACATCCCCTAACACCTAACTAATTAACTAACCACCTAATGAATTAAATGGACTAACTTAAAACATGACAGCAACCAGTGACCCTGACCTACGCGACCCCGACTTACGGGTCGTAGGTCAGTCGACAGCCAAGGTCCCCTCCATGATGCACATCCGTCATTTTGGTCAGTGACTTGCAAAAATAACCCCTTCACAAAAATGACTAAGTGACCACCAACGCCTCGTCGATCAGGCCACGCCTCGTACCCTGCAACCGTCGATGGTTACTATCTTAAGACATTTTTTAGCAACAATGCAAGGGTCCTTCTCAAGGACCCTTTGGTTGGTCCTAGGGGAGTCTTACCCAGTAGTTTCTACTATAAACCAAATTTAATATAATTTAGAAACCTTTTCACCAAATTTAATCAATTTTTGACTCATAAAACCTTGTCAAATAGGCTAAGGCACACTAGCACCTTTTGCACTAGTCTTCGGACGTCGTGGACGTTCCTTGACGTTTTGACTCTAGAACTTTCTAAATGAATTATTAAAATTGTTATTGACCTTAAAACAGTGTTACAACCCTGAGATACTCATGTGAGGCTCTAGATTAGGCTTTAGACTTTCAGTGTATTACACATAATGTGTCCTAAATGTTGTCTTTGGAATGTCACATTCCCTCACTATTAACTAAAGGTAGCTCGATCTGAGATCTATCTTAGAGAAATAAGTGACACCTTGAACCTAATCGAAAAGATCATCAATTCTAGAAAGAGGATACTTGTTCTTGATGGTAACCTTGTTCAACTGATAGTAATATATACACATCCTAAGGATCCATCCATCTTTTTCACAAATAAGATCGGAGAGCCCCTAGCTGAAACACTTGGTCGAATGAAACATTTATCTAATAGATATTTTAGCTACTCGTTTAACTCTGTTGGTTCCATTTTGTATGGAGGAACTAATATAGGATGAGTATTTGGAATGATGTCTATGCCAAAGTCTTTTTATCTCTAAGAGCGACTCCGGGTAGGTCATCACGAAAGACTTCTGGAAACACTTTTACTACAAGAAATGACTAAATGGGAGGTATATCAACGCTTGGGTAATTAACTCGGACTAATAGATAGACATGCCCTGTTGAAACTAACTTTCTTTCCTTAAGGTACGAAATGCAACGACTCTTAGGCATTGCTCAACTTTTTTTCCACTATAAGACTTGCTCATTGGTAACACCAACTTTACTACTCGAGTTCTACAATCTCTTGATACACAACATGCACGAAACCGGTCTATACCTAGAATGCCATCAAAATCTACCATGCTTAACTAAACTAAGACGACCATGGTACTCTTGTAATTGACGGAAGAGGTACAATCTTAATAGACATTCTCAGCTAGAATACACTAACCATCATGCGTAGAAACACTAAAGGATTAAGATGTTGCTCTGCAAAAACATCAAAATTGAAGACTTGGATCATGCAGTGACAAGATCCATCGAATCCTCTTCTCTTGGTAAATAGTAATAGTCTAAAGGCGGTTTCCTTCACTGAGTGCCCCTGAAGTAGAATATCTAGATGTAACTTTATCTGGTGAAGCAACTCAAGAAGACTGGTCTATGGCCCTCTTTACCATTTCTCTACCTATTTTAGGACATTCTGTTATAAAATGACAACTCTAGCCACACTTGAAGCAACCATTGGAGCCATCACGACACACTTCTGAGTGGTTCCAACCACACATAGCACATACAATAATCTTAGTACCCCTTTGTGACTTACTACCTTGCGAATACGCAAGTCTAGTTTTGAAGTTCTGCGAATTATGTCCATGATGTTCACCTTTGTTTTTTGGTGCAGGTGCACTAGGAGATGATGGTGCAGGTCCCTTTTACTTATGAAAGGACGATCGGTTCACATTACCCTTATGCTGGCCATATTTATTCCCTGTCTTCTCTTTCTTATTTCTAAACTTTTCTCTCACCCTTAGTTTTTTCCTCCTCAACTTGTTGCACATGGATCATCAGCCTTGCTATGTGCATGACACCTACTAGTATGGTTGCCTTACTTTCCTTACTTGATAGACGAAACAACCCAATGACTACTACCATCGTCATGTCGATAACCATATCTTTTCTCACGTGGGAAAGAAATGCCTCAAAAAGGCCTCCTCAAAGAAAGCCTAGCGAACAATTAGTTACGCTTAAGCACGAGTTAGAAAGAAACTTTTTAGAGATAAATTGCAATGCACGAAGTGAGTATGAAAGAAATGAGTAATTTCCTAAATGTAGAAGCCTCCTAATTATAGATTTGTTGATCTTCATACCGATTACTAGGACTCTCCAAACACGGATTCATAGACTTCCTAGGACTCTTGAAATGTATGCTCTCATACCAAGCTTTTCATGCCCCGAGCCTACACCCTGGGCAGGACTTGCACTCGAAGACCATTGTTGGCCCAGGCCAGCTCTTGGTCTTGCTTACTTTCTCAGCTGAAGACTTAAAACACAAGAATAATTTATATAAACAACTTGTCAAATAAACTGCGAATCACATAAAAGAAATCATTCAACTGGCCAATGTAGCTACTCAAGTCTCATAGCAAAACATCTGAAATAAAAAGGAAAAGACTTATAACTAACTGTTTGAATATCTATGAAACCTCTAAAAAACTAAGTTGAATGTTGTGATAAAGCCCACAACATCCTAATCAACTAAACTAAAAAGCAATAAAAGAGTCCTCCGGAATGCAAGGAGGCTCACAAACTAACTCTGGAGTGCTCAACTGGATCAACGATGCGCTGAATGTCAATCCTCGTTATCTGTGTCTACATCATAATAGGATTCAGGCCAACTAGTATCAGTACATTGAATGTACATGTATACGGGTTGGAATGCTAAACAACATAGGCAAGAAAGAATCTGAAGGAAATTGAAGTGCATACCTAGCTCAACTCAACTCAATGCAACTGACTCATTTCAATTTAAAGCAATTTAAAAACAAGGGAAATATAAAGAAAAGTTGTTTAAAACATGTTGTAAATTATTTATGTAAGCAAGGATACAATTAACTCTATGATGTAAATAAAAATAAAAGTAAACTGCGAATATATATAAATACATCTATTCTCGAATCGACAACCATTACATAAGAGCTATGTGTAACATTCTGGAAAATTACATGTATAGTGAAGAACCCAATAGGTCTTTAAGAATGCGTATTGGGATACATAGGCATCCCAATGCCCAATATTGAGAAATATTGGGCATAGTATAGAAAATTGGCTAAGGGGTATTAGCCAATTTTTATATAATACCCAAATAAGCAAGATATTGGGCATATTAGAAAATATTGGCTTAAAGGGTGTTAGCCAATTTTTCTAAGTATTAATGAGCTTGTTTAAGAAATGTACCTGCAATGAAGACCCTAAGCTAAAAACATATGTTTCATTGTATTTTTGCATACTAGATACGAGGCATCCATGTGTAAAGCCTAGGCACCATAGCACATGATCAATTAAAATGATCATGTAGATTAAGCAGTGCCCAACGACATAGTGAGGATCCTTGGGACAATAAGTAAACATTCCAAATAAACCATCAAGGGATATTTAGTTAGGAAATTACAAGCAACACATGTGCAAGCACATGTGAAGAACCTGCCAAGGGAGGGGACCACCCTAACCGAATTCGGTTAGGGTAGTTAGGGGGAAGGCGTGCGCAAGGGATCATCCATGCAGGGACTAACTCCCTAACAATCTCTAGATTCTAACTAACTGACCTAACTAGATAATTAACCTAGGACTAACCAAAATAAACCAATTAGTGCACCCAACAACCTAAGACTTAATCGGGTGACACTAACCTAGTAACTAGTTAAAGAGACAACCTAGTACCTAACCTATGATGGTCCAAAAGGGTTAGTTATGGTCCCAAAGACTTAGGGGTACTTTAGTAATTACCCTAGGTCCCTCAATTAATTAAATTCACAATTTAATTAATTAATAAAAATTTCAAAATTTGGCCGAGAGCCTAGACAATTTCCAGATTTTGGTTAAGTCAAATGTTCTCCTATGTTTAGTCAACTTAGGAGGGGCGTTTTAGTAATTAACTAATTAATTTATTTAATTAACTTAATGAGCCTAAGTTGAATGAGTCAATATCAGTTCCTAAGACTAGAATCACGTTCAAACACTAGGAAATTCACGACGCAAAACAGTGAACAAACGAAAAGGAAAAGTAGAATGTTTCTCTCGATTCTCTTAGGCGATTTCAAGGCACTCTTCAAGGTTTCGTGCAAGGTGATCTTCGTAGATTAAATTCTACATAAGGTATGGGTTTGTCTCCTGGAATTTTTCCTCCAAGAGGCTTTTCAAACGTTTCAAACTCATGAATTTCGAAACTAGGGTTATTCCCAATGACATTGTTGAACGCCCATCTCCTTAGTTATCCTTATTTCGATTCTAATAAGTATGTAGATGTAAATCTCGAACATGTTGTTGGTATATGGTGCTAACTGATTTTTATGTGTAAGTTTCTTGATTTTAATGACTAATGAGGCCTATAGATTGGATTAGAATGATTTGAGTGTTAGTTACACGAATTAAGGAATGATATATAGTTTACTTGTGTTTCGAGAATATGAAGTTACTATGAATCGGCTATAAAGTTTAGTTACTGTTAAAATGTTAAAGTTTCCACTTGTTCATGTTGAGGAATCACTATATTACATTCATGAAACATATTGATTTGGTTAGTGATAACATAGTGAAAATAGTTTAAGTAAAGTTTTGTTCATGCCAATAAATTGGCTAACAATGTTTTGCCCAAAAAGTTGAATTGAATTGGCTTACAATATTGCTTTCAAAGTATGATGGAAAGATTGACTAATGACTAATGTAAACCAAATTAAGCATGACCAATGTAACTTTGAATTCATAACCAAGGGTATGCCAATCATTGGGACAAGTCCCAACATACCCCTTCCAAATGAACTATGAACATAGTAACTACATTGAACAAAGTTCTTAACGTTTATAAAGAATGGTATAAAGCTACCAAAAGACATGGAATGAGTTCAGGTGAGTAATAACATAATAAAAATTGTTTGATTTATGAAATTGTCTAGAATGGGGTGTTAAAGGAAGTGAGACAAGTCTCACTTACACCTAAGACAACTATGTTAAAGATACTTACATAAGATGGTGTTAATAATTGTGAGACAAGTCTCATTAACACCAAGATGATAATGTAAGGTTAAATTCACATTTCATCAAGTAAAGAAAGGGATGACCGGTTATCCAAAGAGTTAAGTAAACCTCATAACTAGAAGCAAGTTTCCATAATGTTTGAGTAAACTCTTAAAGATGTAAAGAAAAAGAAGTTGAGCAAAGCACCGATAGACTAGGAATGAGCTTGTGCCAGCACATGTAAGCCTCATGAGATGAGGCTACCACCAAGGTGGATAAGTAGTCTCTGTATATATCCTAGTCTTCGAACTATGTTGCCAGCACTGGAACTATCCAATACATTCCACCTAAGCGAGCTAACTTTGGCCGGTGAGACCACCCCTTTTTCGGTGTGGGGCAGACACTGGATTTCATGCTTATTTCACATGATCTATGTCGGTTAAATTCTCAAATAAAGTACTCCGTTCACTTTAGCCGTGAACCACCTCTTTTCGATGTGGGGAAGACACTGAACTTGGTTTCACTTTAGCCGGTGAACCACCCCTTTTCTGTGTGGGGCAGACACTGGATTTCATGTTAGATCACATGATCTAGATTCACTTTGATCGGTAAATCACCCCTTTTCGGTGTGGGGCAGACACTGGATTTCATGTTAGCTCGCATGATCTTAATTCTAAAGATATCCTTAAGAAAGCAAGAAAGAAAGAAGAAGAGATGTATGTTCAAAGTGAGCTAAGAAAGTAAGAGATTAAGAATATAAATCTTCAGTGTTTGATAAGAAAGAAGTTTTCAGCAAATAATGGGCATAGCCTATAATGATTTCTTATTATAAAAATGATCAAAGCCAAATAAGATTGCCTTATAATGACTTATATTAATATGAAAATGATCATATCCAAACAAGATTGGCTTATAATGATTTCTTATATTATGTAAAGAAACACATAATAGGCATAACCAATAAAGATTGGCTTAATAAGATTTCATGCCCAATTTGTAGTTAAATCATTTCCTTAGTCATTCGGATTACTTACTTGATTCATTGTAGGTATGGAACTACAATGAATCATTGCACTTGAAGTAAAACATATGATCAAAGGAGATCATTGAATTTCACAATAGCATGAAGAAAAAGACTGAAAAAAACTAAGTATAAAAAAAGGAGCTCTCGGGTTAGGGTGTATCAAATTTCAAAATTTTTGCTCGAGTTGTTCTAAAATTATGTTCATGATTCTAAGGTCTTGAGTTCATATAGAAAATGAGTTGTGTGCTTCGAATGCATTAAAATACGTCATATTCATACCACAATTCATAAATAACGAATTAGGAAAGTCTAGTGATGTCACTTTTCAGAAAAGGCATGTTGTTATAGGAAGAGCTTTCCTTGATCATGCATAGTCCTTATGTGTATGTGTGAATACACCCATACTTAGTACAAGTGTGTACTAACCCTATAATATTATTATCTTTATAGGTGCATGTTAGAGAGAAGGTTGAAGACTCATCGAAGCTGTTTGGATTGTCGATCTCCAGACTTTGGTAGGTCCTCTTGATGTTTGTGGATGATACACTTATCTATCTAGCTTAGTAATTTAGACATAGCTAGTGGATATTATCCCTAGCGTTTCTTTTCAGACGTTTATTTTGATGTTTTGTATTAAGGCCATTTTGGCAAACTATTACATTATATATTGATATTTGAATTGATTCATCAATTGTAGATGGTTGTTTTAATTTTAACTTAGTAGAATATCAATCTATGTAGAAAATATATGAAGTCTATGTATACTTCATTATGTTTTAAAATTTTTAAATTTTCCGCAAATTTAACTATATGAATGTGATGAAAGCTAAGAAGAGGCTTGTCTGCGACCTCTGAGAGGTTAACGACGCCAGTTGCATTTGGATTCCAGTATCTGGGTGTGACAAACATGGTATCAAAGCATGAGGTTAAATTACCTAGGAATTAAAGCTCAAAACAACCACGTTACGTAGTTTCTAACTTATGTTTGTGAAGCGCGCCACAATTATGACTTAGAGACTACGTGATGATAAGAAACTTCCCTTCTTCTACTCTTTATCGTGCTATGTAGAGTTATGACATATTGTGTCATTTTAGTATCTAACTCCCTTCTTGTGTATGCGTGTAGAACAATGAACACGAGGAGAAATGCAGGCAGGTGAGTTAGAGAAGCAGCTGCTGGAGTAAACCAAGCTCCTCCTCAAGCCCCAGCTGTTGGAGTGCAAGTGCCCGTCAACCCAGCTGCATTGACGGATGGAGAAGTGAGAGATGCACTAGTTCAGATGGCCCAAGCCATCACCACTCAGCCACAGGCTATCACAGCCCAGGCCACTAGAGAGGGTGCTCCCAGGGAGAACCCACATGCTAGCACTATGTCTAGCAGACTTAGGGATTTCACCAGAATGAATCCTCCAGTCTCCTTTGGGTCCAAGAGAAATGAAGATCCCAAGAGTTTGTGGATGAGGTGTATAACATTCTCAGTGCCATGGGATTCAATGAAAAGGAGAAGGTTGAGTTGGCTGCTTATCAACTCAAAGATGTGGCTCAGGTGTGTTACAGAATGTGGGTAGATGGCCAAGCACCAGAAGCAACCCCATCACTTGGGACATTCTCAAGACTGCATTCCTGGAGAGATTCTTTCCCAGAAAACAGATAAAGGCTAAGGTTGAGGAGTTCATCAACCTACGACAGGGAGGTATTTCAATCAAGGAGTATTCCTTGAAATTTGTTAAGCCCTCGAAATATGCTTTTTCTCTGGTGTCCACTAACAGGGATGAGATGACCAAGTTTGTGACTGGTGTGTCGGAGGATCTGGAGGAGGAATGTCGGGCATCCATGTTGCATGATAACATGGACCTTGGCAGGTTGATGGTTCATGCATAGCAGGTGGAGAAGAGTCGTCGGAGAAAGAGAGGTAGAGAAGGCAAGAAGCCTAGACCCTCAGACCAAGCTAGTTCTAGCTCTGGTAGGAATTCATTTGGAGTTCAGGACAGGCCCAAGTTCAAGAAGGGGAACCAGCGCTCAGGTAATCCTATTACTTCCAGGAACTCGAATGCCAAAGTGGACAAGTCTGGCCCCAAAAAGGGCAATGATAGAAATGCCCAGCGTAGCAGCAAGCCATGTGGTAAATGTGGTCGTTTGCATGGAGGTGAGTGCCTGGTAGGTACTAATAGCTGCTATGTGTGCGGCAAGTGTGGGGATGTGGTCAGGGACTGTCCACATATGAGGAATCAGGCCAGGATAGATGCCCAGCCTCGGCCTAATCCTACTATTGCAACCGAATCTCCCCAGAGAAACAGATTTTATGCTTTGAAAGGTAGAGAGGAGCAAGAGAAGTCATCTGATTTTGTCACTGGTATGTTGCATGTCTTCTCTTTTACTGTGTATGCATTGTTAGATCCAGGATCCACTTTGTCATTTGTTAATCCTTTGGTAGCTAGTAAGTTTGACTCGTTTCCTGAGATCTTGCAAGAGCCTTTTCTAGTTATTACTCCCATAGGAGGTGGCATTAGAGTTGAAAGAGTATATAAAGAATGCCAGTTAAGATTCTTGATAGAGTCACTCATGATGACCTAATAGAACTAGCCATACTTTATTTTGATATAATCTTGGGTATGGATTGGCTCCATAAGAATTATGCTACAATAGACTGTAGTTTCAGTTTCCAAATGAGTTAGAGCTAGAATGGGAAGGGTGTGGTTCAAATCCAATAAGCCAAATAATTTCCAATCTTAAAGCCAATAAGATGTTATCTTAGGGGTATATATACCACTAAGTCATAGTCAATGAGTTAGAGCATGAGATTCCTTCCCTAGACTCTGTGCACATAGTGAATGAGTTCCAAGATGTCTTTCCAGAGGATTTAACAGGAATCCCCCGTGAACGCGAAATTGATTTTGGTGTTGACTTAGATCCCAACACCAAACCAATTTCCATTCCTCCCTATAGAATGTCTCCAGTTGAACTCAAAGACTTGAAGTTGCAGTTAAAAGATTTACTTGATAAGGGCTTCATCCAACCGAGCATATCCCCATAGAGTGGTCTAGTGTTGTTCGTTAAGAGAAAGGATGGAACTCTTACAATGTGTATCGTTTATCGGCAACTCAACAAAGTCACTATAAAGAACAAGTACCCTCTACCCAGAATTGATGATCTATTTGATCAGCTCCAAGGTTCAAGTTTCTTTTCAAAAATAGATCTTCGGTCAGGGTATCATCAGCTTAGAGTGATACAAGAGGATATTCCTAAGAATGCCTTCCTTACTAGGTATGGTCATTACGAGTTTCTTGTCATGTCATTTGGTCTCACAAATGCACCAACCACTTTTATGGACCTTATGAATAGGGTCTTCCGTGAATATCTTGATTCTTTTGTCATAGTATTCATAGATGACATCCTCATATACTCTAAGTCCAGAGAAGAGAATGAACAACATTTGAGAATGACATTGCAAGTACTTAGGGAACATCAGTTGTATGCAAAGTTCAGTAAATGTGAGTTCTGGATGAGATCAATGACCTTTCTTGGTCATGTAGTGACTGACCAGGGTGTTAAGGTTGATCCGAAAAAGGTTGAATCAGTGAAGAATTGGCCGATACCCCTCACTCCCATAGATATTCAGAGTGTCTTGGGCTTGGCTAATTATTATCGCAGGTTGTGGAGGGATTTTCCACTCTTGTTTCCCCGTTGACAGCCTTAACGAAAAAGAATGTGAAGTTTGAGTGGTCTGAAAAGTGTGAAAAGAGCTTCCAAGAGATCAAAGACTGACTCACTTCAGCCCAATGCTTACATTGCCGAGGAGTGGTGAAGGGTATGTGGTATATTCTGATGATTCCCGAGTAGGTTTGGGATGTGTTCTTATGCACGGTGGCAAGGTAATTGCATATGCTTCCAGATAGTTGAAAGTCCACGAGAATTACCCTACCCATGATCTTGAGTTAGCTACTGTGGTATTTGCGTTAAAACTTTGGAGATATTATTTATATGGTGTACATGTTGATGTATTTCCTGACCATAAAAGTTTTCAGTATGTTATTACATAGAGAGAGTTAAATCTTCGTCAGAGAAGATGGCTGGAGCTGCTCAAAGATTATGACATGATTGTTCACTATCACCCAGGTAAGGCCAATGTAGTGGCTGATGCTTTGAGCCGATTAAGTAAGGGCAGTGTGGCTCATATTGATGATGAGAAGAAGGAGCTGATTAAAAAGGTACACCAATTGGCTAGATTGGGTGTATGGCTGGTAGATACACCAAGTGGGGGTGTTTCAGTTCATTCCAGTTCTGAATACTCATTTGTTGTAGATGTCAAAGCTAAGCAGCATCTCGACCCAGTACCCATGGAGTTGAAAGACTCAGTGTTTAGTAAGTTGAATGAATCATTCTCCCTAGGGGAGGATGGTGTGCTTAGATATCAGGTAAGATTATGTGTGCCCAATATAGATGGTTTGAGGCCTAATATTATTGCAGAGGCTCATGTCTCCAGGTATTTTATTCATCTAGGTTCCACCAAAATGTATCATGATCTCAAGGAGATCTATTGGTGGGAAGGTATGAAGAGAGACATCTCAAGGAGTATCATGTTAGCTCGCATGATTGTAATTCTAAAGATGTCCTTAAGGAAGAAAGAAAGAAAGAAGAAGAGATGTATGTTCAAAGTGAGCTAAGAAAGTAAGAGCTTAAGAATATCAATCGTTAGTGTTTGATAAGAATGAGGTTTTCAACAAATAATGGGCATAGCCAATAATGACTTCTTTTATTATGAAAATGATCAAAGCCAAATAAGATTGGCTTATAATGACTTCTATTATTATGAAAATGATAATAGCCAAACAAGATTGGCTTATAATGATTTCTTATATTATGTAAAGAAACACATAATAGGCATAACCAATAAAGATTGGCTTAATAAGATTTCATGCCCAATTTGTAGTTAAATCATTTCCTTAGTCCTTCGAATTACTTATTGATTCATTGTAGGTATGGAACTACAATGAATCATTGCACTTGTAAGTAAAACATAGGATCAAAGGAGATCATTGAATTACACAACAACAAGAAGAAAAAGACTGGAAAAAAACTAAGTATCAAAAAAGGAGCTCTAGGGTTAGGGTATATCAAATTTCAAAATTTTCGCTCGAGTTGTTCTAAAATTATTTTTATGATTCTAAGGTCTTGTGTTCATATAGAAAATGAGTTGTGTGCTTTGAATGCATTAAAATACATCATATTCATACCACAATTCACAAATAATGAATTAGGAAAGTCTAGTGATGTCACTTTCTTGAAAAGGCATGTTGTTATAGAAAAGCTTTCTTGATCATGCATAGTCCTTATGTGTATGTGTTCATACACCCATACTTAGTACAAGTGTGTACTAACCCTATACTATTATTATCTTTATAGGTGCAGGTCAGAGAGAAGGTTGAAGACTCATCGAAGCTGTTTGGATTGTCGATCTCCAGACTTTGGTAGGTCCTCTTGATGTTCGAGGATGCTAAACTTATCTATCTAGCTTAGTACTTTATACATAGATAGTGGATGTTGTCCCTAGCATATCTTATCATACGTTTATTTCGAAGCTTTGTATTAAGGCTGTTTCGACAAACTATTACATTATATATTGATCCTTTGAAATTGATTCGTCAATTGTAGATGGTTTTTTTAATTTGAGCTTAGTAGAATATTAATCTATGTATAAAATATATGAATTCTATGTATACTTCATTATGTTTTAAAAGTTCTAAATTTTCTGCAAATTTAACTATATGAATGTGATGAAAGCTATGAAGAGGCTTGTTTGCGACCTCTGAGAGGTTAACGACGCCGGTTGCATTCGGAATCCAGAATCCGAGTGTGACACTTTGAAGATACAACTATCTACCTCATGCTGCCAGCGCATCCTATACCCGGCCAAAGGTATAAGACCTAACTTGCCTAATGGATTCACTAGTCTACTGTGAAAAGAATCACCTTAAAGTATGACCCTTTTCTATCCATGGTGACTACATGGTTTTATGGAGACTTGAGTTATCTGAACTCATTCTCGTACCCAATTTGGTACTCAATACTACTCTAAAAAATATACTGACTCTTATGTTTTATAAACATGCCTCTTCTGTGATTTAAGATTAGTGCTCATTGGCTCTCTTGGAAACCTCAATATTTTTGTTTGCTTCATTTAGAATGCTATTATTCTTTTTTGAAAACTAGCCTGAAGACTCTTTGAAAATCACATATTCCATTCTTTTAAAATGTGAGAACATTTTATACTTATTTGGGAAAGGACTTCACTCTACTGTGAACTCAACTCAAACCTAAGTCTTATGACTACATTAAAACGTTTGTGAAAGACTTATGAAACTTGAAATGACCTTCTTCTTTTTATGTTTAAATTTTACTCAACTTGATCTTTAAGTCTTAAACAAAGTATAAAAGCGCTTGTAAAAGACTTCTTGAAAGAACTCTAATAACTTTCCTTGAATTTGAAGTTATGGATTCAAGGTTGTAGTTCATATTTCTGGATGACTTCTTTATGATTAGAAGTCATTTAGAGTAGTTTGAATCATTAGGAAGTGTTAAAACACTTTATAGAGGCTTAAACAGTTTGAATTATGAAAACTGGTTGAAAAATGCCAATTCCAGCGCGTCCTAGGTGCACCACGACAGCCCCATTTGACTGAGGCTCAATTTTAGGGCATTGCAGGTGCGCCGCCCCAGTCCCACTGGCACTGATGGGGGGCGCCACGCTTCAACCTGCCCAGGTGATGCTTGACGAACTTCTCAACTCGTTTTCTAACCTTAAATCGTTCTAATTCGATTTCTTTTCTCAAATTCACTTAGATTTCATGCACACACATCAAATATACTAGTATAAAACCCAATAAATTCAAAAACAACACTTAGATCATCAAGGAACTCCTACATCTCAACTCATTTTCAAGAACGAAAGCAATTCAAGAACCACATTGAAGAACATTCAGATTCCAATATTTTTAGGATGAAAAACGCTAAGTTGAACATGCTTGAAAAGCGGGTGAGTGAACCCAATGTTGAATAGACTAACATACCTTTTTAGGGATCACCCCCGATGAAATCCACAAGTTAATTCAATGATCTTTGTGAATCTTGTCCTTTCTTATTTTTTCCCCTTTCTCCTTAGCCCTATCGTTAAAATTTCCAACTTCTAAAATAGATTATATTCTGATTTAACCCCTAATAAACTCTTAAAATAGATTAAAATAATAGGGTAGTGAAAAGACTAAAATACCTTTTAAAATCCAGGAATGGGAGATTTCCTTAATCCGACAACCCAACTTCCTAAGGTCATAACTCACTCACACAACCTCAGAATCGCGCAAACTTTGCGGCGCTAGAAAGATTATCCCAAGAGCTTTCCAATAGTATCTGGAAGTATCTAAATCATTCTGATCTAGAAGTTATGGCCGTTTGAAGTGGAACAAAACTCAACATTTCCTAACTAAAACAAATTTCCAGATTTTGTTTGTTACTTCCAAAAATAACTATTTTCAGTTCATAGCTTCTTCTTATCTATTTAAAATTGTGAGATGTTACATATTAATTTATCCCAAATATGTTTTATCATATGATAAAATAATTCTCTTTTTCTTCTTTCTGATTTTCCCCAAAAAGAACACAAAAAATAAAAGTAATTTCCTTAGCACAGAAAATACCATCAATATTTAAATTTCCTAAGCTTGTTGTCTAACGTATTCAGATTAAAAGACTAGAAATAATAAAAGATGAAGAGAAAAATACAAAGAATTATGTGAGTCAACAGAACCCACTAGGTGTCATTAGGAAATTTAATCCTCTCAACTACCCGAGGTAGCAGATTAATTCCTCCAAAGATAAAACAGATTAACTATTAAATAAGTAGTGGTTCCTCAAACTTAAATAATTTCAACGAACTCAAAATGAAGGCAACGAATCACACATACAAACACCATCAATCGATTTTGTTTTGTCAGAAGTGTATGCAAGAGAATAGAAAATTTTGATGTAGAAAAATGAGAGAGATTCTCTCTATTTTTAACCAACAAAGGGTAAAGGTCACAACTCTTTGGAAATAAGATAGCCTTTCAGAAAGGTCACAACAATTTGGAAAAGGCACAACCATTCAAACGGTAACAACCCTATAGAAAGGACACAACCTTTCATAAATGTCACAACACTTCAGCATAGTCAAAACCCTTAAGGAGGGTCACAACCCTTCATTTCCTGTTCACACCTTCAAATCCCAAAAATAACGCTACGGTTCTAGAGAGGAGAACGTACGAGATAGGAAAACAACAAAGTAAGATTCGTAGTTTCAAAAAGAATTGATTGTGGGGTTTCGTCAAGGATTCAATCCTACAAGGTATGTGAGACTTTCACAACATTGGGTGAGACGTGCCAAACATGATTGATTTAGTGTGAATTCATTCTAAAAAGATTGGAATTTTAATGTTCTTTACAGTCGTTCTTGAACTGCTTTCGTTCTTGAATACAATTTGAGATTAAGGAGTTTCTTGATATTAAAGTGTCATTTCCTTGAGTTATTTGAGTTAGATTTTGTGTAATGACGTGGGTATCTTATTCTAATGTGAATTAGAGAAAAGGAATCAGAATTAAATGATTTAAGAACATAAAACTAGACCAAAGTTTGTATGCTTTTTCCTGAAGGAGGAGCTAGCGTGATGCCCCCTCATAGAACCAGGAAGGCTGGGGCGGCACACTAGTAATGCATCATTTTGGAGCCCTAGTATGTTTAGGCTAACGCGGCATGCCAGGGATGCGCTCAGATAGTCATTTTTCACAATTTTTTTGTCATTTAGTCTGTTAAGTCCTTCTAAATTTTACTAATAATTTCCATTGATTCTAACTACTCTAAATGACATCTAAACATATAAAAATCATCTAGAAACATGAATCTTAAACTTGAATCCATAAATTCAAACTCCATGAAATTTAAGAGTCAAGTCTAGGAAGTTCTTAGAGTCTTTTCAATAAATCTTTCACAAACATTTTAACTTTGTTTTATGACTTAAATTTTAAGTTATGCAAAAATTAAAGAGTTGAGATCATTTATCCTAAGGTTATAAGGGAACTAAGTATTTCCAAGGGTTTAAAAGCCTTTTCACATTTGAACAAGAAAAGGAAACACTGATTTCTGAGAGATCTTTTAAGAAAATGTTTTGAGTAATTATCTCAAACCAAAGAAAGAATTTTTTTTTTCACAACAAATGTGATGAGTATATATTGGGGTAGTACTGAGCACCGATATGGGGGTGTGAGTTTATAGTAACTCAAGTCTCCATAAATCATATAGTCATCATGGGTAGTAAAGAGTCATACATTACAGAGGACTCTTTAAAATGCATTTTAGCATAGACAAGTAGAATGATGAGTCTTCACCTTTGTCTCATCTAGGGCTTTTTTGAATGCAAATAGTGTCCTCGATTGTTTAATTTATCTCAATATCTGATAAAAAAACATCAATATTTCAGGATTTTGAGGATTCAGGAAGAGCATGGAAACTTAAACACAAAATAGAAGATAAACAGCAGAAAAGAGCTGAAGATGCAAAGTGCGCATCACCAAGCACACTTTGCGATAAACCATAGCACAGTTCTGCCTTCTGTTAAAGCAAGCAAGCCCTGAAGTAAGTGGATCAAAAGGCGGTTAAAAGAAGTAGTCTGTGCTTCACCGAATAGTTCTGTGAAGCAGAGTTATTCCGCCCAATGGTACAATATGCATGAACAAAAAGGCAAGGCACAAACGGCGACGAACCAGAGAAAGTGCGAATTGCCGAATCATAAATAACGACTCTGATTGGATCCACAAACACTTAATCTGAAGCCTATAAATATTAAAATCTTTTAATACTTTTAGAGACTATTTTTGATAGGGGTGTTTTTAGAAGTGTTTTTGGAGAGAGTGTGAAACATTAGACACTTAACATTTTTTGTTTAGAAACTTTGTTCTTATGTTTTCTCTCAAGTTAGGAGAGGGTATTGAGGAAGCATGAAGAAATGAGTTCTCCTTCCAATCTTGGAAGTAGGTTTTCTCCATTTACCTTCCTTTTCCATTTTTAAGGTTTAATCTCCTATACCCATTGGATTTCTTTATCATTTTAAGTATATTTGATTATTTCTTCATGTGTGGCTAAAAAAACCATTCCTGGGGTGATTTGGCAAATATGTGTTTATATTATTGATGGTTCTTGCTTGATGATAGGATTAGATGAATTTTAATGGTGATATCACCTATTTGTTGTAGTTTAATTTAATGGTTTTGTAGTTGCAAATACAAACCCACCTATGTGTTTTCAACTTGCCCAAAAGGGAGGTCGCAAAACAAAGACCACTAGACTGATGGCCTATTGAGCGGGTCGACATGAGGTTCAGCATGAGAGGGTGAGCCCTAGTCCCATATCCAAGCACCCTCTATCAAAAGATCAGGGTGTGGATAAGGCGTAGGCTGGTTAGTTTACGCGAGTGGGTGTCCGAGATGAACCTATTTGATATGGGGTAAGTTTCTCAAGAGGGAATTAACTTTCACCTAAAACTTAGCCTAGTCATCGTTGTCTTGCAAATTTTACTATCAAAAGCATGTACCTATTAGTTAGTGTAAACAAATATTGCGGTCACACCCCAGTAACTCTCTCTCATACTTGTTTTTCCCTTTGGTTTTGCTATTTTACTACTTGTGACAAAACCTCTTCTTGATACTTGACACTTTGGTGTCACAAATAAAATTTGTTTTTTAATACTCGAAAATGTCTTGAACTATAACAATTTAGAACAAAATTCTAAATTGTGATAGTTTTGATTCGTAAACACTCAAACTATAGGTTAGTGTTGTTGATTATGAAATATAAAAGATACACAATATCGAAACATCAAAATGGCATCGTTGCTAGGAAGTGATGTAACGTAAAAATATAGTTGCTTATAATTTTTAGTTCCTTGTACTATAGGTTTACTAACCTTAATTTTAGTTTTCCTTGGCTTATTTTTCTGTCTTTAAGAGGGAAACAACAATGGACGACCATTATGGATATGACACAGATACCCTGAAGTAATTAAACTTCAAAGATAATGTTTTGACATTTCAACAAGAGGGGAAGAGACTATTACAGAATTGTGGTTGAGGTTCAACGAGATCTAGCAAACATGCCTATCCCATGGAATGCCAGATAAAACACTGCAGGATTGCTTCTACAGAGGTCTAGAGCCCAAGAATTGTAAATAGTTGAACACCTTTTCGAAGGAGGAATGATGACTCAACCCTTCCAAGTAGTTGCAACCTGTCATGACTGGAATCTAGACCCCAGACGAGACCGGCGTCGTTGACCTCTCAGAGGTTGCAGACAAGCCTACTTACGTCATTCTTACTTTACATAGGTTAATTTTAGCGGAAAATTTGAAACATTTTGTTTCTAAATATTGCTTACTAAACATTTCTAATACATTCGTAATTTGTTCACCATCAACCATCTAACATTAAGAGATAATCAAATGAAAGGAAAAGTTCAATACTTATAAAGCGTATAATTGCCAAAATGGCACCAACACATCGTCTGAATAAAAATAGGAAAGAAACGCTAGTGGAACATGCTCCACTAGCTCAACTCTAAAACTAAGCTAGAATATAAATTAGTAGCATCCTCGAAAGCATGAGGACCTACCAAAACCGGATGAATGCTGGACGTCCGGATAACTGCAGCGATGATCCTGTAGCTCTATCGTCCACCTGTTCCTGCACCTAAAATAGTAGAGTTTGTATAGGGTTAGTACACACTTGTACTAAGTATGGGTATATGCAAGCACACACCAAGGACATGCATGAGAAAGAATAGCTCTTTCCTAACAACATGATTTTTGGAAAGTCAAGTCAGTGGACTTGCCAAATTGAGATTAGGAAAGTTTCCAAATTTGGATTAGGAAAGTAAATGAGCTTTCCAAATTTGGATTAGGAAAGTGATACCATGAGAATAACATACATCATCATACTTTTCACATTTGTGCACAACACATAACATTTACACATAGCACATATCATATAGCGTACAGTACATTTTGCATGTAGGACATAACTTCTTTCATATCATTCATTCATATGCCATGAGACCTTGGAACCATGGACTTGACATTAAGAAATCCCAGAAATGAGGGCTCAACAGATGGGATCTCAACTTGGGAATCTTCATTAGCAAACACAGAGTTTGCTTCATTCATTCATACGTACTTCATTTCATTTCATTCATAGGCCAGTGTAACCACCAGCTATACCTAGGATGTAGTTTAAGACTTTTATTAGGTTCGTTGTGCAATGATCAAGAATGATCTAATATCATTACTTGAATCTAACTCACCTTTGAATATCCTATCCTAACACCTTTGGTATCATTCATTTCATTATGTGCATCATTTGAGGCTGGCCTCATTCATTCATTGGGAACATTAACTTTAACCGACATAGATCATGTGAGCATCATGAAATCCAGTGTCTCCCCCACACCGAAAAGAGGTGGAATCACCGGCCAAGGCGACCCAAAAACATGCTAGCGTACATGGAAATTTAACCCCGCCAGATCTCTATATTGGCAGTATAGGTTCGAAGACTAGCAGATATAAGGAGACCCATACTCGGCAAGCCGGACAGTCTCATCTCATGAGAGTTACGTGAACCTCCGTCATTCCCGAAAGAAGGCATCACCGCTCATAGCTAGCCTATCGGTGCTCAGTATAAAGTTCCATTTCATTCATCTCATACGTCATGGAAGCTGGCTTCTAGTATGAGGACATCATAGCTCATTAGATGATTTCTCATCTCATCATTAGTATTAAGTGTGTTAAGCTCAATACCTTCATTAGAGTGTTCATAGAGACTGGTCTCTTCATTATCTTGCACTCTCAGAGGTGAGTACATATTGGTAACATTTACTTAGGCTCATTTGAGATTGCTCTCATCATTTACATTAGCCTCATATCATGTTGTCACCACATTCATTACCATTAGCACCTTTGCTTTTCATAGTTACTCACTTCTTATTACGTGAATGTTCATTTTATCATATGCCAATGCACTTGGCCATTTAGTGTATCTGACACTCATACTTAACCCTTCCAGGGTTCATCATTTCATTACATACCTCTTAGGTTCACTTACTTTTGAACGTATGTTAGACTTATGTGTTTATACATACAAGCCATGAGGCTTCATTCATATTTTGTCTAAGTGATTCATATCTTTCTAAGATTATGTGATACAAGACTTATGCATCTTGTATGTATGTCAAGATCTTGATTTCGATCTAAGTATGTGGCATTATTCTTGGATATTTTCTTCACGCATGACTTATGTATCAAATACGGAAGTTTGGGCAAGGAAACCCAAGTTTGAATCACTTGGATATCATTTACATTTTTCGTTGATTTTATTTTTAATATTCATGACATTAGAACTCTATATTAAATTCCAAAATTAATATCGTATCATTAATTTTCTATCTAGTTTTCCTCTTAAATTGGCCGAAGGGTTGTGGGTTCGAACCCCCACAACCCCTTTTTCTTTTTCATTAACATCAAATTGCCCCTTTTCGCCCAAACCAAGAGGTTGTGGGATCAAAACCCCACAGCCTCTTTTATTTTGTTCTTTATTTCGCTAGGGAAATTGGGAGGTTGTGGGTTCGAACCCCCACAGCCTCCTTATTTTTATTTAAATTTGCTAGGGGCTGTGAGGTTGTGGGTTCAAACCCCCACAACCTCCTATCTTTATTTTTAATTAAAATCCACTAATGTAGCCGTTTTGGCAGTGAGGTTGTGGGATCGAGCCCCCACAGCCTCATTTTATTTTCCTATTTATTTCGCCCTTCTCCATTCCAGCCTTGAGGTCGTGGGTTCGATTCCACGCCTCCCATTTTATTAAATTTAGTTATTGCTCTTTCCTTACTCGCCTGCACCCCCATTTCGAATCCCCCCAACCCCTTTTCTTTTATTCTTGCGAAATTAAAGTGCTATACGGGTGAGGTCACAGGTTGGAACCCTGGTGGCCTACCTCTTTTAAAACCAATAAATTTCCAGATTTCCCTTCTACACTTTAGCCTAAACGAACTTGTAGTTGCTGCTGGAAATTAGCACTTTTTATTAGCTTATATTCACCAATAATTCTACTTGAAAACATAGGAAAGCTCATGGATCATTTAACACCTTTTTGGGGTGTGTTTCATTGATTCGTTTAACACATTGTTAGGTGTAGATTCATCTTTGAATAGATGAAACTTTCCACTAAAAATCAGTCGCATACACCTCACATGAACATC
Organism: Solanum sitiens; assembly: GCA_016801875.1. Taxonomy (NCBI): domain Eukaryota; kingdom Viridiplantae; phylum Streptophyta; class Magnoliopsida; order Solanales; family Solanaceae; genus Solanum; species Solanum sitiens. The sequence continues at coordinate 1,066,777 of JABWTJ010000463.1, read as the reverse complement.
ACGAATTACACATTTTATGCACATAAATTTCAGCCATCAAACTAACTACTTTAAGACTTCAAAACGGATAGCAACAACAACAAACATTTACATATTGCACCACATCATTTTCGGTTGACATCATTGAACATGCTTACTATTTTAAAACACAAAATCACAAAGAACATCATAATTCTCACTTAGCTACCAGCAATCATACCAACAACATGAATTCTAACCTAATTAAGATTGAAATCGGAAGGAGACTAGGGACAAGGAGTTCAACATTCAAGGGGACAACCCTAGTTTCATATGTCGAATTTTGCAGAAAGAAAATCCTCTTGGAGAAAGGATTCCAAGAGAGAAAACCCATACCTTTTGACGTTTTTACAATACACGACCTGCTGTCCAACCTCTCCAAACCACGTTCAAATCCAACACTTCAACACCAATCGACGGAAGACTCCTCCCCTTTGCTTAAAGTGATGGATTAACGTTGTTTTCTTAGATTTTTGTGTGAGTTCTTCAAGTGTGAAGAACTTCAATATATTTTCTATTCTTGAAGTTGTTTAGGCAGAGAGAAAACGTGAGAGTGAATGGTCAAAACGTGAGAGAGAGAGATCGTGAGAGAGAGTGGCTTCAAATTAGGAGTTTTAGTTTGGGAATTAGTCAAACTAGGACTCCTTGTTAAACCTTTAAATAAAAAAAATCTGATTTTTCTTTTTCTTAAATCAGCTAATATTTATTAATTAATTAAATTAATTTACCAACATAAATTAAAATAAATTTAATCATTGCTTCTAGTGGGGCTCGAACCCGAGTGACACCCCATTTGCGAAAATGGGTCACTTCGGGGCACCCAGCCCAAATTGCTTTAATTAATTAAATAATTAATTCCTCAGGGTAATTACAACATTACCCTTGGCCTGGAAAAGACCATTTTACGCTTGGACCCTCAAAACTTGAAATTTCTTCTTTTAAGTCCGGTAAGGACTCCTTCAATTAAATCTTCGTTTTCGTGAGTCTCACATGGTTGGTTCCAACCTTTCCAAGTTCAATTAGCTCCCCAAGTTAGTTGGCTTGGTCGTAGTAAGGGTTCTGAGTCTGGTTCTACGCGTATCAGTCCGTGTGGACCTTGGTCTAATCGCAAGCATTCTTGAAAACCTAAGTCTTGATCTTATTCATTTTTATGGTTTTTACATTATCCCCCCTTAGGAACATTCGTCCCAGAATGACACTACTACTTCACGTTGTAATGCCAGTCAGATCATAATAAAATCACTATACACAGTCAATCAATAGCAACAAAATACGGGGCGATAAGGAAACATAAGTTTAAGAGTACAAAGTCTAACCTCAAGAGCTGAACATGTGAGGGTAGCGGGCCCTCATGTCGGCCTCAGCTTCCCACGTAGCACCCTCAACAAGATGATTTCTCCACAATACCTTCACTGTGGCAATATCCTTGTTCCTCAGCCGCTTGACCTGTCTGTCTAAGATCTCAACAGGTACCTCCTCATAAGACAAGTCTTCACCAACCCCCAAACCTTCAACAGGTGAGATTGATGCTGGATCACCTAGGCACTTCTTCAACATAGAGGCATGAAAGACTGGATGAACAGAAGCTAGTTCTGTAGGTAATGCTAACTCATAGGCCACCTCGCCCACACGCTGTAGGATCTCATATGGCCCAATATATCTCGGACTCAGCTTCCCTTTTCTCCCGAATCTCATCACCCCTTTCATAGGCGATATTTTCAAGTAAACCTGGTCACCAACATCAAACTCTAAAGGCCGTTTTCTGTTATCAGCATAGGACTTCTGGCTACTGTATGCAGTAGTCAACCTGTCCCTAATCATTCTGACCTTCTCTAAGGCCTCATGAATGATCTCCGGACCCAAAATAGATGAATCTCCAACCTCGAACCACCCAACTGGAGATCAACACCTACTACCATACAGTGCCTCAAACGGTGCCATTCCAATGCTGGAATGATAGCCATTATTATACGAGAACTCTATCAAAAGCAGATGGTCATCCCAGTTACCTCTGAAGTCAATCACACATGCTCTCAACATATCCTCTAATGTCTGTATGGTGCGCTCTGCCTGCCCATCTGTCGGAGGGTGAAAGGCAGTGCTAAGCTTCACCTGCGTGCCCAAGCTCTTCTGGAAATATCTCCAGAAATGAGAAGTAAACTGAGCTCCTCTGTCTGAAATAATAGACAAGGGAATCCCATGCCATCTCACAATCTCATCAATGTAGAGTCTCGCATAATCCTCGGCTCTGTAAGTAGACTTCACAGGGATAAAGTTGGCAGACTTAGTCAATCTGTCCACAATAACCCATATAGAGTCATGCTGCCTCCTAGTCCTCGGAAGCCCAACCACGAAGTCCATATTAATGGCCTTCCATTTCCATGTCGGAACCTCAATAATCTGAGTCAGACCACCAGGCTTAAGATGCTCTGCCTTAACCTGCTGACAATTAGGACACTTGGCCACATATTCTGCAATGTCCTTCTTCATGCCATCCCACCAATAAATCTGCTTGAGATCATGATACATCTTGGTGGAACCTGGATGTATAGAATATCTGGAACCATGGGCCTCTGCAACAATCCTGGTCCGCAAATCATCCACATCTGGCACACACAGCCTGTCCTGATATCTAAGTATGCCATCACCTCCTAAAGCGAAAGACTCATTCATCTTCATCAGCACTGAGTCCTTCAGCTCCATCAACACGGGATCTAGATGCTGACCCTGCTTGACTTCAACTACCAAGGATGATTCAGAACTAGGATGAACTGAAACATCCCCACTAGTGGAGTCAACCAAATGCACACCCAATCTGGCCAGTCTATGTACATCTTTTACCAGCTCCTTCTTCTCCTCCTCAATGTGAGTTGTACTTCCCATGCTCATCCTGCTCAAAGCATCAGCTACAACATTAGCCTTACCTGGATGGTAGTGCACATTCATGTCATAATCCTTCAACAGCTCCAACCATCTCCGCTGACATAGATTCAACTCCCTCTGTGTGAACACGTACTGGAGACTCTTATGGTCTGTGAACACATCTACATTCACTCCATACAGATAATGCCTCCACAGCTTCAGTGCAAACACCACAGCTGCCAACTCCAGGTCATGAGTGGGATAATTCTTCTCATGAACCTTGAGTTGTCTGGATGCATAGGCTATCACCTTACCAACCTGCATAAGAACACAACCCAAACCAACCCTAGATGCATCACAATAAACAGTGTAATTCTCACCACACTTAGGCAAAGTAAGCACCGGGGGTGAAGTGAGTCTGTCCTTGAGCTCCTGGAAACTCTTCTCACAAGTCTCCGTCCATTCAAACTTGGCTTTCTTCTTAGTCAAAGCTGTCAATGGGGCATCAATGGAAGAAAATCCCTCCACAAACCTGCGGTAGTAACCAGCCAATCCCAAAAAGCTACGGATGTCAGTAGGAGTAAGAGGCTTTGGCCAGTTCTTCACAACCTCAGTCTTCTTGGGATCCACCTCCATGCCCTGATCGGACACAACATGACCCAGAAAGGTCACTGATCTCAGCCAGAATTCACCTTTGCTGAATTTGGCATACAACTGATGCTGTCTAAGTACCTGCAAGGTTAGTCTCAAATGCTGTTCATGCTCTTCCTTGGTGTTAGAGTAGATGAGAATGTCATCAATGAATACTATGATGAAAGAGTCATGGTATTCACGGAAGACCCTGTTCATGAGATCCATAAATGCAGCAGGCCAAATGACATAACTAAGAAGTCATAGTGACCATAGCGGGTACGAAAGGCTGTCTTTGGGATATCTCCATCCCTAACCCTAAGCTGATGATACCCTGAACGAAGATCAATCTTAGAGAAGAACTAGACCCTTGGAGTTGATCGAACAAATCATCTATTCTGGGAAGTGGGTACTTATTCTTTATAGTGACTTTGTTGAGCTGCCGATAATCGATACACATTCTAAGTGTTCCATCTTTCTTCTTTACAAACAACACTAGAGCGCCCCAAGGGGATATGCTCGGCTGAATGAAACCCTTGTCAGTGAGATCTTTTAACTGCAGCTTCAACTCTTTGAGTTCAGCTGGAGCCATTCGGTAAGGAGGAATTGAGATTGGTTTAGTATCGAGTTCTAAGTCGATACCAAAGTCAATCTCTCGAAGGGGAGGGACTCCAGGCAAATCATCAGGAAACACATCTAAGAACTCATTCACTACAGGTACTGAGTCTATGGAAGGAATGTCATGATCTAAATCATTAACACTCACAAGATGACACAATAACCCCTTGCACATCATTTTATTGGCCTTAAGGTTAGAAATCAAGGGGTTAGGACGACTTGAATTGTACCCCTCCCAGACTAACTCTTCTTCATTAGGGAAGCAAAATCTCACCACTCTACTACGACAGTCCAAGCAAGCATAACAACTGTGAAGCCAATCCATGCCAATAATAACATCAAGATCATGCATGGGTAACTCAACCAAGTGTGCACACATAGTTTTACCACTCACAACTATTGGGCAATCCTTGTATACTCTATCAGTTCTTACATTCTCTCCTAAAGGTGTACTAACCACTATAGAATTATGCAGAACTTCAGGCAATATCTCAAAAGTAAGAGCAAGCAGAGGAGTTACAAAGGAAAGTGTAGACCCTGGATTAAGTAAAGCATAAACAGAAGTTGAGAACACTTGCAGCATACCTGTGACCACATCAGCGGACTTCTCCTGCTCCTCTCTGCCTTTCAGGGCATAGAACCTGTTCCTCTTAGGAAGCTCGGCTACTGCTGCACCCTGTGGATTAGGCCTAGGCTGGGTATTACCTCCAGCCTGACCTCTGTTCTGTGGACAGTCTCTGACTATGTGTCCACTCTTACCACAACCGAAGCAGGCATTAGTGCCCTGTCTGCACTCTCCACTGTGAGCTCGGCCACACTTAGCACAATTCTTTTTAGGACGCTGCATCTCACCTCCATTTCCCTTCTTGGGCTCAGGTCTGCCTCTTGTAGTTGTAGCACCTCTCTGAGGATTAAAATTCCCAGAACTCTGCTGCCCCCTTTTGAACCTTGGCTGCTCACGGACTCCAAAGTTATTCCTGTGGCCTCCATGACTGGGTCCTGCCTGATCTTGAGGCCTAGGCCTCCTAGCATCATGAACACCTCTCTTTCTGCGGCTGTCCTCTACCTGCTGGACATGCACCATCAACCTGGAAAGATCCATATTATCATGGAGCATTCCAGACCGACACTCCTCCTCCAGGTCTCCATTGATTCCTGTAAGGAACCTGCTCATCTCATCCCTGCTGTTAGAAACCAGGGAAGTAGCGTACCTGGATGATTTCAACAAAGTTCAGTATTAACCTCATTCATTCTATTAAATACTAGGGAAAATAACATACCTCGACAGCTTAACAAACTTCAGGGAAATTCCCTGACTGTCATAGAGCCTTGTTTAAGGTTGATGAATTCCTCAACCTTGGCCTCCCTCATATCCCTTGGAAAGAATCTCTCCAGAAATGCTGTCTTGCACAGCTCCCATGTGACTGGCACTCCACCTAAGACATGGCTATCTTGCCACATCTTGCACCAAGTCTGTGCAACATCCTTGAGCTGATAGGAAGCCAACTCAGCCTTCTCAAACTCAGTGGCCCCCATAGCCACCAAGATCTTATGAATCTCATCCACAAACTCCTGGGGATCCTCCGATGTCCTAGACCCTGTGAAAATAAGAGGATTCATCCTCGTGAAATTCCTCAGCCTGTCAGCCATGCTACGAACCGGTGGGTTCTCCCTCTTAACATCCTGCCGGTTGACCTGGGCAGTCATAGCCTGGGCCTGCATAGTAATGGCCTGTGCCATCTGGGCCAGAGATGCCCTTACCTCAGCATCAGTCAACCCAGCTGGGTTAACTGGCACAGCCACTACTTCAGCTGGAGCCTCGGGTGGAACTCGGTTGCCCCCAGCAGCTGCTCCTCCTATCCTCTGACCAATAGCTCTCCTAATGTTCATTCTCTGAAAACAAAAAAAAAATTTGATGTTAGACACGCTCATAACACCAAGAAATTAAACTTTAGGAGAAGCACGATAAGATCAAAAAAAGGGAAGTTTGCCTACGCATCATGCAGTCTCTAATCCAGGATAGTGGTGCACTTCACTACCATGACTTAGAAACTACTCAATGTGGTTGATGTGAACTTATTATTTTCGTAATTTAACCTAGTTCTCTGATACCAACTTTTTCACGACTGGAATGTAGACCCTAGACGATACCGGCGTCGTTGACCTCTCAGAGGTCACAGACAAGCCTACTTACGTCATTCTTACTTTACATAGGTTAATTTTAGCAGAAAATTTGAAACTTTTTGTTTCTAAATATTGCTTACTAAACATTTCTAATACATTTGTAATTTGTTCACCATCAACCATCTAACATTAAGAGATAATCAAATGAAAGGAAAAGTTCAATACATATAAAGCATATAATTGCCAAAATGGCACCAACACATAGTGCGAATAAAAACAGGAAAGAAACGCTAGTGGAACATGCTCCACTAGCTCAACTCTAAAACTAAGCTAGAATATAAAACAGTAGCATCCTCGAAAGCATGAGGACCTACCAAAACCGGATGAATGCTGGACGTCCGGATAACTGCAGCGATGATCCTGTAGCTCTATCGTCCACCTGTACCTGCACCTAAAATAGTAGAGTTTGTATAGGGTTAGTACACACTTGTACTAAGTATGGGTATATGCAAGCACACACCAAGGACATGCATGAGAAAGAATAGCTCTTTCCTAACAACATGATTTTTGGAAAGTCAAGTCAGTGGACTTGCCAAATTGAGATTAGGAAAGTTTCCAAATTTGGATTAGGAAAGTAAATGAGCTTTCCAAATTTGGATTAGGAAAGTGATACCATGAGAATAACATACATCATCATACTTTTCACATTTGCACACAGCACATAACATTTACACATAGCACATATCATATAGCATACAGTACATTTTGCATGTAGGACATAACTTCTTTCATATCATTCATTCAGATGCCATGAGACCTTGGAAACATGGACTTGACATTAAGACATCCCAAAAATGAGGGCTCAACAGATGGGATCTCAACTAGGGAATCTTCATTAGCAAACACAGAGTTTGCTTCATTCATTCATACGTACTTCATTTCATTTCATTCATAGGCCAGTGTAACCACCAGCTATACCTAGGATGTATTTTAAGACTTATTAGGTTCGTTGTGCAATGATAAAGAATGACCTAATGTCATTACTTGAATCTAACTCATCTTTGATTATCCTATCCTAACACCTTTGGTATCATTCATTTCATTATGTGCATCATTTGAGGCTGGCCTCATTCATTCATTGGGAACTTTAACTTTAACCGACATAGATCATGTAAGCATCATGAAATCCAGTGTCTCCCCTACACCGAAAAGAGGTGGAATCACCGGCCAAGGCGACCCAGAAACATGCTAGCGTACATGGGAATTTAACCCCGCCAAATCCCTATATTGGCAGTATAGGTTCGAAGACTAGGAGATATAAGGAGACCCATACCCGGCAAACCGGACAGTCTCATCTCATGAGAGTTACGTGAACCTCCGTCCTTCCCGAAAGAAGGCATCACCGCTCATAGCTAGCCTATCGGTGCTCAGTATAAAGTTCCATTTCATTCATCTCATACGTCATGGAAGCTGGCTTCTAGTATGAGGACATCATAGCTCATTAGATGATTTCTCATCTCATCATTAGTATTAAGTGTGTTAAGCTCAATACCTTCATTAGAGTGTTCATAGAGACTGGTCTCTTGATTATCTTACACTCTCATAGGTGAGTACGTATTGGTAATATTTACTTAGGCTCATTTAAGATTGCTCTCATCATTTACATTAGCCTCATATCATGTTGTCACCACATTCATTATCATTAGCACCTTTGCTTTTCATAGTTAATCACTTCTTATTACGTGAATGTTCATTTCATCATATGCCAATGCACTTGGCCATTTAGTGTATCTGACACTCATACTTAACCCTTCCAGGGTTCATCATTTCATTACATACCTCTTAGGTTCACTTACTTTTGAACGTATGTTAGACTTATGTGTTTATAAATACAAGCCATGAGGCTTCATTCATATTTCATCTAAGTGATTCATATCTTTCTAAGATTATGTGATACAAGACCTATGCATCTTTTATGATGTCAAGATCTTGATTTCGATCTAAGTATGTGGCATTATTCTTGGATATTTTGTTCACGCATGACTTATGTATCAAATACGGAAGTTTGGGCAAGGAAACCCAAGTTTGAATCACTTGGATATCATTTACATTTTTCATTGATTTTATTTTTAATATTCATGACATTAGAACTCTAGATTAAATTCCAAAATTAATATCGTATCATTAATTTTCTATCTAGTTTTCCTCTTAAATTGGCCGAAGGGTTGTGGGTTCGAACCCCCACAACCCCTTTTACTTTTTCATTAACATCACATTGCCCCTTTTCGCCCAAACCAAGAGGTTGTGGGATCAAACCCCCACAGTCTCTTTTATTTTGTTCTTTATTTCGCTGGGGAAATTGGGAGGTTGTGGGTTCGAACCCCCACAGCCTCCTTATTTTAATTTAAATTCGCTAGGGGCTGTGAGGTTGTGGGTTCGAACCCCCAAAGCCTCCTATCTTTATTTTTAATTAAAATCCACTCATTTAGGCGTTTTGGCAGTGTGGTTGTGGGATCGAGCCCCCACAGCCTCACTTTATTTTCCTATTTATTTCGCCCTTCTCCATTCCAGCCTTGAGGTCGTGGGTTCGATTCCCACGACTCCCATTTTATTAAATTTAGTTATTGCTCTCTCCTTACTCGCCTGCACCCCATTTCGAATCCCCCCAACCCCTTTTCTTTTATTCTTGCAAAATTAAAGTGCTATACGGGTGAGGTCACAGGTTCGAACCCTGGTGGCCTCACCTCTTTTAAAACCAATAAATTTCCAGATTTCCCTTCTACACTTTAGCCTAAATGAATTATTCACTTTTTATTAGCTTATATTCACCAATAATTCTACTTGAAAACATAGGAAAGCTCATGGATCATTTAACACCTTTTTGGGGTGTGTTTCATTGATTCGTTTAACACATTGTTAGGTGTAGATTCATCTTTGATTAGATGAAACTTTCCACTAAAAATCAGACGCATACACCTCACATGAACATCACGAATTACACATTTTATGCACATAAATTTCAGCCATCAAACTAACTACTTTAAGACTTCAAAACGGATAGCAACAACAACAAACATTTACATATTGCACCACATCATTTTCGGTTGACATCATTGAACATGCTTACTATTTTAAAAAACAAAATCACAAAGAACATCATATTTATCACTTAGCTACCAGCAATCATACCAACAACATGATTTCTAACCTAATTAATATTGAAATCGGAAGGAGACTAGGGACAAGGAGTTCAACATTCAAGGGGACAGCCCTAGTTTCATATGTCGACTTTTGCAGAAAGAAAATCCTCTTGGAGAAAGGATTCCAAGAGATAAAACCCATTCCTTTTTGACTTTTTTACAATACATGACCTGCTGTCCAACCTCTCCAAACCACGTTCAAGTCCAACACTTCAACACCAATCGACGGAAGACTCCTCCCCTTTGCTTAAAGTGATGGATTAACGTTGTTTTCTTAGATTTTTGTGTGAGTTCTTCAAGTGTGAAGAACTTTAATGTATTTTCTGTTCTTGAAGTTGTTTAGGCAGAGAGAAAAAGTGAGAGTGAATGGTGAAAACGTGAGAGAGAGAGATCGTGAGAGAGAGTGGTTTCAAATTAGGAGTTTTAGTTTGGGAATAAGTCAAACTAGGACTCCTTGTTAAACCTTTAAATAAAAAAAATCTGATTTTTCATTTTCTTAAATCAGCTAATATTTATTAATTAATTAAATTAATTTACCAACATAAATTAAAATAAATTTAATCATTGCTTCTAGTGGGGCTCGAACCCGAGTGACACCCCATTTGCGAAAATGGGTCACTTCGGGTCACCCAGCCCGAATTGCTTTAATTAATTAAATTACTTAATTAAATATTAATTCCTCAGGGTAATTACAATATTGCCCTTGGCCTGGAAAAGACCATTTTACCCTTGGACCCTCAAAACTTCAAATTTCTTCTTTTAAGTCTGGTAAGGACTCCTTCAATTAAATCTTCGTTTTCGTGATCCTCACATGGTTGGTTCCAACCTTTCCAAGTTCAATTATCTCCCCAAGTTAGTTGGCTTGGTCGTAGTAAGGGTTCTGAGGTCTGGTTCTACGCGTATCAGTCCGTGTGGACCTTGGTCTAATCGCAAGCATTCTTGAAAACCTAAGTCTTGATCTTATTCATTTTTAGGGTTGTTACACAACCTTACTTGACAACATGGTGGAATCAAGCAAAAGAGCTCAAAATAAATACGAGTGGGATAAACTAGTGACAAAGGTGGTAGTGTTGTCCAAACGAGTTGAGGGGTTTGAAGAACAAGAAAGAGAGAGGGACAAAAATTTTGCCCTTCAAAGATGCACCCAACGAGAAGGAAAAGGGGGTGGATCGACTAACAATCCACTTTGAGTCATTGAAAAGAAACTTGAAGAGCAAGATAAGAAGTTGAATGAAATGAAAGACAACATCGAGATGCCTAATGAGACAAATACCGCAAATTTCATGACAATTCAATTACAAGATGTACAAATAAACCACTTAATGACAGGAAAATACCCATCATTCGACGAGGATTCATCCAACTAAACCATGGGTGACTCTGAGGATGAAACATGAAGACTAACTCGCATCGTGCCACGACGTTAAATAAGGAACTGTTTGGGAGGCAACCCAAAACAATTTACTTGCTTTCTTTTTGGTGTCTTGAGAAAATAAGTGTGTGTAGGTTGTGCAAATTCAGGGAGGACTGCTTGTAGAGATGCAAAGTGAAGGTTAACAAGTCCTTTTGGCAGAACACCAAAATATTCGGCGTAACTAATCAATCCACGTCGTTTGACTTGACGCCCCTAAAAGTATGAATGTGTAAAACTCGGTTAAATGATAATTTTTATTGGTGATTCGCCAACCTAGTAGGCGATCTCGACAAAGACCGCTGATACAACTTTCAGAAAAGACTAGAATCCTGTTAAATTTAATGACAAAATAGACACTCGGTGCTTCATCGAGCCATTAAGTGAGATAAGTTAATATCGCCAAATGAGCAGAGGGCGGACGTCACAAGCACCAGGTTTGAAATTTCTACTTCAAATGTTTTCTTTCACTTTGTCCCTTTCACTAATTCGTACTTGCACGCTAGTCATTTTATTTCTTGAACTCGTTAGTATTTTAGTGTAGGATTTTGCTCGGAGTTGGATTGCATTTCTGCCTAGCACGCAATTATAGTTTAATTCAGGACAGGTTAGTAACCGAACTCTGCAATAATTTTATCAAAAGTTGTACTCATTTAGTAGTGATTAATAGTGCAAAACTTTTGTTATGTCTCTGAGTTGATAAGATAACATTTATTGCCGATTATTGCTCAATATTTTGTGTGTAATTGGTAAAATCCCAGTTGTCTGTATTTTGAGCTTACCGTATGTGTTGGATGGCGCAAATGCTAGGGATAGTTGTTAAAAATTGATATTGAAAAGTCTTAAGTCGCATTATCTAGGGATTTCGAATGCAAATTTTAAAGAATGGACTGAAAAGAGGCACGTTGGGACGTTTGGTGAGTTGAGTACAACTCTCCAAACATCTCAGCGTTTTGCCTACCGTCAACATTTCACCTTTAGGTGAATATCTTATGTGTTAACTGATTTATAACTTTCGACAATCAACTCATTAAAATTTAGTTTGGTGGAGTGACTCTACAGTTAGAATGTCCCTACCCTCCTCTATGAATTATTTCCTAACTTGTCATTAAAGTTATTTTAGAAATGGCTAGACCAAAAGTCATAGGTAGAAATAATTCACCTGGAACATTAGAGCACATGAATTTAGAGACGAGTAAAAGAGAGCATAGATAGCTAGACAGAGAAATTACACCAAGGAAGCCAGGGCCAAACGACGAATTCCTGTCAACCATAATGTGCCTTCATGGGCACGAGGGTTTGTTAATGCCATACATGCCTTCAGGGCAGACCATGAGACAGACAGGGTAATTGCAGCTTATATCGCTGCAGAGGCAAGGGCGGCTGAAAACAGTGGTGAAGCTCTGAGTAGAAGTACTTTAGGAGAAGTTTTCTAGTTTTTTGAAAACACTTTGGGTGTTCATACCCCGACTAATGAAGAAGTTGCATAAACAAGATGTCCTTTTCACTTGCTCATTTTTGTTTATCTTAATTAAAATCTTGAATATTGTCAATACTTACGTTTGAGGAAAAACACTTATTTTTGTGGGGTGAGACCCAACTTTGTTTTGTTGATTCTAAATGTGTTTGTGTTGTGTGATTTGATATATTTTTTTATTATTTTTCAAAATATGTTTTAATCTTGCATTCGTGAATGTCTGATATTATGTCTCTCTTTTGGGTCCTAATTTAATAATAATTTTGACCCTTTCAAAATATTTTCACTTTTTTACCACCTCTTGTGTTGAAAGTGACTGTTCTAGTACAAATTTAAGTCTCGGTTTCGATCAATACCGATGACTTTAAAAGTGTTGTGCACTGAACAAACATGAATGTGTGACTACAACGAGAACGAGTGAAGCTACATAGGCAATATCTGGACTCTTTGCATCTCGTTGTGATTACGCAATTATCAAATTGAGTGTTTTGCGATGACCATTGCACACTAGCAAAAGTGTGTTTTCTTGTTTGACTTAAGTGTCACCGCCTTGTGTGAGAGCTAACCTTGAACCTTGCATGAATAAACCTATAACATTCCTTGTTAGTCTAATTGAATTAGAAAGGTATCCTCTTGATATAATCTTAGGCAACTCATAAGAGTTAAAGCCATCTTTTGACATAGACCTCTTTTATGGCCTACCCGTGAGTGTGTGAAACTCTTTTGAACACGCTTTGAGTCTTACCTCTTCCTTGGAAAAACCTTGGTGAAACTAAAATCTTGCATTATCCACTACCTATAACCCTTTTTGAGATATGATATATGTAAATAGCCAAATAGGCCAAAAGCCTAAGTTGGGGTGTGGTGAGAAGGGAAAGAAAAAGTGTTGAAGTGCAAAATAAGTCTCGCAAACCCATGGTGTTGCAATGAAATGGAAGCCCTCCATACAAAAAAACAGAAAAATAAAAAGAAAGAGAAGAAAAGAAAAAGAAATAAAAAAGGAAAGTCATGAAATGAAAGCTTCAAATGTAAGGAAATTGGGGTTTAAAGCAATCCATGAAGGGAAATAAAAGATGACCTAGAAGCACATGACTAAGGATTAAGAAAGAAAGATAGGGGATAGCTTAAGGAAATCACATCTCATTGGAGAAAACTCACTGAGCCCAAATGGCCATGCCTTTGAACATAGCCCCGTTACAAGCCTTAGAAAGACCTTTTTGATTTTTAATGAACCGAACCGAAGGTAAATTAGAAAATAAGGGCAAGCCTATCTATTAAAACATGCATTGTGTTTCTTTTTTTGAGTGTGAGCATTGAATCAGATTCCTGATCCTAAGTTTATAAATCTACGCGTGTGCAGATAGAATCATTCTTTGTGTGAAGGCATGTAGATACTTTGATGAGCTTGAACTTGCATTAGTATCAAAGTATTGTGATCTTAGGAATTTTAGCTAATTGTGTGTCACAACTTGAATCTTTGAGTATACAATTGAGCTAAGAATGAGTAGTTTGAGTTTTGTTATTTACATTCATTATTAATTCTTGTGTAGCACTATTTGAGACATCCTATTTGAACTACTGAAAGTAACTTTTACTTTGAGGACAAGCAAAAGTTCAAGTTGGGGGTGTGGATGAGTCCTAAAATTGGACTCATATAGGATCGTGTTTGAATGTAAATAGTGTTCTCGATTGTGTATGATCATGGATACTTAGGCACAAATCGAAAGAAAAATGTAAAAGAAGATCTGTAGATGACAAGTGCGCATCGCCAAGCATTCTTGGCGATACGCCATATAGACGAGTTCCGCCTTCTATTATAGCAAGCGAGCCCTGAAAGAAGTGGATCAAAAAGGGATGAAAAGAAATAGTCGGCGCTTCGCCGAATTGTTCTGCGAAGCAGAGTTATTCCGTCCAACATTACATCATGAACTGAAAAAAAGCAAGGCACAAACGGCGATGAACCACAAAAAGCGTGAATTGCTGAATCACACGTCGAATTAGGACCAATGACGCCAAATGGATCCACCAGCATTAAATCTGAATCCTTTAAATACTAAACACTATTACTATTTTGATAGAGTTTTTCTTTATAGGAGAGTTTTTACAAGAGTTTTTTGAGAGAGTGTGAAACATTAGAAACTTAATATTTTTAATTTAGAAACATTGTTCTTAAGTTTTCTCTCATGTTTGGGGAGGGTTTTGTGGAAGCTTGAAATAAGGAGTTCTTCTTCCTATCTTGGAAGTGGGTCGTCTCGATTTACCTTCCTTTTCCTTTTTTAAGGTTTAATCTCTTATAATCATTTGATTCCTTCATCATTTTAAGTATATTTATTTATTGCTTTATGTGTGGTTAAAACCCCCATTCTTGGGGTGTGATTTAGCAAATATGTATTGATATTATTGATGGGTCTTTCTTGCTGATAAGGTTAGATGTATTTTAATGGTGATTTCACCTAGTGGTTGTGGTTTAATTTAATGGATTTGTAGTTGAAAATACAAACCAACACATATGTTTTTTCGGCTTTCCCGAGAAGGAGGTCACGAAACCAAGACCATTAGATTGATGGCCTACGGAGTGGGTAGACATGAGGTTCAGCCCAAGAGGGTGAGCCCTAGGCCCATATTCAAGCACCCTCTATCGAAAGGTCATGGTTTGAGTAAGGCGTAGGCTGGTTAGTTTAGATGAGTGGGTGTAAAAAGCATGTACACATTAGTTTGTGTTAACATATATTGATGTCACACCCCAAGAACTCTCTCTCATACTTGTTTTTACCCTTTGGTTTTGCTATTTTACTGCTTATGATGAAACCCCTTTTTGATATATGACACTTGGATGTCATAAATTAATTTTTTTTATTTTAATACTCGAAAATATCTTGAACAATCACTATAAATAAAGGAATTTTATGTAGCTACTATTTTCACTACCACTCTCTTGGGACACGACCACAACCCTTGTTTGGGTTACTTTACTAGCTTTTATTCGTAGACACTCAAATTGTAGGTTAGTTTCGTTGATCAAGAAAGGTAAACGATACACAATATTGAAGTATCAAATCAAATTACAAATTGCATTCATGATCAGAGCAAAGATTATGGACTGGTACTTTAAGGATGTCATTTCACAAGTCACGTCTAGTAGAATCTTATTCATCGGTGTGAGTCGCGACACATCTATGAGAGAGGATATAGGATGTTAGAAGTTTCACTTTCTTCGTTACTCTTGTGTCATGCCATAGAGTTTAACTCCATAAGATCTCTCTCTTATTCCTTGTACGGTAGTCTTCTATATGCGACTACTTGAAGGGATAATGATTCATGGATTTGAGGGAGAAAAGGTAAATGGAGATGTTATTGTGGTAATGCAACTTGGAAAGAGTTGTGACAGTTGAACGAAATACTTTGGTTTGGATGAGTTGTTAATGGCTATGTATGACTTTGATAGAAGGTCATGATTATGTTTTGAGGTTTGTTTAAAAGATTTGAGGAGTTGTGGTGTTAAGTGGTGCCTATATGTGTTGTGTGAGTAGACTTATTTAAAGAAATGTATAAGTGTAATAGACCTTTTTGTTAGAATCATCTTTAGTGATTGGTGTGAAGGTTTCGTGATGAATTCTTTCGACCTTAGAATTGTATGAAGTGATGATTGTGTAGGCTTTTCCCCAAGAGGAGGGATGATGTGCTTAGCTAGTAAGGTTTATGAGTGTTCTTTATGTTCATTGTTTAGGTTTACTTGAATTCTCACCTTGTTAGGGGTTTCTTGAGCTTAAGAAGTACGAGATCTTGAGTGGTCTTGGTAAGGTTTTGTGAGCAAGAGTGGCTTAATAGGAACCTTCCTAGTTTTAAAGCTCCAGTAAGTTTATGATTCCTTATTGATAGTGAATGTTGGGTTGAAAGCCCTATGTCGATTTGTGTTGCCTAAGTTGGGTTTTCTCTTAAGTGGGGATAGTATGTTGAAGATTGAGGTCACAAGAGTATCCTTGTCTTTTCCTTCTATTCATATTCTTGCTCGAGACAAAGAGTTCCTAGTGGCTCGTTTCATGTTTTGGGAGACTTTGTGAAAATGAGTTTCATGATCCCTTTTGACCATGTATATTTTCATAAGTTTATGTTTATATGGTAAATGAGCTTTAATGATTTTTTTTTCTATCGTGTTGATGTACATCTTTAGTAAATTGCGTAAATGTTGCACGAGTTGATTTATGAGCATGTTTAAAGGTGATCTTGAAAATGTTACATAATTGTTCTTTTATAAGATATTGGTATTATATGCTTAGAAATGTTGAGACGAGCATGATGATATGTCGAGACGGAAGTTCCTCCAATATGAAATGAGAAATGTGGAGTCTTGATTGCATATGAGTTTGTAGATGCAGCTGCTACTTTCTTGTTGTGTTTTGAGCTTGTGTATATGGATTTGATGTTCCTACTAATTGTGAGTATTGAATATTTTTTTGTATGCTTGATGGTGGGCTGCTAGTCTTTAGTCATTACTCCTTATGTGTTTTAAGTTTCATTCCAGGACGAATGTTCCTAAGTGGAGGAGTATTTTAAGGACCCAAAAATTAAGTAGGATGAAATAGAGCCTTGACATTTGGGTTAGTGTGACTTAGGTTGATTTCTAGGTCGTTTTAGAACCTTAATGAATCATGGTGGAAGATTTGAGTGCTAGTAAGTACCTAGGCTACCAAGTTAGGGTGAATGAAGCTTGTTCTTTGGTGGGCCTTTTGGCAATTGGGTTGTTTGGTCACCAAGAGGGATGGGTGAGCTGCCCAATGCCCCCACTTCTCCTAGTGGACTACACACTAAGTGAGCTTACTGGAGAATTGGGCAAACCAAGTGTGCCTTTGGCGAACGCCTAGGGCACTTGGCGTGCCAAAGTGTCAAAAGGGCGAATTAAAATGGGCAAGGGCTTAAATCTTAAGTTACAACTTGTAAGGTCAAATTAAAATGATGATATCTTTTAGCTAAAAACGACTTAGGTGGGCCATTACCTATCAAATGAATGCTCATTGAGTCATCTTTCCAACTCCACCAAGTTTTGCCAATTCCAATATCGAGGTAAAAAGTTACGCTCGAAATAGTGAAGTAGTGTCCA
Organism: Solanum sitiens; assembly: GCA_016801875.1. Lineage (NCBI taxonomy): Eukaryota > Viridiplantae > Streptophyta > Magnoliopsida > Solanales > Solanaceae > Solanum > Solanum sitiens. The sequence goes on along the minus strand of JABWTJ010000463.1, from coordinate 1,049,339 downwards.
CTTTTGGGGCTTGCTATTCAAATGGGGGGAACCAAGAATAATTCTTCGAGTGGCCATGTTTACCAAAGTAATATGACTACGCATGTCTAATTATGAATGATTGTTTGTATGTGTAGATATAAAGAAAGTATGCATGAGCATGATATGAAGAATGAATGTATGAATATGATAAGAGGTATGTTTTTTATGATCTTAATGCAAGTAATCTGATTATACCTAGAATGCAAGCTAAGGGTGCCAGTATTGAAAGGACAATCTAAATTACGCACTTATAAATGAAGATGTTTGCATGTGGAACGTTTTTTCCTTTTTGATGTATCTTGAATTGGTAGACTTAGATTTCCTTTTCTTGAAAACATGTATAAAGCTATATGATAATGAATGTTATGATGTGTTGATTTGGAAGTATATTCTCAATTCTTCACTAAAGCATGTTAAGGGATTCTTATATGAAAGGTTATTCTCGTGTTTGAATCTATGAGCTATCCTCATGTTGGCAGAAGTTGGATACCTAAATGACAGTTGAGGCGGGGTATCTAATAACAATCCTTGGAGATGGATGCCCATACGTTAGTTGAGCCAGGGTTATCTAGGGACAATCTCTATCCCCAAAAGACTTATGCATGGTGGAATGAGATGGATGCACATACGTTAGTTGAGGCGGGGTTATCTAGTAACAATCTCTCTTCCTTAATAAACTTATTACATGAATTACTCTATGGGAATAAAGGCTAAGAACCAAAAGATCATTGAGTCAGATGGATCCCCATACAACAGTTGAGGAGGGGTATCTTGTAGCAATACCTTGTGAAGGATGCACATACGTTAGTTAATGTGGGGTGTCATGTAGCAAGCTCTTTGTACCTTAACTATGTGCCCACATAGGATAGCTAGTGGATGCATTAGGCTAATCATTGATCGACCTTAGGCAAGTTTATCACTTTCCTACGGTGTAGGGTTATATGAAACCGGATTTTATGACTTAGATCTCATAGTCTATGTCGGTTAAATGGTTATTCCCATCAAGTGAGATACCCATTATGGTTTCTCGAGAAGTTCTATGATGTGTGGGTAGTAGTATGGGATGCTATCCATAAATTTTCACGAGTAGTCTTCAAGAGGGCTATAGTGAGAATCTCTACTTCCTAATGAAAGAATGGGTTCTAAATGAACAAATGAGGCAAGTTACATTTATGTATCTATGTTATGATGTATGTCTCACATGTTTATATAAAATGATACATGTATTCAATGATATAATGTATGTCGTAGTTGATTGAATGATATGAAGCATGTTTCACTTGAGTTAGTGATATGAGTCATTTAGCATGGTATGTTGAAATATATGGAGTCTTATCTATGGTGGCCTAGAGGAACACTTAGGTGTAGTGTTAAGAGGTAGTATGGGATGCCACGTTATATCTTCCTTAAGTGGGTTATATAAGATGATTGAGATGTCTTGCTTGATGTATATGTTCTCGTATTGTGTCTTTACATTGAAGGAGCATGAGGATAATGGTAAGTTAACATTTTTTTGTAATGTGATGATAATGACTTGGTTGTTGGTAATGCTTGTATTCGATATCTCTTATTCTTATATTATTGAAATATCTTTAAATTGGTATCATGCATGGTTTCCAAACAAAAAATCCATTTTAGCAATTTTTGTTTTTGCTTGGTGATCATACTTAGTACATTTTTGTGGACTAACTCAATATTTTCCTCTATATCTTCAAGAGTAGGTCCCGGCAAGTGACTTGCTAGTTCTAGTGAAGACTTGGATTGAGACTGCCAAGTTAGAGTGGTATGTCCTCATCATTTGTGGACATGTTTATAAGATTTATGTTTTGTTCTACTTCTTTGTATTGAACTCTTTCTATACTTTTCAAGTGTAAAGGGCCTGAGTTTTTAAGTAGTACCTACTTAGAATTCCATTTTAAATAGTGATAGTTCAAAACATTTCGAGTATTCAAACAAAAAATTTTTAGATTGTGACACCAAAGAGTCAAATATCAAGAAGAGGTTTTGTCACAATAAGTAAAAAAAACAAAGGGGAAAACAAGTATGAGAGATAGAGTTCTTGGGGTGTGATGCAATATAAGTTGACACAAACTAATGGGTACAAGCTTTTGATAGTAAAATTCGAAAGACATAATGGTGACTAGGCTAAACTTTAGGTGAAAATAAATTCCCTCTTGGGCAACTTACACCATATCAAATGGGTTCCTCTCTAACACCCACTCGTCTAAACTAACAAACCTACGCCTTACCCACACCCTGACCTTTCGACAGAGGGTACTTGGATATGGGTCTAGGGCTCACCCTCTCGGGCTGAACCTTATGTAGACTACTCCTTAGGCACTAGTCTAGTGGTGTTGGTTTCATGCCCTCCCTTTCGGGCAAGCCGATAACACATGGGTTGGTTTGTATTTTCAACTACAAACTCATTAAATTAAATCACAACCACTAGGTGAAATCACCATTAAAATGCATCTAATCCTATCAACAAGCAAGACACACCAATAATATCAACACATATTATTTAAGTCACACTCCAAGAATGGGGGTATTTAGCAACACATCAAACAATAATCAACTATACTTAAAATTATAAATGAATCAAATGGGTATAAGATATTAAATTTTGAAAATATTAGAAGAAGGTAAATGGAGAAGACTCATTTCCAAGATCGGAAGAAGAACTCCTTTCTTCAAGCTTCCTCAAAACCCTGTCCAAACTTGAGAGAAAACTTAAGAAACAAGTTTCTAAAATAGAAAATAATAAGTGTTTAACATTTCACACTCTCTCCAACAACTCTTCTAAAACCTCTCCTATCCAAAAAAAAACTCTCTAAAAATAATAAAAGAGTTTAGTATTTATAGGCTTCAGATTTAGTGCTGGTGGATCCATTCTGCATCGTTACTCATGCTTCGTTTAGTGATTTGGCAATTCGCGCTTTCTCTAATTTGTCGTTGTTTGTGCCTTTCCTTTTTGTCCATTCATACTGCAACGTTGGGCAAAATAACTCTGCTTTGCGGAATTATTCGGTGAAGCGGCGGCTGCATCTTTTCATAGCCTTTTGATCCACTTCCTTCAGGGCTCGCTTGTTGTAACAGAAGGCGGAACTCTTCTATACAATGTATAGCCAATTGTGCTTGGTGATGCGCACTTTGCACCTTCAGCTCTTTTGTTTCGTTTTCCTTCTGTTTTGCATATAAGTTTCCATGCTCCTACAAAATTCTCAAATACCTGAAACTTAGCAGTTTTTTATCAGATATTGAGATAAAATACACAATCGAGGACACTATTTGCATTCAATTAAGGCCCTAGATTAGTCGTATTTGAGGACTCATCAACACCCTCAAGTTAAACTTTTGCTTGTCCTCAAGTAAAACATTAGTTCATCAATTCAAATACGATGTCTCAAATAGTTCTACACAAGGCTCAATCACGAATGTACACAACAAGACTCAAACTACTCATGCATAACTCAATTGTATACTCAAAGGTTCAAGTTATGACACTACATTACCAAAGATTCTTGAGTTGACAATAACTGCTACTAATACAAGTTCAAGCTCAACAAAAGTATTTGTATGCCCTAACATATAGAATGATTCCATCTTCACACACGTAGATTTATTAACTTAGGATCAGGAATCTGATGCAATTCTCACACTCACAAAGAGGAACACAATGCATGTTTTCACCCTTAGGTTTGCCCTTATTTTCTAATTGACCTTCGATTCGGTCCACTCTAGGATCAAAAAGGTGTTCCTAAGGCATGTAATAGGGCTGAGTGCAAAGTTATGGTCATTTGGGCTCAGTAACGTTTCTCTAATGAGATATGATTTTCTTAAGCTATCCACTATCTTCCATTTATAATCATTAGTCAAGTTCTCCTAGTTCATCTATTATTTCCCTTCACGGATTGCTTTAAAACCCGATTTCTTTACATTTCAAGCTTTTATTTGACTATTTTTCTTTTCTTTTTCTTATTCTTTTCTTTTCTTTTCTCTTTATTTTTATTTTTTTATTTTTATTTTGATGGAGGGCTTCCATTTATTTGCAACACCATGGGTTTGCGAGATTTCTTTTGATCTTCTTGACTTCTTCTTTCCCTTCTCAAGACACCACCAACTTAGGTTTTTGGCCTATGTTGGCTATTTACTTATATCACATCTCAGAAAGGGTTATAGGTAGTGGATAACATATGGTTTAGGTTTCATCAAGGTTTTTCTAGGAAGAGGCCGTAAGTCTCAAAGGTTGTTCAAAAGAGTTTCGTACGCTCATGGGTAGGCCACAAGAGAGGTATATGTCAAAGTTGGCTTACACACTTAAGAATTGCCTAAGATCGTGTCAAGAGGAAACCATTCTAAATCAATTACACTAACCAGGAAAATTCTAGGTTTATTCATGCAAGGTTCAAGGTAAGCTCATCACACAAGGTAATGACGCTTAAGTCAAACAAGACAACACACTTTCCCTAATATGCAATGGTCATTGCAAAAGACTCAATTTGATAATTGGCTACTCACAACAAGATGTAAAGAGTTCACATATTGCCTATGTAACTTCATTCATTCTCGTTGTAGCCGAACATTCGTGTTTGATCGATAGAGAGCACATTTCAAGTCATCAATATTGATCAAAATCGAGACTTAAATTGGAACAAGAATAGCCACTTTCAACACAAGAGATGGCGAAAAAGTGAAAACATTTCAAAAGGAAAAAATTATTATGAAATTAGGACCCAAAAGACAGACATAAGTTCAAACATTTGTATAAGAAAGTTTATAACTTAATTTGAATAGAAAATCAAAACATAATCAAATCATAAAAAAAAACATTCATATCAACAAAACAATGTTGGGTCTCACCCCATCATAAACAAGTGTTTATCCTCAAAAGCAAGTCGTGACAATATCCAAGACTTTAATTAAGATAAACAAAAAGGAGCAAGTGAAAAGGAGTCATTCTTATGTAGCTTCTTCATCAGTCGGGGTATGAGCACTCGTAGTATCTTCCCGAAAAAAAACAATTGCTTCTGAAGTGTTGCTACTCTGAGCTTCACCATCGTTTTTAGTTGTCGTGGCATCTCCAGCAACATTAGTTGCAATCATCCTGTCTATCTCATAGCCTTCCCTGAAGGCATGTATGGCATTAACAAACCCTCGTGCCCATGATGGCACATTGGGGTCGACAGAAATTCGTTATTTGGCCCTGGCTTCCTTGGTGTAATTTCTCTGTTTGGCCAGCTCTGCTCTCTTTCCTCGTCTCTGAATTCCCGTGCTCTATTGTGCCTAGGTGGATCATTTCTCCCTGCGACTTTTGGTTTAACCATTTGTTCAAAAACTTTGTGACAAGTTAGGCAATAATTCAGAAAGGAGGCTAGGGAGATTCTAGCTATAGTCACTTCACAAAATAAAATTGTAATGAGTTGATTCTGCTAGGATCTTAAGTAAATGATGTGCAGATGATGAAAGTGTGTAGACCAAAGGCGAACAAGAAATTTTTTGGTGAATTGCTGAGTTTGATTAATAATTTGAGTTGACCGCCAAAAGTTAAAAATCAGTCAACAGATAAGATATTCACCTAAAGGCGTTCTATTTGATGGAAACATATAGGAAAGTTCTAGCAGCGTGGGCAAGATGTTGTATCACAACTTAGGCTCATAATGGTCGCTATCGATTATATAATCTTTGACAGAAACTATATTACTTTATTATATGAGTGAAGTTGAATTTATTATTGCATTTCTTTTAACAAACTAAGTTGCTTTCAAATGTTTTATAAATATTTTTGTATATTGCATGTAATTTATTTCTTTATATTGAGTTAAGTTGTCACGACCCGAAAGTACCCCCTAGAAGTTAGGGAGAACCCTCGGTTCGTGAACGGGCGTACTTGATCCTTTGGGGTCTTGTACAAGCCCTTTAACTATCATTCATTACATAAGACATGAAAAGTAGTGCGGAATTAAAACTTTTCACGACATTTGATATAAAATGGAACCTTTTATAAATACTAAGAAAATCTCATCGTCACAAGCCAAACTTAAAGACACAACATTATTAACTTAGGGACACGTCCCTTTACATTTGAATGAACTACATAATAAGTCTTAACATAAATAAACTAAGAAGATAGGAGTTATGCCCTCGAATATATGAGGACACACTTTGTCTTGAGAGAAACTTTCCCAAGCTTTGCCTTCTAGACTTCAACCTTGCTTCCAAAACATATACTTAGATAGTATAGAAAAGTATGTGGTTAGTACAAAACAATGTACTAAGTATGTCATATGCAAAAACATGCAAAAAGGGATATTTTAGTAAAATAATATTTCATGCAAATTAATTAAAACGATCAAGAACATAAAGCAAAACACCATAAGAATCAACATTTAAAACTTAGAGAAGAATTTCCATAATTTTAAACCCAAACAAAACTTTACAGTAAACTTCTTAAACTTTACAGTGAATTCATATGACCCTTACAGTAAACTAAAAGATTCCAAAGTAGTGACCTTTCAAAGTATTGCCAATGAGGAATAAGCATCATTTCCGTCGGAGTTTCCCTTCAAAGGTCATCCTATGACTCAATAAGGTAAGACATGAAGAAAGTACACATATACCTCCTTCAATGAACACCAAAGCGACCCTCAAGACTTCCTCCCTTTCGGCATACTCACCTAGGGATAACAAGCACCAACTCAATGGAAATACAGTAGAAGAACATCCAACAACACACCAAGAATTCCCTTTTGGAATGACTACTTAGTGCAACGAGTAGATCACGTCCCATACCACCACCTACCCTAAGTAGTACACTCTTTCAGAAGACTTGGCACCTAGACTCCCCCGGAAGGTCCTACCTTGCGCAGTGGATATATAGCGTTCTTATACCACCACCTATCCTAAGTAGTACGTTCTTTTAGGAGACTTAGTTTATTCAATTAAAATAAGGCTCACAAAGACTCCCCTTTCAGATTGCCTACCTAGTGCAATGGATAAATAGCGTCCCATTCCACAACCTACCCTAAGTAGAACACTCCTTTAGAAGACTTAACACATTGATTTCTTTTGTGGGAGTTAGCTTAACAGAAATAGACCATGAGATCTAGACATGGAATCCCGACATTAACCCCTATCGGGTGAGGGATCCTCACTTGCCTAGAATTAGGTCATTCTCTTAGCTTTTACATGGCTTGCCCAATAGCTACACCTATGCGGGCACATAGTTAAGGGATAAGGAGATTGCTACTAAGTAACTCATTCTCTACTAAGGAGGAGTACTCATCTCAAGAGGTACATTGGAATACAACAGCTCAACACACGAAGTGTAACAACCTCTTCTTCATATCCTCTCGGTGCTAGGCTTAACTTCCCACGAATTCTAAACATTATAAACTATAGGTTAAGGAAAACTAGTGAACACCACATCTTAACTTACGAAGGGCATTCATCCTCCAACCTATCTTAGAAAGCTCATAGGATGTAGTGGGGTTGCTACTAAACACTTCATCCCAACTCACGAAGAGTGTTCACCCCAAAACTACCCTTTAGGACTTAACTTAGCTTCATTCATTCATTCATTCAAGTGTCAGTGTGTACATGTGAGCACACCTTGCACATAATCTTCATTTCATTTACATTTAACTTCTAAACATGCTTAGACCTTCATTCATCACATCACACACTTTACATACTTCACATAATCATATAATTCCTTTAGACATAATCCTTAACATACTTCTCATAACAAGCTTCATAAAACAATTCACAAGAATAACTTCATTTAAGCATACTCTCTAACCTACTTTACATTATAGCTTCATAAGGAACATTTAACAAGAATAACATTATTACCGTCTTACTTCACACAACAAGCTTTTCATGACCTCATTCACATTAATCAAGCAACTTCACATTCATACAATTCAAGTAAACACCGCCACCAAGAAGGTGGACCATACCACTCAAGAGCATTTCGAAATTAAAGCTAAACAACATAACCAACTTACCCTTTAATCCAAGCTTTCATCACCACAACATTTTACTCAATATTTCATCATAATAAAGCCCTTTGGGAAGTAGCTAAACAACAATAACAACCATAAGAAACCAAAGCTCAAAAACTACCTATTCATACTCATTTAACCCATTTCTTAAGTCAAAATTTGATTAAAAGTTTTAACATGATTTCATAGAAGTTTTAACCTTATACTCATCAACTAACATTAAAAATACCATCATTAATTCATTAGAAATAATTTCATACTAGACCCATGTTTAGAGGTTGAAGTTAGAAGAAACTAGGGTTGAAAACCCATTTTTAAAATTCATTAGAAGGGAATCCTTGAATGGAAGAGACTTAAAGGATGGATACCATATCTCACATTGAAGAAATACCAATGATTTTTGATGAAGAAACGACCATCAATAGCCCTCCTAGAACTTCTTGACTTCTAGCTTCCATGGTGACTTGAGAGAGTCTTCTAAGAAAGAAGGGTTTTGGGTTTTCGGAAGAGGGGTCTAAAATGAGGTCTTAGGGTTTAGAACACGATAATATATCTAATAAACCCTAAAATAAACGTACTAGGGTCATAAAAGACTTGGGTGAATTTACCAAACACCCTAAGCCAAGGCAGCCTCTTAATAGATTTGCAGGCCTCACAGACGAGACCTAACCAATGGGTCATCTCTCCATCAACGGACCGTTGGTGGGGTCTCGTGGGTTGATACATAGCTCCAAATGGAGCCTGTACAACCTAACTTGCAGTTCCAATCAATGTACCAAGACGACGGTCCGTTGGTTGACCTACTGGCCGTCGTTTGGTCTCGTTGGTGGACACTGCCTAGGCAGTTTTGCGTCCAAGTCTTGGGCCCTTCTCTAGGGCACCTTGTGGGTCCTAGGTGGGGTCGTTCCTAGACGTTGAACCCCTAAAATTATTCATATAGGTATTAGGAACATACCACATCAATTTCGATTAATACGAACACGTTAAACTCAATCAAACACATCAAGACACACAAGCGCTATCTAAGGCACACCTTCCGAACGTCATGGACGTTCTTGGACGTTTGACCTACAAACATAACCAAACTTCACACACTTCCTAAGAACACTAAATTAACACATTTTAAAATAAAATTAACTCAATAAACACTCATGAGGCTCTAGTTCACCTTAGTTAATTTTGGGGCGTTACATTCTCCCCCACTTAGAATAACATTCGTCCCCGAATGACACTAAAACTTGAAGAACTACAAGGACTCACTTAGCATCACATAACACATTACAATCAAAGTTCAAACATTAAAAATCAAATCATAAACTAGCAAGGAACACAATTTCATACTTTTAAACACTTTGCAACATAGGCAACTCCTTGCAAAACTTCAAAAAGTCAAAATTCATTCTTAACCTTGTTTTATGGAGGAACTATCTCCTCCAATATTAAATATGCTCATGTACAACACTTCTGCACACATTGAAACTTCAATTTATGACAAAACAATTTTCTTCAAAAATTAGAAATTTTACAGTGACCATTCACTGTGTCACTGTTAAGCATGTCAAATTTTTCAAAAATTCATTCTTTGAGCAATTTATCAAGATGACATGATAACATTCACTATAAAACCATATAAACTCATTTCATAACACATTGAAACCATAATTCATGAAAAATGCAATTTTCTCCAAAATTTGGACTTCCTTACAGTGAATTCAAAACATCACTATGTCACATGCTTAAAATTTCCATAATGCACCTTTCAAGCAAATTTAACAAGATGTCATGAAAATATGAGAGACAACACTATACTAACTTACTCCAAGGAGACTTGGTAAGTTACACTAAGTACAATGTAAGAGTAGCATCCCATACTACCACTCCCACTTAGTGATCCTTGGGGATTCTCTTGGACTAAGTACATTACATGAAATTCTACTCAACTCACACTCCCCCACTTAGGGTAAAGCCATCTTCAAGGTATCATACTTCAAAGCACTATTATTCTTCTCAAAAGGTAGGAACTCACACTGCCCTCATGCACATTAAGACTAAACATCAACCTTACAAGTTAAGCATAACACTTCCCTCATAGGATTCAAGCCTAGACAAACTCTCTTCAACACCACCTCATGCAACTTTTAGGCAACACTTAACTCAATTTCATGGAACGAAACTCCCTTACTAGGTATTCATACCATATTTTCCACCTTAGTCTAAACCTACACCATAACCTCAACCAAATCACAAGAACAACTATTCAAACATCAACCACACAAGAGGGTTGCCCTCAACTCCTAAAAAATCTCCACATTCTTTCAACATTTTAAATTTACACCTTAAAGCATTTCTACCATCATTGAACATAATCACAAGATAACTCATTTGTTTCTCAAAGGCACTTTATTCAATTATTATAATTCTGTTCATGGTTATAACTACATGACCATACAATTTCTCATCACAACACTTCCAATCTCATAAGTCACACATAGCCATAAATGGCATCACATCACAATTATCAAAACTTACCTTCACATCTACTCTTCTATCCACAAAACCATCATAACATCAAAACTCACCTTTTCTCTCCCTCAACTTAGAAACATCTCGCCTTCCAAGCAATCACACCTAGAAGACCACCGGACAAGGGAACATAAGAGAGAGAGGCCTTATGGAGTTAAATTCTATGGCACGATTTAAGAGTAATGAAGAAAGTGAAACTCTATCGTCCTATAGCCTCTTGTCCATGGATGTGTTGAAACTCACACGAATAATCAAGATACTACTAGACGTGTTTTGTGAGACGTTTAGAACCTAAACTATTTCCATAACCTTATGCTCTGATACCAAGTATGTCACGACCCAAAAGTACCCCCCAGAAGTTAGAGAGAACCCTCGGTTCGTGACCGGACTTGATCCTTTGGGGTCTTGTACAAGCCCTTTAACTATCGTTCATTACATAAGACATGAAAAATAGTTCGGACTTAAAAACTTTTCATGACATTTGACATAAAAAGGAACATTTTATAAATACTAAGAAAATCTCATCGTAACAAGACAAACTTAAAGACACGGCATCATTAACTTAGGGACACGGCCCATTAAATTTGAAAGAACTACATAATAAGTCTTAACATAAAGAAACGAAGAAGATATGAGTTATGCTCTGGAATATATGAGGACACACTTTTTCTTTGAGAGAAACTTACCCAAGCTTTGCCTTCTAGATATCAACCTTACTTCCAAAACCTATACTTAGATAGTATAGAAATGTATGGGTTTAGTACAAAACAATGCACTAAGTATGGCATATGCAAAAACATGAAAAAAGGGACATTTTAGTAAAATAACATTTCATGCAAATTAAGTAAAACACTCAAATAAAAGCAAAATACCATATGAATCATCATTTAACATTTAGAGAGGAATTTCCATAATTGTAAACCCAAATAAAACTTTACACTAAACTTCCTAAACTTTACAGTGAATTCATATGACTTCATATGACCCTTATAGTGAACTACAACACTCCAAAGTAGTGAACTTCCAAAGTATTGCCAATGAGGAATAAGCATCATTTCCGTCGGAGTTTCCCTTCAAAGGTCATTCTAAGACTCACTAAGGTAAGACATGAAAAAAGTACACATATACCTCCTTCAATGCACACCAAGCGACCATCAAGAGTTCCTCCTTTTCGGCATACTCACCTCGGGATAACAAGCACCCAGTCAATGGAAATACAATAGGAGAACACCCAACAACACACCAAGAATTCCCTTTTTGGAATGCCTACTTAGTGAAATGAGTAGATGGCGTCCCATACGACCACCTACCCTAAGTAGTACACTCTTTTAGAATACTTGGCACCAAGACTCCCCTTTCGGAAGGTCCTACCTAGTGAAATGGATAGATAGTGTCCTATACCACCACCTATCCTATGTAGTACGTTCTTTTAGGAGACTTAGTTCATTCAATTCAAATAAGGTTCACCAAGACTCCCCTTTCGGATTTCCTACCTAGTGCAATAGATAAATAGCGTCCCATTCCACTACCTACCTTAAGTAGAACACTTCTTTAGAAGACTTAGCACATTCATTTCTTTTGTGGGAGTTAGCTTAACCGACATAGACCATGAGAGCTAGACATGGAATCCCGACATTAACCCCTATCGGATGAGGGATCCTCACTTGCCTAGAATGAGGTCATTCTCTTATATTTTACATGGCTTGACCAATAGCTACACCTATGCGGGCGCATATTTAAGGGATAAGGAGATTTGTACTAAGTAACTCATTCTCTATTAACGAGGAGTACTCATCTCAAGAGGTACGTTAGAATACAACATCTCAAATCACGAAGTGTAACCACCTTTTTTTCATATCCGCTCGGTGCTAGGCATAACTTCCCACAGATTCTAAATATTATAAACTATAGGTTAAGGATAACTAGTGAACACCACATCTCAACTCACGAAGGCCATTCATCCTCCAACCTATCTTAGAAAGCTCATAGGATGTAATGAGGTTGCTACTAAACACTTCATCTCAACTCACGAAGAGTTTTCACCCCAAAACTCCGTTTTAGGACTTAACTTAGCTTCATTCATTCATTCATTCAAGTGTGAGTGTGTGTACATGTGAGCACACCTTGCGCATAAGCTTCATTTCATTTACATTTAACTTCTAAACATGCTTAGACCTTCATTCATCACATCACACACTTTACATACTTCACATAATCATATAATTCCTTTAGACATAATCCTTAACATACTTCTCATAACAATCTTCATAAAACAATTCACAAGAATAACTTCATTTAAGCATACTTTCTAACCTGCTTCACATTATAGCTTCATAAGGCACATTTAACAAGAATAACATTATTATCATCTTACTTCACACAATAAGACCTTCATGGCCTCATTCACATTAAACAAGCAACTTCACATTCATACAGTTCAAGTAAACACCGCCACCAAGAAGGTGGACCATACCACTCAAGAGCATTTCGAAATTAAAGCTAAACAATATAATGAACTTACCCTCTAATACAAGATTTAATCACCTACAACATTTTACTCAACATTTCATCATAATAAATCCCTTTGGGCAGTAGCTAAACAACAATAACAACCATAAGAAATCAAAGCTCAAAGACTACCAATTGACGCTCATTTAACCCATTTATTAAGTCAAAATTTGACTAAAATATTGAACATGATTTCATTGAAGTTTTAAACTTAAAATCATCAACTAACTTTAGAAATACCATTATTAAGTCATTAGAAACATTTTCATGCAAGACCCATGTTTAGAGATTGAAGTTAGAAGAAGCTAGGGTTGAAACCCCATTTTGAAAATTCATTAGAAGGGACTCCTTGAATGGAAGAGAGCTCAAGAATGGATACCATACCTCACATTGAATAAATACCAATGATTTTTGATGAAGAAACTACCATCAACAGCCCTCCTAGAACTTCTTGACTTCTAGCTTCCATGGTGACTTGAGATAGTCTTCTAAGAGAGTGGGGTTTAGGGTTTTAGGAAGAAGGTCTAAAATGAGGTCTTAGGGTTTAGAACATGTTAATATATCTAATAAATCCTAAAATAAACGTCCTAGGGTCATAAAAGACTTGGGGTAAATTTACCAAACACCCCAAGCCAAGGCAGCCTCTTAACAGTTTTGCAGGCCTTAGAGACGAGACCTAACCAACGGACCGTCTATCCATCAACGGACCGTTAATGGTGTCTCATGGGTTGATACTTAGCTCCAAATGGAGCCTGTACAACCTAAATTGCAGATCCAATCAACGGACCAAGACAACGGGCCGTTGGTTGAACTACTGGCCGTCGTTTGGTCTCGTTGGTGGACACTGCCTAGGCAGTTTTGGGTCCAAGTCCTTGCCCTTCTCTAGGGCCACTTGTGGGTGCTAGGTGGGTCGTTCCCAGACTTTAAACCCCTAAAATAAGTTATCTAGGTCTTAGGAATATCCCACATCAATTTGGATTAAAACAAACACTTAAAACTCACTCAAACACATCAAGACACACAAGCGCTATATAAGGCACACCTTCCAAACGTCATGGACGTTTGACCTCCAAACTTAAAAATATTTCACACACTGCCTAAGTACATTAAAGTAACTCACTTTAAAACAAAATTAACTCAAGAAACATTCATGAGGCTCTAGTTCACCTTAGTTCGTTTTGGGGCGTTACATAAGTTTTTCATGAGTTTAGTAAAGCCAAGGTCAGTGTTCCTTTCAGATTCTTTTCATGCCTTTGTTATGTTTCGCATTCCAATTCGCATACTGGTACATTCGATTATTTGACGAATGTTGGCCTGCATCATCTTATTATATAGATACAACTAACTAGGATTAGTATTCAGCACCTTGTTGATCCAGTTGAGAACTCATAGTCAGTTAGTGAAACTCCTTGATTTCAATAGGACTCTTTTTTACTTTGCTTTTAGTATTTCAGTTCTTAGGATTATCGAGTGTCTTGTCCCCATATCCCTTCTTTTTTTAGAAGCTTCATATATATTTAATTGTTTATTTGTATTTACATTATTATTTCATATGTTAAGACTTGATTTGCCATTTTGTCCAAGTTGAATGTTGACTTTTAAACATTCTAAGTTATTTTATTAAACAATTTTGTAAGTGAATTTGATCCTTTTAATAATGCTTAGAGTCTTCTGTTGAGTATGTTAGCCAAAAAATTAATTATATTGTGGCCAGCATGGTTCTCGAGTGCTAGTCCCACCCACGGTGTACGCTTGGGGCATGACAAACTTTGTATCATAGAACAGAGTTCATGTGTCCTAGGGAGTGTATGAAGTTGTGTCTGTAGAGTCTAGTTATCGGGGTGAACCATGCCACATCTATAATTATGAGGCTACAACACCTAGGAAATGTTTTCACTTCTTCACACTCATTTCACACGTTAGAATTTTATCTCTAAAAAAGTTTCCTGATAATTTGTGCTTGCATGTGTTTTAGATAATCATTCCTCAATGAAGAGCTATCAGAGGTCGTCCTGCTAGGCATGATGTTGATAGCAAGGGGTACCCAATGCACCTGAGGTGCAACCTCAAGTAGAAGTTACCAATGCTGAATTCTAAGAAGCGATAAGGATGCTAAGTCAAGCTTTGACTAAGAGGGTTGGGAAACAAAGACTAGTCTGACAAAAAGGGGCTAAAACTTTGAGGATCCGCAAATTCTTGAGGATGAACCGTGAAAGCTTCACTAATTCGAGCACTACTGAGAATCCAGAGAACTTTATTTGGCATCTGCAAATGGCATTTGATGTCATGCACTTTGCTGATACTAAGAGGGTGGAACTAGTTGTATACCAAATGAAGAGTGTCACTAGGATGTGGTTTCATCAATAGAAGAAGAATTTAGTTGAAGATGCACAACCTACGAGTTGAGCTTGTTTTGAAGAAACCTTAAAGGCGTTTCTTTCCCCGACAACTGAAAGAGGCCAAGGTACAAGAGTTTCTTACTCTTAAGCAAGAGTCACTATGTTTTCATGAGTATGGGTTGACGTTAGCTCAACTATCTCATTTTGCTTTAGAGATCATTAAGGATGTGAGGAGTAGGATGAGTTTGTTTGTTGTTGGGTTGCCCCGTCTATCAAGCAAAGAAGACAGGGCAGCAATGCTAATTGGGAAATTGGTATATCGAGGTTAATGGTATATGCTTCGCATCTAGATGAAGAGAAGCTGAGGGACAGGGATGAGTTTATAAACAAGAAGGCGAAGATAAGGAATAAGTCCGAACAGTAGAAAACTAATGTGAACCATGCGTCCTTTCAGAAAATGCTAAAGGGACCTGCTCCATCATCTACTGGTGCACCTACACCCAAAAACTGTGTGAACCCTTTTTGTATTTATATACCTGTTGGGGAGTCTATTCTAGCTGAGCGAGTATATCATGATTTTATCATTTCAATCAATTACAAGGAAACCATGGCTGATTTATTTAAATTAGACATGGTATATTCTGATGTCATTCTTGGTGTGGACTAGATTCATGTCTATTATGTCTCCATTGATTGTCAAGTTGTTAAGTTCAAAAATTCTAACGAGCCAGTCTTAGAGTGGAAAAAGAAGTTCATCAGTGCCTGAAGGTCGTTTTATTTCGTACCTTAAGGCGAGAAAGTTCATTTTTAAGAGTTGTCTCTATCAGTTAGTCTGAGTTAATGACTCTAGTGTTGAGATACCTCCCATTCAGTCAGTTCCAATGATAAAAGATTTTCCAAAAATATTTCCTAATGATCTACCTGGAGTCCATCCTAAGAGATAAATAGACTTTGGCATAGACATTCTTTCCAATACTCATCCTATCTACATTCCTCTATATAGAATGGCACCATCAAAGTCGAAAGAGCTTAAAGAACAGTTGAAATATCTCCTTGATAAGGGCTTGATTCAACATGTGTCTCACCTTGGGGCGCTCCAGTCTTATTTGTGAGAAAAAAAGATGATTACCTTAGAAAGTTTATACATAATACTTAGTGGAACAAGGTTACCATCAAGAAATATTACCATCTTTCGAGAATTGATTAACTTTTTTATCAGCTTTAGGGTGCTTCTAATTTTCTAAAATAGACCTCAGATCTAGCTACCATCACGTGAAAGTAAGTGACTGTGATATTCCCAAGACATTATTAAGGACCGTTTTGGTCATTATGTGTTTTTGGTTATGTCATTTTGTTAATCCAATGCACACGCAACATTCATAGACCTTATGAATAGAGTATTCATCCCTGATTTAGCTATGTTTTTTATGATTTTCATTGATGACATTCTAATCTATTCGAGGAATTAGGAAGATCATGTTAGCCATCTCAAAATAGTTCTTTAGACATTTAAAGATAAGGAGTTATATGATAAGTTCTCTAAATGTGAATTTTTGTTTAAGTCTATGGTTATCTTGGGCCACATTGTTTCGAGTGATGGAATTAAAGTTGATACCCAAAAGTTAGAGGCAATGCAGAATTGGACTAGACCGACTATTCCAACTAATATTAGGAGTTTGTTTGACTTGTCTAGCAATTATAGAATATTCGTAGAGGGGTCATCATTTATTTCATCCCCTAACAAGGTTAACTTAGAAAATAGTGATGTTTCAATGGTCTGAAGCTTGAGAGAAAAAACATTCAAAAATTGAAAAAGAGGTTGACTATTGCCCCAGTAGTGACCTTACCAGAAATCACACAAGGTTTTATGTTGTAATATAATTCATCTAGAGTTTGGGTTTCATATTAATACAGAATGACAAAGTTATAGCTTATGCCTCCAAAAAGTTGAAAGTTCATAAGAAGAATTACCCAACCTATGACATTGAATTGGCTGCCGCAATATTTTCTTTGAAGATATGGTGTCATCATTTTTATGGTGTTCATGTTGATGTATTCACTGATCACAAGAGTCTTTAGTATATATTTACTCCAAAAAAGAACTTAATCTTAAAAAAAGGAGTTGGTTAGAATTACTAAAGGATTATGACGTAAGTGTTTTTTACCACCAAGGTAAGGCTAATGTTGTTTTTGATGTCTTGAGAAGGATGCCTATGGGTAGTACCACCCATGTTGAGGAAGAAAAGAGAGAGCTAGCGAAGGATGTGCATAGACTTGCACACTTAGGTATCCGACTAACGGATTCCACAGAAGCAGGAGTACTGGTAATGAATGGGGTTGAATCATTATTAGTGTCAGAAGTAGAAGAGAAGTAGGACCAAGATCCTATTTTGCCTAAATTAAATTCAAATGGTCATAAGAAAAAAATATTGGCTTTTGAACAAGAGGGAGATGGTGTACTCAGGTATCAAGGAAAATTGCGTGTACTAAGGGTGGATGAACTCCAAGAAAGGATCATGGAGGAAGCTCGTTCTCTATATTTTCTACTCATCCATATTCCACAAAGATGTATAGCGATTTGTGAGAGGTTTATTAGTGGGTTAGTATGAAGAAAGGCATCGCAGAATTTGTTGATAAGTGCCCAAATTACAAACAATTTAAAGTATAGCATCAAAGGCCCAGTGGTTTGGCTGAGAATATAGAGCTTCCGGAATAGAAGTGGGAGATGATAATCATTGACTTCATCAAAGGTTTACCAAGGTCGCGCAACATGATTCTATTTGGATGATTGTCGATAGAATGACAAAAGTAACCCATTTTTTCTGGTAAAGACTACCCATTTAGCATAAGATTATGCTAAATTGAATCTTCAAGAGGTCTTAAGACTTCATGGGGTTCCGATCTCCATTATTTCATAAAGTGGTGCGTAACTTATTGCAGAGTTTTGGAAGTCATTCCAAAAAGGATTGAGTTCAAAGGTGAACTTATGTATTGCCTTTCATCCCTAGACATATGGATAAGATATGCACACTCTTCAAACCTTAGAGGATATGTGTAGGTCTAGTGTGATTGACTCAAAGGTAATTGGGATGATCACCTGCCTTTTATTTTGTGTTCTTACAACAATAGTTACTACTCTAGAATCCAAATGGCTCCTGATGAAGCTCTTTATGGGAGAAGATGCAGATCTCTTATTGGATGGTTAGAAGTTGGTGAAGCAGGGTTTATAGGACCAGATTTAGTTCATCAAGCTATGGAGAAGGCGTCAGAAATCCTACACTGATTTTAGGAGAAGGGATTTAAAGTTTGAATTAGATGATTGGGTATACTTAAAATTTTGACCCTTGAAGGGTGTCGTAAGATTTGGTAAGAAGGGGAAGCTTAGTCTCTAGTATATTGGCCCTTAAAGAATATAAAAAAGGGGGTAGGTAATGTAGTTTATGAGTTGGAGCTACCACAAGACTTAGCACTGGTTCATTCGGTTTTCACGTCCCCGTGTTTAAAAAGTGCATGGACGATCCTTTATTGATCATACCAACTAAAGACATTGGGATCAAGGATAGCTTATCTTCGTAAGAGATTCCTGTTCAGATTCTAGATCACTAAGTTTGCAAGTTGAGAACAAAAGAGGTAGCATTAGCCAAAGTCCTTTGGAGGAACCAATATGTTGAGGAAGCTACTTGGAAAGCGGAGGAGGATATGACGAAGATATATCCACATCTCTTCAAATCCGGAGAAATTTTAGACCAAGCTACTAATTCTCTTTTTAGTACTCTATAATTTATATACTTGATGTGTTAAATTTGATTGTTGGATCTTTGAATTTAATGATTAATATTGAACCATTATCCTAGTAAGAATAATCTCATTCGAGGATGAATGTTCCCTCGGGGAAATATTGTAACATGTCGCAAATGGAAATAACTAGGAAGAAGTTAAAGTATTGGAAATTGCCATTTTTGGAAAGAATATTAAAATCAGGAAATTTTTAAAATATGTTATGTTGAGTTTTTGGTCAACTTCAAATGACCATAACTCCTAGCACAGGATGAGATATGTGTGTTTACAGATATTGTAGGAAATAACTCTGAATAATCTTTCCAATGACGCGGAGTTTGCGCAATTCTGAGTTCGTATGAGTGAGATATGTCCATTGCAAGATGGGTTGTTCAAATAAGTAAATGTCCAATCCGGACTTTTGAATGGTGTTTTAGTCTTTTCCATACCCTATTATTTTAATTCGTTTTAGTGAATTAATAAAGGGAAAACCCTGAATTGTTTTAGTTTGTGCAATTGGAAATTAACATTACTTTTCTAGAGAGGAGAACACAAGAGAAAGGAAAAGAGGAAACGAAAGATTCGTCGTTTCGAAAGGAATTGATTGTGTGTTTCATCAAGGATTTGATTCTACAAGGTATGTGATACTTTCATAATGTCGGGTTTGTTCACCCATGTTCCAAGCATTTACGATTCAGTGTGAATTCTTTCTAAAAAGATTGGAATTTCAATGTTATCAATAGTCGTTCTTGAATTGCTTTCATTCTTATATACGAATTGACATTAGGGAGTTTGTTGATATTAAAGTGTTGTTTTCTTGAGTTGTTTGAGTTATATTTTGTATATATGCCTTGTATATCTGAATCTAACGTGAATTAGAATGAAAAGGAATCAGAATTAATCGATTTAAGATCAGAAAATGAGACCAAAAGTTCATTAGTTTTTGCTCATGTCTCCATGAATCATGTAGCCATCATGGGAAGTAAGGTATCATACTTTTTACATGACTTCTTAAGTTTCATTTTACATAGACTAGTGGATAAACTTAATTAAGGCGTTCTATACCACGACAAAGTGTAGCAGTGTGGGCAAGGCGCTATATCACCACTCAGGCTCATAGTGGTGGTTGTCGGTTAGAGAATCTCCCACCGAAACTATATTACTTTATTATATGAGTAACGTTGAGCTTGTTATTGCATTTCCTTTAACGGACTAAGTTGCTTTCTGATCTATTATAAAGCTTTCTATATACTAATATGTTTTATTTCTTTATATTGAGTTAAGTTGTTCATGA
This sequence comes from Solanum sitiens, assembly GCA_016801875.1. Taxonomy (NCBI): domain Eukaryota; kingdom Viridiplantae; phylum Streptophyta; class Magnoliopsida; order Solanales; family Solanaceae; genus Solanum; species Solanum sitiens. The sequence continues at coordinate 1,028,874 of JABWTJ010000463.1, read as the reverse complement.
GTTGAGTAAAACCAAGGTAAGTGCTCTTTTCATATTCTTTTCAAGCCTATGTTGTGTTTAGCATTTCAATCGCATACGCGTACATTCAGATGTAAGGTGGCCCGCATCGTCTTATGATGAAGACATAGGTAACTAGGATCAACATTCAGCGCCTCGTCGATCCAGTTGAGCACTCAGAGTTAGTTGGTGAGCCTTCTTGCTTTCCCGATGACTCTTTTTTACTTTTCTTTTAGCATTTCAGTTGTTAGGATGACCGGGGGTCTTTTATTGACATCCCTCCTTGTTTTAGAGGATTAATAGACAGTTAATAGTTCAGTTATCTTTTCATTATCATTTCATATGTTAATATTTGAGGTTGTATTTTCGCCAAGATGAATGTTAACTTTTAAACATTTTATTAAAATATTGCATAAGTTCATTTGATCATTGTAATAATGTTTACAGTCTTTAGCTGAGTAAGTAAGTCAGGACAAGAGTTCGATTGGAGTCATCAATGGTTTTCGAGTGCCAGTCACTCGCAGGGTGTAGGCTAGGGGTGTGAGAAATTATCTTTGGATATGTTTTCCAGATGATTTCTTTTGAAACCTTTACGAAATACTACATAGGTAGTTGGGTGATAAGTGCACACATTATCACATTTTAAGAGTCAATTATGGGCATTTAGGGGCCGATTTATAGGATTTAGGTGATGTTCTCAGTTTTCATGTTTGTTAGCCATAAATATTTTTATGATACAGCCTTAAGATGATTTTTTTTCGAAACATTTTACAGAACCCTTAGTAAGAAGTTGGAGAGCAGTATGTAGAATCTAATAATTTGAGTGCATCTTGTTCATTTAGGGGAAAATTTATAAAACGTTAGGCCATTTTCTCATATTCTTTTTCATTTGTGTCAGTAAGCCCAAGAATATTTTGTAATTAAATAACGAGCTTGATACCAAATTTTTAAGCAAGACAAAATATTCTATTTATAAATTCAAATTAGTCATGTTCAATTAAAAGATGACAAATTGAATATCTAAATGTAATATTTGTACAATTTTAACAAGTTAATTACGTATTAAGCCAAAAAAGAACCTCTATATATTTGATAAAGCAATTAGGGTTGTTTAATGGATGGATCAATTAGATAATTCAGTTAATAGTTTGGCTTTTCAGATATCGGTTTTTAAATTTATTAATATTCTAGCTCACCTATAAGACATTGGTTGGTTAGGTAAAAGATTAGAAGTTATCGAACAATTATCAGGCGGTGTATTGGTTAACCTCTAAATTCAATGATATATTTTTTCTATGAACGCACCTTACAAAAAGGATGGATTTTAACTAGTTTTTTTTAATTGGTTGTTGCACTGTCCGTGCCTACATGGCGCCACTACAAATCAGGATTTCCTTCTAATTTATTTTGTTTCCCAAACTAGCCTTGTACTTTCATGAAAAGTTGCGACTTTTATGAAGAGTTGCGCCTTTTATGAAAAGTTATGACTTTTATGAAACATTGTGACCTGTCTGATAAGACACAATAAGAATTTACTCACACTATCTTTTGTTATCAATAAATTCAGCTATTTCCTCTTATTTTAAAATGACGAAAATATGAACTTCTTCTTCTTTCTTCTGGACAGTTTAATAATTGTGTACTTTGCTCTTGTTGGATGACTCATTAACACCATTTTTTATATCAATTCACTGGTTAATAGAATTTTTCTTTCCTGAGAAAACTTATTTTTTTAAATCTCGGGTACAAGGGGGAATAATTTCCTTAAGGGACACTTTGCATTTGTGGGCTCAATTTTTTCTATTATGCTTCAATCTATTTTACAAATCATGGTATGTTTTTACAGTCATTATACTATTAATTATTATTTTTGAGTACATGCTTTAAATTTTATTGTTTATGTATCTTCAATATTATTATTATAAACATTTGTTAGTACATATTAAATAAACATTAATTTAGTATTCAAGAAAGTTTTCTCTATTGGAATTGTTGATGTTACGATAAAAAATCTAATAAATCTCTAAGTTGTTCATCAACAACGTCATTTCTTCACATACAAGGATGAGATTTTATGTTAGAAATCCTATGAGGGTTCGTAAATTTTCATGCCTATATATTTTTTAAGTTGTTGTTATCTAATTTTTACTAAACTTTACCATTGGATATTATAAGTACTTTAAGATTGAAAGTTGATTGAAGTGTTAATCAATTTTCTGAGGTATGTAATTTTAAAATGGGGAAAAGGTATAGATTCCCCTTTGAACTTGTACCGAGCAGTCAGTTACATGCTTAAACTACCATGACGACCTATTACACACCTCTGTTATTTGAAAGTGTATTTATTTACCCCCTAAAGCTGACATGACAATATAAAAATTATTAAAAAAAGTCATGTGCGTCAGAGCGCCAGATAATTATTAAAATAAAATAATAAATTAAAAATCAAAACATTTCTTAAATCCCACCCCCAGATCTCTTTTTCTTCACACCCCACCCTCCTCATGTTCTTCACACCCCATTGAGCTTAAAATAACCAATAAAAAGAAACAACCAAGAAATAAACTATTTCAAAATGGAGTTAAATTTTGGAAGGTTTCAATCGGTGGGGCTTTGGCGGACGTTTTTGATTATTGCGTTATCAATTGAAAATGGGAAAAAACTTATTTTTGTATTATCTCTATTTTTTAAGAAAACTCCATGAAGAATATGGAAAAAAAATAAAGAATATATGCCCAAATCTGAAAAATCTGAAAAATATTTATAACTACAAGCGGCAAATTACAGTGATAGTTTAGTTTCCATGGCCAATCAATGGAAGAAGTTGAAGCAACCTTCTTGTGGGTACATTTTTGAATGGAAGAATTCCTTCACTCCAGAATCTACTCCATATTGCTGCTAATTTCCTTGGTGGGCATTGCTAAAAGTTTCTTGTTAACCATTTGCAATGAAGAAGATAGAATTATTAGAAAGTTTTAATAATTGATTAGGAATTAATTAGTATAAAATATAATTAATAAGATGAAAATTAATTAATAAGCACAAGAAATTAAAAATATATATAATTTCTGACATGGGAATGACGTATCGCTAATGTGGCAGCGAGTGTAATACACCACATGCTATAGAGTGGTGTTGCACATAGGAGGGTGGTATTAAATTCATTTTTAAATAGTAAAGTGTGTAATAGGTTGTTATGATAGATGAAGCGTGTACTGTCTTTTTGAGATAAGTTTAAGGGGGGATGTATGAGTTTTCCCGTTTGAAACATGATAACTTTTCTGGTTAGAATAATTTATTATCATCATTGGATATGTCATAATTTAATCCCTTTAATGTATGTTTTTTCTCATTTTTTGTTGTCTCCTCAAATGTATTGATTATTTATCATTTGGTGCGTATATGATCTCACTTGGACAAAGCTTTCGACCTTTTAATCTTTTTCTTTTTTTTTTCCTTCTCATTCGGCTCTACTAAATATTTTTGGTGTGAGTTATGACTATTTTAAGCAAGCTTAATTTGAAGAATATGAAACAAAATCTTCTCTAAATAAAAGTAACATATTATAAGCTACAAAAGATATGGCTATTAACATAGATTGATTGTCCTTTATGTGCCAAGTCATTTTTAAGCATTCGAGTTATCTAGGTTAGACTTATTTTTAATTTGTTTAATGTTCAACAATAGTTCTTTAACATGAGTCTAGAATCAAACATTTTAATCTACTTGTACTTTCATAGTGCAACAACTATACATGCATATTTATGAAAAAATCGTAAAGTTTCATTGATGAAGCATCTAGAAGGGCATTCAGAGCAGCAGTTTCATGAAGAATGAATTTCTAACAGGGTCAACAATATTATTTTGCTGTTGTTTCAAATTTATTTTTCTCCTTCTATAAATTTTGTTAGAGTAACAAAGTAACAATAACGAAAAGTGGTGAACGTTTGACCTCAACCAAGTAGATTATTTCTAAAAGAATTTATTTATGTTGTTGTGGTGTACATTTTTGACGATCTTAACATAGTATTAAAAACTTTAATATAATTTATTTTAAACGAGGAGTTATTCTAACCATGACATTATCAGTTCTATTTTTTTCATGTATAAAAAAATATAAAGAAATATGTTTCATCGCTACATAATCACATCACCCACTTATAACAAGACAATTATATAATCAAACATATATTATGATAAATTATGTAAAAGATAAAAATGGTTAGACATCAAGATATTTTTATTCCTTCTATATATATTTAAAATTTTTGAGAAATGTGATAATGTCAAATCATTTAATTTTTGTTGAAATGTAGTTAAAACCTACTAAAATTTACTCTTTTTTTTCTCTTATAACAGTCTATTATTGGAAAGGTTGTTCAAAAGCTTAGAAACATTATTTATGCCTGCACGAAGCGCTTGTATATTACCTAGTCGTTACATATTATGGTAAAATATTAGATGAGGCTAATATACCTAGAATAAAAATGTAATTATGGTAATTCTTAATGAGTTAAAGGTTTATCCAATAAGGAAATTGAATAATCTATCAGCACATCGGTAAGCCGTTAATAATAATATTTTAATCCATTCTACAACCATTTATTGTATAACCCAATACCAATAAGCCAAAAACCAATTTTTCGATAGGCTTATCGGTTACTATTCAGTTTTGAATACCCCCAAAAGCATGGAAGGAAACCATGATACCAAAAAGTTCTTACACCATATGTCCAACTAAGCGCATAAATCCAAATATTATAATTCCAACACAATAATGAAAAACTGATATTTGTAATTCTTAGAGAAACCTAAGGTAGAATATCAACTTGAAGGTACAAACTCTTTACTTTTAAAAAGGAAATTATTTACATGCATGTAGATGCTATAGGCCGATACTGATGAAAAGATATGCACGCACGTAATATTAAGAAAAAAAGAAACTCAAGTAAGACATTTTAAATTCCTATATTATAATTCCCACACAATAATCCAGTATAACTTGCTTACAAACACAACGATCCCTTGCGTTTTTAGGCTCCATTTCAATAAAGGAATTGATAATGTGGGTAAATCAAACATCGATGAAAAATAAGCAAAACTTATAAACAATCTTCATTTCTAGAAGGTGGAGTTTCTCGAACTGTGAAATTTCTACCTCTATGTTCTCAACACCTTTTAAAGTTATTCTTCAACATCTACAATCGAATATCAAACACACATCTTTTCGTTTCCAAAACAAGTTACAACCTTGTGGCCTTCGTTGTTCCACCACACTTCAAAAATACAGTCATCGCTGTTGTAAGTTTTTAAAATTTTACCCTCCTTCACTAACCATATATTCATTCATTTATCCAATAAACCACTTTTCATGTATTCACCGTTAGGACTAAATGTAACAGAGTAAACCACTTCCTTGGATTCAAAATGGGAGAGAACCTACTAAGTAAAAAAATAAGAACATTGAATAAGAACGATAAAATTACTTATTCTCACTTCACCCCCCCACCCCACCCCACCCCACATCCCCACCCCACCCAAATAAAAAGACTAGCTATATAGGTTATCGATAGTTCAATTGAATACGAGTAAACAAACAACATAATACTTGAGCCTATAATTGATATTTAAAAAGTATGATTTTATTAAGAGACCTATTTTTATCTCTTGTGTCCAAGTAGACATAATGTGTTCCTGTTCATCTCTTGTACCGATTTATTAAACTTTGGTTACTTCGTGTTTCTGCAAAGTTTTATCAGAATCAATAATTTTATTTTTTCAAATGCAGATTGGCAACAATGAAGCACTACACAATACACAATAAACAAACTACTCCCTCCGTCCGGAATTGTTTGTCATGGTTTCAATTTTTAGAGTCAAACTATAACAATTTTGACTAATATTTTAAGATGTATCTTTTCATCCTATTAATATGCAAAAAATTGTAATTTATAGTACTTTTCATATAGTTTTAGAATATCTAATTTTTTTGCTTAAAATATCAAATTAATGTGATCCAATTTACCTTTGAAAATTAGTCAAATTAACTTTCGGTAAGTGCAACATGACAAACAATTCCACACGGAGGGAGTAATAAGCTAAAAGAAATAAAATGTGAGGTGTAATTCAGTAAATTAGCACACACCAAAAAATCCATTTGTTGGACAACAAAAGTGAAATTATATTTCTCTTTTATTTTACTCGCAAGCAGATTATGGTAAGATTGAAATCATGCCATATGCATTGCAACCTGAACAGCGGAAGCATTGAAGACTATTAGTAATACATGTGAACACAACAAAGGCAATTAGCATAAGCCTTTGCGTTTAAAATTACACTAAGTTTGTAAATAAAAAGTGTACTAACTCTTATGATCGCTTCTTGAAGGTTGAGAGTATTACTATGCTGCTGAGTCCTCAAAGAATGATAGTATCTCAAAGAAAAGAAAAAGAATTGAATCATTCGATGGGATGAATGACTTATGGGAACAATTGAACAAATTGATAACAAAAGGTTAATTCTTAGACAATTCCAAGGATCACTTCCAAATTTCATCATTATTATTAAACTAATCAATCTTTATAATTATGAAATGATGCAACAATAATAATGATGATGATGAAGACAATGTTCCTTCGCCAAAATATAAGGAACACAAAGTTAGCAAATAAAAAGTTCATAAAAAATTAGATGTTGTTCAAGCTATACAAGAACCATCAAGTAGTAATAATAGGAATACTGATAAAGGAAAAGGGGATAAAGGACGACATGGAAGAAACAAAAAAGAAAAAAAGGTTGTTCTCCTCGACCTCCTCTTTTTGTCTGCAGTGGTGATTGTGATGGTGGTTGTGGAGGAACAAATATTCATATGGAACAAGTTCAAATTACTTTTGAGTCAGAATGAGGTACAAGCAGTGGTAGTACAAGAGTAGTGAATCAAAGAGTTCATCCACTTCTCTTGTACTACCATTGTTTGTACCTTATGTTGTCTCAGTAGTAACTTTAACTTGTGATGCATTAATATGTGTTCCACCACCACCACTATCATAATCACCACAACGGACAACGATAGGAGGAGGAGGAAGTGGATTATTTTTTTCATTTTTCATTCTTCTACGTCATTCCTTTTTCCATTTTCCTTAATCAGTATTATTATACTACTACTTAATGGTGTTTCTATAGCTTGAACAACATCTAATTTTTTGTAGAATTGTTGTTTGCTAACTTTGTGTTACTTAACTTTTGGAGAAGTAACATTCTCATCATATTCTTATTCATTATAATCGTCATCCTAATTTTCATAGTAACCAAGATTTATTTGTGGAGAACTGTTGATGAACTTTGTAACTGGAACTTTGGAATCATCTAATGTGTCAACTTTTGTTACCAATTTGTTCAATGGTTTCCATCAGTCATTGGTTCCATGCAATGGTTCAATACTTTTTTTTCTTTAAGATACTATCTTTCTTTGATGAATCAGCAGCATAAGAATATTATCAACCTTTAACAAGTGATCATAAGAGTTAGTACACTTTTCATTTACGAACTTAGTGTAATTTTAGACGCAAAGGTTTATGTTAATTGTCTTTGTTGTGTTTAAATGTATCACTACTAGTCTTCCATTCTTCTGTTTTTTACCTTGTAATGTAGATGGCAATCTCAACTATAATACCCTGCACGAAAAATAAACTAGACATAGACAATTTTACTTAAGCCATCCAGAAAATGGATTTTTGGTGTATTTTGATTTAATGTATTACACCTAACCTTTTATTTTTTTTAGCTTGTTGGTTTTGTTCTATTTTCTATATGTGTGGTACTTCATTTGACTCTACCATCAAGCTATGGGATGTTGAACAATGGTGTCTTCTTCACAGCATGAATGGACAGAGATAAGGGATGTGATCTCATTATGTCTACTTGGACATAAGAAATAAAAATAGGGACTCTTGATAAAATTATACTTTTTAACTATCAAATACAGGCTCAAGTATTATGTGGTTTGTTTACTCGTATTTAATTGAACTATCGATGACCTATATACATATTCCTTCTATTTGGGTAATGATGTTAGCGGAGGGGAGTGAGAATAAGTTAATTGTGTTGCTCTTGGTGAATGTTTTACTTATTACTAAGTAGGTTCTATTCAATTTTGAATCTGAGGAAGTTGTTTACTCTATTGCATTTAGAACGAATGGTAAATACATGGAAAGTGGTTTATTGATAAATACATGAGTATATGGTCAGTGAAAAATTGTTAAAACTTACAATGGCGATGATAATATTTTTGAAGTGTGTTAGAACATTGTAGGCAACAAGGTTGTAACTTTTTTTGCAAACAAAAAGTTTTGTGTGCTTAATATTCGATTGTAGGGGTTGAAAAATAACTTTAAAAGGTCTTGGGAACATAGAGGCAAGAATTCACAATTTGAGAAACTCTAGCTTGTAGAAATGCCAATTGTAGATAAAAATTTTTATTTGTCATATATGTTCAATTTACCAACATTCTCAATTCCTTGCTTGAAATGTAGCACAAAAACCTTAGGAATCTTTGGTTTGCAATTAAGTTATACTGGTTTATTGTGTGGAAATTATAATATAGGGATTGGAATATCTTACTTGAGTTTCTTTTTATTTTTAATATTAGGTACATGCACATCTTTTCATCATTTTTTTTGCATAAAACATCTACATGCATGTAGATAATCTTATTTTTAAAAGTACAAAGTTTGTACCTTAAAGTTGATATTCTACCTTAGGTTTCTCTTAAATTAACAATATCAATTATTCATTATTGTGTTGGAATTATAACATTTAGATTTATGCACGTATTTGAACATGTGATATAAAAAAAATTGGTATCATTCTTTGCTTCCTTTTTTTTAGGGGTGTTCAAAATCGAATAGTAACCGATACGTAAACCACAAAGTTGACTAACATAGTGTAATTTTAGAAAAATAAGAAATACTTTTAGTTGATCTCGGCAAAACAAAGAAAAAGAAGAAACACACTACATAGTGGCAACAAACACTTATTTAAACCTTCTTAAACTCCAAAGAGTCCACTGACCCTTACTTCTTTCCTCCGCGGATGTGGGAGGCCATCCTAACAATAAGGTCTTCCTTGTATCGGGAAATGGTTCTTCCCTTTATTTTAAGGCTTAAATTTGGTTAAAGAGTTGTTGAATGCGTTGTTCCACCAACTCCGGAAAATGAGCAGGCACATGCTCTAAAAAAGCATGAAGTGTTTGCTGACGTTCACACCATTAATTTTCAACATCTAGAATTCTTTGATTAACTTGAGAAAGTATTTAGAACTCAAATCATGGGGATTTAAATACATTGGTGATTTAAGTGCGCCTTTGACAATTGTGTGCCAGAAAAAACATCAGAGGAAAGTCATCCCCAACGAACTCAAGGTTGTTAACGAGTGAACAATAAAGTGAGTGAAATGTCAATTCGAAGTTGGGTTGTTCAAAAAAGGAAATGTTCAATTCAAATTTTTGAAGGGTGTTTTGGTTTTTTCCTTACCCTGTTATTTTAATTTATTTTAGTAGATTAATTGAGGTACAAAATTGAATTGGTTCGGTTTGTGCAATTGGATATTAACGCTAGGGTTATAGAGAGGAGAATGCAAGAGAAAGGAAAATCAAGATTCGTCATTTCGAAAGGAATTGATTGCGGGTTAACTAAGGATTTGTTCATGCAAGGTATGTGAGACTTTCATAACGTTGGGCTTGTTCACCCACGTGCCAAGCATGTTTGAGTCAACGTGAATTCGTTCTAAAAAGATTGGAATTTGAAAGTTTTTTATAGTCGTTCTTAAATTGAATTCGTTCATGAATACGAGCTGAGATTAAGGAGTTTATTGATATAAAGTGTCGTTTCTTTAAATTGTTTGAGTTAGATTTTGTCTATATGCCTTGGGTATTTGGTTCTAAAGCAAATTTGAGAAAAGGAATCAGAATTAATCAATTTCAAATCAGAAAACAAGACCAAAAGTTAATTGGTTTTTGGATGAAGGAACAACTTGTGCGACGCGCTCCAGAGCGCCAGGCAGGCTCGGACGGCACATTTGGAGTGTGCCAATTTGGAACCCCTGTAAGTAAGGGCTAGCGCGACGCGCCCAAGATGCACCCAAATTGTCATTTTCACCACATTTTCGTCATTCAGTCCATTTAAGCCCTTCTAAAGTGTACTTACACTTTCCATTGATTCTAACTACTCTAAATGACTTCTAAACACCTACAAGTCATCCAGAAACATGAATCATAACCTTGAATTCATAAATTCAAATTCAAGGAAAGTTAAAGAGTCAAGTCTTGGAAGCTTTTAAAGTCTTTCACAAATTTTTTAGCATTGTTTTAAGACTTAAGTTTCAAGTTAAGCAAAGAGTAAAGAGTTGAATTCATTTCTCCAAAAGTTATAAGGGAACTAAGTATTCCCAAAAGTTTAACAATATTTCACATTTGAACAAGAAAGGGAAACACTAATTTCAACGAGAGCTTTGAAGCTAATGTTTTGAGTAATTATCTCAAACAAAAGAAAGATGTTTTGTTTTAAACCAAACGAGCTAAGTATATTTCGGGAGTAGTATTGAGCACCGTTATGGGGATGCGAGTTCATTTTAACTTAAGTCTCCATAAACCATGTACCAGTCATGGGTAGTAAAGTATCATACTTTATAGATGACTCCTTAAGTTGCTTTTTAGCATAGACTAATGGATTCACTTAGGTAAGGCAATCTATATGATGGCAAAGTATTGGATAGTTCTGGCAGCGTTGGCAAGACATTGTATCTCAACTTAAGCTCATAGTGGTGTTTGTCGGTTAGAGAATCTCCCACATAAACTATATTACTTTATTATAGGAGTAAAGTTGAGTTTGTTATTGCATTAACTTTAACGAACTAAGTTGCTTTCTAATGTTTAATAAAGTTTTCTATATATTGCATGTGTTTTATTGTTTCATATTGAATTAAGTTGTTCATGAGTTGAGTAAAGTTAAGGTAGTTGTTCCTTTAAAAAAAAATCAAGCCTATGTTGCACTTAGCATTTCATCTTGCATACTCGTATGTTCGATGTACTGATGTCAGTTGGCGTGCATCGTCTTATGATGAAGATATAGGTAACCAGGATCAACATCCAACACCTCGTTGATCTAGTTGAGCCCTCAGAGTCGGTTGGTCAGTCTCCTTTCTTTCCGGAGGACTCCTTTTTACTTTGAATTTAGCATTTATGTTATTAGGATAATTGGGGTTCTTGTCCCGTCATGACTCATAGTTTTATATGCTTCATAGATAGTTAGTAGTTCAATTGTCTTTACATTATCCTTTCATATTTTAAGACTTGAGTTGCCAAGTTGAATGTTTACTTTTAAACATTCTAAGTTATTTTATTAAACAATTGAGTAAGTGCATTTGATCATTGTAATAATGCTTAGAGTCTTCCGTTGAGTAAGTAAGTCAGGCCAAGGGTTTGCTTGGGGTCAAGAATGTTTCTCGAAAGTCAGTACTGCCAGGGTGTAGGCTTGGGTGTGAAAAAATTCTTTTTGATATGGCTTCCAGATGATTTCTTTGTGAAACCTTTACGAAACACTACAGAGGGAGTTGGGTGATAAGTACTTACATTCTCACATTTTTGAGAGTCTATTATGGGCATTTAGGGACCTATTTATAGCATCTAGGTGAATTTCTAATTTTTCGTGATTTTTAGTCATAAATATTTTGTAACATCTCACAGTCTTAATAGCTAATAATAATCTTAGAAACTAAAAATATTCATTTTTAGAAAGAAAGGGAAAAATCAGGAAAATTTACTAAGAAAAGAAAGTGACTTTTGGTCATTTTCAATCAGTCATAACTTTTAGCTCACGATAAGTTAGAGATAGTTCTTGATATGGTTGGAAATTCTTTGGAGATATCTTTCACACGCCGTTGAGTTTGTGCTTTTTTGATATAGTATAAGGGAGATATGCCTACCGGATGTTTGGGTGTTGAAGTAAGGAAAGTCTCAATCTGGATTTATGGAAGGGCAAACTAGTATTTCACCAATTAATTTCCTATTTCATTTTAGGGTTTATTGGGGTAAAAACTAAGGTTAGTTCACTTTTGGAAAAATCAAAATCACGCTTAGTGCTTGGAGACAAAAGAAAAGAAGAATGAAAGGCAGAAAAGTCAAGAATTTGCCAAGAACGATAAGGTTTACGAGTGGATTTCATCGGGGGTGATCCCTATCAAGGTATGTGAGATCTTTTCGTGTTGGGTTAGTTCATCCACACACCAAATTTTTTAAATTCAGTGATTTTGAGTAGATTGAATGAGAAAAAGTTAAGTTCTTGAAGAACGTTGTTCAGTTCTGGTTGTTTTAGTTATTGCATGCCTAGTGTTGATTTGATTCGTACTTATGGGTTGTTTTTCGAGTCAAATCTATTGGATATTGAGGTTACTAATGACCCTAAGTGTTTGAAGGAGGAACCATGGAAGTTTAGAGTGTTGAGAGATGAAAGCATAGGAGTAAAGTCAAGAACGTCTGTCCGTAGATCCATGGGGTGCCACTCCACCCATAGCCTCACTAGAAAATCTCTGTTTGTAGGGCCTTGGGACGCCAAGCAAGCAAGAGTGCCCCAGATTGGCCTCTGAAGTTTGGGGCCTGGTGCCCCATGCCTCTGAGAGCGCCAAGGACGTTACTTCTCTCCATTCTTTCCCGACCTCCTTTTCTTACTAATTCCTAAGTGATCTACCTACGATTCCTAATTGATTCTAACACTCTAAGGTACATCTAAGCATCATGAGATCATGAACCTTGAATCCATAATCTAATTCAATGAAAGTTAAAATCAAAGTCAAAGAAGTTAAGAGTTAAGTCTAAAAGATAACAAGTAAGTCAAAGCAAAGTTTCTTAAAGTTTTAATAGTCTTTATTAAATGTTTTAACTTCATTTTAGGACTAAAGATTCAAGTTATGTAAAGATTAAAGAGTTGATGTTCTTCCTTCAAAGAAATATAAGGTATTCCCTAAGAATTGATGTAAAGCTCAAGTTTCAAGTTAAGCTAAGAGTTAAGAGTTGAGTTAACTTCTTAAAAAGCTATAGGGAACTAAGTATTACCAAAGAATTCATAAATGTTTGCACATTTAAAAATAAGAGGAAACTGATATTTTCAAAAAAAAATTGAGAAACAAGAGGGAACATCGATTCCAAGAGAGCTTTTCAAGCAAGTGTTGAGCAATGATCTAAACCTAAGGAAAGTAGTTGTTTTAAAAACACACGAGCTAAGTATATTTTTGGGAGTAGTATTGAGCACGGATATATAGATGCGAGTTCATAATAATTCAAGTCTCCATAAACCATGTAGACATCATGGGTATTAATGGGTAATACTTTTTAAATGATCATATAAGTTAAGCTTGTGGATCCACTAAATTAACTAGTTCTTTGCGATGGAAAAGTATAGGACAGTTCTAGTAGCGTAGGCAAGACGTTGTTTCACCACTTAGGCTTACAGTGGTGGTTGTCGATTATAGAATCTCTACAAAAACTATATAACTTCATATATATGTAAATTTGACTTTGTTATTGCAATTTCTTTAACGAACTAAGTGTTTTCATTGTTTTACAAGCTTTTATATATTGAATGTATTTTATTGCTTTATGTTAAGTCAAGTTACTCATGAGTTGAGCAGAGCCAATGGAAGTGTTCCTTCTTACTCTTTTTCAAGATTACATTGTTGTTAGCATTCCAACTTGCATACTCGTACATTTTCAATGTAGTGAAGCGGGATCAACATCATCCGGCTCCTCGTTGATCCAGCAGAGCACTCGGAGTTAGTGGTGAGCCTCCTTGCATTCCGGAGGACACATTTATTCACGTTTCAATCTTTCTATTATAGGATGTTTTCGGGTCTGTCTCAACATCAATCTTAGTATTATAGAGGCTTCATAGACAGTCAGATAGTTTAATTTTGAGTCTCTTCTTTGTATTGCAGATTTTTTGCTATGAGACTTAAATGTCATTTTTGCCAAGTTATTTGCTTTAGTTTATATTATGAGATTGAGTTCTTTTATTGAGTTAAGTCTTCCGCTGAGTTAAGTAAGTCATGTCAAGGGTCCGCTCAAGGCCATCAATGGTCATTGAGTGTCGCCCACGTCGACGGTGTAGGCTGGGGCATGACATATTTTGATGGTATAGCTTCAAGATGGTTTCTTTTTGAAACCTTTACAGAACCCTTAGTAATTAGTTAGGGAGAGATACGTACAATCTACCAATTTTAGAGTGCATTTTTGTCATTTAGGGGCCAAATTATAAGAATTAGTTGATTTTCTTATTTTTTTCATGTGTGTTAGTAAGCCCAAGAATATTATGTCATTAAATAAGGAGCTTGATACCAACTACTTAAACAAGTCAAAATATTCTCTTTAGATATTCAAATTAGGATTGTTCAATTGAAACATAACTTAGATTAAATGTTTATATGTAATAGTTTGACAATTTTAACAAGTTAATTATGTATCAAGCCGAAAAATAACCTCTATATATTTGATAAAGCAACTAAGGTTGTTTATCACATGGATCAGGTACAGAATTTCGCTTAATGGCTTTTCGAATATTGGTTTTTAAATTTATTAATATGCTAGCTCATCTATAAGATATTGGTTGGTTTGGTAATGGATTAGCAATTATCAGACACTTATCAGGCGATGTATTGGTTAACCTCTAATTTTTATGATATCGTTTTTTCAATGAACGCATCTTACAAAAATGATGACTTTTAACCAGTTTTTTTTAACTAGTTGTCACATTTTCATATTCCATTTGAAGCATCATTGTCATTGACTCGATAAGTAGTTGCATACTTTTCATGTACATATTCTCAGTGATTTTATGAGTTTTTTTTTTACTTGCTCTCTATTATTTAAAGAAAAATAGATAGCAATACAAAAGTAAAAGGTTTTCATGGCCTACGTGGCGCAACCACAAATCGAGATTCACTTTTAATTTATATTTTTTCCAGAACTAGTGTTGCACTTTTGCGAAAAAGTTGTGACATTTATCCAATGAGGTCTGAAGAGCGTGGTGTATACGCAAACCTAAAGTAAAACATATCAAAGCATCTAATAGAAACAAAACATCAAAATCTCCATAAAAATAGTTCAAAAAAAGAAGAAAATTGAATTACCGAATTCAAGTAGGAGAAAATCATATGGTGAAGAAGTCAGTGAATTGACAACGGCTAAGAGAAACAGATAAAGAGGTCAAAGGATTTCTCCTACCTCTGGTATATATATAGAGGAAATATATGGTAAGTGAGAATTTTGGAAAAACAAGTAATTATATGGAAGACTAGAATTATAAATATTTTAATTCCAAAAGACGTTTTGAATGAAGTATTGAATGACAATTGTATCCTCAAGCTATTTCAAAGAGTTTAAAGATTAAATTTACCTAATATGAGAAGATTCAGAATTTAAACTAGATGTTTAAATTTGATAGTATAGAACAATTTCTTTAATATACTTGAGTTCACTTTATTGGTTTTTGTAGGTTTCGAAGTTAGAAGATATAAATCATATTGTATAATTAGATATTTTTAAACCTATACCATAATTTTATTAGTACACATTGTTTTTTCATGTTCGTTTTGATTTTTTAGTGTTTTAGGTCTTTAAGTTGTTACAATACCAAAACGCTTATTTTTTAGAAGTTAAAATTTTTGACAACCTTAACCCTAATTTTTTAAGTATGTATTTTTTTTAAAAAAAATCATCATGTTGGCATACATATATAATGTCTAACCTAAACACTGGGTTTTTTTCAAGTGTATTTTATTTGTATTCATTTCTCAAAGATTTATTTTGTCAGTTATTTCTCGTTAGTATTATTCATATATTTTTTGGTTAGTTTGAAATTTGAACCTTTTTTTGCTTATTAAGTTATGAATCTTAATTCTTATATGACTTATTTAAAACAATTTCTTCTCTAGGGGATTTTTAAGTCCTTTTAAAATGACTTTAATTATAAAAGTTGGGCTTTTAAAGTTCTTTTTTTAGGGAAAGGGATAAAAAACCTATTATGCACTAAAAATCAAATGCATTTACCTTTAGGGAATATTCAGTCTTTTTTTGGGAGACCTCAGCTAGGAGATCTGTGACTTGGAGTTCAAGGGTGAATCAATTCGTTCAGGCTACTATGAATTCATCTAGGATTTTGGTCCATTTCATTCGGACATAGACCTTATAGACTCTTTACATGTTTAGTTATTGCACCCCCTTATACTACACCATTTAGTTAGAATTTTTGGTACAATGACTTTTGAATTTTCGCTTGGTTATGTTTGTTTTTGATAAATTACTATGTTTATGGGAACTAGGATTTTAGTTGATTGTTTAAACATTTTTCTACATCTTTAAATGCTTGTCTTTTGGTAAGTATCGTTTAGTTGGGTTGTAGTAATTGTTCGCCCACCAGAGGGTTAGTGTGGGTGTCAATAACGATGGTTTGGGTCGTGATAAAGTTGGCATAAGAGCCCTAGGTATGTTGATCTTGTTGTAACAAAACAATTCTAGTAGAGTATTCCAAAACAAAACAGAGACGTTTATACGTTTCTTTGAGAGGCTACAAGACTTTTGCAAAATCTCTCGATCTTTTTCTCCCTACGTGCTATAACTTGATTCGTATTGGAATATGGTGATCCATATTTGTATCTAATCTCTGCAACTCTTCGATCTAAAACTGGTCAACATGAGAAACAACGGCGCCAATAAAATAATTTCTATCGTTGAGCCAATATGGGAGCCAATAGGGGAGCCCGTATAGAAACAACGGCGCCAATAGTTTTCGTAGTTTAGCCTATTTAATTCCTTCTATGGTGTATTAACACTCTCCAGTGATTCTAATTACTTCAAACGATTTCTAAACACCTACGAATCACAAAAAACGTGAATCATTACCTTGAATTCATAATTTCATTCAAGGAAAGATAAGATCAAAGTCAAATGAGATAAGAGTCAAGTGTAAAAGTTAAGAAGCAAATCAAAGAAAAGTTCTTAAAGGTTTTCAAGAGTCTTTAGCATTGTTTAACTTTGTTTTTAAGACTCATGTTTAAAGTTAAGTAACAATTAAAGAGTTGAGTTCATTTCTCAAAAAGTTATAAGGGAACTAAGTATTCCCTAAGAGTTGATTTAAGACTCGAGTTTCAAGTTAAGTAAGAGTAAAGAGTTGAGTTCATTTATCAAAATCTATAAAGGAACTACATATTCCCTAAGAGTTTATAAATGTTTTCACATTTAAGACAAGAAGGAAACTATGAATTCCAAAAGAGTTTTGAGCAGGAAAAGGGAACATTGATTCCAAGAGAGCTTTTTAAAGTTAAGTGTTGAGCAATTATCTAAATCCAAAAAATTTTTTTTTTTTAAAAAACACATGAACTAAGTATATTTTTGGGAGTAGTATTGAGCACCAATATGGGAATGCGAGTTCATAATAACTCAAGTCTCCATAAACCATGTAGCCATCATGGGCATTTCTGAGTCATACTTTTAAGATGATCACATAAGTTATCCACAAAATTAAGTAGTTCTATGCGATGACAAAGTATAGGATAGTTCTGGCAGCGTGGGGAAGACGTTGTATCACCACTTAGGCTCATAGTGGTGGTTGTCGATTAGAGAATCTGCCACATAAACTATATTATTTCATATACAAGTAAAGTAAGTATGTTATTGCATTTCTTTAACGAACTAAGTGTTTTCATTGTTTTTACAAACTTTTATATATTGCATGCGTCTTATTGCTTTATATTAAGTCATGTTATTCATGAGTAGAGCAGAGTCAAGGTAAGTCTTCCTTCTTACTCTTTTTCAAGCTTAAGTTGTTGTTAGCATTAAAACTTGCATACTCGTACATTCAGTGTACTGATGCTAGTTGGCGTGTATAGAAAACGCAGGTAACCAGGAACAACATTATCCAGTGCCTGGTTGATCCAGCTCAGCACTTGGATTCAGTCCTTGCATTCAGGAGGAGACATTTATTCAATTTCAGTCTTTCTTTTTATAGGATGTTGTGGGGTACGTCCGAACATCCATCTTAGTGTTATAGAGGCTTCATAGAAAGTCTGACAGCTAGTATTGAGTCTCTCATTTTTGTATTTTAGACATTTTACTATGACACTTAAGTGCCATTTTGGCCAATTTATTTACTTTAAGTTATTTAATAAGGATATTTCAATGAGTTAAGTCTTCCACTGAGTTAAGTAAGCTAGCCCAAGAGTCCGATCGAGTCCAACAATGGTCATCGAGTACCGACCACGTCGAGGGTGTAGGCCTGGTCTATGACAAACTAGGTATCAGAGTAAGAGTTCAAGAGTCCTAGAGAGTCTATGAAGCCATGTCTGTAGAGTCCTATTTATTGGTGTGAAGCGCGCCACATCGATAATTAGGAGGCTGAGACATTTTGGAATTCCTCACTTCTTTCATATTCCTTTTTGTACGTTAGAGTTTATGTCTAAAAGTTTCCTTATAATTTGTGCTTGAGCGTGTTTCAGATAACCATGCCTCTACGAAGAGCAGTCAGGGGTCGTCCAGCTAGGATGAATGTCGAGGAGCCAGAGGTACCTAATCCACCAAACGTGCAACCTCAAGGAGAAGTCACAAATGTTGAATTCCATGAGGCTATCCAGATGTTGAGCCATGTTGTGAATAATTAGGTTGGACAAAAGAGAGGAGCTCGACAAGAAAAGGCTGCCACCTCGAGGATTCGTGAATTATTGAGACGAAATCCTCCCAGTTTCACGGGTTTGATCACTACTGAGGATTCGGAGAATTTTGTTGAGGAACTAAAGAAGGTTTTTGATGTGATGCATATTGCTGATGATGAATGAGTTGAGCTAGTTGCATGTCAACTGAAAAATGTGGCTAGGACATGGTTTGATCAGTGGAAGGAGAGTAAATATGAGGATGCAGCACATCCAATTTGGGCGTGTGTTGAAGAAACTTTCTTGGGGCATTTCTTTAGCCGAGAATTGAAAAAGAGGCTAAGGTACGAGAGTTTCTTACACTGAAAGAGGACTCTTTGAGTGTGCATGAGTATGAGTTGAAGTTCACGCAACTGTCCCTCTATGATCCTGATATGGTTAAGGATATGAGGAGCATAATGAGCTTATTTATCGGTGGCTTGGGTCGTATATGAACCAAAGAAGGCAGGTCTGCGATTATGATATGCGACATGGACATATCTAGGTTGATGGTTTATGTGCAGAAGGTCTAAGAGGAAAAGCTGAGGGACATAGAAGAGAATAGAAGCAGGAAATCCAAGACTGGGAATGATTCTAGGCAGCAGAAAGGTGGTAACAATTTCCCACAATTTCAGAAACAAAAGGGCCCTGCACCATCATCTGCTACTGCACATGCACCCAGAATCGAAGGTGAGCATGTAACACTTCAAAAATCCAAGATTGTTCGAGAGCCTAACATAAGTGTCAAAAGGTTTAGACACTGTTTTAAGGTCTATTTTAGTGAATATAAGTCATTTAAGAAGTCTAGAAACCAAAACGTGTAAGAACGTCAATGCCGTCCAGAAATTAGTTCAAGGATTTACTAGCATGCCTTAGCCTATTTGACTAGCTTTTAGGAGTCAAAAAAAGATGAAAATTGGTGGAAGTTTATCTAAAATGTATTAGATTTAATTCATTGTTGAAACGTCTAGGCACGACTCCCAAGAACCAACCAAGAGCCTTTGAGGAGGACCCTTGCAATTTGAGGTCAAAGGACTGTCCAAGGCAGTGTGTAGAGACGAGGTCCATCGACGGGGCGTATGTCAATCGACGGGGCATCGATGGCCACAGTTGATGGGCACTTAGTAAATTTGGCCAAAGGGTCATTTTTCACAGTCTCTAAACTTAGTGATGGATAGGCAGCACGGAGGGAGCAGTGGCCGTCGCCTCATAGACGGATCGTCGATCAGGGTCTTGTCTGTGAGGGGTCTGTTTTACTGCACGTTTTCACTTAAGTTAATTAATTAATTGGATTAGTTAGGAATTTAATTAGGGTTTAGGGGAGGTCTAATTAAGTTAGTTAACCCCCTATATAAAGCCCTAATCTAATTAGACTAACTTAAAATTCTCATAATTCCCAAACCCAAAACTGTCATCTCTCTATCTTCTTTCTCTCTCTAGTGAAGCAATCCATTGAAGACCAAGCAAGGGGAGGGTTTAAGGGCTGAAAAGGGTCAATTTTCTCTATCAATCTACATAAATTAGGAAGGTATGTGATCTCTTTCACCTTTGAGACCTCTTTCCTCAAAGGGTTCCATCAAATTGATTTCAAAAGTTGGGTTTTCAAGTGGGTTTTCATCCAATACGAAATTGACGTTGTGAATTACATTGTTTATGATTTATTTTGGATATTACTGATATATTTACATGTATTCTAACTTAATTATGATATATCTTGATGGAATGGTCTAGTTTGTAGAAGATGACCCTTACCCCTTACCCCTAGGTTATGATCTTGATATGAATTGTGTAATGTTGGTTCAATTTACATGGTTATTGGTTGAATTACTATTATATGATGTTATTGTATCAATAATGATAAAATTAGGGTGAATTATAGTCCTATCATGCTAGTTCTTGAGATGTGATCTAGGTTATGAAGTATGTTGTGAGTTTGACCTAAGTATCTTGTCTTTAACTATGAGTTAGTGATGAATTGTGATGTAGTGATTCAATTAGCCTTGTTATTATGTTAGTTATTGTTTTATGATAAAACTAAACTCTAATTGGGTTGAGTTAAGGTTTGATGGTAAGACCTTGGTGATGAATTATTCAGGATACTTGGTAAGTCTTGCGATCCCTATTCTTTACTTCAAATTATGGTTAATTATGATTAAGTCATTATGTTGTATTGGAGTATGCCTTGTATTAGGATTTATAGTATGGTATGATGTTGAATTGAAATTTATTGACTATGGTATGTGAGGTGTTTGCTAAGATGTAAGTGTTATAAGGATGGTGAATGGGTTACCAATGTGCCTTATGATGAAGTGATATGTAAATGTGCTAACCTTACTTATATGAATTATAATGAAAGGATTATACTCATGCTATTCTTATTGAGATATGATGATGATGATTATACAAGGGTTAGTCCCTATGAACTACATTAATTTCCGATGATTAATAAAGACATTAAAGACATTTAAAAAGGGACTCTAGCTTAGCACCGATTGAACTAGAGTGAGGAGTGTCCCTTCCCACATAGGGAAGGTAGGATCACTAATGTACTCTTGAGATTGGAGACTATAATGCATGTAGCAGAAAAAGGGTCCCAACTATATCTCCTAGTTCTTGAACTATGTTGCCCCTATAGGAATACTAGCTAGTGGATCCACGTAGTTGCTATGTTCATGTTTTGGTACTACCTTGGCAAGTGGTCCGCCTTCTTTGGTGTAGGGTTTCATGACAATGGATTCCACATTAGCTCATGTGGTCTAAGTCGGTTAAGGCAAGATGTTCGCAAAAGGTAAAATGAATTAAAGGAATGGACTCTAACTAAGATAACCTAAGGGGTTTAGCTTAGTCTAGGTAGTGGTATGAGACTCTACCTAAACATTGCACTAGTTAACCTTGAGGGAAGTCTGAGGAGGATGCTCTTATATATGAATATTCTTATAATGGTACATGATATGTATATGATGAACTTGCACATTGTTGATACTATATGTTGATTGGTTTCACCTATGAATATGTGTTTGTCGACATTGTTAAACTATGATGATATGTACTCTCAAATGCCATGCCATGTGAAGTGGGATATTTGTCATGATTCTGTTCAGGTTACTTGATTAAGTAAGTTTATGGGGCTTTGCTTGGTCATTGCACTTGTTGACTTGAAAGGGGTTCATCGGTAATTGTCTTCCTTTGGTTATGTTACTATGTACTCCTATTAATGTTTGTTGAAGTTATAACTTGATGAGTAGGGTGATCTTGATTATAAGTGCAAGTTTGTTGATATGTTGATTAACTTGACTATGCTTTTTATTGTTGGCCTTATGATGTACATGCTTATGACTTAAGGAATATGTCTTTTTGATTGGTATGGTCTTCTTGAATGTGCATAAGGTTTTAAAAGGATAAAATAACATGTTTTCATGATATGTGTGCATATGGTCTCATACTTAGTACAAGTGGTGTACTAACCCCATTTCTTTCTTTTCCCCAACATTTTAGGTTCCGATCGTTGAAAGGCTTTTGGAGACGACTTTCAAGAAGACTTGGAATTCTTAATCATCCAAGTTAGGTAGGTCCTCACTTTCCGAGGGCAATGCCACTATCATTCTATGAATTTGTTTTTAGTATAAAGACTCTTATGTTTCTTTCCTTTTCATTTGGACACTAGACATTGTATGACCTATATGTGGTCTTATTTTATTGATGTATGGGATAGGCCCAATTTGATATACTCTTGTTAGATGGTTATGAGATAACACATGCTTTTGAGACTACGTTATATTCTATATATCTATGTCAATAAAAGTAGAAGACTAAGTAATATTGATATACGAAAGGTCTATTTATACTCGATATTACTATTATGTGTATGTAAAGGTCTATCTAAACCTCCACATACAAGTAAAGAAATGTTTTAAATTTTTTGTGTTTTTGACCTATGAATGTAATGATGTAATCTAAGAGGCTAGTCTTAGTCCTCAAAGAGAAAGACGACGCCGGTTACGTCTAGGGGGTGCTCCTCGTTTGTGACAGATCATTATGGCCAGAATTCGCAGAACATCAGTTCTAGACCAACACAGTCTCAAGGAAGTGTGGCACAGGGAGGTAAATGGGCTCTTGCATGTGCTGAGTGTGGTAGAACCCACCCAGGTAAATGTCGTGATGGCCAGACATGTTGCTTTAAGTGTGGGCAAGTGGGTCACTTCATGAGAGATTGCCCTAAGAACATGCAGAGTAGTGGAAATCCATGCAACAGAGTTCAATCTTCATCAGCTGCTCCACCAAAAAGGGCTGCACCTAGAGGAGCTACTTCGGCATAGGTGGAGGGGCAAATTGCCTCTATGCAATCACTAGCCGCCAAGAGAAAGAAAACTCTCCAAATGTTGTCACTGGTATGATCAAAGTCTTTACTTTTTATGTTTATGCTTTGCTAGACCCATGAGCAAGTTTATCTTATGTAACTCCTTATAATGCAAAAAAGTTTGAAATTCTTCTTGAGAAAATTTGTGAACCATCCATGTTTCCACACCTTTTGGGGAGTTTATTCTAGTGTAAAGATTCTAGCGTGATTTTCCTATGTCCATCAATCACAGGAACACCATGGCAAACCAAGTGAAGGTAGACATAGTATATTCTGATGTCATTCTAGGTATAAACTGATTTCATGCCTGTTATGCATCAATAGATTGTAGAACTCCAGTTGTCAAGTTTCATATTCCTAATGAGCCTGTAATAGAGTAGAGTAGTGGTTTAACAGTGCCTAAGGGTCGTTTCATTTCATACCTGAACGCGAGAAAGTTAGTCTCAAAAGGTTGTACCTATCACTTAGTCTGGGTTAATTACTCGTACTGAGGTACCTTCCGTTCAGTCAATTCCCATAGTAAAAGATTTTGTAGAGGTATTTCCTAATGATCTACCTGGAATCCCTCAGGAGATAGAAATAGACTTTGGTATAGACATCATTCCATATACTTGTCCTATCTCTATTCCGTCATATAGAATGACACCAATAGAGTTGAAAGAGTTGAAAGAACAGTTGAAGATCTGTTAGATAAGGGTTTCATTCGACCAAGTGTCTCACATAAAGACACTCTGGTCTTTTTTGTGAGAATGTAGGTTTGTTCCCTTGGGATATGTATAGATTATTGCCAATTGAACAAGGTTACCATCAATAATAAGTATCATCTTCCCAAGATAGATGATCTTTTTTATTAGCTTTAGGGTGCTTCTAGTTTTTCCAAGATTGACCCCACATCAAGCTACCACCTGTTGAATGTTAGAGAATATGACATTCCAAAGACAACTTTTAGAACCAACTATGGGCATTATGCGTTTTTGGTCATGTTATTTGGGTTGACCAATGCGACTACAGCATTCATGGATCTTATGAATAGAGTCCTCAAACCTTATCCAGATATGTTTCTTATTGTCCTCATTGATCACGTACTAATCTATCCAAGGAATGAAGAAGATTATGCTAGTCACCTCAAAATAGGCCTTCAAACTTTGAAATATAAAGAGTTATATGCTAAGTTCTCAAAATGTGAGTTTTGTCTTAAGTCTACGACATTCTTGAGAAGTTGTTCAAAGTTGACTTAGACCCACGTCTCCAACTGATATAAGGAGTTTCTTGGGTTCGGATGGCTACTATTTAATGGTATAAAGCTTATGAGAAAAACTTCAGGAGTTGAAGAAGAGGTTGACTACTGCTCTAGTTTTGACCTTGCCAAAAGCTAGTCAAGGTTTTGTGGTGTAGTGTGATGCATCAAGAGTCGGGTTGGGCTGTATGTTAATGAAGAATAGCAAGGGTATAGCTTATGTCTCCAGATAGTTGAAAGTTCATAAGAAATTATCCAACCAATGACTTAGAATAGGTTGCGGTAGCTTTTTCCTTTAAAGATATGTCGACACTACTTGTATGGTGTACATGTTGATATATTCACTGATCACAAGAGCTTACAATATGTGTTTGCCCAGAAAGAACTCTATCTGAGATAGAGAAGGTGGTTTGAACTATTAAAGGATTATGACATGAGTAATATTTATCACTCAGGTAAGGCTAATGTGGTTTCAGGTAAGGCTAATGTGGTTACTGATGCTTTAAGCAGGTTATCTATGGGAAGTACCACCCATGTTATGGAAGAAAATAGGGAGTTAGCCATAGATTTTAGGAAACTTGCACGCTTGAGAGTCGGATTTATCGATTCCATAGAAGGAGAAATAGTGGTGACAAACACGGCTGAATTATCACTATTGTAAGAGGTGAGGGAAAAACAAGACCAAGACCCCATTTTTCTTGATTCAAAGTTAAATGTTCATAAGCAAAGAGTATTAGATTTTGAACAATGAGGAGATGGTGTGTTGAAGTACCAATGTCGATTGTGTGTACCTAGGGTGGATGCACTCCAAGAGAGGATCATGGAGAAAGCTCATAGCTCCAGATATTCCATTAATCCGGGTTCCACGAATATATACCACAATTTAAGAGAGGTATATTCGTGGAAAGGTATGAAGAAGGGCATTGTTGAGTTTGTTTTTAAGTGCCAGAATTGCCAGCAACTGAAAGTAGAACTTGTCTAAGAATATAGAACATTCGGAATCGGAAGTGGGAGATGATTAATATGGACTTCATCACAAGGCTTCCAAGGTCTTGCATGCAGCATGATTGAATTTGGGTGATTGTCGATAGAATGAAAAAATCAGCCCACTTTTTGCCGATAAAGACCTCTCAATCTTCTGAGGATTATGCAAACTATACATTCAGGATATGGTGAGACTTCATGGAGTCCCAGTTTTGATCATTTCAGATAGAGATACATAATTTACTTCACAATTCTGGAAATCTTTCCAAAAAGGTTTGGGTTCAAAGGGAATGGGCATGATCACCTAAACCAAATTGATTTCGCTTACAACAACAATTATAATTCGAGCATCCAAATGGCTCCATACTAAGATATTTATGGGAGAAGATGAAGATCTCCTATTGGTTGGTTTGAAGTTTGCGAAGCAGGGTTTATAGGACCAGATCTAGTTCACCAAGCTATGGAGAAGGTGATTGAATATTTAAAATGTCACAGAGTCGTCAAAAATCCTACACATATGTTAGGAGATGGCCGTTGGAGTTAGAGGTAGTCCTTGATATAGTTGGAAATCCCTTGGAGAGACCAACATCGATGAGTTTGCGATGTTGCGATATCATATGAGAAAGATATGCCCACAGAAGTTGGGTTGTTGAACTGAGTAAAGTCCAAATCTGGATTTAAGGAAGGGCACACTAGTTTTTTCACCAGTTAATTTCCTATTTCGTTTTTAGGGGTTATTTCGGTTAAAAACAAGTCTTAACTCAGTTTTGGAAAATCAAAATCACGCTTAGGGCATGGAGAAGAGAGAATAAGAAGGAAAGGGAGAAAAGTCAAGAATTCGCCAAGAATGTCAAGATTTGCGAGTGGAATTCGTCGGGGTTAATCCCTATCAAGGTATATAAGATATTTTATGTTGGATTAGTTAACCCACACACCATACTTGTTTCAATTCAGTGGTTTTAGAATCATTCACATGTTATGAATGGAGTTCTTGAAGAATTTTGTCGAATTCTTGTTGGTTGAGTTGTTTGAATGCCCATTGTTGTATTATTCGTCATTTTGGGTTGTTTTTCGAGTTAGATATATTGGGTTTTGAAGGTACTAATGATCCTAAAGGTTTGGGAAAAGAAATATGGAGGCTTAGAGGATTTAGTGTTGAACAAAGAGAGAAGAAATTCGTCAAGTGTCACTTCAACTGAACCAGGCGCGGCACACCCCATCTACGACAGAGGGCGTGGGATGATGCCAACAGTGCTCCAAGATGAGGCCTCTGAACTTGAGGTTTGGTGTGGTGCACACTAAATGAGCCCAAATCGGTGTTTTTTGCCCAGTATTCGTATATTAGCCAATTTAAGTCCTTCATTGGTGTATTAACACTCTCCAGTTATTCTAAGTACTTCAAATGATTTCTAAACACCTAGGAATCACCAAAAATGTGAATCATTACCTTAAATTCATAATTTCATTTAAGAAAAGGTAAGATAAATGTCAAAGGAGTTAAGAGTCAAGTCTAGGAGTTAAAAAGCAAGTCAAATCAAAAATCTTAAAGGTTTCAATAGTCTTTAGCAATGTTTAACTTTCCTTTTGAGTCTCAAGTTTCAAGTTAAGTAACAAGTAAAGAGTTGAGTTCATTTCTCAAAAAGTTATAAGGGAACTAAGTATTCCCTAAGAGTTTTTATAAAACTTGAGTTTCAAGCTAAGTAAAGAGTAAAGAGTTAGAGTTCATTTCTCAAAAGCTATAAGGGAACAAAGTATTCTCCAAGAGTTTATAAATGTTTTCATATTTAATAAAAGAATGAAAGTAAGAGTTCCAAAAAGGGTTTTGAGCAAGAAAAAGGAACATTGATTCCAAGAGAGCATTTTAAAGTTAAGTGTTGAGCAATTATCTAAACCCAAAAAAAGAAGTTGTTTTGAAAAAACATGACCAAAGTATATTTTTGGGAGTAGTATTGAGCACCGATATGGAGATGCGAGTTCATAATAACTCATGTATCCATAAACCATGTAGCCATCATGGGTATTAATGAGTCATACTTTTTAGATGATCACATAAGTTAAGCTAGGGGATCCCCTAAGTAAAATAGTTCTATGCGATGGAAAAGTAAAAGATAGTTCTGGAAGCGTGGGAAAGCTGTTGTATCACCACTTAGGCTAATAGTGGTGGTTGTCGGTTAGAGAATCTCCCACATAAACTTTATTATTTCATATATAAATAAAGTATGTTGGTTATTGCATTTCTTTAATGAACTAAGTGTTATCATTGTTTTTACAAACTTTTATATATTGCATGTGTTTTATTTCTTTTTATTCAGTCAAGTTATTCATGAGTTGAGTACAGCCAAGGTAAGTGTTCCTTCTTACTCTTTTTCAAGCTTAAGTTGTTTTTAGCATTCCAACTCGCATACTCGTACATTCAATGTATTAACGTTAGTTGGCTTGCATCATATCATGATGTAGACGGAGCTAACTAGGATCAATATCATCTAGTGCTTCGTTGATCCAGCTGAGCACTCAGAGTCAGTGGTGAGCCTCCTTGCATTATATAGGACAAATTTATTTAGTTTTTAGTCTTTATTTTTATAGGATGTTGTGGGGTCTTTCTTAACATCTATCTTAGTATTATAGAGTCTTCATAGACAGTAAGACAGTGAGTATTGAGTCTCTAATCTTTGTATTGCAGATATTTTCCTATAAGACTTAAGTGTTATTTTGGACAATTTATTTACTTTAAGTTATTGAATGAGGCTATTACATTGAATTAAGTCTTCTACTGAGTTATGTATGTCAGGCCAAGGGTCCTCTCAATGCAAGCAATGGTCATCGAGTCCTACCCACGTCCAGGGTGTATTCTCTGGGCGTGAAAGATATGAAACTCACACTCTCAATAGTTTAAGTATGAAGCTAAAAAATATGAGATATTGTAGGTATATATATATATATATATATATATATATATATATATATATATATATATATATATATATATATATATATATATATATATATATATATATATATATATATAATGTCACAACCTAAACCACTGGGTCATGCGGGCACCTATTCTGACACCCAAGTATGCAAACCCTCATACCCTAATCGAGAAACATGCGGAAATTAAAGAAGCCGGAAAACAAATTAAGGAGATATAATTAATAACACTTTTTAACTACATTCTTTGTTAAACTTTTAAAGTAATTTAACAACCCAATGATCTAGTCTAACATGTACAAGAGACACTAGGAGCAGAATCTGGTCAATAAATAATACTAGAACACAACTCCTATAATGCGGAAAGAAGAGTCGAAGTTGCTGGAGGAATTCTTCGTCTTCACCTAATGAAACATCACAAATTCTACATCAACACTATGTCAAAAAGACATAGAAAGAGTAGTATTAGTACAACCACACATAATAGTAGGAATCATCGTTCACTCCACGCCCACCCCTAATATAAAAAAAGAATAAGAGGATCATGCAAGTACCACTCGTTTCTCCACCGTTGCTCCTTTCTTATTACACCCTCAACTTGTAACAATACCCTAACATCTAACCATTTTCAGGCACAACTGCTAAGACTTAAAGTTCTATTAAGTCATAGCCTATGCATTCTTAACCACTTTAGATAATCCCAACCACTGCTACATCCTTTTTCACCAACCAATCTTGTCGCTCTCTAAAAGTATCGCCACCTTATCTACACCAAGCCATAAAGTTTCTCCTTACCTCAATCTTACCTTACATTCAACACTCAACTCACTTGTTCCCAATAAGTACACCTCATAAAATATCCACACAACATCCCATCCTCACATACCGACACATAGTTCCACCTACACATTGTCATCATTTGGTAAGAATGTAACCATCACAAGTGTATACACATCAGAATATCAAAATATAACATACTATTTGCTTTAACTTATCACAAGTAGTTGGTCCTCTAACGGAACTCAAACTCAAACTGTTAATGCATTACCGTGGTACCCGATCTGAGTTAGCTTGTCGTAACTTGGAAATCCGATCCCATAGTTGTACCAGAACGTGGCAACCCAATCCAATATATATGCCGGAACGTGGAAATTTGATCCAAAATTTATGTTGGATCGTGGAAATTCGATCCAAGTTAGCTTGCCAGAACGTGGAAATCTAATCCAATATTTATGTCGGAACGTGGCAATCCGATCCAAGTTAGCTTGACGGAACATGACAATCCAATCTACATCCACACACCACAATATCAATCCTAAGTATATCATCAAGAGCATACATTTACATCATGATTTTATAGTTATATTAATCATCTTTCAATAATGCGATCAATATTGAGACATTAATATACAAGTATCATAATGAAGAACGAACATGTATACATCACACAATCATGAAGTCACAACCACCCTCTACGAATTTCCCACCTTATTCTTAATCACGCCAAAAGACCTAACTCACCCATACTTCTTCTTCATGGTTCGTCATTAGGGTTTTAAACCTAAATTGCTAAAATTCATCAACTTACTACTTCGATGGGTCAAACTTAGCATAGACCGACTTTTATTCTCTTCTACTGCTTACTCTTGTTTAATGAACAAATTCTACTCAAGAAATAACTAAGAACAGTTTATCAATCATCAATTTTCTACATCAAGCATTAACCATAGAAATGTTGCAAACCTATAACTTTTCCCATGGAATTTACTTGGTGCACAAAGGTCCACAAATATCTCTTATTATTAATTTCATATATTACACGATAAGCACGAATTTAAAGTTATTCAATGCATAAAAAACCTAACCTACCTGGGCGCCAAACAATTGCAAGAAGTTTTGATGTCTTTTTCAAGATTTTATGGATTCTCTACGATGAATTTGTCCAAGATTTCGCAAGATTCTACTACACCCATGCTAGAAAGCTCATTGTCCTTCTTTTCCAATCTTACTATAACTTTTCTAGGGTTTCTTGGGTAATTAATGACCTATAGTTTATTATTATGAAAGTGGAAAAATAAGGATTTTCTTTAAATTCAAGTTCTGCCTCGCTAATCCCGCTTTAGCGAAGTAAGTTATCGCTGCAGCACCACTGCACCAGCGGCATCTTTCCCGCTTTAGCGAGACAAGGTCTCAATATTTCGTGCCTTTTTCCCTTCCTATATAACGACGGTTAGGTTCATTATAATAGATGCCAATTTACCACTCATTTCGTTCCCGAACGACTTAGGCTGAGTGATCACACACTCTCTCTTCATTATGCTCCCTGCTAGCGGAATGACTCTTATATTGAAAGACAAAAGTTCTCGACCTTGAATAATTAAAAACCCTAAAGTGGTAGACACGCGCTAGAATATAGGGGACATTATACACTACTCTGAAGGAGTACTAGGCTTTCACGGTAGGGTAGTTTATCAAGAAACACGCGAAGGTTAAATTCTAACTCCAGGTTTTCCTCAAATCCTGCCTGCTGGATGACAACTTCGCCGCTGCAGCGGGAGATCAAGCATTATTAAGTAGGTGAAACAGGCAAATATTCCCCATTTCCCCCTTACTTCTTCCAAAAGCAAAACCTTCAACTCTCTCAATTCACACTCCTCTGAATGTCAGAATTAAGGTATGTTTCTCGTTTTTCTCTCTTATTACTTCCTTGCTTCATTAAAAAAGATTAAATGCCAACTAACTGATCGAATAGAAACAATTTTTGGATACTTATTTTGGAATTTTAACGGGTCTGCTAGATGTATTAGAAAATCATAGCATGGTTACTTCCCTTACGTCCCTAACATTTGAACAACATCCCTAGCGTAAGGATTCCGCAAAAACATGGGTAAATTGATAGGAAACGGGTGAGGAAATTGAAAAGTCATCTTGCTATGAACTTCAATTTTCGACTATAATTAGGGGTTACCTAGTGAAATTACATGCTAATTCGTGTTCTAGAGTATTTAATATTCTCTGACATGAAAAAAACTGATAAAATGAGGATTTTTGAATGAAAACACCATTTATGAGTCTGGAGCTCATCCCAGATGATGGCCGCTGCAGCGACGTGTATCCAAGATGATGGCCGTTGCAGCGGCGTGCATCCTAGTGTAGCGGTTTACATCCTACTGCTGTAGCAGGATGGCCCAGACAAGTAGCTAGGTTCCCGTTTCAAGAAATTTTCTCTTTTCATTTTAGGCTTGCCTACATGGTCTATATTGTCCTAACTTATCTTATTTCTCACATGCTCTAACAAATGGCTAGTCAAAATGATGATAAATTCACATTTCATCTAGTTTCCAGATGCCATTAGTTGGGAGAGGCATTATGTTTATTGGACTACCAGGTTTTGCTACGAGAGGGTGCTGGTATTACAGAAGGTGGAGGAGAAAGATCCTTCTTTCTATGCTCATTTTGTCTAGTTTGGGTGGCTCTGCTGACCGAGGCTCCCCCAGACGACCACTCTATTTGGGTGAGAGAGTTCTATGCCATTTTCCCCACCGTACACTAGATGAGCCTTACCCGGTCATTCATGTTTAGGGAGTCAACGTTGCCCTGAACTCCACTACTATTAAGAAGGTGCTGGAGGTGCCACATGTCCTAAACCTAGAGTATAACTCACAAGTGCTGACTAGTCACCGGATGCTAAGAGGTGACTACACCTAGTATGTAGGAGAATTTTCCAATCGAGCAACCGCACCGATGTTACTTTTCCTCAAGCTCTTGTGGTGGCGTGTGCTATACTTGGCATTTAGCTTAATGTGGAGGCGCAAATTATCTCCCAGTTGAAGATGTTCGACCGGGGAAACAAGATGGTTTTCTTCCTTCCTAATCTTATTACTGCCCTATGCAAAAGGGAAAGAGTGCCATTGTTCGACGCTGATGAGGTAATACACATGGATTCCCTTATTCACCATCTTTTGGTTCGGATTGGTTCTAATTCTAGTGTCAAAAGGAAGAGGACGAGCAAGGCTAGCAGCATCAAGGCGGCCGCAACTTCTGACTACGAAGACCTACTCTCAGGTACACGGGTTGAGATGGATATGGAGACTTTGCGGAAGAAGATGGGAAGCTCCTATGCCGACTTCACCACGGTTCCACCCAGCACTCCCTGGAGGTAGATTCTCTCCGTCGCCAGCTGCGCCAGCAGAGAAAGAAGAACCTAGCGAGGGATCGTATAATGATTTAGCTTAGGAAGGAGTTGAAGACTATTTTTACTTGTGTCTCTCTCGGGCAGGAATTTTCCTTTGTAGAGAAGGAGGACTTAATCAGTTTTTGGAGCTTAGGGAGGCCGAGAATAGCCTTGTGCCCCTGGAGGAATTAAATTTTCACACCGACACCTCTTTGTCTGAGTATTTTTGAATTGCCTCTCCTTCGTCCCTTCTTGGATGTAAATTTTAGGACAACTAAGTTTCGTAGCACGTGGATGCTTGTTTTTTGGCTGTCTAAAGCTGCCCATTGTATAATTTTTAATCTCTTTTGTTACTACTATTGTTGAACACTGGTTCGGGTAGTTGTAGGGATTGGTTGGATCCATTCCGGGTAGACATTTCAAATCAGAAAAGAACGTGAAAATTCCTATTGAGGTTCTACCTCCCGCTGTAGCGGCATTGCGCCAGTGGGAAAATTTTCTTTGCAACGTCTCGAACGGTACCAGAACCTTCCCAACGATTTTCTGGGCAGTTTTTCATTTACCAATATTTTTTTGACCTCCTTTCTCATCATCCCATCAGGCTTCTAAGTTTATCCAACTAGGATTTGCGAGATGCAGGTTATAAAACGGAAGAGTAACTCGACACCACAATCTTCACATCCTCAGGATACACCCAAACATTACAACTTGCACAATTCTAACAATTCAATCATTAATTTAGGCAATCGCAATAATACTTCAACATACATAATTAATTCATTTGGCTATAAATGTACAATATAGATAATTTCAACAACAACGTACACTGTAGTTAAATTCAAACAGTAAGTCACACGTTTCAAATTTATTCTGGTAGCAAAGAACACACATTCACAATTCTTTAATTATTACGCACAACAAGTTCAAATTCATTAGTTAGTTTTTCCCACAGATGGTCTTTACTGTCCCTCCATGCTCTTTATAGCCCATAGTGCTAGATATCAATTTGAACCTTCATGTTCTAATTGGGTTGTTGGTGTTCTTGGTTGTATCCGTGATGTTAATCCGCATCATCAATATACAAATTTTAATCGATAGATACCAATTGGACTCAACTCATACCACAAGTGATGCTTCACACAAGAGGAGTAAAGAAGAGGAACGACTTCGTGGACTCTTGTACAGTAAATGTGGATGTCAACACACCAATCTACAAAAGTATAGTTCACATTTCTCTTGTACGGGGAGTCCGGTAACCTAGGATTTGATACCAATTTTTAATGACTAAACCCATCGGGCGTTTAGTCACTGTCACGGCCCACAAGCACACCCTAGAAGTTAGGGCAACCCTTGGGTTGGAACATGACGTACCTTACCTCTCGGACGTCTTGTACAAGCCCTTAGACATCATTCATTGTATATATGTATGAAAAGTAGTGCAAAATTAAAGCCTTTCACACGAAATAGTACTTCAAAATATCTTTCATAGAAAACATAAGGAATAAGGCTAAGTCTCAATGTCACCATCTTAGACACACAAATATCTTGGGACATGTTCCATACATCAAAATATTACAATAAAAAGTCTATTACAATGTCTTTAACAAAGGAAGACTAAACATAATGATGTCCTCGAATCTAGTGAGGACATAGCGAATCTTGCTTGAATGAAAGGCTAAGATCCAAGCTTTCACTTCACGTACTCCTCTTAAATGCCACCTACACCTTTAGAGATAGACAAAATATATGGAATTAGTACATTAGAATGTACTAAGTATGGCATAATTCATAAAATCATGATAATAGATATTTTTGTAAAACATGCTCTGTTTTAGTAAAATTTATATCATAAGTAGAAGAACCACATATAACACCAACTTCACATATAAGTCACATACAACAATATAATATCAAGAACACTTCAATACACATAACCATAAGACCCTCCAACCAAAGGTAATTCTAAGTCTCACTTGAGTAAGTTATGAAGCGACCGCCCATACAATCCCTTTAACACACACCAAAGAGACCCTTGAGACTACCTAAGATCAGATTATTCCCATTTTAGTAATTAAACTCTCCACCTAGAATTACTCTAAGACTCACATAAGTAAGACAAGAAGAAAATGCCCATACATCCTCTCCAAGCCTACCTAAGCAATCCTCAAAGCTACTCTAGATAAATACCTTTTCATTAACATACCTTTACTTAAGTCGCTATGTTCCATAGACCATTTAGGAGACATTCAACAATTAAGGACTTTGACATAATGGTCTTGGAGAAGACCTAGGTAACTCACACACTAATATTTTCAAAGCCTTATCGTGCATTGTCTAGATAACGACCCATTCCACTACCTAGAATTCATAGTATTAATCCATCAGTAGCATGTATCCGATATGATGATAAAAGGCAATAACCGACATAGACCATACTATCGAGGCATGGAAACCAGAGTCTACCCTACTCCAATGGAGGGTGTTCTACTTGCCAATCGTAGAACTAGGACACATCTAACGTAGGCACATGGCTAAGGAATATCAAGGGTTTCTTTGAACTTTAGTCTCATCTAATGAAGTGTGCCTCCCCAATCATACTCACTCGATATTAGCCTTTGTTCTCATAGAGTAATTCAATAAAGGATCATATGAAGTGGTACCATATCTTGTTCATAACCAAATCATAATACATCTTACCAAAGAGGGTGCCGTAGGGCTGCCTACAATGGCTAAGAGGATAGCTCAATGAGTTTCTGATGGATGATTTTATGCCGTTCCAGTCAACCAACCTTACCTTCACCATTCACATAAGAAGGATACCATTACGACTTTCAACTTCAAGGATATCATAACCTCCTAACTAGGTTAAAGGTTTCACATAATTGGCCCTCTTCACTATGTTCAAGGTCACATTCAATTACACATATACATTTATTACAAAGGTGCTTTAGCCTACTAAGTTGAGATTCATATCCATATCCTTCATGTATCAATTAAGGGACACAAGTCTACCAAAATAAGACAAACTTAGTTTACATTATAACATATAGCATATCTTTCAAGAAGAACCTAGGGACAACTAAGTATACTTGCGATTCATCCTACGCACTTCTATAGAACCATCAACATAACTCATCATAATGATCATATAGTCAACTAGGAAACATCTTACTTCACCATCAAGTATACACATACAAGGCATCAATATAGCCTATCATGATCACCTATATTCAATTAAAAGAATCCATACTTTACGTCGTAGATACACATAACTCATATAGACCTTCACAATGATCACATATAAAAGATATAACATGACAATATCATAATACATAAAGTAATATCGACGAGGCGACATCATTTACAAGTATAGCACATAAGCACCGCCACCATAAGTGGACCATATAAAAAATCACAATTGAAACACCTATACTACACAATATAGAGAAGGTTATGTAAACATACCACCATTCCCACCTCAACAACTCCAATCCATAGCCAATTTAACCAATCTAATACACCAAGGCTCTTACCAATAGCCATAGTCACCAATTCGATTTAATAATCACAATATACAATGATCCAAGATAATACAATATGAAATTCATCAATCTAGGACAGCGTACATATAATTCTAGTATAATTCTTACATAATTCAACATCCCAAAGTAAACTACACAAGAATTCAAAACAATAGAGACATGATCAAATCACCCATAAAATAGTCTACAATAGAATTTCATGATTGTTCATGGAGTCTTTAACTTAGAATCATCCACTTAACATTAATCTACTCATAAATCATTGATTCAAAATGTTTTATGCAAGAACACATGGCTATAATTGAATTTAGAAGTTCATCTTTTCAGAAGTCTTGAAAACTCACTTTGAAGTTTAGCTCCTTGACGAAAGAAGATTCAAGGATGAAAATCATACCTTAATTGATGCTAGAACACGAAATTTGAGAATATTTGATGGATATATAAAGCTCCAAGATCCAATCTACCTTCAAGCTTCAATGGAGTTCTAGAGAGTTCTTTAGAGGTCTTGGGTTTTGATTTTGAAATAATGAATTCATCTAATTATTCAAGACTTATAACCCACTCAAAATACCCATAAGAAACTTCCCAAATAATTTTAAGAACACTAGGGGAGTTACCTAAATACTCCCAGCCTTGGCCGACACACTGCAGATATTTGTAGGCACATCGACGGCTCCCCATTGATGGGGTGTCGATCCATCGACGAGAGGTACTAGGAAGTCGTCGATGGGATCAGAGGACACATTTTTGTATCTTAAGATCCTGCCACTATGTGTCAACCTACGCCCTAAATAATGGGGCGTCGATGGACCTACGATCCGTTGATTGCCCCTCGTTGGTTGGGCTGGTTTGACAACTTTTTGGCTATAAGTTGGGTCCTCTTCAAGGACCCTTTGGTTGGTCGTTGGGGAGTTTTTCTAGGACGTTTCCAACCCAAATATACTCGTACACATGATAGGAACCTCTCATATTAATTTCAACCAAAACGAACACGTAAAACTTTCCAAAACAGACTAAGGCACACAAGCACGTCTCTAGGCACATCTTTCGAACGTCATGGATGTTCTTGGATGTTTGACCTCCAAACATCACCAAACATTAGACACTGACTCAAAACATCATTATTAAACATTTTAGTACTTTAAACCCTCAAGAAACACATGTTAGGCTCTAGATTTACCTCAGTCATTTTAGAGGTGTTACATTCTCCCCCACTTGGACAACATTCGCCCTTGAATGACACTTGCTACATTTTAGAAACTATCAAGAAACAAGAAACTCAACAATAGCAGAATATAACCATACCACACCATGAACAATGCACATTTTTAGGAGGAACACCAATTTCACATATTGAAGAGACTCAAAACACAAGAAGAAGAAAGAAACTAATCTACGACTCATTATGCAATAAGACTCACATTCTTCAATTTATATCGGAGGAACTCCTTCTCCACACTTTGACATGCTCATATACATGAACTTTATGCACAATACAACCATTTCTCATGAAAGAACAATTTAGCCAAAATCTCAAAATCTTCACAGTGAACTTCCCAAACTTACAGTGAACATGCTCAAATTTTCAAAAATTCAACTTTTAAGCAATTTATGATGAAAACATGATAATATGAGAGACAAAACTATATAATCTCATTTTACAACATAACCATAACTTCATAAAATGCACAATTAAAGGATTCAATTTCAACAAGACTCCTAAACTTAATGCAACATGCACATGCTACTATGAAATTACATCTCTCAAGCCTGAACAGAATAGAGGAGAAGAGACAACAAATCACAACTCCACTACTCACCATACTCCCCCACTTAGAAGTAACCCATCACAACTAAAGAGAGAAAACTATAATTATCGGCATCATCATCATCCGACTTTTTCCCTTTAGCTCGAAGGGCATAGAAATGATTCCTCTTTGGAGCACCACCTTCCAGAGCACTAGGACGATCTTGCTTGGCTTCTATTCCTCTAGACACAATAGTAGGACAATCCCTTACCTTATGACCATCCTTACCACAACCATAGCAACCACCAGTACGAGCTAAACATTTCCCAAAGTGCATCTTCCCACAAGTAATACAAGTAGGCTTACCGGCTTGGGAACCACTACCACCTTCTCTCTTGACCTTAGGAGCACTAGGTCCATCTTGGTTTGAAGCACTTTTTTTGAACCTAGGTTGATTTTTCTCATTGGACCCACTCCTCTTCAAATTCCTTGAGATCCTACTAAGTTTGGACTCTTCAATGAATTGAGCATACATCATAAGCCTAGACAAGTTCATATCATTGTGGAGCATGGCTTTACGACACTCTTCTTTCACAAGGTCGGCAATACCGGTCACAAACCTACTTATCTCATTCCGAGGGTTAGACACCAAGGATGGAGCATACCTAGACAACATGGTAAACTTCAAGGAATATTCGTGAACACTCATATTACCTTTCTTAAGAATAATGAACTCTTCAACCTTCACCTTCCTCTTCTCACGGGGAAAGTACTTTTCTAAGAAAGCATCCTTACACTCTTCTCACTCTATGGGACCCGAATCAACCGGCCTATTATCTTTCCATCGAGTGTACCATACTTGAGCAACCTCCCTCAATTGGTACGAAGCCAACTCCACCTTCTCCCTAGAAGTCTCCCCCATGGAAGTCAATACCTTATACACACCATCAAGAAACTCTTGAGGATCTTCTCCCACCTTAGAAAGATAGGATGATTTATCCTCACAAAATCACTCAACCTAGAGGTCATGGTACTCTCCAAAGCATTCACCCTAGGCCCAAAATCTCTAGTCACATGAGTTTTCATAGCCCGGGTTAGGGTAAGAAGAGCATCCCTAATCTCCCTATTAGTCATTTCCGTGGGAACCAACGAAACCTCATTATCTCCTCCCACAATAGGAACTTTCTCACCTTGTAGAGGAACTTGAACTCCTTATGGAGCTAGTCCACCTTGGGGAATTTTCTCATGCACCCCTTCAACTTCAAACCTTCTAGCGCCCATCCTTCTGGTAGTCATCTCCTATAAACAAAAGGAAAAGCATTAAGAAGGAAACTCACAACTTTTAACTCTATTGGCACGACACAAAAGTGATAAAAAAAAGTGAAACTCTATCGTCCTATAGCCTCTTGCTCATAGATGTGTCGCGAATCACACCGATGAACAAGACTTTACTAGATGTGGATTTTTGAGACTTTTGGATTTCTAAGGCTACATCATTTACCTAAACTCTGATACCAATCTTGTCACAAACCGCAAGCATACCCTAGAAGTTAGGGCAACCCTTAGGTCATAACAGAATGTACTTGAACTCTCGGAGGTCTTGTATAAACCCTTAGACATCATGCATTGCATACATGTATGAAAATTAGTGTGGAATTAAAGCTTTTCACATGAAATAGTACTTCAAAATATCTTTCATAGAAAACATAAGGAATAAGGCTAAGTCTCAATGTCACCATCTTAGACACACAAATATCTTGGGACACGACCCATACATCAAAATACAGAAATACTAAGTCTATTACAATGTCTTTAACAAAGTAAGTCTAATCATAATGATGTCCTCGAATCTAGTGAGGACATACCAACTCTTCCTTGAATGAAAGGCTAAGATCCAAACTTCCACTTCACGTACTCTTCTCAAATTCAACCTACACCTTTAGAGATAGACAAAACATATGCAATTAGTACATTAGAATGTATTAAGTATGACATAATGCATAAAATCATGATAAAAGGACAATTGTATGAAACATGCTCTTTTTGAGTAAAACTTCATACCATAAGTAGAAGAACCACATATAACACCAAATTCTCATGTAAGTCACATACCACAAGATAACATCAAGAAAACTTCAAAACACATAAACATGAGACCATCCTACCAAAGGTGATTCTAAGGCTCACTTGTATGAATAATGAAGCGACCGCCTATACAATCCCTTTCACACACACCAAAGAGACCTTTTAGACTACCTAAGATAAGATTATTCCCATTTCATTAATTAAAATCCCTACCTAGAATTACTCTAAGACTCACCTAAGTAAGACAAGAAGAGAACGCCCATACATCCTCTCCAATCTTAGCTAAGGAATCCTCAAAGATACTCTAGATAAATACTTTTTTATTAACATACCATTACTTAAGTCATTATGTTCTATAGACCATTTAAGAGATATTCAACAATTAAGGACTTTTACATAATGGTCTTGGAGAAGACCTAGGGAACTCACAGACTAATATCTTCATAGCCTAGTCGTGCAATGTTTAGATAACATCCTATTCAACTACCTAAACTTCATAGTAATTATCCAACACTACCATATATCCATATGATGAGAATAGACAACAACCGACATAGACCATACTAACTAGGCATGGAATCCGCAGTATACCCTACTCCGATGGAGGGTGTTCTACTTGCCAATGGTAAAATTAGCACATATCCCACGTAGGAACATGGTTAAGGAATATCAAGGGTTTCTTTGTACTCTAGTCTCATCTAATGAAGATTCACTTACGAAGCATACTCACTCGGTACTAGCCTTTGTTCTCATAGAGTAATTCGATAAAGGAGCATATGAAGAAGTACCATATCTTGTTCATAACCAAATCATAATACACCTTACCAAAGAGGGTCCCTTAGGGATGCCTACAATGGCTAAGAGGATAGCTCAATGACGTTCCTAAGGATGATTTTATGTTGTTCCAGCGAACCAACCTTAAGTCCACCTTTCACACAAGAAGGATACCATTACGAATTTCAACTTGAAGGATATCATAACCTCCTAACTAGGTCGAAGGTTTCTCATGATTGACCCTCTTATCCATGTTCATGGTCACATTCAATTATACATATATATTCATTACAAAGGTGATTTAGCCTACTAAGTCAAGATTCATGTCCATATCCTTCATGTATCAAGTAAGGGACACAAGTTTACCAAACAAGACACACTTACTTGACATTATCACACATAACATATCTTTCAAGAAGCACATCGGGAAAACAAGTAATACTTACTAGTAGCCCTACACACTACTATAGAACCATCAATATAACTCATCATAATGATCATATATTCAACTAGGAAACATCATACTTCAACATCAAGTATACACACACAAGGCATCATTATAGCCTATCATGATCACCTATATTCAATTTGAAGAATCCATACTTTACGTCATAGATACACATAACTCATATAGACCTTCACAATGGTCACATATCAAAGATATAGCATAACAATATCATAATACATAAAGTAATGCCGATGAGGCCATATCATTTACTAGTATAGCACATAAGCACCTCCACCATAAGTGGACCATACCAAGCATCACAAATGAAACACTTATACTACACAATATAGAGAATTTTAGGTCAACATACAACCATTCCCAACTCAACAACTCCAATCCATAACAAATTTAACCAATCCAAATACACCAAGGCTCTTACCAATAGTCATAGTCACCAATTCAATATAATAATCACAATATACACTTATCCAAAATAATACAATATGAATTTTATATATTTAGGACAGCCTACATTCAATTCTAGCATAATTCTTACATAATCCAATAGCCCAAAGTAAACTACACAAGAATTCAATACAATAGAGACATGATCAAATTACCCAAAATATAGTCAAATAAGAATTTCATGATTTGCATGGGTTCATGGATTTTTTAACTTATAATAATCAACTTAACATCAATATAATCATAAATCATTGATTCAAAATGTTTTATGCAAGAAACCATGGCTAGAATTCAATTTAGAAGTTCATCTTTTGAGAAATGTTTGAAAAAATATGTTTGAAGTTGATCTCCTTCACGAAAGAAGATTTAAGGATGAAAAACATACCTTAATTGATGCTAGACCACAAAATTTTAGAAGATTTGATGGAGAAATCAAGCTCCAAGATTCAATATGCCTTGAAGCTTCAATGGAGTTCTAAAGACTTTTTTAGGGGTCTTGGGTTTTGATTTTGAAATATTGAATTCATCGAAGTGTTCAAGTCTTATAAATTAACTCAAAATACCCAGCATACCCTTAAGAAACCGCCCAATAAATTTTTAGAACACTAGGGGAACTACTTAAATACCCCCGCCTTGGCTGAGACACTGTAGAAATTTGCAGGACCATCGACGACTGCCCATTGACGGGGCATCGATCCATCGCCGAGCCGTACTAGCAAGTCGTCGATAGGATCAGAGGCCAAATTTTGGGAGCTTAAGCTCCTTCAACTAAGTGTTAACCTACACCCCAAACGACGGGGCGTTGATGGACCTACGGTCCGTTGATTTCCCCTCGTTGGTTGGGCTGGTTTTAACAACTTTTTGGCTACAAGTTGGGTCCTCCTCAAGGAACCTTTGGTTGGTCCTTGGGGAGTTTTTCCTGGACTTTTCCAAACCAAATATACTCGTACACATGTCAGGAACCTCTCACATCAATTTCAACAAACACGAAAATGTAAAACTTTCCAAAACACACTAAGACACACAAGCACAGCTCAAGGCACATCTTTCGAACGTCATGGACGTTCTTGGACGTTTGACCTCCAAACATTACCAAACTTTAGACACGGCCTCAAAACATCATTATAAACCATTTTAGGACTTTAAACCCTCAAGAAACACATGTTGGGATCTAGCTTCACCTAATTCGTTTTATAGGTGTTACATGCACCAAGTCTAACACCTATGTAGGAGAATGCTCATATCCCTAAAGTGAAACAATCGAAAATTAAAGAAGAAGGAAAACAATTGAAAGAGATTTAATAAATAACACTTTTTAAGTACACTCTTTGTTAAACTATTAAAGTAATTTAACAACACCAGGGATCTAGTGTAACTGGTATAAGAGTCACTAAGAGTACGATCTGGTTAATAGATAATAATAGAACACAACTCCCACCATCTGAGGAATTCTTCGTCTTCATCTAATGAAACATCACCAATCTTACATCTAGACTATGTCAAAAAGATATAGCAAGAGTAGCATCATAACAACCAACACGTACTGGTAAGCATCATCGGTCACCCTACGCCCACCCCATGATATGAGAAAAGAATAATAATAGGATCATGCAAGTAACACTCGTTTCTCCACTCTTGCCCCTTTTTTATAACACCCTCAACTTGTAATAATACCCTAGCTACTAACCTTTTTCTTTTCCAACTGCTAATGTTTCTAGTTCTATTAAGTGACAGCCTAAACATTACAAACCACATTAGATAATCCCAACCACCGCAACATCCTTTTTCCACTAAAGCATCGCCACCTTATCTGCCCCAAGAAATAATGTTTTTCCTTACCTCAATCTCACGTTACATTCAACACTTCAACTCACTCGTTCCCAACACCTCATAAAATATCCACACAACACACCACCCTTACATACCGTCATATAGTTCCACCTACACCCTGTCATTATTTTATAAGAACGCAATCATCATAAGTGTTTACACATCACAATACCAAATTGTAACATGGTTTTCACTACAACATATCATAAGTAGTTTGTCCTCTCACAGAACCAAAACTCAAACTGTTAGTGCATCAGCATGGTACCCGATCCGAGTTAGCTTTCCAGAGTGCGGCAATCGGATCTCGTAGTTGTGTCTAAACGTGGAAACTCCATCAAATAGTTATGTTGAGACGTGGCAATCCGAGCCAATATTTCTATCTGAACGTGTCAATCCGATATAAGTTAGCTTGCCGGAACTTGGAAATTCAATCCCCATCCACACACCACAATCACAATCCCAAGTACATCATCGATATCGCACATTTAAATCATGATTTCATGGCTATATTATTCATCTATATGAATTTCAACAATGTGATTAATATTATGACATTCATATACATGCAAGTATCATAATGAAGCAAGAACATGCATACATTACACAATCATGAAGTGACAACCACCATCTACGAATTTCCAATCCTATTCTTAATTACGCAAAAGACCAACCTCAACCCTGTTTTTTCTTCAGGGTCGTCATTAGTGTTTTTAAACATAAATTGTTAAAATTCATCAACTTAATACTTTAATAGGTCAAACTTAGCATAGACCGGCGTTTATTCTATTCTACTGGATACCCTTGTCTAATGAAGGAATTCTACTCATGAAATAACTAATAACACTTGATTAATCATCAATTTGCTACATCAAGCACTAACCCCCGACACGTTACAAGCCTATAACTTTGTCCTTGGAAATAAGTTGGTGCACGAAGGTCCATACATATCTCTTATTATTAAATTTAATATATTACAATACAAGCACAAAATTATAACTACTTAA
Organism: Solanum sitiens; assembly: GCA_016801875.1. Lineage (NCBI taxonomy): Eukaryota > Viridiplantae > Streptophyta > Magnoliopsida > Solanales > Solanaceae > Solanum > Solanum sitiens. Next base: position 984,572 of record JABWTJ010000463.1, on the reverse strand, counting down.
TGCATAAAAAACCTAACCTACCTGGGCACCAAGCAACTGCGGAGTTTTGATGTCTTTTTGCAGCTTTTCCAGATTTGCTACGGTGAATATGGACAAGATTTAACAAGATTCCTTCACATCAATGCTAGAAAGATCCTTCTCCTTCTTTCCCAAGCATAGAATAACTTTTTTGGTATTTCTAGGGTAATTAACGACTTATATGTTATTTTTGGAAAAAAAGAAAAATAAAGATTTCCTCAAAAATCGGATTCTGCCTCATCGATCTCGCTTTAGCGGGGTAACAGCGGGTTCTTTCCAACTTTTCATAAATTTGATACGCTCAAATTATACTTCCCAAAAGAAGTATAAGCGGTCGTATCAAGTAAAAAACCCAACTATTAGGTTGGGGTCGATCCCACGAGGAAAATGGTTTAGATTTAACTTTAACCTATGATTACTTCTATTTAATCAAGTCCTTTCCGAAAACAAGTAATAAAAAGGGGGAATTTGTGTAACAAAAGTAATTGATTCTTTCTAAGTAAGCAAGTAGAAAGTTCAAATATTTGGTGTTTATCAAGTGATGAGAGTAACTAGGGCATAAGTGTTCCCCACAGGTTTATAACGCAGTAATTCTAGCTATAACAATCCTTTCCTAGTATCTTGCATGCAAAGTGGTAAGTTATGTATCCCTAATTCCTTGGTCCGGCAACTAGGAAATTTCACTCCACACCTTGGTCCGACTACGTGTGTATACTTTACTAAACCTTGCCTTTTACCTCATATTAAGCATCATAATCGATGTATAGCTTAATTATTACTTCTCACCAATCGATACTAGCCTATTAGATAGTTTATACTAAATCTACGTTGATAATTCTTTTCTTATTATCTATCTCCTTGGTCTGGCAAGTAGCAACAAGGCGAGTTCTAATGCGTGCACTCATTATAAAAGCTTCTAAACGAAAGAATTATCAATACATGCAAGAAACTATTCTAGAATTGTTATTTAGCTAGTTTTACATTGTTAATTACCCATGGTTCCCACAACCCTAGTTATGGATTTAGTTACCCATGTTAATAATTACACAATTCATATTGTTTAGAACAGAATTCATGTACTTACTTTGATGAGATTGAAGAAAATCCAGAAAATCACTTGAATTCGATAAAATAATGAAATAAACGATTCCAGAAAAATACTGTATTTTCCAAAACACAAATTCAACAACTAAAATCACAATTCTGAAAAATAACCAAAAGTCTAACCCCAAAATGAGGTTTTTGCAAGTATTTATAATAAAGGAGTCCTAAAATAAAAAGGAAATCTAAATAAGAAAAATCTGCCCAAAAACGCGTATGAGTCGACGACCTGACCGACGGACCATCGAGGCAACAACGGACCGTCGACGCCTCCCGTCGTTCCATACTTAAACTCTTTTTCATCTGCTTTCTTCTCCAATTCACTGTTACCATCGACGGACCAAGACGACGTTCCGTTGACAGGACGACGGTCCATCGATGGCCTCCATTGCGCCGGACTTAGAATCTTTTCAAGACGGGTACTGGGGCTACTTTCTGTTAGCAATGACGGATGTGCAGGATGGTCCGTCGATGAGACAACGGTCCGTCGTTAGCTTCCGTAGCCCCACACTTGGTCAGAATTCCCCGATCTTCCTTCAACAACATCTTCTTCAGATGACGGTTGCCACCTACGGACCGTCGATGGGTCGACGGACCGTCGATGGCTCCATAGGTCAACTTTTCTGCAATTTTTAGCACATCTTCAGCGTTTTTATTTTTGATAGTTTTTTCTGAAAACATAAAGAAAAATACATTAAAACTAATACAAAAAAGCCTTAGACACACATTAAAACTTAAGGAAAAAGAATTGAAAGTACCATGAAACCATGGTACATCAACACCCTCAACTTAAATTCGTTGTTTGTCCTCAAGCGACGCACTATGACTCACCACAAAACCTTTGTACAAAAGTATCCTTATTTTAGCTTTCGCAATCATCTGACTATCAATCCCGATTATTTTCATTATGTTTATGCATGATATCACTATTAGGATCGCTCATGTGGATCAGACCATGACACAAACTCACCACACACCGAAACCTATCCTCTTTGATCTCAATAAGGCACCAACTTTCTGGCATTACAACTAGTGTCCTCACTTCAAAAACAATATCCTCATTTTTCACACAGTGATTTCAGTTTGAGTATAAGGATTATTTTTCAACACTCTCTCTCAGAACAACTTCACACCTCATTGATACTTGTCGCCATAGGCTTGCCCTTATTTTACTGCTTTAAGTTCACCAGATTAGACTTTTAGGATCACGATAGGACTTTCTTAGCTTGTAACATAGGCTCAGGGTGAAGTAGGGTACATTTGGATGTATTTTAGTGACTTGTTGCCCCTCCTTGACATAATTGCTAAGCGTCCTACCTTTTCATCGTTTTATTCTGCCCTATTTCTTAATTATTCTTTCGCCTTGCTTTTCTCCTTTCTTTCTCCTTTTATGTAAGTGACTCTTCTTTAATTTTTTTTTTTTTTACTCTCAAATTTTCAAATTTTTCACTTGATTTCAACTTTTCTTGAATCACTTTTCTTTTCTTCTTTCTCTCTCTTTATTCTTTCAACCCCACTTTCCGGAGCATTCCTCATAATATCCACCCTCAACTCATGGCTTTGCCATGAGTCATGGTACACAATACCCGAGGTTGGGTCAGGGCCACGACAAGGTTGTTTTCTGCATTAGACACCCTTAACTTATGCTTTGGGCATAAGCTGAGGTGCACATGTCCAAGGAGGGACCAGGTCCAACACATTGTTCCCAGAAGATAAGTTGGGGTAGAAAAGAAAGGTTTATTTTAAGCTCAAATCATTTAGATCAAGAAGGGATTAATTTCATTCGGTTTTCTATTATCTAGGCTAAAGATTGGCTATCTTGAACAAAGGCCTATGATCCTTTCCTAATTGTCTATCACAGATTACTTTAAGCAGGATTAACCAGGCAAGTTCTAGCTCAGTAGCAATTGTGGACTATTCAAACTTTCCTCACACTCACTTGACATCTCATTACTCTACCAGATTATCAGACACCTAGTTCGAGTTTTAGATTTAGGGTCATGCAGTGGTGTATCTCTATGTCATGCTTAGAGCCATACATTCATCAGTTACTATGCCTAATCATGCAACATTTTCTTTAAATCAGGATATCATTTTGTTTAGCCATCATGCTTCAGATTTCATTTCTATACTATGTACAAAAGATACTAACGTGTCGGTTCAACAGAAAAGTAAACAATCTCTTGGGGAAAAAGAACACAGGCAAGAAAACCCCAAGAGAGGATCGTGAGTTGGGCTACTCAGAATTCACCCTAGCACTCACTTTTCGTTTACCCCACCCCCAACAAAAAGACATGCAATTGTCCCCAATGCATAAACATATATATAAAATAGGGTGGTAGGTGAAGCAAACCTGAGGCGATCAATAAGCTGGCGGGTCCGGTTTCTCGGAACTCGCTCCCTCTGTAGTGGGGACACCATCAGTGGTGTCCTCAGCAATAACAGCACCCTCAGTAGTGCTCCTCTCAACCTCAGCAATCCTTGAGCTAGACACCCCAGCAGCCACCTCCTGAGCCCTCATCTGGCGGGCCTTCTCACAACCTCCAAATCAAGTCGCTCTCTCTTCCTCGCTCGAGCCTCATCATCATCTCTAGCTAGGTGCCTCTTGGCATGATCTCTTAGGGGAGGTAGTGGAACAGCAGTGGTGGAGAACATGGTAGTCAACATCGTATCGCAGCAGGCTTTGCAGATGGGACCCAGACTCAGGCACCCGAGCCTCTAGTATGGTATTCATGTCTGCTCTCGGATTCTCCACAGCAGACTGGAGAGTCGTCAAATCCACTGTAGGGGCTGTCCGGGCGAGAACCCTCAACTCAAATGCATCCAAGCGCTGGTGAACCTCCATTATCTGCCTCTCAGTATGGTGGGCCATCTTCCTCTCTATCCGCTCCTCCACCTCAACAATGGACTTTTGCATCCAAGGTTGGATGTGATGTAGAAGTGTGGCCATTTGGGCCTCTAACTTCTAGACCCTAGCAAGCGGGACCAGTGCTGCAGATGGAGTAGAGCGGGAGGAGCTAGGAGCGGTACTAGTACCCGGGATAGACTCAACCGGGGTGGTGTCGGTAGGCTCGGATATAGCCTGATCAGCCGCTTGGGCTTGCTCTACCGTGGCTGCCAAGTTCTCACCTAGCGGCTGCACCTCTGGACGGGGCCCTCTGTGGGGAGCCAACTCATTGGCCTCATCCCGGATGAGGTCAATATCCACTGTGGTTGATGGGGTCTTGACAGCATCAATGTGCCACACGGTCACTCCGACAGACATGCACAACTCAAAGACATCATGCACGGGAAGGGGTAAGTAGTAGTGGCCTTAAAGTCCCTCTCATGCATGACTACCTGCAACAGCCACGCGAAGTCCACCTCGAACCCCGCAACCATGGCAGCCATTAGCACGCCACGATCCCATGTGACCATATTATCAGCAGTGTGGGAGAGGCAGTGTCGGACTAGTAGCCATAAGAATTTGGCCGTGAAAGTGAGGTTGGACTTCTTTATGATCCCCTTGGGCTCCAGCATCCAATCAGCAGCCTCACCATCCAGGGAGAGGTTCTGGGCTATCCACCGCTTCGTGGTCTCTCTCACCTCCGACTCACGCTGGAACCGGCCGTCCTTTATCAACTTCCACCGATAGTCAAACTCGATAGTGAGGGGGGCCCTGGTGGCATCAACATCCGCGCTATATAGGAACCTGCGAATGGCAGCCAAATAAATATCTACCCGTTTGCCGAGGACTCGGACATACTCCAGTGGTGCGTGTCTAGCGGGGGTAGGCCGCCTGTCCAGCTGAGACCGGAGAGTCGCCACAGAGGAGGCGTAGAACTCTCGCACCATTTCTTCGCTATAGCGGCCCACATTCCTAGCCGTCCACTCCAGCCGATGTCTGGTGAATAGAGAATAGATGGCTGGCATTGTGGGAAGACTCCCAGTAAGAACTCGCTGCTCGAGTTTTAGGGTCCGAGTCATGACCCCCTTGTCGTTGGGCATCTTGGCATGAGCATATACCTGGTATTGGCCCTCGACACACCACCGGTTGGGCTGATCAACAACCGGTATAGAGACGCCAGTCAGGGGTGCTGGAGTAGAATCAGCACTGTCAGCCTCATCAGACGAGGCAGAGTGGGCTTCCTCAGACCCGAAAGCCTCCACAGAGCCAGATGCTCCCTCAGAACCGGAAGCCTCCTCGGAGCCAGACGCTCCCTTAGAATGTGCAGCAGACCAAGAAGGTGTGCCGGTCAGTATGCGCTCCTCATCACACTGGGAGGCAGTGAATACGCCGGGCGCCACCTTCGTGGGCGTGGCTCTGGTGGTTCGGGCATCACGGGTAGGGGTGAGGGTGCCTGGAGGTACGTACTCCGGGTCTTGCTCATCGTCTGAGCCTATGACCATCCAGTTTGACGGGGTGACAGAATTAGAACGCCCTCTCGAGTAGACACGGTCTTACTTGGGTGCCATATGTACCTGTAAGGAGAGGTTATTAGTACCAATAGAAGCCTGCAACACATTCAAAAGAATCAAACACAAGGGTAAAACACATAATAGATTGGCAGTGCAAAAGTGCAGAACTGCCTGACGGACCTCATCGACGGTTTATCGAAGGACCGACGGTCCGTCGGGGTGGGTGGGTGTCCGTTTAGGGACACTTAGGAAATATTTTGGACAATCTCAGAAACAAAGGTTCTGATTGAGAAAACGGATGAGCAGGACGGACCGTTGATGGAACGACGGTCCATCAATGGGGTCCGTCGACGGACACTTAGAAGATTTTGAAGAAAGTTCAGAAACCAAGGTTCTGATAGAGTTGATGGTTTTGCAGGACGGACCGTCGATGAAATGACGGTCCATCAATGGGGTCCGCCGACGGACACTTAGAATATTTTTTTAAAACATCAGAAATAAAGGTTCTGATAGTGTCGACGGAAACTTAGAATGGGATTTTAAGACATCACAAACAAAGATTCTGGTAGCGTCGAAGGTTCTGCAGGACGGACCATCAGTGGGGTCTGTCGATGGACACTTAGTATGGGATTTTAAAACATGAGAAACAATGGTTCTTATAGCTTCGACGGTCCGTCAGTGGGGTCCATCGACGGACACTTAGAATATTTTTTTTAAAACATCAGAAACAAAGGTTCTGATAGCGTCGACGGTTGTGCAGGACGGACCGTCGAAGGGACGACGGTCCATCAGTGGGGTCCGTCGACGGACACTTAGACTAAGCAGGGGAGGTTGGGGTTGACGGACCCCAATGACGGTCCGTCGATCAACCAACGGTTCATTGAAGGGGTCTTGTTCTGTCCTTCAGGGACAGAATTATGCAGCCGTCGTTTCCCCCCCAACATACAAGTTTAGATCATCCTTAGAAACCTTAAGTTCCCCTAGCATTTAACCCAGCATTTCATCATTCCTAGGGCATGAATTTTCGTAGTTTGAACCTTCGATTATAACAGCCTATCAAAACCCTAGGTCAGAAACACAACATTCAATCACAACAACATTTTCGACAATACACCCCCATCCCTTTTAATTTCAGTGTTCTAAGGGACTAGGAATTCAGTTGTAAGTTTTTAGGCATGCACCGGTGTCCCAAATTCAAGACCCACATAGTTATGACATCAATTTATAATAGAAATTAACAAGAGCTAATCGAGCAGATCAGAAGAACATACCTGTGAACTGTAGTGGAGGGAATGGGAGTATGAATTCTTGGATTGAAATAGCAGAAACACCAACCACGAATACCGACCGACAAAGAGACTGAAGAAGATGGGAGATTTGGGAGAGAAGGGAATTTTTGGAAGTGATGGAGGTTTGGGGAATCTAATGATAGAAATGGGAGATTATGGGTGAGGAAGTGGGGAAGGTGAAGGGAAATGGGGAGGGAAACGGTTATGGGGGGTATTTGAAAAGGTGGGTAACTGAAAAGTTTAAAAACTTTTAATATATAGTCGGACGGGTCGGGTCGGGTTTGTGGGTGAGGGACCGACGATTCCCCGTCGACGGACCGTAAGTCGGTCGATGGTCCGTCGACCACTCCGTCGATAGTGCCCTAACTTAGGAAAATTTAAAGAACATACCTGGCACAACGGATCCTACTGACGGTCTGTCGATCAGTCCGTCGATGGGTGCACCAAACCAATTTTCTGCAGATTTCTGGTGATTTGGTCCTGCACATATAACACCCATTAAGCTAATATTTTTGTGTTTTCTGGACACTTTTTAGACACGGACCCTACTCTACGCTCTAGCCAACACTTCTAAAGAAAATTCAGACGTGACATTAAGTAATAAAAGCAAAAGTAATGCAACTATGCCTATAAAATCACGAAAAACCTATAGTTGGCTAGAGGATACATATTGGGTTGCCTCCCAATAAGCGCTTGATTTAACGTCGCGGCACGACGGAGGACTCTTGATTACTCAGATTTCATCAAGATGGTATGCCTCGATCACTTCATTTGCCTTTTCAACATGCCCTAGATAGATTTTGATTTGCTGCCCGTTCACCTTGAACCTTACACCCTCCTTGTTCTCCAACTCAACCGCACCATGAGGGTATAGTTGGGTGATCAAGTAGGGACCAGTCCATTTGGACTTGAGTTTGCCCGGAAACAAGCGCAACCTAGAATTGAACAAAAGCACCAAATCCCCAACCACAAAATCGCGCTTCTCAATCTTTTGGTCATGGTACTTCTTCATCTTTTCTTTGTATAGGGCTGAACTTTCATACGCCTTCAAGCAAAATTCATCAAATTCATTCAACCCATTTAACCTCTTTTCCGCAGCCTCATTCCAATCAATTTTTAGCTTCTTCATTGCCCACATGGCCTTATGCTCTAACTCAACCGGTAAGTGACAAGCTTTCCCATGTACAAGTTGGTATGGGGACATACCTATGGGAGTCTTCTAAGCTATCCGGTAGGCCCAAAGAGCATCATCAAGCCTCCTTGACCAATCCGTTCTACTAGCATTCACCATTTTTGCCAGAATCTGCTTAATTTCCCTGTTTGACACCTCCACTTGCCCATTAGTTTGAGGATGGTAAGGAGTGGTCACATTATGGCGAATCCCATATTTTTCCAATAATCCTTTAAACAACTTGTTGCAAAAGTGGGATCCCCCATCACTGATAATAGCCCTTGGGGTGCCAAATCTAGAAAATATGTTCTTTTTCAAGAACGCGGTGACACTCTTCCCTTCATTATTCGCAAGTGCTATAGCTTCTACCCATTTTGACACATACTCGACTGCCACAAGAATGTACTTCATTCCACGAGAACTCACAAAAGTTCCCATAAAGTCAATGCCCCACACATCAAACAATTCATTCACAAGAACGGGATTTAAAGGGAGCTTTTGCTTTCTAGAAACACCACCATCTCTTTGGCACCTATCACATGCCTTGGCGAAATCATGAGCATATTGGTGCATGGTTGGCCAATAGTAGCCACATTTCAAGATCTTGTGTACAGTCCGGATACCACTATGATGCCCACCCACAGGCGAAGAATGGCATGCCTCCAAAACACTTAACATCTCAACTTCTGGCACACAACGCCGAATAAGCCCATCGTCAAAACTCCTATATAAGTATGGCTCATCCCAAAATAACTTTTTCACATCATGCATGAACTTTTTCCTTTGATGAAAGGACAAGTCTGGTGGAATGATATCACTAGCCAGATAATTCGCAAAATCAACCTCTAGACCCTTATCTAAAATGCGATGACCTAATACAACACCTTCTTTCACCATGAAGTGACAGTTTTCCCAATTTAGCACAAGGTTGCAATCTTCACATCTCTTAAGAACCTCGGCCAAATGACTCAAACACCGCTCAAAGGAGTCACCAACAACTGAAAAATCATCCATAAACACCTCAATAGTGTCTTCCACCATATCGGAGAATATCGACATCATACATCTCTGAAACGTGGCCGGTGCATTACATAACCCAAACGGCATTCTCTTGAACGCGAAAGTCCAATAAGGACAAGTGAAGGTGGTTTTCTCTTGATCTTCCGGTGCAATAGAAATCTGATTATAACCCGAATAACCATCAAGAAAACAATACAACCCATTTCCTGCAAGTCTGTTCAACATCTTATCCATGAAGGGCATAGGAAAATGGTCCTTCTCGGTCCATGCATTTAATTTCTGGTAATCCATACACACCCTCCATCTGGTCGCCGGTCTCATCGGAAGAAGCTCATTTTTCTCATTGGGGACCACAGTCATTCCCCCTTTCTTAGGTACACACTGGACAGAGCATACCAACCTACTATAAGCAATTGGATAGATGACTCCGGCATCCAAAGACTTAATAATTTCCTTATTCACCACCTCTTGCATAGGTGAATTTAAACGTCTCTGTTGCTCAATACTTGGCTTATGATCGGGCATGAGTTGGATTTTATGTGAACAAATACCGGGACGGATCCGAATAATATCTGAAATAGTCCACCCAATAGATCTTTTGAACCTTTTTAACACTTCCACCAAACTCTTAACTTGATGCACATTCAAATCTGATGCAATAATTAACGGCAAAGTGTCACCTTTTCCCAAGAATACATACCTCATATGAGGTGGTTGAGCTTTAAGTTCTACTTTTGGAGCATCTTCTATAGATGGTTTTGCGTGTGGAGACTCGCGATGCTTCATATCTAACTCCAACTTCTTTGGTTTAAATCGAACATCACCGCGATCAAGTGCCGCAACTAATGACTCATACTCTTCAACGCAATCACTCTCAATATTCATGATCACTGCCGCTAGTGCTTCTACACCCATACGCTCTTCAATTTGTACTTTAGACGACTTTTCAACCCTGTAAGATATGGCAGATACCGATTGGAGCTCACCACTCTGCCTCATGAACCTACAAATGTTGAAAGTCACTTCTTCATTGTTCAACCGAAATTTCATTTGCCCTTTCTCCATATCAACCAAGGCTCTACCCGTAGCAAGGAATGGCCTACCAAGAATAATAGGTACCTCAAAATCGACCACACAATCAAGAATCACAAAATCGACCAGAAATATGAATGACTCCACCTTTACTAACACATCGTAGAGTATCCCAATAGGCCTCTTCACCGTTCGATCGGCCATCAGTAGCCGCATCGCAGTGGGCTTTGGGTCACCCAAACCCAACTTCTTGTAAATAGAGAGAGGCATGAGATTTATGCTTGCCCCAAGATCACATAATGCTTTCGCAAAGTGTAACAACCCGATTGTACATGGAATAATGAAGGCACCCGGATCTTCTTTCTTTTGCACTAGAGACCTTGTAGCAATAGCACTAGAATGCTGCATTCTATTATCATCCTCAAAACTGACCGATCTTTTCTTAGTGACCATATCTTTCATGAATTTGGCATAACCGAGCATTTGTTCAAGAGCTTCTATCAAAGGGACATTGATGGAAAGATGTTTCAACATAGTGATAAAGTGCCGGTATTTATCATCCTCATTCTTTTTCACTAATCTCTGTGGGAATGGAGGTGGCGGTCTAGGCATGGGGGTCACCTTTTGGGGTACCTCAGCTTCTTTCCCCGTTTTGTCTACTAACTCACCACTAACCTCCACTACCTCATCATCACCTCTTATCACATTTTCTACACTAGATGGCATAGGTGGATCAATGGTTTGCTTACCACCTCGAGTTGTGACTTTCATACAATGTCCATCATTTTTCAAATTTTGGACGGTATTGCTAGGAAGAGTACCCAGTTGGCATGGGTTCACAGTCAAAGACAATTGGTCTATTTGCAACTAAAGATGCTTAATTGAGATTGCATGTGCATCCACCTTTTGCCCAATATTAGCTAAATCACTTCTCAACTCTTTTGTGTGCTCATCACTAGCATCGAACCTCCTCATTGTTTTCTTCAACATATCCTCAACTCGCGTCATACTACCTCCACCATCCCTAGGAGCAACTTCACGATTTTGAGGTGGAACATAGGGCCCACTCCGATCATTTCTGTTACCATTGTTACCTCGGTTGAAGTTGTTGTAGCGCTTGTAATTCTCATCTCGGACATAATGACCCTCTCGGTTGTAATTACAATAGTTCCGACCTTAGTTTCCTTGACCTTGGCGCCAATTCTCCTGATTGGAGCCTTGGGCGTTTGGTCGGAAACCCCCCATCTGCTTATTTACCGCATAAGAGTCCTCCTCATAGTTATACTCATCAGTCGGCGGTGGTGGTTTAGCCAAGTAGTTCACTGCATTTACCTTTTCTGCACCCCTAGTGACGTGTTTCAACACCAACCCTAGCTCAGTTCTCATTTGAGCCATTTCTTCACGAATCTCATCTGTGGCTGGGTTGTGTGCAGATTGCACTGCAAAAGTGTTTCTCCCAGTATCCGACTTTCTAGTGCTCCAAGCTTTATTATTTCAGGAGATTTTCTCTAACTTCTCAGCGATCTCAGCATAATGACGCTCCCGATAAGAACAACCTGCTATCGTATCTAGTACTTATTTATTATTTTCATCTTGTTCCCGATAGAAGTACTTTGTCAGTGACTGATCATCGATGCGGTGATTGGGGACACTTCTCAATAACTATGGGAACCTATCCCAAGAACTACTGACTGATTCTCCCGGTAGTGCCACAAAGTTGTTCACCCTATCTTTGTGGTTGAGCTTCTTAGACACCGGGTAGTAACGTGCTAAGAACACATCCCTCAATTGGTTCCAAGTATAGATTGAGTTATAGGGGAGTTCGGTAAACCATATAGCAGTCTCTCCCATCAGTGAGAGAGGGAACACTCTTAACCTAATGACGTTCATGTTCAAATCAGGCCTCCCTACACAACTCTTATACACCGACCTCACTTTGGCATGTGGGTCCTCAGAAGATAGTCCCGAAAACAAACCTCTAGCGGTGAGCATTTGCATCAGACTACTAGTTACCAAAAAAGTATGACCTTGTGGTAGAGGAGGTAGGACAAGTGTCCCGTCAGAGTCAGTAATGTTCACATTTCCCCTATAGTACTCTTGAGGGCGTGGAGTGGGAGGTTGCCTCCTCATATCACCTTCCCCACGATTTTCAGCCAATACTTGATCATGAGCTTCAACCGGTGGTGGAAGTTCCCGGTCGAACTCATCCTCGAGATTAGCCGGATTGCGTTGAAGGTTCATTCTGCGCAGTGTACGATAATTTCGGGGTCGGGTAAGACAATGGGTTCTCCTCTACTCCGTGTACTTGGAATACACTGAAGTTAGATCTGCAAGAGACAAAAACAAAAAGAAAAAGTAAAATTAGGAAATTGTTGACTAAACTTTGGTAATGTGCTTAAAGTTAATCTAAAAGCCACTTTCCCCGAGAGCGGCGCCAAAATTTGATATGCTCAAATTATACTTCTCAAAAGAAGTATAAGCGGTCGTATCAAGTCAAGAACCCAACTATTAGGTTGGGGTCTATCCCACGAGGAAAATGGTTCAGACTTAACTTTACGCTACGATTACTTCTATTTAATCAAGTCCTTTCCGAAAACAAGTAATAAAAAGGGGGAATTTGTGTAACAAAAGCAATTGATTATTTCTAAGTAAGCAAGTAGCAAGTTCAAATATTTGATGTTTATCAAGTGATGAGAGTAACTAGGGCATAAGTGTTCCCCACAGGTTCATAACGCAGTAATTATAGCTATAACCATCCTTTCCTAGTATCTTGCATGCAAAGTGGTAAGTTATGTATCCCTAATTCCTTGGTCCGGCAACTAGGAAATTTCACTCCACACCTTGGTCCGGCTACGTGTGTATACTTTACTAAACCTTGCCTTTTACCTCATATTAAGCATCAGAATCGATGTATGGCTTAGTTATTACTTCGCACCAATCGACACTAGACTATTAGATAGTTTATACTAAATCTACATTGATAATTCTTTTCTTATTATCTACCTTCTTGGTCCGGCAAGTAGCAACAAGGAACACGTGCACTCGTTAAAAAGACTTCTAAATGAAAGAATTATCAGTACATGCAAGAAACTATTCTAGAATTGTTATTTAGCTAGTTTGACGTTGTTAATTACCCATGGTTCCCACAACCCTAGTTATGGATTTAGTTACCCATGTTAATAATTACACAATTCATATTGTTTAGAAAAGAACTCATGTACTTAATTTGATGAGATTGAAGAAAATCCAGAAAATCACTTGAATTCGATAAAATAATGAAATAAATGATTCCGGAAAACTAATGTATTTTCCAAAACCCAAAGTTCAACAACTAAAATCACAATTCTGAAAAATAACCAAAAGGGTAATCCCAAAAATGAGGTTTTTGCAAGTATTTATAATAAAGGAGTCCTAAAATAAAAAGAAAATCTAAATAAGGAAAATCTGCCCAAAACCGCGTCTGAGTCGACGACCTGACCAACGGACCGTCGAGGCAACGACAGACCGTCGAGGTAACGACAGACCGTCGACGCCTCTTGTCGTTCCATACTTAAACTCTTTTTCAGTTGCTTTCTTCTCCAACTCACTGTTACCATCGACGGACCAAGACGACGGTCCGTTGACAGGACGACGGTCCGTTGACAGGACGACGGTCCGTCGATGGCCTCCGTTGCTCCGCACTTAGAATCCTTTTAAGACGGGTACTGGGGCTACTTTTGTTAGCAATGACGGATGTGCAGGACGCTCAGTTGATGAGACGACGGTCCGTCAATAGATTCCATAGCCCCACACTTGGTCAGAATTCCCCGATCTTCCTGCAGTAGCATCTTCTTCAGACGACGGTTGCCACCTATGGACCGTCGATGGGTCGACGGACCGTCGATGGCTCCGTAGGTCACCTTTTCTGCAATTTTTAGCACATCTTAAGCATTTTTATTATGGATAGTTTTTCCTACAAACGTAAAGAAAAATACATTAAAACTAATAGAAAAAGCCCTTAGACATACACTAAAACTTAAGAAAGAAGTATTGAAAGTACCGTGAAACCACGGTACATCAAAATTTTACAACTTTTCATAAAAGTCACAACTTTAATGAAAGAGAAGACTATTTTTGGAAATAAATAAATTAAAATAGAATCTTGATTTGTGTGGGTGCCATGTAAACACATTCTTTGCTTGATTTAGTTGTTTAGTAGATTCATGTTTCATTTACATCTTTTTTAGATTACATCTCCTAGTTTCTTAGGGGAATGTGCTAGACTATGGTCATATCTTTGTTTGAGGTCGAGGGTGTGGGGAAGTATGGGTAAGGGGGTTACATGTTTTGCTCAGTTTAGAGTAGGGTCATCGAACATGATGTGGACAATATAAGCTAATGTCCAAAGCACTACGGAGTCTGTCATCAATAATATGCTTCTTCTTCTTACACTTCTTGTCACAAGTTGTGCTTGAACATTACTTAAGCAAATGAAATCAAAATTCTACAACCCCATATGTAAAACACCTCTGTTTAGTTGTTGCAAGATTGTGTTTTTACTCCTTCCCTTCACAAACCAATAAAAAATTCAGTGTATAAAGGCTCGTTTTGCTAGGAACAAGTTATCCAGATTAGTTATCCCACCCTCAATGTAAAACAAAAATAACATTGCAATCTTGAGATAGTTTAGCTTATCTCAAATTGTCAACCAAACATGGGATAGACACATCCTAAAATTAATCCCGGATTTACTATCCCTTAACCCTCTTATCAAACTAGCAATACATCAAATTTTTCAGAGGGAATTGGGTTCTTGATCCCTTTTCTAAAACTAAAACCTTCAAAATTTCAACTTTTAACCATCAAAGCCATTTTATAAGTGTGTGAAAAATCCCCAAAAAAGGAATTGATAAGCAAAAACCAAAAATACTTGAAAGAAAAAGCTCAACATTACCTTGTAGTGGAGAGGGGTTGCAGAGGAACTTTTGGTCCTACTATACTTGGAAATATAAAATTTCAAAAACAAAAAGTGATAAATTGTTTATTGGGTAAATATTTCTTGTCTAAAACAATAAATACTACAAAAATTGATCATTGGGATTAGAGGTGAAGTTGCACGACCCAAAATGAGTCATGAGTGGAACCCACACTTAACCTCCTAGGTGGGCGAACCAAGGAATCCAAACCCCAACATATACCAATTATTCAACTACGAATAACAAAATTAATGCAGAAGCTCCAAAACTTATCATAGTAACCAATCAGATAAACCTCTAAAGTTTGTTACATATTATCCCCAAAACCTGAAAGACATCACATCAAGGACATTTAATCTCCATATACTAAGTCTAAGAATATCAAATACACCAAAATAAAATAATAAAATGGTATGTGTCAAAAAACATAGGACATCATGTCATGACCGAGAGAATCCATCACGAGCTTGAATGAATAGCTCACCCTGGAACCCGATATACTGGAGATTGGCTAGAGCTGAGGAAAATTCGAAGTCATTGATATAATCGATGCATTTCAAAAAAGGAAAACAAAGAAAAACACAAGTTGGCTCAGTACAGGGCAACATGTACTGAGTAGATATCATCGGCCAACTAAAAATAGTAATTAATATACAAAGAATAATAGTATGAACTCAACTATGACACTTAACAGGTGGTAAGAAAAAACAACATGAACAAGTGACTACATAATCAATCGCAATATCAAGCACACCCATGAGGACTCATGCCTCCATGCCACACTCATATGAGAAATGGGTTCTTTGAGATTGAACACATTAAGTTAATTCCATATCTTTTTTACTTTAATATTATTGTGTCGGAACGTGACACTCCGATCCAATTACATCGTGTCAGAACGTGATACTCCGATCCAATTATGTTGTGTCGGAACGTGACACTCCGATCTAAGAATACCGTGTCGGAATATGACACTCTGATCCAATTATGTTGTCTCAGAACGTGACACTACGATTCAATTATACCGTGTCGAAACGTGACACTATGATCCAATTATACCATTAATTTATCATTTAGTATCACCACTTTCAATTCATTGATAATATTTCATCAAGCCTTCTTTATTCAAGGCACCACTTCGATAAAGAGGGTTCAAGAATATAAATTCCACTGGTCTCATGATCGCAGACCAATCACAAAACACTTAACCAAGCCACACAACCACACAATCAAGTACATCAAAAAATTCACAATATAATTCCATGCATATCAAACACTATTAAGAGTTAACTACCAAATAGCATAAACCATAACTTACATCCATCGAAGATTTGAAGTCACGCAAGCTACTTTTTCAATGAATTTCCCTCAATGCTTGTGAACCTTTCCAATCTATCAAGTATAAATATTGTAAGTTAACGAGTCTATAGACACTATGCTATTATATTTCTAGCCTAGACCCAAAAATTCACCAAATGCTATAATCAATTTCCTAAAGTTCAAGCCTAAGGGTAACACGTTATTCCTCCAATTAGTATAACTTAAATGGAATTTAAATAATAAATACACCTAATGTTTAATTACATATCTTAACATATCCGTAGCTTGTTTTATAATATGATAATTCAAAGAACCATATTTAGAATAAAAATAAGTGTTTTTGAACTAATAGTCTGCCCAAAGAATTTTTTTTTACAGAAACCTTACTATATGCCCACAATTTAATCATATATACTCCTCTCAATTCTTCAAAGACTTTATCAATAAAACCAACATACTCATTAGGAGTTCCTGGTATTTCCCAGACTAACACTATAACATCAACTAATCCAATCAACGCTTAATCATTATAATTTTTTTATTTTAAAGATAACAATCATTCCATCTTTAACAAAATTTCCTCCTCTTTCTAATCGGTATGATACTAATATAATTACTTCCTTCTTTTTCTTTCACAGTTGAAACAATGTAACGATGACTAAATAATTTTGACATGTAGTCATTGATTAACAAATTAAATTCATGAATAAGGATATATTTTGGATGAGAATATTTTTTACCACAGTGGTTAGCCGCTTCAATTTCCTTTCGTTCAATGACGCTTCCGTTATTCTCTTCTTCTTCTCTTTTCTTTTCTTCTACATATTATTTATTACCCTAATTATTATATAACCAATTATGAAAGTGGTAAAAGTGACCCACTACTAATTTTAATGTTATTTTCCTTAACCACCAACTAAATAAATTTTAAAAACTACCCCATTAATTTTATAATTCTTGTAACAAATAGTCCAAAATATCCATTTAAAATATATCGGAAAGTATTTTATGAAATAAAGAATCTCTAGTACTCAAAACGAACAAAAGGGTTGTTACAATAGATACCAATTTACCCATCGTTCGTCCTCGAACATCAAAGGTAGGTGAGGGTAAGAAAGGGTAGTTGTCTCAAAAATTCTTTCAGAATAGTAGTACTCAAGGTCTTATATCAAAAGTATTAAACCAACTAGTTGAAGATCTACACCTCCTTTCATGCAATGCCTTAAATGGGTCCATCTCAATACTCTAGTGATAAATGTTTTTACATGTAAACTCAACTAACAGCAAAACTATCTTCAATAATGGACTCTTCAACTGATCGGTTCTCAAACTAGACCTTGACACAACCATCCGGCCAAATATTATCTAACATAACCATGATTACATCCTGAATCAATATTGGCTACAACCAGAAGTGAACCTGAACTAACCTCCACATAATCATAATACACAAACCATCACACATTTTCAACATTTCGTTCTCACAACAAAATCTATCACACATTTTCAACATTTCGTTCTCAAAACACAATCTTTCACGAGAATAAGTTATAAAATTTGATCTTTAGACATCAGGTTCTCATCAATATAGAATCATACTTGTTTAACCCAAGGAAGAAAATGATCAAGTAACCACCAATCAAGCGAGACACCCATGCATACATAACCTCTGACAACACTGTTGAAATGCTAATTGATAGCTATATTAGACAAACCCTAAAAATGAAAAAACAATTAGACCCAATGGTCCTCACATTCAATCACGCATAGCCAAAACATTATACCTATGATAAAATAACTCTTAAGTCTATCAAAAAACTGTAAATTTTTATAGTAGCTCTCCTATAATTTCTCATAATCAAAGTTGTGTATGTCGAATCATTGGTATACTTCTACTATCCCAAACAACACCAAATCTTCCATAACTGGAATGAAAAAGTCTAGCCTAGGATGCCACCCTACCAAGAGAACAATCACAAAATCAGTACACCAGGTTCACTACTATGGACCTACCCATAGAAGCGAAAATACATACAGACGTAGAAAGTAAATAATACTCTAAACCACACCCAGAATGAAGTAGTTGGTCACATAATAATGTACATAACCAAGGTCGAATAACTCTAATTACCCCTTCCATAGTACCAATATCGAACATTCTCATTCATCTAACTCTATCTCTTTGATTTCTAGCACCCACAATCACAAGTTTAATCCCTATAATAATTTAACACAAACATGGTTTATCGAACCCCACATCCGCTAAATTCAAAACTCTTAGTACTAACGAAACATCATAACCAAAACGATCATCTACCTTACTCCCTAACCATCATTAGTATAAAAGTATTTTTATCAAATACATATTCAAACTATGTCTATCTCTATTACTATTTAAGTATTTCATGATAAATACGAGTCCAAAACAAGGCTGATAACACTAATTTCAATTTTGATAGTACCTTTACATCGAGATAAAACAATTAAATCACAACCAAAGTAAACTCCACATGTAACACTTTCAAAATCCAAGATGTGTTCTAGAGCCTAACATAAGTGTGATAAGGTGTAGACAATGTTTTAAGTCATTTAGGAAGTCTAGAAACAAAAATGTCCAAGAACGTCCATGACTTCCGGAAACTGATTCAAGGAGGTGCTAGCATGTCTTATCCTATTTGACTAGCTTTTAGGAGTTGGAAAATGATGAAAATTGGTAGAGTGGGTGTCTAACATATATTTAAGCTAATTCATATTCTAAATTTCTGGGCACGACTCCCCAAAGAAAAACCAAGGGCCCTTGAGGAGGACCCTTGCATTTTGGGATCAAGGGACTACCCAAAGCAGCGAGCACAGATAGGTGCCATCGACGGGGCGTGTGTCAATCAACGGGGAATGGATGGTTACTTAGAAAAAATCCTAGAATGGTCATTTTTACAACTCTCTGAACTTACAAACGGATGTGCAGCACGGAAGGGGGGACTGGTCGTCGATTGACCCACGATCCGTCGATCGTGGTGTAGTCTGTAAGGGCCAAATTTCTGCACGTTTTAAGTTGGTTCCAATTAAATAATTAAAAGGGTTAGTTAATTAGTTGGGTATTAGGGAGGTCTAATTAACTTAGTTAGTACCCTATATAAATCCCTAACCTAATTGGCCTAACCAAAACTCTCATAATTCCCAAACCCAAAACTCTCTTATGTCTCTCTTCTTTCTCTCTACTGAAGAACTCCATTGAAGACCAAGCTAGGGGAGGGTTTAACCGCTGGAAATAGTGAAGTTTCACCATAAATCTTCATCAATTAGTAATGTATGGGATCTATTTCACCTTTGAGACGTCTTTCCTCAAAGTGTTCCATCAAATTGATTTTGAAAAGTTGGGTTTTCAAGTAGGTTTTCATCCAATACGAATTTGATGTTGTGAATTGATTTGTTTATGATTTATTTTTTATATTATGAATAGATTAACGTGTATTTTAACTTAATTAGGATATACCTTGATGGATTTATCTAGTTTGTAGAAGATGACCCTTAACCCTTTACCCTAGGTGATGATCTTATGAATTGTCTGATATTGGTTCAATTGACTTGGTTATTGGTTAAATTACTACTAGATGATGTTATTGTATCAATCATGAATGAATTAGGGTGAATTATAGTCCTATCATGCTAGTTCTTGAGTAACTGAATTACATTATGACTTTCACTTATGTCTCTTGCCTTAAGCTATGAACTAGTACTTAATTGTGATGTAGTGATTCTTTTAGCCTTGTTAGCATGTTGTTCATTGAATTATGATTATATTATATCCTAATTGGGTTGAATTAAGGGTTGATGGTAAGACCTTGATGATGAATTAGGAAGGAGACCTGGTAAGTCTTGTGATCCATATTCTTTACTTCAAATTATGGTTAATTGTCAGTAAGTCATGATGTTGTATTGGAGTATGCCTTGTATTAGGATTGATAAGGTGGTATGATGTTGAATTAAAATGTCTTGAATATGGTTTGTGAGGTGTTGGCTTAAGATATAAATGATATAAGGATGGTTAATAATTTACCAATATGCCTTATTATGAAGTGATACGTAAATGTGCTAACCTCAATTATATGAATTGTAATGAAACGATTATACTCATGAGATTCTTATTGATCTATGATGATTATTATTATACAAGGGTTAGACCCTATGACTGATGTACCGTGGTTTTACGGTACTTTCAATGCTTTTTTCTAAAGTTTAGTGTGTGTCTAAGGCCTTTTTATTAGTTTTAATGTATGTTTCTCTTAGTTTGCAGGAAATCTGTCCAGAATGAAAACGCGGAAGAATTGTGCTGAAATTGTAGAAGTGACGACCTACGGAGCCATCGTCGGTCCGTAGGTGGCAACCGTCGTATGAAGGAAATGTTGCTGAAGGAAGATCGGGGAATTCTGACTAAGTGTGGGGCTGCTGATGATCTCGACGGACCGTCATATCCACGACGGATCATTCTGCACATTCGTCATCGCTAACAGAAAGTAGCCCAGTACCCGTCTTGAAAAGATTCTAAGTGTGGAGAAACGGAAGCCATTGACGGACCGTCGTGCACTCAACGGACTGTCATCCTTGTCCGTCGATGGTAACTGTGAGTTGGAGAAGAAAGCAGCTGAAAAAGAAGCTAAGTGCGGAACGATGGGGAGCCTCGACGATCTGTCATGCCCTCGACGGTCCATCGTTCCGGTCGTCGACTCAGACGCGTTTTTTGGCAGATTTTCCTTAAATAGATTTCCCTTTATTTTAGGACTTCTTTGTTATAAATACTTGTAAAAACCTCGTTTTTGGGGTTAGACTCTTTGGTATTTTTCAGTTTTATTCTTCTAGTTTTTGAACTTGCGATTTTGGAAATTATTCTATTTTGCAGAATCGTTTGTTGCAAGACTTTTGATTAATCAAGTAATTTTCTTGATTTTCTTCAATCTCATCAAAATAAGTACATGAATTCTTATCTAATTAATATGAATTGTGTGATTATTAACATGGATAACTAAATCCATAACTAGGGTTGTGGGAACCATGGGTAAATAACAAGGTAAAAACTAGCTAAAATAACAATTCTAGAATAGTGTCTTGCATGTATTGATAATTCTTTCATTTAGAAGTCTTTTTAATGAGTGCACACGTTAGAACTCACCTTGTTGCTACTTGCCGGACCAAGGATGTAGATAATAAGAAAAGAATTATCAACATAGATTTAGTATTCACTATCTAATAGGCTAGTGTCGATTGGTGCGAAGTAACAACTTTGCCAAACATCGATTATGTTGCTTAATATGAGGTAAAGGTAAGGTTTAGTAAAGCATACACACGTAGCCGGACCAAGGTGCGAGGTGAAATTTCCTAGTTGTCGGACAAAGGAATTAGGGATACAAAACTTACTACTTTGCATGCAAGATACTAGGAAAGGATTGTTATAGCTAGAATTACCGCGTTATGAACCTGTGGGGAACACTTAAGCCCTAGTTACTCTCATTACTTGATAAAAAACAAATCTTTTGAACTTGCCACTTGTTTACTTAGAAATAGTTAATTACATTTGTTACTTAAAATCCCCATTGTTGTTGCTTGTTTTCGGAAAGGACTTGACTAAATAGAAGTAATAGTAGGTTAAAGTTAAAGCTTAATTATTTTCTTCGTGGGATCGATCCCAACCTCATAGTTGGGTTCTTTACGTTATACGACTACTTATACTTCTTTTCGAGAAGTAAATTTGAGCGTATCAAATTTGGCGCCGCTTTTGGGGAAAGTGGCTTTTAGATTAACTTTAAGCACATTACTGAAGTTTAGTTAACAATTTCCTAATTTTACTTTTTCTCTTTGTTTTTGTCCCTTGCAGATCTAACTTCAGTGTATGCCAAGTACACGGAGTAGAGGAGTACCCATACTCTCACCCGACCCCGAACTTTAGCGCACACTGTGCACGAAATCTGGGTATTCTCGATGATGAGCTCAACTGGGATGTACCACCACCGGTTGAAGCTCATGATCAATTATTAGCTGAAAATCGTGGGGAAGGTGAAATAAGGAGGCAACCTCCCGCTCCACGCCCTCAAGAGTACTATAAAAGATATGATAATATTACTGACTCTGATGGGCCACTTGTATTGCCTCCCCTACCACATGACCATACTTTCGTGGTAACTAGTAGTCTGATGCAAATGCTCATCGCTAGAGGTTTGTTTTTGGGGCTACCTTCTGAGGATCCACATGCTCACATCGCCAAAGTGAGATCGGTGTGTATGAGTTGTGTAGGGAGTCCTGATTTGAACATGGACGTAATTGGGTTAAGAGTGTTCCCTCTCTCACTGACGGGAGAGGCTGCTATATGGTTTACTGAACTCCCCTGTAACTCAATCTACACTTGGAATCAATTGAGGGATGTGTTCTTATCACGTTACTACTCGGTGTCTAAGAAGCTTAACCACAAAGATAGGGTGAACAACTTTGTGGCACTACCGGGAGAATCAGTCAGTAGTTCTTGGGACAGGTTCACCTCGTTCTTGAAAAGTGTCCCCAGTCACCGCATCGATGATGAGTCACTAAAAGAGTACTTCTATCGGGGACAAGATGATAATAATAAAGCATTATTGGATACGATAGCGGGTGGTTCTTATGGGGAGTGTCCTTACGCAGAGATCGCTGAGA
Source organism: Solanum sitiens (assembly GCA_016801875.1). NCBI lineage: Eukaryota > Viridiplantae > Streptophyta > Magnoliopsida > Solanales > Solanaceae > Solanum > Solanum sitiens. Next base: position 961,590 of record JABWTJ010000463.1, on the reverse strand, counting down.
AATTAGAGAAAATCTCCCGAAATAATAAAGCTTGGAGCACTAGGAAGTCAAATACTGGGAGAATCACTTTTGCAGTGCAATCCACACACAACCCAGCCACATATGAGATTCGTGAAGAAATGGCTCAAATGAGAACTGAGCTTGGGTTGGTGTTGAAACACGTCACTGGGGGTGCAGAAAAGGTAAAATGTGGTGAACTACTTTTCTAAACCACCACCGTCGACTGATGAGTATTACTATGAGGAGGACTCTTATGTGGTAAATGAGCAGACGAGGGGTTTCTAACCAAACACCCAAGGCTCCAATCAGGAGAATTGGCGCCAAGGTCAAGGAAACCAAGGTCAGAACTATGGTAATTACAACTGAGAGGGTGATTATGTCCGCGATGGGAATTACAACCGCGACAACAACTTCAACCTTGGTAACTATGGTAACAGATATGATAGGATTGGACCCTATGTTCCACCTCAAAATCGTGAAGTTGCTCCTAGGGATGGTGGAGGTAGTATGGCGCGAGTTGAGGATATGTTGCAGAAAATGATAAAGAGGTTTGATGCTAGTGATGAGCACACTAAAGAGTTGAGGAGTGACTTAGAAAGTATTGGGCAAAAAGTTGATGCACATGCAATCTCGATCAAGCATCTTGAGTTGCAAATGGACCAATTGTCCTCGACTCTGAACCCACGCCAACCGGGCACTCTTCCTAGCAATACTGTCCAAAATACGAAAAATGATGGACATTGCATGGCAGTCACTACTTGAGGTGGTAAGCAATCCATTGACCCGCCGATGCCGTCTGGTGTGGATAATGTTATAAGAGGTGATGATGAGGTAGTGGAGGTTAGTGGTGAGTTAGGAGACAAAACGGGGAAAGAAGACGAGATACCCCAAAAGGTGACCCACATGCCTAGACCACCACCTCCCTTCCCACAAAGGTTAGTGAAAAAGACCGAGGATGGTAAATACCGACGTTTTATCACCATGTTGAAACAGCTTTCCATCAATGTCCCTTTGATAGAAGCTCTTGAACAAATGCCCAGTTCTGCCAAGTTCATGAAAGATATGGTCACTAAGAAAAGATCGGTCAGTTTTGAGGATGATGATAGAATGCAGCATTGTAGTGCTATTGCTACAAGGTCTCTAGTGCAAAAGAAAGAAGATCCGGATGCCTTCACTATTCCATGTACAATCAGGTTATTACACTTTGCGAAAGCATTATGTGATCTTGGGGCAAGCATAAATCTCAGAGCCCTCTCTATTTACACGAAGTTGGGTTTGGGTGACCCAAACCCCACTGCGTTGCGGCTACTGATGGCCGATCGAACGGTGAAGAGGCCTATTGGGATACTCCACGATGTGAGGTGGAGTCATTCATATTTCCGGCCGATTTTGTGATTCTTGATTGTGAGGTCGATTTTGAGGTGCCTATTATTCTTGGGAGGCCATTCCTTGCTACGGGTAGAGCCTTGGTTGATATGGAGAAAGGGCAAATGAAATTTCGGTTGAACAATAAAGAAGTGACTTTCAACATTTGTAGGTCCATGGGGCAGAGTGGTGAGCTCCAATCGGTATTTGCCATATCTTACAGGGTTGAAAAGCCATCTGAGGTACAAATAGAAGAACGTCTGGGTGTAGAAGCACTAGCAACAGTGATCATGAATTTTGATAGCGATTGCATTGAAGAGTATGAGTCATTGGTCGCGGCACTTGATCGAGGTGATGTTCGGTTTAAACCAAATAAGTTTGAGTTAGATATGAAGCATCGCGAGTCTCCACCCGCGAAACCATCTATAGAGGAGGCTCGAAAACTAGAACTTAAGGCTCTACCACCTCATCTAAGGTATGTATTCTTGGGAAAAGGTGACACTTTGCCGTTAATTATTGCATCAGATTTGAATGTGCATCAAGTTGAGAGTTTGGTGGAAGTGTTAAAAAGGTTCAAAAGAGCTATTGGGTGGACTATTTCGGATATTATTGGGATCCCTCCCGATATTCGTTCACATAAAATCCAACTCATGCTCGTTCATAAGCCAAGTATTGAGCACCAGAGACGTTTAAATCCACCTATGCAAGAGGTGGTGAAGAAGGAAATTATTAAGTGGTTGGATGTTGGAGTGATATATCCAATCGTCGTTAGTTGTTGGGTATGCCCAGTTCAGTGTGTACCTGAGAAAGGGGGAATGACTGTGGTCCCCAATGAGAAAAATGAGATTGTCCCGATGAGGCCAGTGACTGGATGGAGGGTGTGTATGGATTACCTAAAATTAAATGCATGGATTGAGAAGGACCATTTTCCTATGCCCTTCATGGATCAGATGTTGGATAGACTTGCAGGAAAGGGGTGGTATTGTTTTCTTCATGGTTATTTGGGTTATAATAAGATTTCTATTACACCGGAAGATCAAGATAAAACCACCTTTACTTGTTCTTATGGGACCTTCGCGTTCAAGAGAATGCCATTTGGGTTATGTAATGCACCGGCCACGTTTTAGAGATGTATGATGTCGATATTTTCCGACATGGTGGAGGACACTATTGAGGTGTTTATGGATGATTTTTCTGTGGTTGGTGACTCCATTGAGCGGTGTTTGAGTCATTTGTCTGAGGTTCTTAAGAGGTGTGAAGATTGCAACCTTGTGCTAAATTGGGAAAAATGTCACTTCATGGTGAAAGAAGGTATTGTATTGGGTCATCGTATTTCAGAAAAGGGTATAGAGGTTGATCGAGCTAAAGTTAAGGTGATAGAGAGACTTCTTCCACCCATCTGTAAAAGGTGTGAGAAGTTTTCTTGGGCATGCGGGCTTTTACCGGAGGTTCATCAAGGATTTTTCAAAGATTGGACATCCTTTGTGCAAGTTTTTTGAGAAAGAGTGTAAGTTTTATTTTGATGAATCATGTCTTAAGGCATTTGGTGAGTTGAAGGAAAAGTTGGTGTCTGCACCTATGATAATTTCCTCGGATTGGAGTAAGCCATTTAAGGTGATGTGTGTTGCGAGTGGGGTTGCTCTTGGTGTGGTTTTGGGACAACGAAGGGATAAAATCCTTCACCTCATCTACTATGCTAGTAAATCCCTAAATAAAGCCCAAAAGAACTACGATGTGACTGAGCAAGAGCTCCTTGCAGTAGTCTTTGCTTTCGAGAAATTTCGCTCCTATTTGCTTGGCACTAGAGTTATAGTGCATACTGATCATTCTGCTTTGAGATATTTGATGTAAAAGAAGGATACGAAATCGAGGTTGATTTGTTGGATATTACTATTGCAAGAATTTGACTTTGAGGTGAAAGATACAAAAGGGACCGAAAATCAAGTTGTTGATCACTTGTCCCAATTAGAAGATGAAGCAATGAGGGAGTTATCCCTCTACAAGATGATACCTTCCCTGATGAGCATGTATTGGCTGCCTCCCAAGACTTGATTCCATGGTTCGCAGATTTTGCGAATTATCTGGCTAGTGATATTGTCCCACCGGACTTGTCCTTTCATCAAAGGAAAAAGTTCATGCATGATGTGAAAAAGTTCTTTTGGGATGAGTCATACTTATATAGGAGTTTTGACGATGGGCTTATTTGGCGTTGTGTGCCGGAAGTTGAGATGTTGAGTGTCTTGGAGGCATGCCATTCTTCGCCTCTAGGTGGGCATCATAGTGGTATCCAGACTGCTCACAAGATCTTGCAATGTGGCTACTATTGGCCAACAATCCACCAAGATGCTCATGAGATCGCCAAGGCATGTGATAGATGCCAAAGAGATGGTGGCATTTCGAGAAAGCAAGAGCTCCCTTTAAATTCCATTCTTGTGATTGAATTGTTTGATGTGTGGGGCATTGACTTCATAGGCCCTTTTGTGAGTTCTCATGGGATGATGTACATTCTTGTGGCAGTCGATTATGTGTCTAAATGGGTGGAAGCTATCGCACTTGCGAATAATAAAGGGAAGAGTGTCACCGCGTTCTTGAAAAAGAACATATTTTCCAGATTTAGCACCCCAAGGGCTATTATCATTGATGGGGGATCCCACTTTTGCAACAAGCTATTTATGGGATTATTGAAAAAATATGGGGTTCTCCATAATGTGGCCACTCCCTACCATCCTCAAACTAGTGGGCAAGTTGAGGTGTCAAACAGGGAGATTAAGTAGATTTTGGCAAAAACGGTGAATGCTAGTAGAACGGATTGGTCAAGGAGGCTTTATGATGCTTTTTGGGCCTACCGAACAGCGTACAAGACTCCCATAGGTATGTCCCCATACCAACTTGTATATGGGAAGGCTTGTCACTTACCGGTTGAATTAGAGCATAAAGCCATGTGGGCAATGAAGAAGTTGAAAATGGATTAGAATGAGGCTGCGGTACAGAGGTTAAACGGGTTGAATGAGCTTGATGAATTTCGCCTAAAAGCATATGAAAGTTCAGCCCTCTACAAAGAAAAGAAGAAGAAGTACCATGACCAAAAGATTGAGAAGCGTGATTTTGTGGTTGGGGATTTGGTGCTTTTATTCAATTCTAGGTTGCGCTTGTTTTCGGGGAAACTTAAGTCCAAATGGACGGGTCCCTACTTGATCACCCAACTATTCCCTCATGGTGCGGTTGAGTTGGAAAACAAGGAGGGTGTAAGGTTCAAGGTGAACGGACAGTGAATCAAAATCTATCTGGGGCATGTTGAAACGGCGAATGAAGTGATCGAGGCATACCATCTTGATGAAGTCTGAGTAATCAAGAGTCCTCCATCGTGCCGTGACGTTAAATCAAGCACTGATTGGGAGGCAACCCAATATGTACCCTCTAGCCAACTATAGGTCTTTCGTGATTTTCTAGGAATAGTGGCATTATTTTTGCTTTTATTACTTAATGTCCCGTCTGAATGTTCTTTTATTTTTCTTTAAAAATGTTGGCTACAGCGTAGATTAGGGTCCATGTCAAAAAAGTGTCCAGAAAATACAAAAAGATTAGCTTAATGGGTGTTAAATGTGCAGGGACCATATCACCAGAAATCTGCAGAAAACTGGTCTGGTGAACCCACTGACGGAACATCGTCCCTTCGACGGACCGTCGGTAGGATCCGTTGTGCCCAGGTATGTTCTTTCAATTTTTCTAAGTTAGGGCACTGTCGACGGAGGGGTTGACGGGCCGTCGACCCACTTACGGTCCGTCGACGGGGAATCGTCTAACCCTGACCCACCAACCCGACCCGACCCGTCCGGCTACATATTAAAAGTTTTTAAACTTTTCAGTTACCCACCTCTTCACATACTCCCCATAACTGTTTTCCCTCCCCATTTCCTCCCATTTTCCCCCCACTTCCTCACCCATTAACTCCCAATTCCTCATTAGATTCCCACACTTTCCCCAATTCCACAAGTCCTTTCTCTCCCAAATCTCCCATTTTTTTCAGTCCCTCTGCCGGTCGGTGTTCGTGGTGGGTGTTGCTGCTGTTCAAATACAAATTTTCATACTATTTTTCCCTCCACTACAGTTTCCAGGTATGTTCTTCTGATCTGCTAGATTAACTATCGTTAATTTTTCTGATTAACTTGATGTTTTACTGTGTGGGTCTTGAATTCTGGACCCTTTTGCATGCTAAAACTTACACCTGAAGTCCTAAGTCCCTTAGAACACTGAAATTGAAAGGGATGGGGGTTTCTTGTTAACAATGGAGTGTGTTTACATGTGGTGTTTCTGACCTAGGGTTTGATAGGTTGTAGAAATTGACTGTTCAAACTATGAAAGTTCATGCCCTAGGAATGATGGAATGCTGGGTAAATGTTTGGGAAACTTAGGTTTCTAAGGATACTTCGAATTAGTACGTTGGGGGGGAACAAAATGGTTGCAAAAATTCTATCCCTGAAGGATAGAACGAGACTCCGTCTATGGACCGTCCTTAGGGTCCATCAACCCCAACATCCCTTCTTAGTCCAAGTGTCGGTCGACGGACCCTACTAACGGACCGTTGTCCCTTCGACGGTCCGTCCTGTACAACCATCGACGCTGTCAGAACCTTTGTTTTTGATTGTAGAAAAAAATATTCTAAGTGTCCGTTGACGGACCCCTTTGACGGACCATCATCCCTTCGACGGTCCGTCCTGCACAACCGTCGACACTGTCAGAACCTTTGTTTCTGATGTTTTAAATTTTACTCTAAGTGTCCCTCGACGGACCCCCATGATGGACTGTCGTGCCTTCGACGGTCTATCCTGCACAACCGTCGCCACTGTCAGAACCTTTGTTTCTGATGTTATCCATAAAATTTCTAAGTGTCCCTCGCCGGAACCCCATGACGGACCGTCGTGCCTTCAATGGAGCGTCGATGGGTCCGTCATGCAGTGTTGTACTTCTGCACTGCCATTCCATTTCTGTGTTCTACGCTTGTGTTTTCTGCTTTTGCATGTGTTACAGGCTTCTACTGGTACTAATTACTTCTCTTTGTATGTGCAAATGGCACCTAAACAAGACCGTGTCTACTCACGAGGGCGTTCCAAGTCCGTTGCCCCGTCGAACCTGATGGTCAATGGCTCCGACGATGAGCGTGATCTAGAGTACGTGCCACCAGGCACCCTCACTCCTACCCGTGCTACCCACACCACCAGAGCCACACCCACGAAGGTGGCGCCCGGCGGAGTTACTGCCTCCCAGTCTGAAGAGGAGCGCATACTGACCGGCATACATTCTGGGTCGGCTGCACATTCTGAGGGAGCGTCTGGCTCCGAGGAGGCTTCTGGTTCTGAGGAAGCATCCGGCTCTATGGAGGCTTCCGGGTCTGATGAGGCTTCTTCTTCTGCCTCGTCTGATGAGGCTGATAGTGCTGACTCTACTCCAGCACCCCAGACTGGCGTCCCAGCTCCAGTTGCTGATCAGCCCAACCGATGGTGTGTCGAGAGACAATATCAAGTCTATGATGATGCCAAGGTTCCCAATGACAAAGGGGTCATGACTCGTACCCTGACACTCGAGCGGCGGGTTCTCACTGGGATTCTTCCCACTATGCCAGCCATCCATGAGTTATTCACCAGACATCGGATGGAGTGGATGGCTCAGGATGTAGGCTGTTATAGTGAAGAAATGGTGTGAGAGTTCTACGCCTCCTATGTGGAGACTCTCCGGTCTCAGCTGGACAGGCGGGCCACCCCGCCAGACAAGCACCTCTGGAGTACGTTCGAGTCCGCGGTAAGCGGGTTGATATCTCTTTGCCGGCCATTCGCAGGTTTCTCTATGGCGCGGATGTTGATGCCACCACGACCCCCCTCACCGCCGAGTTTGACTATTGGTGGAAGTTAATCAAGAACGGCCGGTTCCAGCGCATGCCAGATTTGAGGGAGACCACCAAGCGGTAGATAGCACAGAACCTCTCCGTGGATGGTGAGGCTGCCGATTGGGTGCTGGAACCTAAAGGGAGTATCAAGAAGGCCAACCTCACCTTCACAGCCAAGTTCTTATGGCTATTGGTCCGACACTACCTTTCCCCCACTTCAGCTGATAACATTGTCACTTTGGATCGTGCAGTGTTGATGGTTGCTATGGTTGCGGGGTTTGAGGTGGACTTCGTGTGGCTGTTGCAGGCGGTAATGCACGAGAGGGACTTTAAGGTCACTACTACTTACCTCTTCCCGTGCATGGTTTTTGCATTGTGCAGGTCTGCAGGAGTGCCGTGTGGCACATTGATGTAATCAAGACCCCGCCTGTCACAGTGGATATTGGCCTCATTCGGGATAAGGCCAATGTGTTGGCTCCCCACAGAGGGCCTCATCCAGAGGTGCAGCCGCTTTGTGAGAACTTGGCGGCTACGGTAGATCAAGCCCAAGCGGCTAATCTGGCTACATCTGAGCCTACCGACACCACTCCGGTCGAGTCTATCTCGGGTGGTAGCACCGTTCCGAGCTCCTCCCGCTCGACTCCATCTGCTACACTGGTCCCGCTTGCTAGGGTCCAGAAACTAAAGATACAAATGGCCACACTTCTGCATCACATCCAACCTTGGATACAGAGGTCCATTGCTGAGGCAGAGGAGCGGATAGAGAGGAAGATGTCCCAGCATACTGAGCGGCAGATCATGGAGATCCACCAGCGCTTGGATGCATTTGAGTTGCGGGTCCTTGACCGGCCAGCCCCTACAGTGGACAGCAGACTTGGATACTATACTGGAGGCTTGGGTGCCTGAGTCTGAGGCCCCTTCTGCAGAGCCTGCTGAGGACACTGTGTTGGCTGCCATGTTCTCCACCATTGCTGTGCCACCGCCTCCCCCACGAGATCGTGCCAAGAGGTACCGAGCTAGAGATGAGGATGAGTCTCGGGCACGTATAATGGAGCACCACGAGTTGGAGGCCGCGAGGATAGCCTCGCTGATTAATGAGGAGGCCCGCCAGTTGAGGGTTCTAGAGGTTGATGTTGGGGCGTCTAGCCACAGAATTGTTGAGGTGGAGAGGAGAACTACTGATGGTGCTGTTATTGTTGAGGACACCACTGAGGGTGTCCCTACTACAGAGGAAGCGGGTTTCGAGAAACCGGACCCGCCCTCTTGTTGATCGTCGGCGCTTTGTGCCTCAGGTTTGCTTCACCTACCACCCTATTTTATATACTTTTATGCATGGTGGACAATTGCATGTGTTTTTGTTGGGGGTGGGGTAAATGGAAAGTGAGTGCTAGGGTGAAGTCTGAGTAGCCTAACTCACGATCCTCTCTTGGGGTTTTCTTGCCTGTGTTCTTTTTCCCCAAGAGACTGGTTATTTTATTGTTGAAACGGCATGTTGGTATCTTTTGTACATAGTATAGAAATGGAATCTGAAGCATGATGGCTAAACAAAATGATATCCTGATTCAAAGAAAATGTTGCATGACTAGGCATAGTAACTGATGAAGGTGTGTCTCTAAGCATGACATAGAGATACACCACTGCATGACCCTAAATCTAAAACTCAAACTAGGTGTCTGATAATCTTGTAGAGTAATGAGATGTCAAGTGAGGGTGAGGAAAATTTGAATAGTCCACCATTGGTACTGAGCTAGAACTTGCCTGGTTAGTCCAGCTAAAAGTAAGTTGTGATAGACAATTAGGAAAGGATCATAGGCCCTTGTTCAAGTAGCCAATCTTTAGCCTAGATAACAAAAAACCAAATAAAATCAAGCCCTTCTTGATCCAAATGATTTGAGCTTAAAATAGACCTTTCTTTTTCACCCCAACTGATCTTTTCTGGAATAATATGTTGGCCCTGGTCCCTCTTTTCAGCTTATGCCAAAAGCATAAGTTAAGGGTGGCTAATGCAGAAAACAACCTTGTCGTGGCCCTGACCCAACCTTGGGTATTGTGTACCTTGACTCATGGCAAAGCCATGAGTTGAGGGTGGCTATTATGAGGAATGCTCCGGAAAGTGGGGTTGAAAGAATAAAGAGAGAGAAAGAACAAAAGAAAAGTGACTCAAGAAAAGTTGAAAGCAAAGTGAAAAATTTGAAAATTTGAAAATACAAGTAAGAAAAGAGAGGAGTCACTTACACAAAAGGAGAAAGAAGGGAGAATAGCAAGGCGAAATAATATAAGAAAACTAAGAAATAGGGCAGAATAAAACAATGAAAAGGTAGGACGCTTAGCCGTTATGTCAAGGAGGGAAATAAGTCACTAAAGTACATCCAAATGTATCCTACCTGACCCCGACCTAAGTTACAAGCTAAGAAAAGTCCTATCGTGATCCTAAGAGTCTATTATGGTGAACTTAAAGCAGTGAAAATAAGGGCAAGCCTATGGCAATAAGCATAAATGAGGTGTGAAGTTGTTCTGAGAGCGAGTGTTGAAAAATAATCCTTATACTCAAACTGAAATCATTGTGTGAAAAATGAGGATGTTGTTTTGAAGCGAGGACACTAGTTACAATACCAAAAAATTGGTACCTTGGTGAGAGATCAAAGAGGATAGGTTTCGGTGTGTGGTGAGTTTGTGTCATGGTCTGATCCACATGAGCAAGCCTAATAGTGATAGCATGCATAAACATATTGAAAATAATCGGGATTGATAACCAGATGATTGCGAAAGCTAAAATAAGGATACTCTTGTACAAAGATTTTGTGGTGAGTCATAGTGCGTAGCTTGAGGACAAACAACGAATTTAAGTTGAGGGTGTTGATGTACCGTGGTTTCACGGTACTTTCAATGCTTTTTCCTTAAGTTTAGTGTGTGTCTAAGGCCTTTTTATATTAGTTTTAATGTATTTTTCTCTTTGTTTGCAGGAAATCTGTCCAGAATGAAAATGCGGAACAATTGTGCTGAAATTGCAAAATTGACGACCTACGGAGCCATCAACGGTCCGTCGACCCCTCGACGGTCCGTAGGAGGAAACCGTCATATGAAGGAAATGCTGCTGAAGGAAGATCGGCGAATTCTGACTAAGTGTGGGTCTACGGAAGCTCTCAACGGACCGTCATCTTCACGACGGACCGTCCTGCACATCCGTCATCGCTAACAGAAAGTAGCCTCAGTACCCGTCTTGAAAAAATTCTAAGTGTGGAGAAACGGAAGCCATCGACGGACCGTTGTGCACTCAACGGACCATCATCCTTGTCCGTCGATGGTAATAGTGAGTTGGAGAAGAAAGCAGCTGAAAAATAAGCTAAGTGTGGAACGACGGGGGGCCTCGACGATCCGTCGTGGACTCGACGGTCCGTCGTTTTGGTCTTCGACTCAGACGCATTTTTGGACAGATTTTCCTTAAATAGATTTCCCTTTTATGTTAGTACTTCTTTGTTATAAATACTTGTAAAAACCTCGTTTTTGGGGTTAGACTCTTTGGTATTTTTCAGTTTTATTGTTCTAGTTGTTGAACTTGAGATTTTGGAAATTATTCTATTTTCCGGAATCATTTGTGGCAAGACTTTTGATTAATTCAAGTAATTTTCTGAATTTTCTTCAATCTCATCAAAGTAAGTACATGAATTCTTATCTAATTAATATGAATTGTGTGATTATTAACATGGGTAACTAAATCCATAACTAGTGTTGTGGGAACCATGGGTAAATAACAATGTAAAAACTAGATAAATTAACAATTCTAGAATAGTATCTTGCATGTATTGATAATTCTTTCGTTTACAAGTCTTTTTAACGAGTGCACACGTTAGAACTCGCCTTGTTGCTACTTGCCGGACCAAGGAGGTAGATAATAAGAAAAGAATTATCAACATAGATTTAGTATTCACTATCTAATAGGCTAGTGTCGATTGGTGCGAAGTAACAACTAAGCCAAACATCGATTATGATGCTTAATATGAGGTAAAGGTAAGGTTTAGAAAAGCATACACACGTAGCCGGACCAAGGTGCGGGGTGAAATTTCCTAGTTGCCGGACCAAGGAATTAGAGATATATAACTTACAACTTTTCATGCAAGATACTAGGAATGGATTGTTATAGCTATAATTACCGCGTTATGAACCTGTGGGGAACACTTAAGCCCTAGTTACTCTCATTACTTGATAAAAATCAAATCTTTTGAACTTGCCACTTGTTTACTTAGAAATAGTTAATTACATTTGTTACTTAAAATCTCTCTTTTTGTTACTTGTTTTTAGAAAGGACTTGACTAAATAGAAGTAATAGTAGGTTAAATTGAAGTCTAAATCATTTTCCTCGTGGGATCGACCCCAACCTCATAGTTGGGTTCTTTACTTGATACAACCGCTTATACTTCTTTTCGAGAAGCAAATTTGAGCGTATCAATGACCTACAATAAGTTATGATGATTAATAAAGACATTAAAGACATTTCAAAAGGAACTCTATCTTAGCACCGAGTGAACTAGAGTGAGGAGTGTCCCTTCCCACATAGGGAAGGTAGGATCACTAATTTACTCTTGAGATTGGAGACTATAATGCATGTAGCATAAAGAGGGTCCCAACTATATCTCCTAGTTCTGAAACTATGTTTTCCCCATAGGAATACTAGCTAGTGGATCCACGTAGTTTCTATGTTCATGTTTTGGTACTACCTAGGCAAGTAGTCTGCCATCTTTCGGTGTAGGGTTCCATGACACCGGATTCCACATTAGCTCATGTGGTCTATGTCGGTTAGGGCAAGATGTTCCCAAAAGGTAAAATGAATTAAATGAATGAACTCTAACTAGGATAACCTAAGGGGTTTAGCTTAGTCTAGGTAGGGGTATGTAACTCTACCTAAACATTGCACTAGTTAGCCTTAAGGGAAGTCTTAGGAGGATGTTCTTAGGTATGAATATGCTTGTGATGGTATATGATATGTATATGATGAACTTGCACATTGTTGATACTATATGTTGATTAGTTTGATTTATGAATATGTGTTAGTCTACCTTGTTAAAGTAAGATGATATGTTCTCTTAAATGTGATGCTATGTGAAGTAAGATGTAGTCATGATTCTTGTTGTGTTACTTGATTGAGTAAGGTTATGGGGCTTTGCTTGGTCATTGCACTTGTTTACTTGATAGGGGTTCATGGGTATGTGTCTTGCTTTCGTTATGTTGAAATGTACTCTTATTCATGCTTGTTACTATTATGACTTGATGATAGAGTTACTTGACTATGTATTCAATCATATGATATGCATGTTCACTTGACTAGACTTGATGTTGTTGTTCTTGTGATGTACATGCCTATGACTTAATGAACATGTCCTTATTGTTGGTATGGTCTTGTTGAATGTGCATAAATGTTTTTAATGAAAAGTGCATACTCATTGAAATGTCCCTTTTCTTAGCATGATTTCAAAGTATGTGTGCATATGGTCTCATACCTAGTACAAGTGGTGTACTAACCCCATTTCTTCCTTTTCCCCAATATTTTAGGTTCCGATCGTTGAAGGACTTTTCGAGATGACTTTGAAGAAGACATGGAATTCTTGATCATCCAAGTTAGGTCGGTCCTCACTTTACGAGGTCAATGCCACTATCAAGCCTATGTTGTTCCTTTAGTATTAAGACTATTATGTTCTTTCCTTTTCATTATGATACTAGACATTGTATGACCTATAGGTGGTCTTATTGTATTGATGTATGGGCTAGGCCCAATTTGATATTGTCTTGTTAGATTGTTATGAGATAAGATGACTATTTTGAGACTATGTTATATTCTATATATCTATGTGCAATAAAAGTAGAAGACTAAGTGATCTTCCTATACGAAGGGTCTATGTATACTCGATATATATATATATATATATATATATATATATATATATATATATATATATATTATGTGTATGTAGAGGTCTATGTAAACCTCCATGTAGAAGTAATGAAAAGTTTTAAATTTTCTGTATTTTTGACCTATGAATGTAATGATGTAAGCTAAGAGGCCAGTCATACTCTTCAAAGAGGACAACGACGATGGTTACGTCTAGGGGTTTTTCCCGGATGTGACAAAATTCGTATCAGAGCATGAGGTTAAATATCTTTGAGTCGATGTCTCCCTCTCAACCACATTTATGTAGGTTCGTATTCATAATTGTGAAGCGCGCCACACTTATGAATATGAATCTATATGATACTTAGGAAACTCTCACTTTTTTCGAAGTCCAATATCGTGCCTCTAGAGTGTTAGCTCTATGTGCTTTTAGCATCTAATCCTTTTAGTGTGATTATAGGCAATGAATACTCGAAGGAATGCAACACAAAGACTTCAAGAAGAGATTGCCAATGCGGGAGTTCCTCCCCGTGGTGATCAAGTTCCTCCTCGTGAGGATGATGTGAATGATGACCAAGCCCCAGTCAACCCTCCTCCTTTGACGGATGGTGACATAAGGTTTTTTTTTCTTCAAATGGCCCAAGCCATTACTACCCAAGCACAAGCCGCCACTACTTAAGTTCAAGCCATGACGGCCAAAGCTAATCGGGAGGTTGTACCCTGAGCAAACCAACAAGTTGCTACCATGACCTCTCGTCTAAGGGATTTTACTAGGATGAATCCCCTACTTTCTATGGGTCCAAGGTTGAAGAATAACCCCATGAGTTCATTGATGAAATCTACAAGATCCGTTATGCCATTGGGTTGACTTCTAGTGAAAAGGCCGAGTTAGCCACTTAACAACTCAAAGGTGTGGAACAAACTTGGTATGTCTATTGGAGGGACAATAGTTCATTAAGGGGTGGACCGGTGACTTGGAAAGTGTTCAAGAAGGCTTTTCTTGATAGATTCTTTCCTGGGGAGAAGCGGGAAGCTAAAGTGGTGGAGTTAATCAACCTTCATAAAAGAGGTATGAGTGTGCTTGAATACTCCTTGAAATTCACTCAATTGTCAAAGTATGCTCCTTCTTTGGTTTCTGACCCTAGAGATGAAATGAACCCCTTTGTGACTGGAGTGTCAGATGACTTGCAAGAGGAATGTCATTCGGCTATGTTATATGACAACATTAACATTTCTCGTCTCATGGTTCATGCCCAAAAATTGGAAGAGGCAAGGGCTAAGAGGAAGATTAGATATGCCAAGAGGGCAAGAAATTTGATGGTGGTTCTTCCAAGGGAAATATAGAGATTCAAGACAAGCCTAGGTTCAAGAAGAGGGTTTCAAGTCAAGTTCCTTCCAAGTTCCCTAAGGCTAGGGAGTATAGGGTCTCTAACCCTAAGCCTCAAAAGGGAAGGTGTACTAGTTCACCAAACAAGAATCCAATTTGTGGAAAGTGTGGCAAGTAGCACTATGGTGATTGTCTTAAGGGAACGGATAATTGTTTTGGTTGTGGTAAAAGTGGGCACAAGGTTAGTGATTGCCCTAATTTGAGGGGTCAAGACAAAGGTAGTCGTCAAGCTCAAGCAAGTGGTTCAAATGATGCTCCGAAGAAAAATTGCTTTTATGCTCTCCGCTCTAGAGGTGAGCAAGAGACTTCTCCCGACGTGGTGACCGGTATATTGAAAGTCTTCTCTATTGATGTATATGTCTTACTTGATCCTGATGATACCTTACCATTTGTTACTCCCCTAGTAGATAAAAAATTGGACATTTTGCCCGATATCTTGCATGAACCTTTTATAGTGTTTACCAGGGTGGGTGAGTCGGTTGTTGCAAAAAGGGTGTATAGAAATTGTCCTATAATGTTGCCCAATAGAGTTTCTTATGTTGAACTAGTAGAACTCGATATGCTTGATTTTGATGTCATTTTTGGTATGGATTTATTGCATGCTTGCTTTTTCTCTATAGATTGTAGAACGAGGGTGGTGAAGTTTAACTTTCCAAACGATCCCGTTTTAGAGTGGAAGGGGGGAAATTCTATTCCTAAAATCGTTTTATCTCTTGTTTGAAAGCATGCAAAATGATCTCGAAAGAGTGTTTAAACCATATAGTAAGAGTCCAAGATTTAGACTCTGAACTTCCCCCCATTGAGTCGGTCCCCGTAGTGAGGGAATATTTGGAGGTCTTTCCTAATGATCTTCCCGGTATTCCTACCAAACGGGAAACTGATTTTTGTATCGACTTGTTACCGGATACAAATCCATATCAATTCCTCCTTATTGGATGGCTCCGGTCGAATTGAAACAGTTGAAGGCTCAACTCAAAGATTTACTAGACAAAGGCTTCATTAGACCTAGTATTTCTCCATGGTCTTCTCCGGTGTTGTTTGTGATGAAGAAGGACGGGTCCTTTAGAATATGCATTGATTATCGCAAACTCAATAAAGTCAATATTAAGAATAAGTATCCTCTCCCTCGGATTGACGACTTGTTTGATCAACTCCAAGGAGCAAGCTACTTTTCTAAGATACACTTGAGGTCGGGGTATCATCAACTTAGGGTGAGAGGTGATGATATACCAAAGACGGCATTTCGGGCAAGATATGGTCACTATGACTTATTAGTAATTTCCTTTGGTCTCACTAATGCCCCGACGGCGTTTATGGATCTCATGAATAGGGTGTTTCGAAGTTACCTAGGTTGATTTGTCATTGTCTTCATTTACGACATCTTGGTATATTCGAAAAATGAGGGTGATCACATGAACCATTTGAGGGTGGTGTTACAAGTGCTTAAGAAGAATCAATTATATGCAAAGTATAGCAAATGTGAGTTTTAGTTAAGGTCGGTAGCATTTCTTGGATATATCATCTCTAGTGAGGGAGTTGAGGTTGATCCAAGGAAAACCGAGGTGCTTAAGAATTATCCTAGACTATTTACTCTCACCGAGATTAGGAGTTTCTTGGGTCTAGCGGGTTATTTTCGGAGATTTGTGGATGGTTTTGCGTCCATTGCATCTCCCTTGACTACTTTGACCCAAAAGAGTAAGAATTTTAAGTGGTCGGAGGCATGTGAGAGAAGCTTCCAAATCTTGAAAGATAGGCTTACTTCCACTCCGGTGTTGACTTTAGTGGAGGGTACAAAGGGCTTCTTTGTGCATTTTGATGCATCCCAAGTGGGGTTAGGGTGTGTGCTTATGCAACATGGGAAAGTAATACCTATACTTCTAGACAACTTAAGGTGCATGAGAGAAACTATCCAACTCGTGATCTTGAGTTAGCGGACATGGTATTTTCCTTGAAAATATGGAGGCATTACTTTGTATGGTGTCCATGTTGATGTTTATACCGACCATAAAAGTCTCCAATATGTGTTAACCTAAAAGGAGTTGAATCTCCGTCAAAGATGGTGGTTGGAATTGTTGAAAGATTACGAGATGAGTGTTCTCTATCACCTCGACAAGGACAATGTGGTTGCAGATGCTCTAAGTCGTATGACCATGGGTAGTGTGTCTCATATAGAGAAAGTCAAGAAAGACCTAGTGAGAGATGTTCATAGGTTGGCTAGATTGGGTGTGAGGTGGACGATTCTACGAATGGTGGTTTTATGGTTCATCATTACTCCGAGTCATCTTTGGTAGTTGAGGTGAATTCCAAAAAACACATTGATCAACCATTGATGGAGTTCAAGGAATCGATTCTTGGTAAGCTTAATGAGTCATTCTTCTTAGGGGGATGGTGTCTTCAGGTATCAAGGAAGGTTGTGTGTTCCCAATGTAGATGGTTTGAGGAACCGGATCCTTGAGGAAGCTCATGGGTCCCGTTACTCCATTTATCTGGGTTCAACAAAAATGTACCCTGACCAAGGGAAGTATTTTGGTGGGAAGGTTTAAAGAAGGACATAGCGGAATTTGTTGCTAAGTGTCCAAATAGTCAAAAAGTGAAAGCCAAACACCAAAGTCGGGTGGTTTACTATAAGAAATCAAATTTCCTACTTGGAAGTGGGAAGACATCAATATGGATTTTGTGGTAGGTTTGCCTCGAATACAATTGCAATATGACTCTATATGGGTGGTTGTGGATAAGTTGACCAAGTCTGCTCATTTAATTCCCGTCAACTCTACTTATTCGGCGGAGGATTATGCAAGGATCTTCATAGATGAGATTGTGTGTCTCCATGGTATTACATTATCCATCATATCGGATCGGGGTGCACAATTCACATATAGGTTTTGGAGGTCATTCCAAGAAGGGTTGGGTACTAAGGTGAAGCTAAGCACCGCTTTTCATCTCCCGATGGATGGTCAAGCGAAGCGTACTATTCAAACCCTTGAGGATATGCTAAAATCTTGCGTCCTTGATTTCGAAGGAAATTGGGATAAGCATTTTCCTTAGGTGGAGTTTGCTTATAACAATAGTTTTCATTCATCCATATCGATGGCTCCTTATGAAGCATTGTATGGTAGGAGGTGTAGGTCTCCTATTTGATGGTTTGAAGTTTGTGAGTCTTCGCTTCTTGGTCCCGATTTGATTTATAAGACTTTGGAGAAAGTTCATATCATAAGGAATCGCTTGCAAACGGCCTATAGTAGGCAAAAGTCTTATGCCGACCCTAGGAGAAGGGATTTAGAGTTTGAAGAAGGTGATAAAGTGTATTTGAAAATTACGCCTATGAAAGGAGTGGTTAGATTTGGCAAGAAAGGGAAGTTGAGTCCTCTTTATGTGTGTCCCTTGCAAAGGGTTGGTAAGGTTTCCTATGAATTGAAACTTCTTAATGAATTGGCTTCGGTTCATCCGGATTTCAGTGTTTCTATGCTTAAGAAGTGTATCAGTGATCTTGAGTCTATTCTCCCTATTGAGGATTTTGGTATGAAGGATAACCTCTCTTATGAGGAAATTCTGGTTCAAATCCTTGATAGGCAAGAAAAGAAATTGAGAAACAAAGAGTTGGCTTTCGAAAAGGTGTTATGGAAGAATCACCTAGTTGTGTGTGCAACATGGGAGACCGAGGCCGACATGAATTCCCGTTACCCTCATCTATTTTAAAACTAAGGTTAGTTATTCCTATTAATAATAAAAATAATGACTAAAAATTGAAGTTTCATGAATTTTGGTGAAGTTTTGCAAAAAGGTGCATTTTTTATGATGTTACATTGACTTATAGTGATGTATGCTAATAATTGCAATTTTGCTTGTTTTGAGTTATGTTGTGCATTTTGACATGGTGAATCTTTATGAAATGATATGTAGCATGTTGGTAAGTTGAACTTTGACATAATTGACTCATAAATGCTATGTTGAGCTCTTGTTGTTGTGAGAAGGATATTCCTCATAATGTAATGTTGAGCCTTATGTGTGGTAATTGAAGTTTATGAATTGCCTTGTGTAAATGATATGATTGATGTTGTTAATGTATTTTTGTTGGTTGGGCTGCTAGTCTTGAGTTTATTCCTTCCTTTCAAAAGATTTTAGTGTCATTCAGGGACGAATTTTCCTAAGGGGGGGGGGATAATGTAAAACTTCAAAAATCCACGATGTGTTCTAGATCCTAACATAAGTGTCATAAGGTGTAGACACTGTTTTAAGGTCCATTTTAATGAATATAAGTCATTTAGGAAGTCTAGAAACCAAAACGTCCATGACGTCCGCAAACTAGTTCAAGGAGGTGCTAGCGTGCCTTAGCCTATTTGACTAGCTTTTAGGAGTCGAAAAATGATGAAAATTGGTGAAAGGGTGTCTAACATGTATTTAAGTTAATTTATAGTCGAAACTTTCGGGAACGACTCCCCAAGGACCAACCAAGGGACCTTGAGGAGGACCATTGTATTTTGGGGTCAAAGGACTGCCCAAACCAGTGTGTACAGACGGGTGCCATCGACAGGATGTCTGTCAATCGACGGGGCGTCGATGGATACCGTCTATGGTAACTTAGAAAAAATACTGGAAGGGTCATTTTGACAACTCTCTGAACTTACCAACGGATATGCAGCACGGAAGAGGGTATTGGTCGTCGATTGACCCACGATCCGTCAATCGTGGTTTTGTCTGTGAGGGCCAAAGTTTCTACACGTTTTAAGTTGGTTCCAATTAATTAAAAGGATTATTTAATTATTTGGGGGATTAGGGAGTTCTAATTAACGTAGTTAACACCCTATATAAAGCCCTAACCTATTTAGCCTAACCAAAACTCTCATAATTCCCAAACCTAAAACTCTCTTCCTTCTCTCTTCTTTCTCTCTCTGGTGAAGAACTCCATTGAAGACCAAGCTATGGGAGGGTTTAACAGCTTCAAAGATTCAAGTTTCACCATCAATCTTCATCAATTAGTAAGGTATGAGATCTCTTTCACCTTTGAGACCTTTTTCCTCAAAGGTTCCATCAAATTAATTTCAAAAGTTGAGTTTTCATCCAATACGAATTTGATGTTGTGAATTGATTTGTTTATGATTTCTTTTGGATATTATGAATTGATTAACATGAATTTTAACTTAATTATGATATATCTTTATGGATTGCTGTAGTTTGTAGAAGATGAACCTTATGCCTTAACCCTAGGTGATGATTTTGATATGAATCGACTTATATTGGTTCAGTTGACTTGGCTATTGGTTGAATTACTACTAGATGATGTTATTTTATGAATCATGAATTAATTAGGCTGAATTATAGTCCTATCATGCTAGTTCTTTAATTCTTGAGTAATTGAATTAGATTATGACTTTGACCTATGTCTCTTTTCCTCTTTTCTTTTCTTTTCTTCTACAAATTATTTATTACCCTAACTATTATATAACCAATTATAAAAGTTGTAAAAGTGACCCACTACTAATTTTAATGTTATTTTCCTTAACCACCAACTAAATAAATTATAAAAATTACCCCATTAATTCTAAAATTCTAGCTATGAATAGTCCAAAATATCCATTTAAAATCTATCGAAAAGTATTTTATGAAATAAAAAATCTCTACTACTCAAAACAAACAAATGGATCGTTACATGAAGTACTTTTCTTTCCTGATCACTATAAGCATCAGTGCTTTTCTTTCCTGATCACTACATGCATCATCATTTATATAAATGGTTGCATATGTTAGGTATATGCCTTCTATATTTTTTACTAATTAACAAAAGATGCATATTAATATGATTTTGTATCTCAAGAAAAATTAATAACATTATCATAATATTGCACTCGAAAAATGAAACTATGTAGAGTTTCGAAGATTAAATTGAAAATTTAGTATTTAAAATATAATTTATATTTTCTTGAGAAAATTGAACAATTAGTCATTGAAGAGTTTTGAATCTTAAATTTTAACATTTGAACGGTTAGAAATGTGAATCTTTTCGAGTGAATGACATATCAAAAAGTCCAATATTAAGAGGAGTTCATATCTAAATTACACAATATTGATGCATTATATATGCATATATTCATCTTTCTTGAAAGTAAAATTTTATTACTTATGAACTTAAGTAAGAATCCCAAAAATTTTGTCTTCATACTTTCTAAATTTTTTATTTTATAATGCTAATTAAAAAAAATTAAACTTAACATGTGTTAATGATTTTTTTGACACAAATAGATTGTTTGGAAAACATTTATGGCTAAATTCATATTAAAATTCACCTAGAAGAATATGATATGTTGTGTGAATATCATACTCCAGAAGCTCCTTCAAAAAAAATCGAGTGATAATACTATAGCCATCAAAATAGCTTGATCCAAATGAGATCGTTTGGTGTAGATTGTTTCATAAATTCATAATCCTAGCTATGTAGTTCTTTTACATCATAAATTGCTAGGTCGACTATTTCAATTATACATGCCTCAATATTCGAATGTTTCATTTTTCAGTATATAGATGTTCTTTTTCCAATTTGCATGTCCGTTTTGAGTTATCAAGTATTACAATATTCCTGTCATAAAATAATAGCTACATAATCAATTGAGAATAAAAGAGAAAATAAAAATAATAAATAAGTAAAGAAAAAATATTAATTATTTTATTTTCTTTAAAAGGAAAAAAATATGCAAAGAGAGAGAAAAATAAAAAGAAGATAAACTAACCAAAAAAGAAGAAGAAAAATATAATAAAATTATTATCAAATAGTATCTCTATAAATAATAATAAGAGGAAAAGGATATATGAGAAAAAAACAAAAACAGGAAATAAAATTAATTAAAAAGAAAAATAATTTATTTTCTTTTCTTAAAAATGTGAAAATAAAGAAAGAGAGGAGATAAAAAGAAGATAAACTAATAACAAAAAGTAGAAATGATAAAATTATGGATAAATGGTATCGCTAATAAAAGATAAAATAAAAAAAAATAGAAAATAAAAAGAATAAAGGAGAAAAGAATAAAAGATAAGAGAAAAATATTAAATGAGAAAGAACAAAAAAAATTAATAATAGGACAAAAAGAATTAATGAGAAAAAAATAATGGGAGTATGGACTGTAATTTTATTTTCAAATAATAAGTGTTTTTTGAATTACTTTGGATTGGAGTATTAATATGTCATTATTTTCAATTTTTTGGCCCAATTGTGTAGTACCCCCGCGCCCCCACCCACGCAAAAAAATGAAAAAAAATATTAAATGCAAGACAATTTTCGATATTTTTGTACGTGTATTAACTCAATTAAATACAAGACAAAGAAAATAAGGAGAAAAAATTTAAAAAAAAGAAAATTAAATAAAATTGTTTTACAGATGGCGGCGCAAGTGTATCACCGCACTACTTGAAGTTGGATATTGATTACATATCATCACAAAAAGTGTACGCAAATACCGAAAAGATTATTTCGTGAGAACGGGTGAATGAGGGTAATAGGACCATAGTTAATTTCAGTTGTAACACTCGAATTTTGATTATAGTTCAGGGGTAATTGTGTCTTATCCCAAATTTGTTTTGTAAACTAATAAAATTGAAGGGATAAAGCATAAGTAGCCCTTGAACTATACTCTAAATCCCAACGACATATCTAAACTTAACTATGGTAACATTATCCCCCTAAATAATTTTATTTTTGTATAATTTTACTCCTTTTGTGTTGATGTAATATAGAGAGTATACTCACTCTCTTTGAAGCAAGTGAGGGCAAATAAAGATGAGAAAATTTGATCAATATTAGACATATGTCCCTTTTTAAGGGAATACGACATAAGTACCCCCTAAGATAACTGAAATTCCACCGACATACCTTAACTTAACTAGAGTCTTATTACCCCCCTAAACTATTTATAATGGGATAAATACACTTCAAAAGTTGTTGCTTAGAGTGTGTGCACTCTCTTAAAGAAAAGTGATGAGCGAAAAAATTGCATACATGTCCTTTTTTAACTAGTAAATTTATAATTAGTAAGTACACATAATTATTAACATTAAAGCCTATATATATATATAATTATTTTAATTTATTTCTTTGTAAAATATTTATTTTAATTTCTTCCTCACTTTTTACCTTTTGAGTGTTTTTCTTTCATTAGTTTCTTTTCGTTTCACTTCTAATTATTTTTAAAAAATATGTGTATTTTTCAAAAAATAATTAAAAGTATCCTTTAATTTTAATGTTTTATATATATATATATATATATATATATATATATATATATATATATATATATATATATAATTTTCTTCTCTTCTTTTCATATCCTTTCGAAATTAACTTATTTTAGATACAAGTCATTTGAAATCAAATTAAAAGAAAAGACAAAGAAAATAAAAGGAATAAATAAAACCAATAGGAAAAAAAACAAGAAAAAACAATGAATGGAGGTTAACAAAAAAAAGTTTTCCTACAAGGCAAAATATTTTTAAAAAAATTATGTGTATTAACATAATTTTGCGAAGATAATAAAAATATTAACCACGTGACAGACACATGTGTACTAACACAACCAACATGGGTGGTTGAAGGTGTCATATCGACACAAAAGGTGTACAAAATATGAAAAAATGAGTTCGGGATGGGGGGAGGGGGTAATAGGAGTGTAGTTAACTTTACATGTGCTGTTGGGATTTCGATATAGTTTAGATGGTAATTATGTCTCATTCCATTTTTAATTGGACAATATATATATATATATATATATATAATATATATATATATATATATATATATATATATATATATATATATGTATATTCTGTCATGATTTAAAGTACCTCCTAGACGTGAAATGATATATAAGACCTTGAGAGACCCTATACAAGGCACTTTACATACATATACACCACACAATAGAGAAAAATAAAAAATCTCTTGTAGTGAAAAAGTTTGGCAAATAAGAGGATAGCTAATCATAGTCTTGACCAGTCATCTATGAACAGGAAACCTATCAGATAAGAATTTTATTTACTACCAGCTCTTAGTTAAGTAACGGGACTCTTTTAAAACTAACATGTTCCCTTACAGTGAAAGCTCTCATGCTTCAGATTAACTTCAACTTCTTGAAATCTTCCATAGTTCCAATTCCAATCAAGCTTCTCATATTTTGGAAAGGAAACAACCTGAGAGGTTTGGTAAAGGTATCTGCCAGTTGGTCTTCACTTCGGCAATATTTCAACTCTATTGTTCTTTCGTCGTTGAGATCTCGCAGAAAATAATACTTCACATCTATGTGCTTGCTCCTTCCATATAGCACATGATTTTTTGATAGCTTGATGGCAGAGTTGTTGTCGCAGAAAATTGTAGTTGCTCTTTCTTGTTTGAATTGTAGTTCTTCCATAATTCTTCCTAACCAAACGGCTTAACAAGCACAAGCTATAGCAGCAACAAATTCCGCTTCAGTACCCGATAAAGTGACAAAATTTTGCTTCCTGGAAGACCACGAAACAGCCCCCGTGCCTAGCATAAAAATATAACCAGAAGTGCACCTTCTGTCGTCTTGATCTCCTGCATAGTCGTTGTCCGTAAAGCCAATCAAATCTGATTTGTCTCCTTTCTGGTAGAAAATGCCAAAATCTTTCGTTCCTCATAAGTAGCAAAGAATTCTCTTCGCTGGTAACAAATGCATCTCCGTTGGACTCTCCGTATATCTACTTACAAGACTTACTGCATAGATAATGTCAGGTCTTGTGGCAGGTAGGTACATTAAACTGCCCACAATTTGTTTGTAAAGCGTGCTATCCACCTTCTTTCCTCTCCCATCTTTGTTTAGTTTTAAGACAAACTCAACTGGTGTGTTGGTGGGATTACAGTTCAACATCTTGAACCTGTCTAAAATTTCTCGGGCACACTTCTTCTAGAAAATAAATATCCCATCATTAGATTGCACCACTGCTAATCCAAGAAAGTAATGCATATTACTAAGATTAGACATTTCAAATTCATCCATCGTAGACTTCTTGAATTCCGCAAACATGGCACTATCGTTCCCACTATATGTAAGATCATCAACATATAAGCATACAATAAGCATTTTTGCATTATCCCCAAGCTTCACAAAAAGTGTATGCTCATATGGACACTTTTGAAAACCCATTTTCAGAAAGTAAGCCTCAATTCGACTATACCAAGCTCGGGGAGCTTGTTTCAGTCCATAAAGGGCCTTCTTTAAGCGATAAACTTTATGCTCATTTCCAACGTTAACATAACCAGGAGGTTCTTCGATAAATACCTCTTCCTCCAAATATCCATGTAGGTAAGCTGATTTGACATCCAACTGGAAGATAGACCATGAATTTTGCGCTGCCCAATGCAAAAACCATTCTGATGGTATCATGCCTTGCAACTGGAGCATAAACTTCAGTGTAGTCCACACCGTGCTCCTGCTTGTATCCCTTAGCCACCAATCGCGCCATATATTTATCAATTTTGCCATTTTCCTTTAGTTTCGTCTTGTAGACCCACTTGACAACAATGGTTTTCTTCTTCTCAGGAAGATCAATAATCTCCCAAGTATCGTTTCTCTCAATAGCTTCAATTTCAGCATCCATCGCCTTTCTCCATTTTACTTCTCTAACAACACTCTCAAAAACTATAGTCTCGCAGTCTACAAACAATGCGAAATGAGTAATTTCATCATCATTTACCTCAATTCCTGTTACCTCATAGTCTGACATCCATGCAGGACTTTTTCGAGTACATAGAAGTGACTAAGCTGCTGAATCAGTTTCTTGCAAATTTTCTGGAAAATTACCACCAGGTGTTTCTGTAATTTCAGCGGTTGTAGGAGCATAATCCTCTGATTTTCCGAGTATTAAGGTCTATTCTTCGAGTTCATTCTCAAATAGGACTAGGGTAGGCTGCTGCATATTCCAATCCCAAGTAGTTTATTCATTAAAACAACATATCGACAGATCACAATCTTTTTTGTTCGTGGATTAAATTACTTTTATGCCTTGGATGTTTCACTAACACCAAGAAATACACATTTTTCACTTTTATCATTGAGCTTCTTCCTTTTCTCATCTGGGACATGTGCATATGCAATGCACCCAAAAATTCGGAAGTGATCTACAACAGGACTTCTTCCACTGCACGCCTCCTCCGGAGTCATGTTCTTAACAGAAAATGTAGGACTTATGTTCAAGACGTGAATGCTCCAAATTATCGCTTTTGGCCAAAAACTCTTTTTCATTCTTCCATTTGCCAGCAAACTCCGAACAATATTATGGATGGTTCTATTTTTCCTCTCCGATACACCATTTTGTTGTGGTGTATAAGCTGTTGTAAGCTCTTTTTAATGCCATCATATTCACAAAAATCATCAAAAACTTTAGAGCAATACTCGCCAGCACGATCCGTCCGAAGAGTCCTGATTTTCTTTCCGTTCTCATTTTCTACATAAACCTTGAAGCTTTTGAATGCTTTAAAAGCCTCAGATTTTCCATGTAAAAAATATACACATGTTTTTCGGGAAAAGTCATCATTAAACGTAATAAAGTATTGTTTACCTCCATTAGAAGCTCGTTTGATTGGGCCTCAAATGTCCGAATGTATCAGCTCAAAACATCATTGGCTCTCCAGGGCTTTCCTTTTGGAAATTGAGAACGATGTTGTTTGCCAACAACACATTCCTTACAAACTTGCGATGGAATTGTAATTTCAGGAAGACCTATCACCATATTTTTTTTTGTTGGAGAACTCTTAATTCCCCAAAACCCATCTCTAACTTTTGATTTCAAACAACGGTGACTATTCTATATCTTCAACGGAAACAACCTGTTTGAATTCATTTTCACAACATCAATAGCTCCTCTAGTAGGATTATAAACCTAACATGCACCTTTCTCAATAGTTATAACATATCCTTTTTCTTGCAATTGACCAACACTTGGCAGATTGCTTTTCAAAGTACGAACATACAGCACATTTGAGATTGTTTATTCAAAACCATTCTTGGTTCTAATCTTATTATAACCCTTTCCAATTGCACTCAGAATAAAAGAATCACCAAAAATAATTGTTGAACGCAAGTCTTCATTCAAAGAAGAAAACGAAGACTTACTGCCACATGTAATTGCTGCAGCCCGTATCAAAATACCAAACGTTTTGTTCAGGTTCTTTCTCTCCTTGGACTGTCATCAACGATGTCCCAACTTCATTACTTTCAGCAAAATTTGACTTCTCATCCTTGTCATTAG
The DNA here is from genome assembly GCA_016801875.1 of Solanum sitiens. Lineage (NCBI taxonomy): Eukaryota > Viridiplantae > Streptophyta > Magnoliopsida > Solanales > Solanaceae > Solanum > Solanum sitiens. The sequence goes on along the minus strand of JABWTJ010000463.1, from coordinate 934,824 downwards.
GAAGCCTGGTATAACATTCAGACTTATAATGACCAAATTTATGACATTCAATAGCATTCTACTTTGGATTCGTCAAAATTCCTTCCTCTACCTTTACCATGGTCATCAGTGGCTCTAAATTTCTACTGTAGTCTTTGTTGCCTTCATCTATATGTCCTCGATCTCCTCTTCCTCTTCCTCTACCTTTACCCCCTCCGCTAAAATTTGAGAAACGAGTATTAGTAGAAGCTTTCAAAGCCTGCTCTTCGGAAGATGAACTACGGTTCATTTTTCGCTCATGTACCAATAAGCAACTTTGCAACTCGTCAAGCGATAACTCATCTATATCTTTTGATTCCTTAATGGAGAAAACGACATAGTCATACTTCGGCGTCAGAGAGCGCAATATCTTTTACACAATTGTGACATTAGTCATTTTTTCACCATGAAATCGCATTTTGTTGCTAATCTCCATTGTTCTAGCGCAGTAACTCATTACAGACTCTCCTTCCTTCATCTGCAACGTCTCGAAATATCTTCTCATGGCTTAAAGTTGTGCACGCTTCACTCTAGCAGTGCCTTGATACTTTTTCTTCATCAAATCCCAAATATCCTTAGAAGTTTCTTTGCAAAGAATAGTTTCTAGGATGGGAAGATCGGTAGCCTGAAAGAGATAATTCTTTACCTTCAAATCTTTCAACTTTCTTTCTTCGAACTCTGCCTTTTGAGGAATCGTTAACGCTTCGCATTCCGCTGGAGCTACGATTCCTTCCTCGACAATTGGCCAATATTCCTTTGACCGTAAGAAGTTCTCCATCAGCATACTCCAATGGTCATAGTGACCATCAAAATGCGGAATAGCTGCTTGAACGTAATTACTCTCTGAAGCCATAAGCTCAATATATTTCTCTCTGTTTTTTGGATCTAACCTTGCTCTGATACCACTGATAACAAACAACAAATTCAAGAAGCAAAAATATAGGAGAGAAAGAGAGGCAGTAAACGTAAGAAATTTGCTTGACTGGTTTTTTCAATGCTGCTATGTAGTCTTTTTTATAGCAAAATAAAACACAACAGACTTAGACTAAAAATTAGGAATTAGCTTACAAAGCTTTCTCTTAAAAACTAGATAAAAACCCACGTATAAAAACGACTTCCTAAAGACCAGGACAAATCCATCAGATAAGAATTTTATTTACTACTAGCTTTTAGTTAACGAACGAGACTCTTTTAAAACTATAAGAGTTATGCAGGTTGTATGTCGTCATCAAAATGGTGGAAATTGATAAGTGTTTATGCTCTTAGATGTTTTGATGATCTTCTCACAAGTGAAGGGACCTGGTCCTCTGTAGAGTATGAAACTCGTCCAGGCTTCAAAGTGCTGGACAACTGTAAAAGCTATCTGCGTCAGGAAAGTTGGTGAAGTAGCAAAGTACTTCACCAATCAGGGATGACCAGGTTGTTTGTTTGATGGATAGTAAATTTTCTTGGTATATGCCAAACAAACAACAACAAAATTCATTCATTCATTCAAAAAGAGAAAAATTTGAAGATTCAAGAACAGCAAGAGAACCGATCGAAGTGCATTGATTTCTTTCTATATTTGTTAATTCGGTTTGCTTGTAATCGTTCTTAAATTGTAGGGTTCGTTTCAACCGTGAAAAAAACATTTCAAATCTGGGTGAATCATTGTAAGGGCTAGGTTGAGGGTAAATTAGGTTCTTACTCTAAGTCTATATTAATCGGGTAGGATTTAAATTCAACATTTTCATAAATTTAAAATCTATCTATTGCTTGAATTTACTCATAAATATATTTTTCCCAACTTGATGTTTTCTTAGTTTTTTATCAAATCAAAATAAATAGAACCTAAGGTATATGCAAGAGCTAATTACAATCTATCATATTTGATTGAGAAAACTTTTGAGTGTGCAATGTGAAGAAAGATAAAAATGAGGGTTCTTTTATTTTTGGGGTGAGACATAAAGGTGGATGGTAATTAAGAAGATGAAGAAGGGAGGGGAGGAAGAGAGAGAAAATTACAGTTTTTATTTTTTAATATTATTTATTTTTAAAATTTGATTTCCGATGTGTCATGGGAAAAATAATAATAATAATAATAACGTGTCATAAAAAAATGATGTGGTATTTTATATGTAAAAAGAGTGTATTACACGCACACACATTAGCTGAGAAAATTGTTTAAAATATTGTGTTTGAATGAGTTTAGGGGTTCATTTGGTAAAATCATAAGTACAAGAGTCCAACTTACAAACAAAGTCATGTACAAGGGTCTCTCAGGTCATTCATTAAGGAGTTTCTTATTATTAAGGAAATAAAATAATTAATTTGATTATATATTAATAAATTTAATTACAAACTAATTAACTCAAAAATATAAATATAATTTAAACTAAATTAAATTAATAAAATATTTAACTAAAATGTAGAATCTTTTGTGATGGTATTCTAACATTCTTAAAATATACTAATTATATACATAAGTATATAAAACACATATATTATTTAAAAATTATAAGAATGATACATCTATTATATTTTTTGGAAATTCTACAAAACTAATTATTTTATTGTTCGAAATTGATGAAGCTCAGTTTGAGATAGAAGAAGAATGAAGTTAGCACAATTAAGCACTAAGTATGATGACCATGTGAAAACATTAAAAAAAAAAAAAAGGGGGGACATTAGTTTGAGATGTATGCTTTTATGCCATATTCAATACAACTTAATAAAACACAAGTATAAGAGGCACAATATAAGTCACCATCCCCATGCAAGGCCATACCCACATCATTGTAATGACCCGAAAAATCATTTTTAGAAATTTTAAGCTATTTGTCCATTACGATTATTTAGTTGACAAATAATTTTAAATGATTAATTTTAATTGGTGGAATAAAACCCTTTATTATTTGACCCATATGTAAAACATAATAAATAATTATTAAGGTTTCTAGGTTGAGTCATAAACTCTAAAGCAACTGCAACACTATTAGCAAAGAACGTTGACGGCGACTTCAAGTAAGATCTCAAGTTTTTTTTGTTTCTATATTGTGGTTATAGGAAAAGAAGAGTATATTAATTGTTACTGATAAGTTATATTATTAAATTAATTAAGGAAAAATTAGCAAACTAGTCAAAATCAACAACTTAATTAGTTAAAAACTCACTACTTTAAAAATATTAGTTAAAATATCAAAAATGTCATTATTTTGAAAAAGAATATGTATCCTAATTAAATCCCTATTTTATCTCCTAAAAAATTAATTTATTTACATTTCCATGTATATCCATAGTTCACTTTTCCCAAATTATTTTAATTTTAAAAAAAATCAAAATCTGCAAATTTTTCACATATCTCTCTCTTCCCATAAGTAAAAAAAAAAATTATCTCTCTCCATATTTAAAATTCTCTCTCTCCATATTTTCCTGTTCATATTAACCTTCAAATCCTTCTTCTCTTCAACCCCAATTTTCTTATTATGTTCTACCGCAATATTTTTTTTATCTTCAAAATCTGAATTCAGACAAATTCCTCTAATTAAGGTATTTTCATCGTTATCAATTTAGATTTATTTTCTGATTTTATTGTTGTTTAAATCATTGGTGAAAGTAGGATAATTCTCGTTTAGAACTATAAAACACTCTTCAATAAATGATTCTAAGAGACACTATTCATCTTAGTAAAATGGTTTCTAGTGATTTTCCATCATTTAATTTATGTATTACTCATGAAATAACGGATATTGTAAAATCTGCTTCTAAAATTAGGAAAGAGAGACGACAAGACAAAGTCTTCATCAAATTCAGATTGAAAATGTAACTCGTAGGGTACAAGAAAATGACGGAGAAGACCAAATTGTTGATGAAGAGGTATTTAAATATTTTTTACTTGTTTAGATTTTTGCATGTTGAGTTGAAGTTAAAAAACAATTTGATCAACAATGTGTACTGAATATATTTGTAAATTTCTTGTTACATTGTGCAATATTTATTAGTTTGTATTTTTTATTCAGTTGTTATTTTATTATTGTATTTTGGGGTCAGTTTTTGTTAATTTTGATAATGTATCATTTTTTATTCATTCTTTTATATTTTTTCACATTTGTAGATATTCAATAATTTATGAATACATTTTGCATGACTATGATAATTCAGATTTTATTAATGAACTTTTGTAGGATTTGTATTGTATGCTATGAAATTTTTATGTATTTGTTGTATTTGTATTTATAATTTTTTCTTATAATTTTGTATCCTTTCTCAATTAATATTCAAATTAGTATGTATGCTATTAATAATTGTATTCATTCAAAATCTCATGTTGTATAGTTATGAATCTTGTATTTGTTCCTAATTGAATCCATCCCAAATATATACTAACTAGATATGTATATTATTTACATGAAGAACAAAATTCTATTAGTTTCTTTTTTTATATATATAAAAAAAAATTAGAATTTTGTATCCTTTCTCAATTTGTATTTAAAATCGTATGTATACAATTAATATTGGTATTCATTCAAAAATTATGTTGCATAGTTTATGAATTTGACATTTTTTTCTAATTTGTATTTATTCTAAAGGTATGTCAACTAGTTATGTATTTTATTTAAGAATGATTACACCAAATATTCAATTATTTCTTTTCAATTTTATATTTCATTCTCACTTTTTCATCATACTATTTTTTTGTATTTTATATATTATTATAAAAAATTCTAAATAAAAACTAGTATAAATATAAATACAAATAAAATACATATTGAAATGAATACGAAATACAAGATTTTTGAAGAAAAAAATAATTAGAGAGGGAAAAAATATGAATACAAATATATTTCTTAAATAACTATATAGATACATTTGGCATACCTATTGGAATGAATACAAACTAATAAAAAACTATAATAAATATAAATAGAATATATTGTGGAATGAATACAATTTTAAAAAGATAAAAATTCTGGAGAAAAAAAAAAGGAACAAAGTTTAAGTTTTCTTTGAAAATGTAACTGATGAGAAAATTAAGTGATTATTACCTTTTTTCTAAACTATTCTCTCCCTTGATTTTCTCCCTTTTCTTATTACATAATTATATTCTTTAAATAAAAACAAATAATAAAAACATAAATAAGATATATAACAAACTAAAATTTAACATTTCTACTAAATATTGAAAGTTTGCTAATAAGCCCTCTTAAATGTTAAAATATTGACATTTTGCAAAATTTCCCATTAAATTAATATGTCAAATTAGAAATTGGAGGAGTTATGGCGATTTTGGTTGGAAGTTTTAGTGGACAAGATCTGTATGTTGGTAATAATAATTAATGGTTCATTCCTTTCCATAGTGAAAAGTAAATGAAATTGGAAAATATTCCAGCGCAGTTGACTTGATTTACATTTGTCCGATTAGGTTATATATATATATATATATATATATGAATTATATCATAGGATTTTATAATAAAATAATAATAAGGTAATGAATTCAACCATGGTGTAGTAATGATCAAATGTGAGATATTTGAATAGTTTGACAACAATCCAATTTGTGCAACTTATTTTCACGTTTAGCTTCTGGGTGCGGATCTCTCATATAATTATTACCACATTTTTGATAAATTGGGGTTTTAGGTTTAGAGTTAAGAGATAAAAAAATTTAAGTTAGAGAATTGAAACTTAAAAATAATCCTAGACTTGAAATTCGAAGAAAATTGAAAGAGTTGACATGTTAATTGACATCAAGATTTAGGAAGTTGATTATAGATTTGGGTGAGTTTTTATTGATCTAGGATAGACATATAGTAATATTGATATTGTTAGTTTCGAAATTTAATTGTGATTATTAATGTGAATAGATTGCTTTGAGTTGAAAGTACAACGAAATAGAAGGCACAAGTCTTGAGTGATTGTTCGAGTATTTGAGGCAACCAGATTTCTAAACCCTTAAGTGTATGGAATGCCTGTATTCCCTTGTGGCATATGTTTGGGAGTAATAGGACTTGGTGATGGGTTGACTTTTCCATATTGATCAATTCTAATGATGACAAAAAGGGTAAGAAAAGGCAATGTGAATAATTATTTGTGTGTGATGTGTTAATAATGAATAATCGTTTGAAAGGCTTGTTGAATCATTTTATGGTGTTGTGAATTGTGCATGTAAAACTCCGGAAATGCCATGACTTAGACTTGATCTTAATCTATTAAACAATATTTAAAATGATATTTCCAGACCTATATTAATGTAATAAGTTCATTTGGAAAAGGTTAGAGCCATAACGACAAAGAAAGACCTTGACGTCCGTAAACTAGCTAAAATTGAACTAGTTGACGTCCCTATGTTTGGTGAAGGTTTTAAGGTGTCAAATGAAGTCCAAAAATTTTAAAGAGACCTTGGATACATGGTATATAATACAAAGGGTCCAAATGTGCGGTAACGTCACCCCAAGGACCACCCGAAGGGTCCTTGCGGAGGACCCCAACATGGGTAGGCAGGCTGCCAAAGCAGCCTGCGTAAACAAGATTAGAACTTGAGGTGTACGACGCATAGCTGTCACGCAGGTCACCGCCTCAAGATTTTGAGAGGCAGCCTGGCGACGCGAGGCTGACACGCACCTCACTGCCTCAACTCAAAATTTAATAAAAATGACAGGATTTGTCCTCGCGACGCGCAGCTACTTCCCAGAATCGTTAAAGTCGTATGTTTGGCAATATAACATCATAAAAAGACCCATTTAAGTGGAGGGTCTTTTGGGTAATTCATCTGACGACTATATATGAGTATTAGTTCAGTTTTAGACCACTTTTACATGACCAAATCAGATTCAAACGAAAATTCTCTCATCTCTCTCAAGAACGCTCTCTTTTCCAAACTCCATTGAAGAACAAGAAGAGTTTAAGGAAGAAGACGAAGACTTCAAGCTTTTCATCCAATTTTCGTGGATTCTTCATCTATAAGGAATGTGGTTTTCACTCTTGGGATTCCTTTACCTAAGAGGTCCTTTCAAATATGGTTTTCAAGAACTTCAAATAGTAGGGTTTTTACTCTACAAAACGGATTTTTCTTCCTAACTCTATAATTATTATTTTCAATGAAAAGTAAGTGTTTTCTATGATCTATTTCACACGAACTGATGAGTATGTGGTTAGTTATGTTTGAATTTCGTGTGAAGCATGTTCTTATTTAGATGATGGTTTTGTATGATTGTTTCTACTACTTAATAATATGAAAACGTAGGGATTGGAACTAAGACTAGAATGAACTCTTAAATGACCATTTCCTTTACCCTACATTATGCATTGATCTTGTATATGATTTGAAGAGTTGTTCTTGATTACGCTATTGAGTATTCCACTATGTTATGGTTATGAATGTTGTAAGTTGAACGTAAGTTCTTGAATAAGGTTCAAGGAAGCAAGAGGTAAGTCTTCGAAAGTTGTAATTTCTCTACAACGTTTATGTTAGCCTATAAATCATGATGCTATGTTGTGGAAGTATGTATGATGTTACTATGTGGATATGTTGGGCTATGAAAATGCTACTCGTGAGATCATGATAAGAACACAAAAACTGCAAGATACAATATTCTCTTGTATGCTTTACACAAGATGACTAGGTTATATTAATCTCACATACTAAGGGTTATGATGAAAGGAAATTCTCATCTAATCATAAAGAGCTCATGATCATGTTTATACAAGGATATAATATCCTATGACCTATGATAAGTTATGATAAAATAAAACTCAAAGGTTATTCAAGAAAGGGACTTAATCTAAGCACCGATGAACTAGATATGAGGGGTGTCCCTTCCCTAGTTGGAAGATAGGTTCACAATGACTCTCTTGATATAGAGGATTCCATGTAATGTGGAACTATGAGTCTCTAATACATCTCCTAGTTCTTGAACTTTATTGTCAACATAGGATACTAGCTAGTGGATCCACCCAGAAAGCTATGTCATGTTTGGTTCTACTTTGGCCGGTAGACCACCTTCTTTCGGTGTGGAGTTTTATGACACCGGATTCCATGTTTATCTCACATGATCTATGTCGGTTAAGGCGTATGTTCCCTCATGTAAAATGAAAGACAAGTAAATGAACGTCGAGTAGGGTGAGTTGAGGAGTCTACTTAGTATACGTAGGGGTATGGGACTCTACCTAGACATTGCAAAAGTTGACTCTAAAGGAAGTCCTAGGAGATTGTTCATATGTAATATGATAACATGAAAGATATATGTTTATGATACATGATGTTACTCTTACATGATATTGGTCATTATGATGAATATGTTATTGGGTTATATAGTTATATGAAGTGACGACTACTTATATTACAAGTTATATGAAACAAAGCTTTACTTATGGTCTCATATCTTATCTACTTGGTTGTGTGGGGTTATGGGGCTTCACTTGACAATTGCATTTGTAGGTTGGGGATGGGATCATTGGTAAGTGTTTTGTATGTTATGTATATGTGATCTATTGAATTTGAATGTTTATCAACCTTCGTCAAGGAGGTATGAGTGTTAAGGAATACTCCTTGAAATTCATTAAGCTATTCAAATATGCTTCCTCTTTTGTTTTGAATGATAGGGATGAGATGAGCCATTTTGTAACGGGCGTGTCCGAAGAGCTTGAATAAGAATGTCGTACAGCCATACTTCATAACAATATGGATATTTCTAGGTTGATGGTTCATGCTCAACAGGTTGAGAATAGTCGTCTAAGTAAGAAGAATAGGGAAGCTAAGAACTCAAGGTCTTTTGAAAGTAGTTCCTCTAATAATAAGCTTGATGTGCAAGACAAGCCTAAGTTCAAGAAGAGGTTTTCAAATCAGCTTCCTTCTAATTTCTCCAAGAATCGCAATGATAGAGGTTCTAATCCTAAACCTCAAAAGGGGAGAAATGTTGATCCACCAAAAGAGAGACCAACTTGTGGTAAGTGTGGTAAGAAACATGCAGGTAAATGTCTTGTTGGGACTAATAGTTGCTATAGTTGTGGCAAAGGTGGCCATATGGTGAAAGACTGTCCTAATGTGAGAAGCCAAGCCAAGGGGAATGAAAAATCTCAACCAAGCGGTCCTAGTTCTGAAGCTCCAAAAAGGAATCATTTCTATGCACTCAAGGCTAGGGGTGAACAAGAGAACTCTCCCGACATTGTGACGGGTATGTTACAAATTTTCTCTGTTAATGTTTATGCATTGCTTCATTCAGGTGCTACTCTTTCTTTTGTTACACCTTTGGTAGCTAGGAAGTTTAATGTACTTCCCGATGTTTTGATTGAACCCTTTTCGGTTTGTACCCCAATGGGTGACTCGATGGTTGCAAAAAGAGTCTATAGGAAATGTCCTGTAATGCTTCCCAATAGAGTTACTCTTTCTGATTTAGTATAACTTGACATGTTTGATTTTGATATCATCTTCGGTATGGATTGGCCTCATACATGCTTTGTTTCCATAGATTGTTGAACAAGGGTAGTAAAGTTTCAATTTCCAAATGAACCCATTCTAGAGTGGAAGGGGGGAAATTATATTCCAAGGGGTCAAATCATTTTTTGCTTGAAGGGTTGTAAGATTATAGCCAAGGGTTGTCTATATCATATAGTGAGGGTTAAGGACCTAGAATGTGAAACTCCTTCTATTGAGTCGGTCCCTGTGGTGAGAGAATTCCCAAAAGTATTTCCTAATGACTTTCCAGGAGTTCCCCCCGAATGGGAAATTGACTTTGGCATTGACTTATTATTGGATACGAATCCCATTTCAATTGCTCAATATAGGATGGCCCTAGATGAATTGAAAGAGTTGAAGCTCCAACTCAAAGATTTACTAGACAAGGGCTTCATTCAACATAGTATTTCTCCATGGGGTGCTCCGGTCTTGTTTGTTAAGAAGAAGGATGGGTCCCTTAGAATGTGCATTGATTACCGCCAACTCAATAAGGTCACCATCAAGAACAAGTATCCTCTCCCTCGGGTTGATGATCTATTTGATCAATCCAAGATGCTAGTTATTTTTTCAAGATTGACATAAGGTCGGGATATCACCAACTTAGGGTGAGAGGTGAAGATGTTCCTTAAATCGAATTAACAAATATGTATGATTGACTTGTATTGGTTCTTGAATGTGTATAACGCCTTTCAAAAGTTAAAGAGCATTCTTTAATGAAATGTCACTTTTTAGCATGATTTTATGTTGTGTGCATATGGTCCTATACTTAGTACAAGTGATGTACTAACCCCATTTTCTCCCTTTTCCCCCAATATTTTAGGTTACGGTCGTTGAAGGGCTTGTAATGACATTTGAAGAAGATTTGGATCATTGTTCTCCAAGTTGGGTAGGTCCTTAGTACTTCGGGTATAATGCCACTTTCTAGCTTCGGATATTAATTTGTCTTAAAGACAATATGTTCCTTTCCTTTCATTTGAGTATTAAAGATTGTATAGCATATATGTGGCTCTTATTGTATTGATATATGGGTTATGCCCAATTGTTATACTCTTGTTTAGATTGTTATGAGATGTGATATCCGGTTTTAAGACTATGTTATATCTTATGTATATAGATATGTGCAATAAAAGTAAAAGACTATGTAATCTTCTTATACGAAGGGACTATGTATACTTGATATGAATATATGTGTATGCGAGAGGTCTATGTAAACCTCATGATAGATAGAAGAAAACTTTTAAATTTTCAGCATTTTAACATATGAATGTAATGATGTAATCTAAGAGGTTAGTCTTAATCCTCTTCGAGAACGACCACGTCGGTTACATCTAGGAGGTTCTCCCCGGATGTGACAAGCTTGGTATTAGAGAATGAGGTTGAATATCTTTAGAGTCGATGTCTCACTTAACCAATTCTATGTAGATTATTACTCATAATTGTGAAGCGCGCCACACTTATGAACGGGAAACTATATGATACTTAGGAAACTCTCCTTTTCTTGGAAATCCAATATCGTGCTTCGAGAGTCTTGACTATATGTGCCTTTAGCATCTAATCCTTTCATTGTGATTATAGGCAATGAATACGCAAAAAACAGCCCCTCGAAGACTTGATGAGGAGATAACCAATGCGAAAGTTCCTCCCTGAGGGAATCAAGTCCCTCCTCTTAAAGAAGTCGCTAATGATGATCAAGCTCCGTTCAATCCTCCACCTTTGATGGATGGGAACATAAGGTCAGCCTTTCTCCAAATGGCCCAAGACATTACTACAGAAGCACAAATCGTCACTACTCAAGCACAAGCCATGACGGCCCAAGCTAACCGGGAGGCTGTGCCCCGAGAAACCCCAACATGTTGGCACCATGGCCTCCCATTTGAGGAATTTCACGAGGATGAATCCCCCTACTTTCTATGGGTCCAAAGTTGAGGAAGACCCCCAAGAGTTCATAGATGAAACCTACAAGATCCTCTATGATATTGGGTTGCCTACTAGTGAGAAAGCCGAGTTAGCCACTTACCAACTCAAAGATGTGGCCCAAACTTGGTACGTCCAATGGAGAGACAATAGGCCCTTAAGGGGTGGACCGTTGACATGGGAGATTTTCGATAAGATTTTTCTTGATATGTTCTTTCCTCGGGATAAAAGTAAAGCCAAAGTTAAAGAATTCATCAACCTTCGTCAAACAGGTATGAATGTACTTGACTACTCTTTGAAATTTACTAAATTATCAAAGTATGCTCCTTCTTTGATTTTCGAACCTAGGGATGAAATAAGCTGCTTTGTGATGGGGGTGTCGGATGAATTGAAAGAAGAATGTATTTCGGCCATGCTAAATGATAATATGAACATTTCTCGTCTCATGGTTCATGCTCAACAAGTGGAAGAGACAAGGGTTAAGAGAAAGAGTAGGGATACCAAGAGGGCAAGGTCTTATGATCGTGGTTCTTCAAAGGGTAGCCTTGATATCCAAGACTAGCCTAGGCTCAAGAAGAGGTTTTCTAACCCAGTTCCTTCCAAAATTCTCAAGGCTCGTGATGATAGGCTGTATAACCCTAATTCTCAAAAGGGAAGGGGTACTAGCTCACCAAGCAAGAAGCCAACTTGTCGAAAATATGGAAAGAAGCATTATGGTGATTGCCTTGTAGGGACGGACAATTGCTTTGGGTGTGGCAAGTGTGGCCACAAGGTTAGAGATTTCCCAAATTTGAAGGGACAAGACAAAGGTAACGGGCAAGCTCAAACTAGTGGTTCTAATGTGGATCCTCCAAAGAAGAAGAACTTTTATGCACTTCGTTCTAGGGGTGAACAAGAGAGTTCTCCTGATGTGGTTACCGGTGTGTTACAAGTCATCTTTATTGATGTTTATGCTTTACTTGATCCGGGTGATATCTTATCTTTTGTTACTCCCTTGATAGCTATAAAGTTTGATATTTTGCCCGATATTCTAAATGAACCTTTCATGGTAACTTCACCGGTAGGTGAGTCGGTAGTTGTAAAGAGGGTATATCGAAATTGTCCTATAATGTTGCCCAATAGAGTAACTCATGTTAAATTAGTAGAATTTGATATGGTCTATTTTTATGTAATTTTGGGGATTGATTGGTTGCATGATTGTTTTTCTTCCATTGATTTTTGAACAAGAATTGTCAAGTTCAATTTTCCAAATGAACCCGTTTTAGTGTATAAGGGAGGAAATTCTATTCCTAGAGGGTGTATTATCTCTTCTCTTAAGTCTTGTAAAATGATCTCAAAATGGTGCTTATATCATATTGTAAGAGTCAAAGGTTTAGACTCCGAAAATCCTCCCATTGAGTTAGTCCAGTAGTAAGGGAATTTCCGGATGTCTTTACTAATGATCTTCTCAGAATCCCTCCCAAACGGGAAATTGATTTTGGTATTGACTTGCTACCGGATACCAACCGCATTTCAATTCCTTCTTATCAGATGGCTCTTGACGAATTGAAAGAGTTGAAGGCTCAAGTCAAAGATTTACTAGACAACGGCTTCATTAGGCCTAGTATTTCTCCATGCGGTGCTCTAATTTTGTTTGTGAAGAAGAAGGATGGGTCCCTTCGGATGTGCATTGCTTATCGCTAACTCAATAAAGTCACTATTAAGAACAAGTATCCTCTCCCTATGATTGACGACTTGTTTAATCAACTTCAATGGGCAAGCTACTTTTCTAAGATTGACTAGAGATCGAGGTATCACCAACTTAGGGTGAGAGGTGAGGATATACCAAAAATGACATTTTGAACAAGATATGGTAATTATGAGTTCTTAGTAATGTCCTTTGGTCTCACTAATTCCCCAACGGCGTTGATGGATCTCATAAATAGGGTGTTTTGAAATTACCTAGATTCATTTGTCATTGTCTTCATTGACAAAATCTTGGTATATTCGAAAAATGAGGTTGAATACATGGACCATTTGAGGATAGTGTTATAAGTGATTAAGGAGAACCAACTATTTGCCAAGTATATCAAATGTGAGTTTTGGTTGAGGTCAATGGAGTTTCTTGGTCATATCATCTCTAGTGAGGGAGTTGAGGTTGATCCAAGGAAAACTGAGGCAGTGAAAAATTGGCCTAGGCCATTAACTCCAACCTATATTAGGAGTTTTTTGGGTCTTGAGGGTTATTATAAGAGGTTTGTGGATGGTTTTGCATCCATTGCATCTCCCTTGACTACCTTGACTCAAAAGAGTATGAAATTTGAGTGGTCGGAGGCATCTGAAAGAAGCTTCAAAATCTTGAAAGATAGGCTTAATTCCGCTCCGGTGTTGACTTTATTGGAGGGTATGAAGGGCGTCATTGTATATTGTGATGCATCCCGAGTGGGCTTGGGGCGTGTGCTTATGCAACATGTGAAAGGCGTAGCCTATGCCTCTAGACAACTTAAGATGCATGAGAAGAATTATCCAACTCATGATCTTGAGTTAGCGGCCGTGGTATGCCTATAAAATATGGAGCATTACTTGTATGGCATCCATGTTGATATGTATACAGACCACAAGAGTCTTCGATATGTGTTTACACACAAAGGAGTTGAATCTCCAACAAAGAAGGTGGTTGGAATTTTTAAAAAACATGAGTGTTCTTTACCACCCCGGCAAGGCCAACGTGGTCGCGGATTCTTTAAGTTGTATGACCATGGGTAGTGTGTATCATGTAGAAAAAGCTAAGAAAGACCTAGTTAAATATGTTTATAGGTTGGCTCGTTTGTTTGTTAGATTGAAAGATTCTCCAAATAGTGGTTTCATGGTCAATCATAACTCCGAATCGTCTTTTGTGGTTGAGGTGAAGTCCAAACATCACCCTGATCAACCATTGATGGAGTTGAAGGATTCGGTTATTAGTAAGATTAATGAGTCATTCTCCCTAAGGGGGATGGTGTATTGAGGTATCAAGAAAGGTTATTTGTTCCCAATGTAGATGTCTTGAGGAACCGGATTCTCGAGGAAAGTCATGGTCCCGTTACTCCATACATCCGGGTTCTACAAAGATGTATCATGACCTTAGAGAAGTATTTTTGTGGGAAGGCTTAAAGAAGGACATAACGGAATTTGTTGCAAAGTGTCCAAATCGCCAACAAAAGAAAGTTGAACAACAAAGTCGGGTGATTTACTTTAAGAAATCCAAGTTCCTACTTGGAAGTGGAAAGACATTAATATGGATTTTGTGGTAGGTTTTCCTCGGAAACAAAAGAAATATGACTCAATATGGGTGGTTGTGGATAGGTTGACAAAATCTGCTCATTTTATTCCAGTCAAGTCCACTTACTCGGCAGAGGATTATGCAAGGATCTTCATAGATGAGATTGTGAGTCTCTATGGTATTCCGTTATCCATCATATCGGATAGGGGTGCACAATTCACATCTAGGTTTTGGAGGTCATTCCAAAAAGGTTTGGGTACCAATGTGAAGTTAAGCACCGCTGTTCATCCTCAAACGGATGGTCAAGCAGAGTGTACTATTCAAACCCTTAAGGATATTCTTAAATCATGTATAATTGACTTCAAGGGAAATTCGGATAAGCACTTGCCTTTGGTTTAGTTTTCTTACAACAATAGATACCATTCATCTATATGTCTGGCTCCTAATGAAGCCTCGTATGGTAGGAGATGTAGATATCTAGTTGGATGGTTTGAAGTGGGTGAGTCTTTACTTTTGGGTCCAGAATTGATTTATAAGACTTTTGAGAAGGTTCATATTATAAGGAATCAGTTGAAAATAGCCTATAGCCGGTAAAAGTCTTATGCCAACCATAGGAGAAGGGAATTAGAGTTTGAAGAAGGTGATAAAGTGTATCTAAAAATTTTGCCTATGGAAGGGGTGGTGAGATTTGGAAAGAATAGGAAGTTGAGTCCTTGTTATGTGGGTCCCTATGAAATCTTACAAAGGGTTGATAAAATTGCATATGAGTTGAGGTTACCTAGTGAATTGGCTTCGATTCATTCGGTGTTCCATATTTCCATGCTTAAGAAGTGTATCGGTGATCCCGAGTCCATTCTTCCTATTGAAGGTCTAGGTGTATAAGAGAACCTCTCCTATGAGGAGGTTCTGGTTGAAATCATTGATTGACAAGTTAAGAGGTTAAAGAACAAAGAGGTGGCTTCCGTAAAGGTGTTATGGAAGAATCACCTAGTTAAGGGTGCAACATGGGAGGACGCGGCCAACATGAAGTCCCGTTACCCTCACTTATTTGATAACTAAGGTTATTCATTCCTAATTTTATTGAAATTAATGAGTTCATTTGAAATTACCTTGATTTTTGTGAAGTTGAGGAAAAGCCTGCATTTTATAGTGAATTAAAGTGAATTGCATGTCTAAAAATAAAAAATATTGCTTTTTACTTGTTTCGAGTTTATGTTGTGCATTTTGGTATATTGTGCCTTCATGAATTGTATTGAACATTTTGATATGTGTTGAATAATGCATTGGCATAATGAATAAGCATGAAATGAATTTTGAGCTCTTATGAGTTGAAAATGATGTATTGAGTTGCATTGTGAAAAAGGTTATGTGGGTATGTTGATTTTAATTGGGACTCATTCTTTGATATGTGGTTGTTGGTTGGGTTGCTAGTCTTGAGTCTATTCCTTACTTTTAAAGAATTTTAGTGTCATTCGGGACGAATGTTCCTAAGGGGCAGATAATGTAATACTCCGAAAGTCTAAAACCTAAACTACGGCCTAACATGAGATTCTAACAGTTGAATGATTGTTTTTAAGTCAATTATAATGTATATAAGTCATTTAGGAAGCTTTAGAATGAAAACGTCAGGGAACGTCCATGACGTCCGGAAACTAGTTCAAGAGGTGTTAGTGTGATTTAGACTATTTGACTAAGTTTAAGAGTTGGAACATGATTAATTTTTGTGGTGAGGTGTCTAAAACATATTACAGATAGTTTATATTTGAAATGTGTGGGTACGACTCCTGAAGGACCCACCAAGGGCCCTTGAGGAGGAGCCTTCCAATTTGGCAAAAAGCTGCCAAAAGGCAGTGTCTACCACGAGTTGCAGGCAACGAGGCATCGTTGGATGGACGGGGCATCGATGCCTCCGTTGACCTACACTTAGACATTTTGGCTAGTGGTCCATTTGTACCAGCCTCTGACACCAACGACGGGTGTGCAGGACGGAGGGCACCAGGGCGTCGACTGACCTACGGCCCGTCAGTCGGTGTCTCGTAGGTCAGGCCCATGTGTTGCTGCAACGTTTTAGTTGGTTAAATTAAATCAATTAATTTAATTACCCCAAACCTAATTAGACTAAACCCAACTCTTATCACTCCCAAAAACTCAATTGCTCTTTCTTCTCTCTTCTTTTTCTCTCCTAAAGAAACCCCATTCAAGACCAAGCAAAGGAGGGATGTAGGGCTACAAAGGATCAGGTTTTCTCCATAAAACTTCATCAATTAGTGAGGTATGAAATTCCTTTCACCTTTGTGATCTGTTTCCCCAAAGGGTTCCTTCAAATTGATTTCAAAAGTATGAAATTCAAGTGGGTTTACTTCCAATACGAAATTGATCTTGTGAATTGCTTTGTTTATGATTCCTCTTGGTTATTATGAGTAGATTTACATTTATTATGATTCAATTACACTACTTGTTGATGAATTGAGCTAGTTGTGGAAAGATGACCTTTTCCCCTTAACCCTAGGTTGTGATCTTGAATTGAATTATGCATTATTGATCCAATTGACTTGGTTAATGTGTGAATTACTATTCTATATTGTTATTATGCCTAGTAATGAGTATATTTTGATATATAGTAATCCAAATATGCTAGTTCTTGAGTAATTAAACTAGATTGTGAAGTAGATCATGAATTTGACCTAAGTCTCTAACTCTAGGCTATGAACTAGTGATGATTGTTGTGTAGTGATTCAATTGACTTTATTATTATGTTGGTTACTATGGTTTGATGATATTACACCCATTTTTAGGTTGAATTGGATTGTTGATGGTAAGACCTTGGTGATGGCTTGTGAAGGAGATTGGGGTAAGTCTTGTGATCTCAATTCTTTACTTCAATTATGATTACTTGTGATTAAGCGATGATGTTGTATTATAGTATACCTTATGTTGACATTGATAGGGTTGGTATGATGTTGAATTGGAATGTATTGAACTATGGTTTGTGAGTTGTTGGCTAAAATGTAAATTTTATAAGTATGGTAATAACTTACCAATGTGTCTTATCATGATTTGACTATGTAAATATGCTAACCTCACGTGTATTAATTGTAATGAAAGGACAATACTCATGCAATTCTTATTGAGCTGTGATGATTATGATTATATAAGGGATAGACCCTATGACATACATTAAGCTATGATGATTAATAAAGGCATTAAAGACATTTCAAAAGGGACTCTAGCTTAGCACCGAGTGAACTAGAGTGAGGAGTGTCCCTTCCCACATAGGGAAGGTAGGATCACTAATATACTCACAACATTGGATACTACAATGCATGTAGCATAAAAAGGGTCCCAACTACATCTCCTCATTCTTGAACTATGTTTCCCCCATAGGAATACTAGCAAATGGATCCACATGAAAGCTATGTTCATGATTTGGTACTACCTCGGCAACTAGTCCGCCTTTTTTCGGTGTAGGGTTCCATGACAACGGATTCTACATTAGCACATGTGGTCTATGTCGGTTACAACAAGATGTTTCCAAAAGGTAAAATGAAGTAATGGAATGAACTCGAACTAGGATGACGGGTTCATCTTAGTCTAGGTAGGGTATGGGACTCTACGTATACATTGCACTAGTTAGCCTTGATGAATGTCTTAGGAGGATGTTCTTATGTATGTATATGCTTATAAATGTACATGTTATATATATGATGATCTTACATATGGATGACACTATATGATATTCGTTTCACTTATGAACATGTTCTTGGTCTCTATTGCTAAAGTATGATGTTATGTACTCTTAATGATATGATATGTGAAGTTGGACATTGATTATGGTTCTTATTGGGTTTACTTGATTGAGTAAGGTTATGGGGATTTACTTAGTCATTGGACTAGTGGACTTAATGAGGGTTCATGAGTAATGATTTTACTTTGGTTATGATGTTATGAACTCTTATACATGCTTGTTGATGTTATAACTTGATGATAGAGTTGTATTGAATATGTGCTCGATTATGCTGATATGCATGTTGACATGAATAGACTTAGTATGGTTGGTCTTATGATGTACATGGTATTGACTTAATGAATATGTATGATTGAGTTTTATTGGTTCTTGAACTTGCCTAAGGCTATTCAAACTTAAATAGCATGCTTTAATGAAATAAACCTTTTTAGCATGAGTTTATGTTGTGTGTGCATATGGTCCTATACTTAGTACAAGTGATGTACTAACCCCATTTTCTCCCTCTTCCCCCAATATTTTAGGTTCTGGTCGTTGAATGGCTTGTGACAACATTTGAAGATGACTTGGATCCTCATTATCCAAGTTGGGTAGGTCCGCACTTGTAACACTCCGAAAAGTCATGAACTAATCTAGAGACTAATTGTCATGACCCGCAAGTACCTCCTAGAAGTTAGGGAGAACCCTTAGGTCATGACCGTGCGTACTTGACCCTTTACCTATCGCTCATTACATAAGACATGAAAAGTAGTGCGGAATTTAGAACTTTTCATGAATAAATTAATAAAGGAAATCTTTCATAAATACTTAGAGAATCTCATCGTCACAAGCCAAATTTAAAGACACTACATAATATCTTAGGGACACGGCCCTTTACATTAAAAAGAAATACATAATAAGTCTTTAAATAAAGAAACTAAGAAAAGTACTATGCCCTCGAATACATGAGGACAAATTTGTCTTGAGAGAAACTTTCCAAAGCCTTTCCTACTATACTTCAACATTGTTTCCAAAACCTATACTTATAGAGTATAAAAAAGTATGGGGTTAGTACAAAACAATGTACTAAGTATGACATATGCAAAATTATATAAAAAGGAATAGTTTAGTAAAATAAGCTTTCATGCCAAATAATTAAAACATTCATAAAGTTAGTAGCAACACAACATAAGCAACATCATCTAACACTTAGAGAAGGATTTCCATAATTTTAACAAAAAAATGCACTCTACAGTAAACCTTCCAAATTTTACAGTGAACTAGTGAAACCTTACAGTGAACCAAACTAACTCCAAAATAGTGAACTTCCAAGGTATTGCCAAGAAAAAGTGAATTCATTTCATTAGGAGTTTCCCTAACCGAGGTTATCCTAAGACTCTCCAAGGTAAGACATGAAGGAAACGCCCATACACCTCCTTCAATGCACACCAAGGAGATCCTTAAGACTACCCACCATAGGCTTACTCCACTCGGGAAAACAAGTCACCACTCAATCACAAGACATTCGAAGAACACTCAACAACACACCAAGACTTCCCTTTCGGAATGCCTACTTACTTCAATGAGTAGATGGCGTCCCATTCCACCACCTACCCTAAGTAGTACACTCTTTTAGAAGGCTTGGCACCAAGACTCCCCTTTCGAACGGTCTACTTAGTACAATGGATAGATAGCGTCCCATACCACCACCTACTGTCAGTAGTACGTTCTTTTAGGAGACTTAGTTCATTCAATTCATATAAGACTCACAACGACTCCCCTTTCGGAATGCCTACCTAGTGCAATGGATAAATAGCGTCCCATTCCACTACCTACCCTAAGTAGCATACTTTTTTAGAAGACTTAGCACATTCATTACTTTTGTGGGAGTTATCTTAACCGACATAGACCATGATATCTATACATGGAATTCTGATATTAACCCCTATCGGAAAAGGGATCCTCACTTGCCTAGAGTAAGGTCATTCTTTTATCTTTTACATGGCTTTCCCAATAGCTACACCTATGCGGGCGCATATTTAAGGGATAAGGAGATTGCTACTAAGTAACTCATTCTCTACTAACGAGGAGTATTCATCTAAAGAGGTACATTGGAATACAACATCTCAACTCACGAAGTTTAACCACCCCTTCTTCATATCCTCTCAGTGCTAAGCATAATTCCCCACGGATTCTCAATATTTTATAATATAGGTTGAGGATAACTAGTGAGCACCACATCTCAACTCACGAAGGGTATTCATCCTCCAACCTATCTTAGAAATCTCTAAGGATGTAGTGAGGTTGCTACTAAACACTTCATCTCAACTCACGAATAGTGTTCACCCCCAAACTCCTTTGTTTTTTTTACCTAACTTAGCTTCATTCACTCATTTAAGTGTGTGTGTACATGTGAGCACACCTTGCATATAAGCATCATTTCATTTATATTCACTTCTATACATGCTTTAGACCTTCATTCATCGAATCACACACTTCACATGCTTCACAAAATCATATACTTCATCTAGGCATAATCTAAGCAAAACATGCAATTCAAGCTTCACAAAACACAATACCATAACCATCTTTAATATCACTTCATTTCACATATTAGGTCTTCAAATCCACTCTTACAATACATACTAAGTATAATCAAATTCATCAAGTAAGCACCGCCACCAAGAAGGTGGACCATACCACTCAAGAGAAATTCATAACGAGAGTTAACAATGAAACCAACTTACCATTATTCCAAAGTCTTCACACCTATTTACAATTTATATCAACAATTCATCATACGATAGACCTTAGGGCAGTATCTAAACAACAATATCAACATAAGGAAACCAAAATTCAAAGACCACAAAGTCATGCTCATTTAACCCATTTCTTAAGCCAAAATTTGATGAAAAGCTTTAACATGTTTTCATTGAAGTTTTAGAATTAAAATCACCAACTAACATTAGAAACATCATTTTTAAATCATTCAATACGTTTTTATGCATGACCCATATTTACAGTTGAAGATACAAGAAACTAGGGTTGAAAACCCTTTTTCAAGATCCATTAGAAGAGACTCCTTGAATGGAAGAGAGTTAAAGGATGGATATCATACCTTATAAGAGAAACCCTAATTAATTTGATGAAGAACTTGACCACCAACATCCCTCCTAGCTCCTTCTTGACTTCTAGCTTCTATGGAGTTTGAGAGAGAGTTCTAAGAGAGAGGGGTTTTGGGTTTTAGGAAATGAGGTCTAAAATTAGGTCTTAGGGTTTGGAACTCTTTCATATACCTAAATAACCCAAAAATAAATTTCCAAGGTCCCTAAAGGACTTGGGGTGAATTTATCAAACACCCCAAGCCAAGGCATCCTTTTTACAGCTTTTCACAGCAACACCCGCGACTCCATAATGACGGACCGTGTGTCAACCAATACCCCGTCGATGGGGGTTCGTTGGTTAGGTCTGTTACCCTCCAAACCTGTAGTCCTGCAGGTCCAATCAATGGACCAAGTCGATGAGCCGTCGATTAGTCAACTGGTCTCGTTGGTGAACACTGCCAGGCAGTTTTGGACCAATGTCTTGCGCCCTTCTCTAAGGACCCTAATGGGTCCTAGGTGGGGTCGTGCCCAGACGTTAAGCCCCTACACATAGTCATCTAGGTCTGAGGAATATCCCACACCAAGTTTAAACAAAACGAACACGTAAAACTCACTCAAACACATCAAGACACATGCACACTTTCTAAGGCACACCTACCAAACGTCATAGACATTCTTGGACGTTTGACCTCCAAACTTAAACAAACTTTGCACACTGCCTAAGGAAACTAATATAACTCATTTTATAACAAAATTAACTCAAGAAACAATCACAAAGCTCTAGTTCACCTTAGTTCGTTTTAGGGTGTTACACTAACATGAGTGTCTAACAGTTTAGATACTGTTTTATGACCAAAAATAATGTTTACAAGTCATCCGAGAAGTTTTAGAGCCAAGACGTCAAATAACGTCCATGAGGTCCGGAAAGTAGCCTAATTGAACCAGTTGACGTCGCTATGATTGCGGATGGTTTCGGAGTGTCAAATGAAGTCTAAAACTTATAAAAACACTTTGGTTAGGTAGAATGGAGTATAGAAGGTCTAAACGTCTGAAAACGACACCCGAAGGACCACCAGAAAGGTCATTGAGGAGGACCCCAACATGGGTGGGCAGGTTGCCAAAGAAGCCTGCGAAAATCAAGAATTAGTGGGCTGCTGCGTGATACGCAGCCCACACGAACCTCACTGTCCCAAAATTTATTTTTGGGGAATAAAATATGTGTTGGCCCCATGACGCGGAGCCACTTCCCAGATTTGGTAAAATAGTATTTCGACATTTGGACTTCACAAAAAGACTCATTTAAGTGAGGGGTGTTTTGGATAATTTATGGGGTTACTATATATAGCCTAAGGGTTATCTTAAGTAATTTTTCACTCATCCAAACCAATTCCCAAAACAAAAAACCCAAAAACTCTCACCTCTCTTGACTTTCTCTCTCCACAATTCCTCCATTGAAGAATGAACAAAGCTTGAAGAAGAAGGTCAATTACTCTAGGATTTCACTTCAATTTCATAGATTAAGATTCAATAAGGTATGGGTTCTTCAGTCTTGAGTTTCCTTTGTCACGACCCAAAAGCACCCCTTAGAAGTTAGGGAAAACTTTCGAATCGTGACCGGGCGTACTTGACCCCTTTGGGGTCTCGTACAAGCCCTCTAACTAGCATTCATAACATAAAGCATGAAAAGTAGTGTGGAATTTAAAACTTTTCACGATAATAATAATAAAAGGAGTCTTTTCATAAATACTAACAAATCTTATCGTCACAAGCCAACTTAAAGACACAATTTGGAATCTTAGGGACACGGCCCTTTACAATAAAAGTAAATACATTTATAAGTCTTAATAAGGAAACTAAGAAACATAAAGCTATGTCCTCAAATATATGAGGACATACCCAATCCTTGAGAGATAGAATTCCCAAGCTTCAACTCCGATCCTCCAAAAAGACTTCCAACCTATACTCATAAGGTGTATAAAAGTATGGGGTTAGTACAACAATGTACTAAGTATGGCATATGCAAAAACATGCAAAAAGGGACATTTTAATAAAGATAGCTTTTATGCAATTCAAATATAACCTTCAAGAATCTAGAAGCAAACCCACATAAGAATCAACAATTAACACTTTATGGCTATCTTACCAAACTTAAAGTAAACAAAAGGAACATTCCAATTAACTTTGCTAAACTTGCAATAAAATTGAATAAAGCATCATAGTGAACATCTTGAATTCTTACCATGAAGACCTTACAGTGAAAGACACGGTCCAAGTCATATGAACCCTTTTTCTTTGAAGTTGCCCTAACCCAAGGTTATTCTAAGACTCCCTAAGGTGAGCCAAGAAGGGGCTCTCATTACACCTCCCTTCAAAACACACCAAAGCGACCCTTAAAACTACCTAATCTTAGGCTTACTTCGTTAGAAATCAAATCCACGTCTTGGCTAACATATGCAAAACACTCATGGAAATATAGGTCATACCAAGTGCAATGTAAGAGTAGCATCCCATACTACCACTCCCACTTAGTACTCCTAATGGATTCCATTTACTCAAGTACTCCACAATAATCCTCCATAACACTACACCATAGTACTCATTCACACGGATTTCATGAAGGTACTCTTCTCCCATAGTAGGTATAGGTCACACCAAGTGCAATGTGAGAATAGCATCCCATACTACTACTCCCACTCAATGCTCCTACATTGGTAACTAATGTGGATCGAGCACTTCACGACATACATACACAATTTCAACAATACACAAGATAATTAGTTTCAAAACAATTCTTTTGTGGGAGTTAGCTTAACCGACAAAGACCATGAGAGCTAGACATGGAATCCCGATATTAACCCCTATCGGATGAGGGATCCTTACTTGCCTAGAGTAAGGTCATGCTTCTTAGCGTTTACATGGCTTTTCCAATAGCTACACCTATGCGGGCACATAGTTAAGGGATAAGGAGATTGCTACTAAGTAACTCACTCTCTTCTAACGAGGAGTACTCATCTCAAGAGGTACTTTCGATTACAACATCTCAACTAACGAAGTGCAATCCACCTCCCCTTCATATCCTCTCGGTGCTAGGCATAACTCCACACGGATTTCTCAACATAAAAGTCTATCATAGAAAGCTCACTAGGAAATGGAGAGGTTGTTACTAGACACTACATCTCAACTCACGAAGTGTGTCCACCTCAAGATTTCCCCTTTTTGCTCAACTTGACATAATACAAATCTTAGAAGAGTGTGTGTGTACATGTGCACACCTTCCATATAAGCATCATTTCATTTTCATCAAGTTCTACTCATACTTTAACCTTGATTCATCAAGCTACACACTCTACATACTTCTCATGATCATATACTTCATTTAGACGTAAACTAGGTCAAACATGCAATTCAAGCTACATCAAACACAACATAAGACCCATTTCCAATATATCTTCATTTCACATATTAGACTATCAAGGTCACATACTCAAACCATACTAAGTAACATCAAGTTCATCAATTAGCACCGCCACCCATAAGGTGGACCATACCACTCAAATAGCAATTCATAATAAGAACTATACAATAAGAGCAACTCATCAACAAATCAAACCATCATTACCCATAAGCAATTTATCAATATTTCACCATATGAAGGCCCTTAGGGCAGTAGCTACTCCAACATGACATACACAAGAAGACCCAAGTTCATACCTTACTCAAATCATGCTCACATAACCCATTTTCAAGTCAAAAATTGAAGTATGCATAAACAAGAGTTTCATGGAGTTTTAACATCAAAATCATCTATTCAAACCAAGATAAATACATTTAAACCATTAGAACTTAGTTACAAGAAGACCCATAATAGAAATCAAAGTTTAGAAGAAGTTGAGTTTAAAACCCCTTTTGAAAACCATTTTGGAAGTTGGCTTCTTGAATGGAAAGGTATTCAAGAATGGATACCATACCTTTAGGAGAAAGAAACCCACGAATTTGATGAAGAAACAAGTCCCAATCCGTCCTCCTATCCTTCCTTGACTTCTAGCTTCCAAGAGAGTTGAGAGAGTTTTCTTGAGAGAAAGAGAGAGTTGGATCTTGAAGAGAAAAGGGGGCTCTTCTCTAGGTTTAGGGTGTAAGAGAGTCTTATAAGGCTTGGGGTGTATTTACATAAAACACCCTAAGCTGGCAGCCTTTAAATCATGCACTGGCAGGCTTCATCGACGAGACCTCCTCGACGGACCGTCACGTCCACCACGGACCGTCACGGGGTTCCGTCGAGGAACACTTGGCTTCTAAATGGAGCCTGTCCCAATTTCACTCTCTGTCACCCACGACGCCCTGGCTCGACGGACCGTCCTGAGTACGACGGACCGTCCTGAGTACGACGGACCGTCCTGAGTACGACGGACCGTCCTGAGTACGACGGACCGTCCTGAGTACGACGGACCGTCCTGAGTACGACGGACCGTCCTGAGTACGACAGACCGTCCTGAGTACGACGGACCGTCCTGAGTACGACGGACCGTCCTGAGTACGAAGGACCGTCCTGAGTACGACGGACCGTCCTGAGTACGACGGACCGTCCTGAGTACGACGGACCATCCTGAGTACGACGGACCGTCCTGAGTACGACGGACCATCGCCATGGCCGTCGTGAGCTACTGATGGGCAGACTTGCCCAAGTCCTGGGGCCCTTCATCTAGAGTCCTTGGGGTCCTAGGTGAGGTCGTGCCCAGACGTCAAACCCCTAAACTAAGTCGTCTAGGTCTAGGGAACATCCGACGCATGTTTCAAGTAAAACAAACACATACAACTTATCCAAACTTTGCACACTGCCTAAGGACACCAAACTAACTCCGTAACTTAAAATTAACTCAAGAAACAACCATGAGGCTCTAGTTCACCTTAGTTCATTTTGGGGCGTTATATTCTCCCCCACTTGGAATAACATTCGCCCTCGAATGACACTTAAATTTTAAGAACAGCAAGGACTTCACTTAGCATCATATAATACACTTAGATCATGATCAAAACATCAACAATCAAAGCATCCATTAGCAAGGAGCATCATTTCACACTTTCAACACTTATCAACACATACTACTTTTGCCAAACTTCACAAAGTCAAAACTCAACCTTAAACTTCTTTTATGGAGGAACTACCTTCTCCAACATTAAACATGCTCATATACAACAATTTTGCACATAATTAAACTTAAATTAAGGCAAGGCAAATTTTTCTCAAATTGCAAATTTTTCACAGTGAATACTCACTGTAACATTGCCAAATATACAAAACTTTCAAAATTCCACTCTTTGAGCAATTTATCAAGATGACATGATCATATGAACTATAAAACCATATATACTCATTTCATAACACAAAAACAATAATAACCAAGAGTTGAGACTTACCAAAACCATCAATCCGGATTAATTATCCTTTCTAGCCCCCATCCCATAGGAAGGGTTCTTCTTAGGAGCATTAGGATCTAGGGAAGCTTGATTGACATCTCTCCCCCTTGATTTAAGGTTTGGGCAGTCCCTCATCTTGTGGCCTCTATTACCACATGCAAAACAACCATCCGTTCCGGCAAGACACTTACCCCCATGTTGCTTGCCACAAGTAGGGCACCTAGCCCTTTCATAGGAATGACCACTACCTTGAGAAGATTGATTTGGAGCCCTATCCTTGTTTCTCATAGAAGAATCTTGGGGATAAAGCCTCTTCTTAGGCCTTTGGTGACTAGAATCATCCGACCTAGGTCTCTTACCCTCTTGCCTTATCTCCCTAATTTTGGACTCCTCAATTTGTTGCGCATAAACCATGAGCCTAGAGATATCCATGTCATTAAGAAGCATAGCCGTACGACACTCTTTTTCTACCAAGCTAGACACGCCCATCACAAACTTGTTCTTCCTAGCCCTAGGGTTGGCTACCATGTTTGGGGCATACTTAGAGAGTTGGGTGAATTTGAGAGAGTACTCTTGCACACTCATTCCCCCTTGACGGAGGTTCATGAATTCAACCATCTCCTTCTCCCTCCACTCTAAAGGAAAGAATCTATCTAGGAAAGCCTCTTTGAATTCCTCCCAATCAACCGGTCCTCTTTCTAAGGGTCTCTCACCCCTCCATTGCTCATACCACACTTGAGAAACATCCTTAAGTTGGTAAGCGGCCAATTCCGCTTTCTCCCTAGGGGTCACACCCATAGCATCTACCACCTTGAAAACCTCATCTATGAAGCCTTGTGGATCTTCATCCACCTTAGTGCCATGAAAGGTAGGAGGGTTCATCCTCATGAAATCCCGAATCCTAGAAGCGGGAGTACTAGCATTTGGTTGGGGCCTATCTCCTAGGTTAGCTTGGCCCACAAAGTGATTGTTGACAACTTGAGCTTGAGCCGTCATGAGTCGGGTCAAGTTCATTAGGGCAGCCCTCAACTCCGCATTAGTGATATCACCCTCAACAAAAGGAGCTTGAGGCATAGGAGGCACTTGAGGTCCTTGAGGTTCCGGAGGCACTTGAGGTTCTTGAAGAGGAACCTCCTCATTTTCCTCCCCTAAGACAACAATAGGAACTTGGTCAACATGGGGAAGGACTCTCTCATTTTGTACACCTCCCTCCTCCCTTCTAGCGGTCGATCTCCTCGTATTCATGTCCTAAAAACACAAAAGAAGAGGTTGAGAATAGACACCTTATATACTCAACTCTAAGGCACGATACTAGAATAGAGAAGAAAGTGAAACTTCTAGCATCCTATAGCCTCTTGTCCATGGATGTGTCGCGACTCACACCAATGACCAAGATACTACTAGATGTGGCTTGTGAGACTTTTAGACCTTAAACTATTTCCCAAAACCTTATACTCTGATACCAAGTCATGTCACGACCTGAAAGCACCCCTTAGAAGTTAGGGAAAACTTTCGAATCGTGACCGGGCGTACTTGACCCCTTTGGGGTCTCGTACAAGCCCTCTAACTAGCATTCATAACATAAAGCATGAAAAGTAGTGCGGAATTTAAAACTTTTCACGTTAATAATAATAAAAGGAGTCTTTTCATAAATACTAAGAAATCTTATCGTCACAAGCCAACTTAAAGACACAATTTGGAATCTTAGGGACACGGCCCTTTACAATAAAAGTAAATACATTTATAAGTCTTAATAAGGAAACTAAGAAACATAAAG
The DNA here is from genome assembly GCA_016801875.1 of Solanum sitiens. Classification (NCBI taxonomy): domain Eukaryota; kingdom Viridiplantae; phylum Streptophyta; class Magnoliopsida; order Solanales; family Solanaceae; genus Solanum; species Solanum sitiens. The sequence goes on along the minus strand of JABWTJ010000463.1, from coordinate 906,198 downwards.
CTATGTCCTCGAATATATGAGGACATACCCAATCCTTGAGAGATAGAATTCCCAAGCTTCAACTCCGATCCTCCAAAAAGACTTCCAACCTATACTCATAAGGTGTATAAAAGTATGGGGTTAGTACAACAATGTACTAAGTATGGCATATGCAAAAACATGCAAAAAGGGACATTTTAATAAAGATAGCTTTTATGCAATTCAAATATAACCTTCAAGAATCTAGAAGCAAACCCACATAAGAATCAACAATTAACACTTTATGGCTATCTTACCAAACTTAAAGTAAACAAAAGGAACATTCCAATTAACTTTGCTAAACTTGCAATAAAATTGAATAAAGCATCATAGTGAACATTTTGAATTCTTACCATGAAGACCTTACAGTGAAAGGCACGGTCCAAGTCATATGAACCCTTTTTCTTTGAAGTTGCCCTAACCCAAGGTTATTCTAAGACTCCCTAAGGTGAGCCAAGAAGGGGCTCTCATTACACCTCCCTTCAAAACACACCAAAGCGACCCTTAAAACTACCTAATCTTAGGCTTACTTCGTTAGAAATCAAATCCACGCCCTTGGCTAACATATGCAAAACAATCATGGAAATATAGGTCATACCAAGTGCAATGTGAGAGTAGCATCCCATACTACCACTCCCACTTAGTACTCCTAATGGATTCCATTTACTCAAGTACTCCACAATAATCCTCCATAACACTACACCATAGTACTCATTCACACGGATTTTATGAAGGTACTCTTCTCCCATAGTAGGTATAGGTCACACCAAGTGCAATGTGAGAATAGCATCCCATACTACTACTCCCACTCAATGCTCCTACATTGGTAACTAATGTGGATCGAGCACTTCACGACATACATACACAATTTCAACAATACACAAGATAATTAGTTTCAAAACAATTCTTTTGTGGGAGTTAGCTTAACCGACAAAGACCATGAGAGCTAGACATGGAATCCCGATATTAACCCCTATCGGATGAGGGATCCTTACTTGCCTAGAGTAAGGTCATGCTTCTTAGCGTTTACATGGCTTTTCCAATAGCTACACCTATGCGGGCACATAGTTAAGGGATAAGGAGATTGCTACTAAGTAACTCACTCTCTACTAACGAGGAGTACTCATCTCAAGAGGTACTTTGGATTACAACATCTCAACTAACGAAGTGCAATCCACTTCCCCTTCATATCCTCTCGGTGCTAGGCATAACTCCACACGGATTTCTCAACATAAAAGTCTATCATAGAAAGCTCACTAGGAAATGGAGAGGTTGTTACTAGACACTACATCTCAACTCACGAAGTGTGTCCACCTCAAGATTTCCCCTTTTTGCTCAACTTGACATAATACAAATCTTAGAAGAGTGTGTGTGTACATGTGCACACCTTGCATATAAGCATCATTTCATTTCCATCAAGTTCTACTCGTACTTTAACCTTGATTCATCAAGCTACACACTCTACATACTTCTCATAATCATATACTTCATTTAGACATAAACTAGGTCAAACATGCAATTCAAGCTACATCAAACACAACATACGACCCATTTCCAATATATCTTCATTTCACATATTAGACCTTCAAGGTCACATACTCAAACCATACTAAGTAACATCAAGTTCATCAATTAGCACCGCCACCCATAAGGTGGACCATACCACTCAAATAGCAATTCATAATAAGAACTATACATGAGAGCAACTCATCAACAAATCAAACCATCATTACCCATAAGCAATTTATCAATATTTCACCATATGAAGGCCCTTAGGGCAGTAGCTACACCAACATGATATACACAAGAAGACCCAAGTTCATACCTTACTCAAATCATGCTCACATAACCCATTTTCATGCCAAAAGTTGAAGTATGCATATACAAGAGTTTCATGGAGTTTTAACATCAAAACCATCTATTCAAACCAACATAAATACATTTAAACCATTAGAACTTAGTTACAAGAAGACCCGTAATAGAAATCAAAGTTTAGAAGAAGTTGAGTTTAAAACCCCTTTTGAAAACCATTTTTGGAAGTTGGCTTCTTGAATGGAAAGGTATTCAAGAATGGATACCATACCTTTATGAGAAAGAAACCCACGAATTTGATGAAGAAACAATTCCCAATCCGTCCTCCTATCCTTCCTTGACTTCTAGCTTCCAAGAGAGTTGAGAGAGTTTTCTTGAGAGAAAGAGAGAGTTGGATCTTGAAGAGAAAAGGGGGCTCTTCTCTAGGTTTAGGGTGTAAGAGAGTCTTATAAGGCTTGGGGTGTATTTACATAAAACACCCTAAGCTGGCAGCCTTTAAATCATGCACTGGCAGGCTTCGTCGACGAGACCTCCTCGACGGACCGTCACGTCCACCACGGACCGTCACGGGGTTCCGTCGAGGAACATTTGGCTTCTAAATGGAGCCTGTCCCAATTTCACTCTCTGTCACCCACGACGCCCTGGCTCGACGGACCGTCTTGAGTACGATGGACCGTCCTGAGTACGACGGACCGTCCTGAGTACGACGGACCGTCCTGAGTACGACGGACCGTCCTGAGTACGACGGACCGTCCTGAGTACGATGGACCATCCTGAGTACGATGGACCGTCCTGAGTACGAAGGACCGTCCTGAGTACGACGGACCGTCCTGAGTACGACGGACCGTCCTGAGTACAACGGACCGTCCTGAGTACGACGGACCGTCCTAAGTACGACGGACCATCGCCATGGCCGTCGTGAGCTACTGATGGGCAGACTTGCCCAAGTCCTGGGGTCCTTCATCTAGAGTCCTTGGGGTCCTAGGTGAGGTCGTGCCCAGACGTCAAACCCCTAAACTAAGTCGTCTAGGTCTAGGGAACATCCGATGCATGTTTCAAGTAAAACGAACACATACAACTTATCCAAACTTTGCACACTGCCTAAGGACACCAAACTAACTCCGTAACTTAAAATTAACTCAAGAAACAACCATGAGGCTCTAGTTCACCTTAGTTCATTTTGGGGCATTATATCCTTTCCCCAAGAGGTCCTCTCAAATTTGATTTCAAAATACCCAATTCCAAGAGTTTTCCAATTCTAATGGGTTTTCTTCTAAACTTCAAATTAATGATAAATTGTGATTTCCTATGAATAATTGAGTATAGATTGTTGATTAATTGATATTAATTGATGCAATTTAATGTTGATCATGTTCCCCTCCCCAAATTTCCCAAATCTTGGATCTTGGTCATGAATTGATGGGAATTGAATTATGATTTGATTATTAGACTTGTTTTATCTATTCTAATTCATGTATGGATTCACTAGGGTAATGTATTGTTCGTATTGGAACTATTTATTGATAAATTCAGGATGAACCCTAATTCCCCTAACCCTAAGTTATGAATTGATGTTAATTGGGATAGTGATGATGCAATTGACCTAGTTCTTGTGTTAATTACTATTGATTGATGTTACTACACCTATTATTGGATGTAATTTTTTGGTAGATGGTAAGATCATGATGATGGCTTTTGAAGGAGTTTTGGTAAGTATTCATGATCCTAACATTTATTCAAGTATGATGGCTTGTGATTGGTAATGTAGTTCAATTGAAGTATACCTTGTGAATAGCCTACATAGGTGTTGGTATGATATTTAATTGAAATGTCTTGACTATTGTATTGTGAGATTATGCTTAAGATGAAATGATATAAGGTTGTATATGAAGTACCTATGTACCTTATTATGATATAATGATGTTAATGTGTTAATCTCACATATGAGGGTTGTATTGAAAGGATATACTCATGCAATACCTATTGAGCTAAATGACTATGATTATAAGAGGGATAGACCCTTTGACCTAAACTAAGTGATGACTAATAAAGAAATACATTTCAAAAGGGACTCTAGCTTAGTACCGAGTGAACTTGTAGATGATGGGTGGCACTTTCCCAAGGAGGGAAGGTAGGGTTCACCATAGTCCTCACGGTGTGGGTAGCCTCATAGTCCAAAAAGGTCATATACTGATGTTTCTATGACAGCCCCCAAGATCCATAAACTATGTTGCAACCATAGGAATACTAGCTAGTGGATCGGCCTAGATGCTATGTTCATGTTTGGTACTACTTTGACTAGTAGTCAGCCTTCCATCGGTGTAAGGTTTTACAACACCGGATTCCACAATTAGCTCTTGTGGTCTATGTCGGTTAAGGCAAGTGTTCCATAAAGTAAAATGAAGTAATGGACTATACACTAACTAGGGTGACTTTAGAGGTTTGACTTAGCCTAGGCAGGGGTATGAGACTCTACCTATGTCGTGCACTAGTTTGCCTTAAAGGAATTCTTAGGAGGTTGTTCTTGTGTTATTATAATGTATATGCTATGAATATGTTGACATTACATGTTGATGATCCTATATTTTGTTAGTTTCATTGATGAACATGCTATTGGTCTATATTGCTAAATTGATGATGGTTGATATTGATGCTATGTTATGTTGTGTTAGACGTTGCTTGTGATCCTTTATTTGGTTTACTTGATTGAGTGTACGGGACTTTGCTTGGTCATTGCACTTGTAGACTAAATGATGGGCTATGAATAATGGTCTTGCTTATATTATGATATTATGAACACTTGTATATGTTGACTTGACTATTACTTGTTGGTGTTGGTCTTGTGTCGTACATGGGTTTGACTTATGGATTATGTGATTGTTGGCTTATATGGGTTCTTGATTGTGCATAAGGATTTTCAAAGTACTTTAGAATGGTTTTGATCAAATGTCCTCTTTAGTATGATTTCACTTGTTTTATGTGCATATACCCATACTTAGTACAAGTGTGTACTAACCCATGTTTAATGTTTACTACAAATGTAGGATCCTGCCGTTGATATTAGAGAAGGCTTTGAAGAATACTTGGATTCTTATCTTCCAAATTTGGTAGGTCCTCACTTTCCGAGGACGATGCCATTATGTACCTATTGAATGTTGTTTAGTTTTAAAGACACTTTGTTCATTCTCTTTCATTTTGGTACTATAATTATAAAGCCTATATGTGGCTATAATTATTGATGTAAGGGCTATGCCCAAATTGTGATACTCTTATCTAGATTGTTTAATATGAGACAATGTTATAAACTTCTTATGAGACTATGTTATACTATGTATGTACAATAAAAGTAGAAGACTGTAATCTTCTTAAATGAAGGGTCTATGTATATTGGATATGAATATATTATGTGTATGTAGAGGTCTATGTAAGCCTCAATGTAGAATAAAAAGTTTTAAATTATCCGCATTTTTAACCTATGAATGTAATGATATATGCTAAGAGGCTAGTCTTATTCCTCAAAGAGGACGAACGCCGGTTACGTCTAGAGGGTGCTCCCCGGATGTGACATCACTACTTTGAGTAAATTGCCACTTTCTACCTACGCATATTGATTAGTCTTAAAAACAATATGTTCATTTCCTTTCACTTGAGTACTAAATATTGTATAGCCTATATGTGGCTCTTATTTTATTGATGTATGGGCTATGCCCAATTGTTGTACTCTTGTTTAGATGGCCATGAGATCAAAAATCCGATTTTAAGACTATGTTATATATTATGTATATATATATGTGCAATAAAAGTACAAGACTATGTAAAAAAATTTATATGAAGGGTCTATGTATACTCGATATGAATATATTATGTGTATGTGAGAGGTCTATGTAAACCTCATGATAGATAGAAGACAAGTTTTAAATTTTCCACATTTTAACATGTGAATGTAATGATGTAAGCTAAGAGGCTAGTCTTAGTCCTCGTCGAGACCGCCACCGCCGGTTACTTCCTAGGGGTTGCTCCGCCGATGTGACACTTCATCATACAAGACATAACTTTAACATCCTTTCTTGACTTTAGACATTAAGTCACATAACTTCACTTACTTCACATAATGACCCATTAATACATTTCATATAAGGACACACCAAGACTCCCTCTAAATGCCTACTTGTGCAATGAGTAGATAGCGTCCCATACCACCACCAACCTAAGTAGTACACCCTTCGGAAGACATAGTTCATTACATTCTTTTGTAGGGGCTAGCTTTAACCGACATAGACCATGAGATATAGAGAAGGAATCCCGATATTAACCCCTATCGGATGTGGGATCCCGACTTGCCTAGGGTAGGGTCATTCTTGAGCCTTTACATGGATTCTCCAATAGCTACTCCTATGCGGGCGCATAGTTAAGGGATAAGGCGATTGCTTCTAAGTAACTCATTCTCTACTAACGAGGAGTACTCATCTCAAGAGATACATTGGGTGCAACATCTCTACTCACGAAGTTTATCCACCCTTTCTTCAAATCCTCTCGGTGCTAAGAATAACTCCCCCACGGAGTCTAAACATTCATTACTATATGTTAAGGTATAAATATTGGACACCACATATCATGAAGGGTATCCATCCTCCAACCTATCTTAGAAAGCTCTTGGGAATAGTGAGGTTTCTACTAAACACTTCATCTCAACTCACGAAAAGTGTTCACCCCAAAACTCTCATTTTCATACTATAGAAATAGTAGGGATGGTCTAGACACTTCATCTCTATTCACGAAGAGTGTCCACCCTACAATCCCCCATTCACATTCATTAACTTCATTCATTCATTTAAAGTGTGTGTACATAAGAGCAGACCTTTCACATAATCACCATTCTCATAACATTGACTCCTAAACATAATCATACCTTCATTCATCATATTTCACACACTAGAATGCTTCACATAATCATATGATTCACATAGGCATAACATCATCAAGATACACATTTGAATCTCCTAAAACAAATCATGCATAAATATCATACTCATCGTTTGCCCTCACATTCTATGCCTTCAAGGCCATAATCACAATACACATATTGATACAATATAATCATGTACTTCAAGTAAGCACCGCCACAAAAGGTGGACTGTACCACTCAAGAGAATTTGACAATAAGAGCTAAACCATATAACAAACTTACCATTCATCGAAGCTTTCACCACCTTTTCTCCATTTCTCCAATAATTCATCATAAAATAGCGTTTAAGGAAGTATCTAATCATAATATAACGTAAAGATATTCAACTCTAACAATTTCTAATATTATCTATATATATACACTAAACCCACTTCATAAGATAAAAGTTGGAAATATGCATGGTTCATTGGGGTTTTGACATTAAAATCATCTACTAATACTAAAAACAACATATTTCAATCATTAAAACATTTTCATGCAAAGACCCATGCTCAGAGTAAAAAATAGAAGAAGTTGGAGTTTGAAAACCCTATTTGAAATCTCTTTGAAGTGGCTCCTTGAATGAAAGAAATTTCAAGGATGAATTACCATACCTCAAAGATAAAAAACCCACGAATTTTTGGTGAAGAAAACGTCCAAGACCTTCTCTTCTAGCCCTTCCTTGAGTTCTAGCTTCTATGGAGTTTGAGAGAGAGTTCTTTCTTGAGGGAGGGGTTTTGATATTTGAAAATGAGTTCTAACCTATTTCTAGGAGTATAAACCCTTTTAAAATACCCTAAAGACCCTAAAATAATCATCCATGCTTCATAAAATACTTTAGATGAATTTACTAAAACACCCCAAGTCCAGGCGTGTCTAAACAACTTTTCACAGGGACCAAACGACAAACCCTAGCTATGGGGCGTCGCTTGATCGACGGCCCGTCCTGCTGGGGCATCAATTGGTTCAGAGGTTGGTTAATGGGGGTTAAGATCCAACCACTAATGGTGGATCTACTCCCCCAAACGAAGGTCTTCACCAGGACTACGGTCCGTAGGTTAGAAGTCGTATGTTGCACAGCTTGGGCAGATTCTGCCTAAACCCTGGGGTCCTCTTCAAGGGCCCCTTGTGGGTCATAGGTGGATTCTTATGTGGACGTTAAACCCCTATACATGTTCATATAGGTGTTAGGTTAATCCTACATCAATTTGGACTCCTAACAACTCTCCCAACATGTCTAGGCACATAAGAACATACAAGTGTGCATAGACGTCTAGTCGTCGAACGTCTTGGACGTCCCTTGACGTTTGACTTCAAAACTCAATAAAAGTTTACACACTGCCTAATAACACCATAAATAACCATTTAAGGACTTTGAAACATCATGAAACATAGGCTTGGCTCTAGTTTCACCTAGTTGATTATGAGGGTCATTACATTGTTTCTATGTTATGGACTAGTTTATAATCTTTGAATGTGCATGAATGTTTTTAAAGTAACATGGCATGCTTATAAAAAAAATGTCCTTTTGTGCGTATTTTCAATTATTTACTTGTATATTTTTCCATAATTATTACATATGGTTTATACTAACCCATATTCTCTTCTATTTTGTACACAAAGTGTAGGTTCGGGCTATTGAAGATATTCCACTCCTTCTTGAAGAAGTTGGATTGATAACCCCAAGTTGGTGAGTCTTCAAATCTGAGGATGAAAAATCTTAACTCTAGTTTCTATATTTTTCTATTCCAAAGACTTTATTGTTATTTCTATATGAGATATATTGTAATGTTGTAAGGGCTATGTTGCAACTCTTGTACTCTTATGTTAGATTGTTTGTGTGAGACGTTTGTAGACTATTTTCGTTATATGAGAAGTCTATGTGAACTTCAAATGTTAAGTTTTAATTCTTCCATATTTTTATTTACCTATGAAATGCAATGATGTATGTTAAGGGCTTGTCTAAGGCCTCTTCGAGAACGAAGACACAAATTAAGTTTAGGGGTGCTCCGCGGCCGTGACATATTCACGATAGTTGATTAAGAGACTGCATTATAGATAGGGTTGATTTTAAGACAATTGTTCAGATATTCTGATATGTTTACCTATCCTCTCATAATCAAACATACATAAAATTAAAATTGGAATAAAGCATTTAGCATGTATGAACCCCTTTCCTTAGACGATCCCCCAAATTATTTCACATATAGAGTTAGCGAGTTACTAAAAATTATTACAAAAATCAAAATAGCAAATAAAATACTACAAATATTAAAAATAAAATTGGATCTTCTCGAATAACTTCTCTGGCTCTTCAAACTTGAAACGATATCCAAACCTTCTAAATTAAGAGGAACACAAACATGGCACATAAAGCAACATAATATAAGTAAACTAATACCAATTATGGATTCATGCATCATACACATATTTATTTCATACATACAAACAACAATTTGGACAAGTAAGCATGACAATAATAATGCACATAGAGAGGGAAGATGGAAACTAACCCGGATGTTATCCTCAAAAATCCTCATAGAGAATTGGACATTTAAATAATTCTAATGCAAAACCAAAATTAACTAACGGAGAAAACTTACTAGTTGACCAGGTAATGTTATCAGCAATGAAGTATTTAGCAAGGTTTTCAATCCACAACAACAACACAACAAGAAAGAATTCTCAAAGTTTCCCCAAAATATTCTTCTTTTTGAGAGAAGAAAGAACTATATTTTTAGTGTTCAAATGTGAGAGTATTTTATGAATAAAGAACCGGTCAGGATTGAGACATCTTTTGATCAAGATTTGAATGGATGAACAAGATTAAGATGAGATTCGAGAGTTGCATTGGAATGACAAAAAAATTAAATTAGAATTGACCAAAATTGAACTTAAACGGTGGTTATGATTGAAATACAATTGGAATTGGAATGGCTAGAATTGAAATAAATTGGAATATGATGGGATATGATCTAAATAATTTTGAGGAGAATTATGGAATCGATATCCAGTTAAAATACTACATATGTTAAAATATTTTTACATAATTGAAAATAACATAAATTTTAAAACATTTGAATGAAATAAATATTTTGAGTTTATTAATAATTTTAAAAATATTTTAATAATATTTACAATAATTTTATAAAATATGCATCCTAACATATAACTTTTATGATAAAATATACTAAATAGTAAACTAGAAATATATTTAAAAAGACTTATTTAATCTAATAGGATTCCTAAAAAGGTTAAAGGTCGGTCAATATTGGGTGTTAACAGTTTCCCCTTAGTTGCTTGGGAATGAAGAATGAATTGTCTGGCAACCAACGTTTACTTAATAGACAATTTTGTCCGTTCAACGAGAGAAGTCAGTGGGATCAAATGGAAGGATGTAGAGTTGAAAAGGGTATGACCGAGACTTTGGTATAAAGTCGCCTACATGTCTCTAGTTATACGAGAATCAGGTCGTGTATAATTCTAGATTCAAGCGCGAACGAGACTTCTAAAAATTGAAAAAGCGGTAAGATATTCGAAAGGATATATCAGCTTGATTGGATAAGATTAGAGTAGCGAGAAGAGCATGACAGAGTGGGGAGAAGATCATCATAGAGAAGCAAGAAGACAATGATAGAGAAGCGAGAAGAGCAATGACCACGCCTACAAATTCAAAAATTACTATGCATCCTATTGTAAGGTAGATAAGCCAAAACATCATTTTGCAAGGTAGACAAGCCTAGATGTCGTTATAAGGCGAACGGGCCTAAATGTCGTATTGTAAGGTCGACGAACCTAGATCTCGTATTATAAGGCAAATGAGCCTAAATGTCGTATTGTAAGTCGACGAACCTAGTGTCCTATTATAAGATGGACGAGCCAAAATATCATATCGTAAGGTAGACGAGCCTAACATTATATTATAAGGTAGACGAACCTGGTGTTTTATTATAAGGCGGACGAGTATAAATGTCGCATTGTAAGGCAGATGAGCCTGACTGAATATCTAGTAGGTCACAATAGTGAGTTGAATCCGACAATATCTTCTAAATAGACTAATTGGTAGCCTAAGTAGACAACAATGAAGGTAACGCGAGTAGCAAATATATACTGATAGTGTCTGTGTTGAGATATCCATGTAAGGATGGAAATGGTTGCTTAGAAGGTGGTTGATCTTGTTGTAATTTGCAAATCTGTAGCTTGCAATACAACTAAATAAAGAGGTTATAGTCGATATATCAAATAAACGATAAATGTAAACATGATGTTGTTTCCCATATAAAACATTAGTTTTTCCTTAAGACTGTGAAAATGGTGTCTTCGGCTATGATGTCTAGGGTCATGATACAGAAAAATATATCCTCAGGTCATGAAAATGTTGTTTGTAGTTCAGGAGAAATGATGCCCTAGACTATTAATCATTTGGATCATGATAGACAGAAAATTAAATCCTTAGGCCATGATACGACGTCCGCAAGCCATAAAATGATGCTTTTAGACAATCACGCCTTACTAATATGAGTTATGAATAAAAATAGTGTATATGTAATTCGGGCATTTGTGGATACTTGTGATTTAACTTTAATTTGTTCAGGCACACAAAAATTTCAAGCATAATTGTTACGACCCAAGTACCCCCTAGGTGTAACCGGCGTCTTTGTCCTCGAAGAGGACTTAGATAAGCCCTTAGAATTCGTCATCACATACCATAGGTAATGAAAATGTGGAAAACTTAAAACTTTTCTATATAGCGAAGTATACTTAGACTTCTCGCGTATCGTATATTTTTCACTCATGATATTTTCAGTTCCTCTAAAAATTTCTGTCCCTGTATTGAGACTTGCAAGGAGAAAACTTTTATTGAATTTTTGAGACCCTCTCAAAAATTCAGCCCCAGTTATACAATGAAAGGGGAAAAATGAAAATTTTATTATGATAAGACCGAACTCCGTAGGAGCGCCTACGTATCCTCTCTTAATTGGGAATCGGGTTTGATGTAGTTCCAAATTACAAAGTGCATCAAACAAACTTCATATGTAATATTTCTTCACATAATCTGAGTTGATAGGTTTAGGCCAGACTTCTCCATCCATTTCTGCAAGTATGAGGTATCTGTCAGTACCCGAGAGACTATGTATGGGCCTTGCCAGTTTGGTGAGAATTTACCCTTTGCTTCATCTTGGTTTGGGAAAATATGCTTCAAAACTAGTTGCCCAGGTGAGAATTGTTTGGATCTAACCTTCTTTTTGAAATCTCTGGATATTCTAGTTTCATAGAGCTGACCATGACAAATGGCGTTAATTGTTCTTCCATCTATAATGCCAGATTCTCTGTCACAACCTCTATCAATTCATCGTCACTTAGCTATGCTTCCTGAATAATCCTTAAATATGGTATCTCTACTTAAGCAAGTATCACAAATTCATTACCATATACAAGAAGGTAAGGCGTAGCCCCAGTTGAAGTTCTGACTGTGGTACGATACCCCAACAATGCCAAGAGTAGCTTTTCATGCCAATGTCTATGATTATCGATCATCTTATGTAGTATCCTCTTGATGTTCTTTTTTGCAGCCTCAACAGCTCCATTCATCTGTGGTCTATATGCTGTAGAATTTTGATGACTTATCTTAAACTTCTCACACACTAATATCATAATATCACTATTTAGGTTGATTCTGTTGTCAGTGATGATTGACTCAGGAATCCCGAACCTACAAATAATGTTATTTTTGACAAAGTCATCCACAACCTTCTTTATCACCGATTTGTGGGATATGGATTCGACGGACTTGGTGAAGTATTCAATTGCAACAAGAACGAAATTGTGTCCATTAGATGTTGCTGCCTCAATTAGACCAATGACATCCATGCCATATGCTGCGAACGACCAAGGTGAACTAGTGACATGGAGTTTATTGGGATGAACTCGGATAATATTTGCATGAGTCTGACGTTGGTGACATTTATTTATGTAGCGAGTACAGTGTGTCTCCATAGTAAGCCTAAAATATCCCGATTTTAGAATCTTCCTTACTAATGTAAATCGTACATGTGAGGGCCACATGTTCCTGTATATATCTCTTCAACCAATCTGCTAGCCTTTCCAGCCTCGACGCATCTTAGCAGCCCTAAGTTAGGAGTCCTTCTATAAGGATTTCTCCACATAACAATAATTGGGTTGCTAACCTCCGAATTGTACATTTTTGTAAATTTGTTGCATATTCTATATACTCACTGCTCTTCAAATTTCCTCGAATTTCATTGTACCAAGTCTTTCCATCAGGCTTTTCCTTAACGTAGAAACAATACGCTTGTTGTTCAAATATGTGGAAGTAAATAGGATCAATATAATTACGATCAGGGTGTTGAATTATAGAAGACAAAGTGACTAAGGCATCTGCGAATTCATTTTGAATCCGTGGCACATATTTGAATTCTGTCTTGATGAACCTTTTGTATGACCTATGCACGCACTCCAGGTATGGTAACAACTTCCAATTCATAGTTTCCCATTCGTCTCAAACTTGTTGAATCAATAGGTCAAAAATCCCCCATTATTAGTATTTCTTGGACATTCAAGTCAATCTCTCATCGGAGCACCAAAATGCAAGTTTCATATTCTACCATATTATTTGAACAGAGGAATTTGATTTTCGCCGATACTGGATAATGGTGCCTAGTTCATGAGATCAAACTGGCTCCTATGCAAGATCCGTTCAAATTTTTGGCTCCATCAAAGAACATCCTCCATCAATCGTATTCTTTAGAAATGTCTTCCCCCCAAAAAGCCACTTACTCAATCGCAAAGTAGGTCTTCAATGGTCTATAATCATCATCCATATGATTTTCTTCCATATGATCTGCTAATGCATGTTCCTTCACTGCTTTGCGCGTAACATAAACTATGTCAAACTCGCTCAATAATATCTGCCATTTAGCCAGCTTACCTTTGGCCATGGGATTTTGAAATATATACTTCAGAGGGTCCATCCTTGAAATCAGATATGTAGTGTGCCAGGACAGATAGTGTCGCAACATCTGGGCAACCCAAGTTTGTAAGACCCCGAAAGTCCTATGAACTACACTAGAGCCTCAAATATTAAATAATGATTAAAATGATGTTTAAGACGTACACTAATGTAATAAACTTCACTTATAAGTATTAGAGCCTAAACGTCAAAGGAAGACCTTGACGTTCGGAAACTAGCAAAATTGAACAAGTAGACATCCTTAGGTATTGTGAAGGTTTAGGAGTGTCGTATGAAGTCTAAAACTTTTAAAAATACTTTAAATAAGTAAAATAATGTTTATAGGGTAAAAAGGTCCAGTTACGACTCACCAATTACCAACCAAAGGGTCCTTGAGGGAGACCGGAACATTGGCAAGGAGGCTCCCAAAGTAGCCTGCGAACGGCCAAGATTTAGAGGTGGTGGCACATCGCGACCTCCACACTTTATAGGCAAGGATCACTGACCCAAACCAGATTTTTACAAAAAAGATTTGGAAGTGGCCCCGCGACAATCGCGTCATTTTTAAGTCAATTTGACTTCACAAAAAGACCTAATTAAGTGAGGGGTAGTTTGGGTAATTTAGGGGTTTATTATATATATATTTAGGGTCAGTTTAAGTCATTTTTACCCATCAAAATAAATTCCCCAGATCACACTGACTTCTCTCTAAATTCTCTATCTACTCAACATCCATTGAAGAGCATTGGAAGCTTGGAGAAGAAGACCAAGTTCTCAACTTTTTATCTCAAATTCGTGGATAAAGTCTTCATAAAGGTATGGATTCTTTACATATGAGTTTATTTCTAAACTTGAAATTGGTGATCAATTATGACGAATTAGGATTAATTAGTATTGTTTATGAGTATAATAATGGTTAATTGATGTTATTTAATTGTTATTTCACTGGATTCATGTTCTTCCCTAAATTTTCTAAATCTTAGATATTGGTTGATAAATTGTTTGAAGATGATGAGGTTATGAGTTTATATATTGGTGTTGATGGTATTGTTTATTCATGGACTGCCTTGTATCATCTTTTGAATGGTTTTTTTTAATCTAGTTCTTTAACATCCCATGAATGACACCTTTTCCCTAACCCTAAGTTATGAATTAGGTTAATTAGTGATTAGGAATGATATAAGTGATTGAGTTCTTGTATAATTCACTATTATATGATGATGTTGAGTTAATTGATGGATAAATATTGTGAGATTGATGATGAAGTCTTGAAGGAGGTTTTGGAAGATATTGGTAAGACCTTTATGATTATGAGGTCTCTACTTCAATAATGATGGTTTATTCTATATGATGATGTTCAAATGAAGTATGATTAACTGAATAGAATAGGAAGATGATGATATGATGAAGATGATGGCATGTTATGAATATGTTGAATTGTGAGAGCTTCATAGGGGTATGATCATGCAAGGTTGAATGTTATTATCTTGTGTGCCTTATTATGATATGACAATGATGTGATGAACTCACTAAATGATGGGTTGTGATGAAAGGAAGTTCTCATTCTAAACCTAAAGATTTAATGACATGATTATACAAGGGTTAGTCTCTTATGGCCTATATTGTGATTGATGATTACGAAAGGCTAAAAGACATTTCAAAAAGGGACTTTAGCTTAGCACCGAATGAACTAGATATGAGAGTTGTACTTCCCAATGAGGGAAGGTAGGTTCACAATGCCGATGTGCATACATGAGTTTCTACTAAATCTCATAGTTCCTTAACTATGTTGCCTGTAACACTCCGTAAATGCCATAAATTAGACTAGATCTTATTCTATTGAATAATAGTTACAATTATGTTTCCAGACCTATATTAATGTAATAAACACATTTAGAAAAGGTTAGAGCCAAAATGACAAAGAAAGACCTTGACGCCTGGAAACTAGATAATTTGAACTAGTTGACGTCCCTATGTTTGGTGAGGGTTTCGAAGTGTCAAATGAAGTTCAAAATATGTAAAAAGACTTTGGATAGGTAGTATGTAGTACAAAGGGTCCAATCATCCGGTAACGGCACCCCAATGACCACCCGAAGGGTCCTTGGGGAGGACCCCAACATGGGTAGGCAGGCTGGGGGCTGCTGCGCGACGCGCAGCCCACACGAGGCTCACTGCTCAGGATTTGGGAGGCAGCCTTGTGATGCGAGGGTTAAACGAGGCTTACTACCTCAACCCAAAATTCAGAAAAAGAATGGGAATTGGCCTCGCGACGCGCAACCACTTCCCTAATTCGTTAAAGTCGTATTCTAGGTAATTTTACTTCATAAAAAGACCCATTTAAGTGAAGGGTCTTTTGTGTATTTTATAAGATGACTATATATTGATTCTATGTCAGTTTTACACCACTTTTTACACACTAAATCATAATCAAACGAATTTCTCTCATCTCTCTCAAGAACGCTCTATTTTCCAAACTCCATTGAAGAACAAGAAGATCTTAAGGAAGAACACGAAGACTTCACGATTTTCTTCCAAAATTCGTGGATTGTTCATCAATAATGTATGTGTTTTTCACTCTTGGGATTCCTTTTACCAAGAGGTCCTTTCAAAGATAGTTTTCAAGAAATTCAACTTGTAGGGTTTTCACTCTACAAAACGGATTTTCTTCCTAACTCTAGATTTATGACTATCGATGAAAAATAATGGTTTTATATGGTTGATTAAGAATATAGTGTCGAATGTTTAGATTGTAAATGTTTGATTTTCGTTTGGAACATGTCATTATCTAATTGATGGTTTTATTAGGTTATATCTACTACTTGATAGCATGTAATTGTTGGCATTGGGACTATGACATGAATGAATTCCTAAATGACCCTATTTCCTTATCCTACATTATGAATTGATCTTGTATACGACTTGATGAGTTGGTATTGTTTATGATATTGAGTATTTCACTATGTTGTTGTTATGATTGTTGTAAGTTAAACGTAAGTTCTTGAATAAAGTACTTGAAAGCAAGAGGTAAGTCTTCTAAAGTCGTCATTTATCCATAAATTTTATGTTAGCTTATAAATTATGTTACAATGCTAATGAAGTATGTATGATGATGTGATACGCTCAAATTTACTTCGTAAATAAGAAGTAAAGCGGTCGTATCAAGTAAAGAACCCAACTAATGAGGTTGGGATCGATCCCACAAGGAAAATAGTTCAGACTTAACTTTATTCTATTATTACTGTTATTTAGCCAACTATTTTCCGAGAAAACAAAAGACAAAAAGGGGGGTTTTATTTCTAAATTAATGAAAATGATTAACTAAATAAAAATGAACAACTAACAGATTCAGCTTTCGGAGTTTAATCAAATTATAAAAGTAACTAGGGCTTAAGTGTTCCCCAGAGGTTCCTAACTTGGTAAATCTAACTATAACAATTCTATCCTAATATCTTGCATGTAAAGTGATAAGTTATGTATCTCTAAATCCTTGGTCCGGCATCTAGAGAATTTCACTCCGCGCCTTGGTCCGGCTACGTGTGTTGCTATACTAACCCTTATCTTTACCTCATATTAAACATTGTATTCGGTATTTGACTAAGTTATTAACTCGTACCAACCAATGCTAGCCTATTAGATAGTCTACACTAAATCTATGTTGATAATTCTTTTCCTATTATCTACCTCCTTGGTCCGGCAAGTAGCATTTAAGGCTAGTTCTAACGTTGGCCATCCGTTAAAAAGACTTCTACACGAAAGAATTATCAATACATGCAAGACACCACTCTAGAATTGTTATTTTAAGTTAGATTTTTACCTTGTTATTCACCCATGGTTCCCACAACCCTAGCTATGAGGTTTAGTTACCCATGTTCATAATTACACAATTCATATTGTTAATGGAAGAATTCATGCACTTACTTTTATGAGAACGAATAAATTTCTAGAATTTAACTTGATTAATCAACAAAATCACCAACAATCAATTCCCAAAAAAGTATCTTAATTCCCAAAATTGAGAGTTCAATACTATAATAAGAGAACTAAAAATTATCCAGAAAGTCTAACCCCAAAAACGAGGTTTTTAAAACTATTTATAATAAAAACAAAATCTAATCAAAGAAGTATTCTATTTACTAAAAATCTGTCCAAATGCGTCTGGGTCGACGGACCACGTGACGGACCGTCATGGACACACGACGGACCGTCATGGACACACGACGGACCGTCATGGCCTCCGTCGTCCCATACTTCACACATGCTTCTGTTTCTTTCTTCATTCCCCTCGACGGATAGGTATGACGGGCCGTTTCAAGCACGACATTCCGTCGAGGGTCTCCGTTCCAAAATACTTGAACTTCTTGGAATTTGGGTACTGGGACTACTTCTCTGATCATCACGACGAACAAGCAGGATGGACCGTCGTGGCTATGACGGTCCGTCATGGACTTACGTAATCCCACACTTGGTCAGACTTCCCCATCGTCCTTCAGCAACTTCTCTCCTCACTACGATGCCACCTACGGAGCGTCACAGCCACGACGGACCGTCATAAGTTCCTTAGGTGGTCTCTTTTGTATTTGTTTCTCAAAAACTTCCGCGTTCATCCTTGGACAGATTTTCTACAAATACAGAGAAACTTACATAAAAAGCAACACAAAAAGGCTTTCGACACACACTAAACTTAAGGAAAAAGCATTAGAAATACCGTGAAACCACGGTACATCAACACCCTCAACTTAAATTCGTTGTTTGTCCTCAAGCGATGCACTATGACTCACTACAAAATCTTTGTACAAGAGTATCCATATTTTAACGGCTATCAATCCCGATTATTCTCATTGTGTTCATGCATGGTATCACTATTAGGCATTGACTTGTGTAGAATCAGACCATGACACAGACTCACTACGCAATGACACCTATCCTCTTCAATTTCTCACCGAGATGCTAATATTTCTGGTGTTGCAACTACTGTCCTCACTTCAAATAACATCCTCATTTTTCACACAATGATTTTAGTTTGAGTATAAGGATCACTTTTCGACATTCACTCTCAGAACAAATTCACAACTCATTTATACATATTGCCATAGGCTTGCCCTTATTTTCACTACTTCAAGTTCGCCATACAACTCTTAGGATCATAATAGGACTTTTTGAGATTGTAACGTAGGCTCAGGGTCAGGTAGGGTATATTTAGGTATACTTTAGTGACTTGTTGCCTTCCTTGACATATCGGCTAAGCGTACCACCTTTTTATCATTTTATTTCGCCCTATTACTCAATTTTCTTTTCACTTTGCTGTTTTCCCTTTCTTATCCTTATATGTAAGTGACTTTTCTCTTTTCTTGTGTTTATTTTGCTTTTTATTCATATATTTTATTTTATTTTTAGTCACTTCTGTTTTATTCTTTCTTTCTCTTCATTCTTTCAACCCCACTTTCCGGGGGTTTCCTTATAACAGCCACCCTCAACTCATGATTTTGCCATGAGTCAAGGTTCACAATACCCATGGTTGGGTCAGGGCCAAAACAAGGTTGCTTTCTGCAATAGCCACCCTCAACTTATGCTTTTGGCATAAACTGAGGTGCACATGTCCAAGGAGGGACCAGGGCCAACACATTGTTCCCAGAGAAGATCATTTGGGGAGAAAAAGAAAGATCTATTTTAAGCTCAATTCATTTGGATCAAAAAGGGATTAACTTCATTTTGTTTTCTGTTATTTTTAGGCTCAAGATTGACTATTTCGAACAAGGGCCTAAGATCCTTTCCTAATTGATTGATTTGACTCACTTTTAGCAGGACTAACCAGGCAAGTTCTAGCTTAGTATTGATGGTGGACATTCGAATTCACCTCACACTCACTTGACATTCCTTGCATTCCCAGATTATTAGACACCTAGTTCAAGTCTTAGATTCAGGATCATGCAGTAGTGTATCTTTATTTCATGTTTCAAACCACATAATTATCACTTACTATGCCTAGTCATGCATCATTTTGATTATCGAGATATCATATTTATTTTAGCCATCATGCTTAAGATTTATACTATGTACATAAGATATGGCATGACAGTTCAACAATAAAAGTAATCAGTTTTTTGGGGAAAAAGAACACATGCAAGAAAACCCCAAAAGAGGATTGTGAACTTGGGCTACTCAGAAATCACCGAAGTACTCACTTTCCATTTACCTCACCCCAACAAAAGATATGCAATTGTCCCCAATGCATAGAAAATCAAAATTACGCGAAAGGTAAGTGAAGCAAACCTGAGGCGCTAAGCGCCGGCGATCAGCAAGCTGGTGGGTCCGGTTCAACCTACTCCCTGCGTAGTCTAGACACCCTCAGTAATGTCCTCAGCATGAACAGCACCATCAATAGTGCCTCCCACAGAATCTACAATCTTAGAGCTACACACCCCAGCAGCTAACTCTACAGCCCTCAACTTACGGGCCTCCTCGTCAGCAATCGAGGCTCTCCTCGCAGCCTCCATCTCACGGCGCTCCTTCTTCCTCGCCCTAGCCTCTTCCTCCTCTCGACCACTGCGTCCCTTGGCATGCTCTCGTGGGGGAGGTGGTGGAACATCAGAAGTGGCAAAAAGAGCAGCCATCACTGTGTCATCAGCAGGCTCTGCAGAAGGGGCCTCAGACTCAGGCACCCTCGCCTCTAAGATCGTATCAAGATCAGCCCGCATACTCTCAACCGCAGCCTGAAGGGTCGACATGTCCACCGGAGGTGCTGGTCGGGCTAGCACTCGCAACTCAAAAGCGTCTAAGCGCTGATGTACCTCTGTGATCTTCCTCTCTGTGTGCTGTGCCATCTTGCGCTCCATGCGCTCCTCTACCTCAGCAATAGTCCTCTGCATCTAAGGCTGGATGTGATGCAGAAGTGTAGCCATCTGTGACTCGACTTTCTGGACCCTAGCAAGTGGGGCCAGAGTGGCGGAAGGAGCCGAGCGAGAGGAGCTCGGGGTAGTGCTACTACCCGGGATAGACTCGACCGGGGTAGTGTCAGTGTGTGTAAAAGCAACCTGGGAAGCCGCATGAGCATGCTCTATGGTATCGGCCAGGTTCTCACCGAGTGGGACCACCTCTGGGCAGGGCCCTCTGCGTGGAGCCAACTCATTGGCCTCATCCCTGATGAGGCCGATGTCAATATTTCCTTGCGGGGTCTTGAGCTGGTCAATGTGCCAAATAGGCACACCTGCGGATCTGCATAAAGAGAAAACCATGCAAGGAAAAGGGTAAGTCGTGGTGACCTTGAAGGCCCTCTCATGCATGACCGCCTGGAGAAGCCAAGCGAAGTCGACCTCGAACCCTGCCATCATTGCGGCCATCAGAACTGCACAATCCCATGTGACTATATTATCCGCAGCAGTGAAGGAGAGGCAGTGGCGGACTATCAACCAAACAAACTTGGCCGTAAAGGTCAAGTTGGCCTTCCTGATGCCTCCCTTCGGCTCCATCACCCAATCCGCAGCCTCTCCATCAACAAACAAGTGCTGGGCCATCCACCTCTTGGTGGTCTCTCTCAGCGATGGCTCGCGTAAGAACCGGCCCTCTTTAACAATTTGCCATCGGTAGTCGAACTCGGCGGTGAGAGGTGTCCTGGTGGTGTCAACATCCTCGCCGTACAGATATCAGCAGATGGCTGGTAGGGAGATGTCGACCTGTATGCCGCGTACTCGGACGTGCTCAAGTGGGGCCTATTTGGCGGGGGCAGACCGCCTATCTATCTGTGATCGGAGAGTGGCCACATAAGAGGCATAGAACTCTCAGACTAACTCCTCACTGTAGCGGCCCAAAGAACGAGCCGTCCACTCCAGCCGGTGTCTGGTGAAAAGAGTGTGAATATCCGGCATGGTGGGGAGACTTCCCGTAAGGACCCGCCTCTCCAGTGTAAGGGTCCGTGTCAAGACGCCTTTGTCATTGAGAACTTTAGCGTCTAAGTAAACTTTGTATTGCCCGTCGACAAACCACCGGTTGGGCTGATCGGCAACCAGGGCAGGGACTCTAGTTGGTGAGCCAGGGGTGGAGTCAGTGCTGTCAGCCTCATCATCCGAGGTAGACTGTGTAGCTGTGGCGGGGGCAGAGGCTTCTGCGGACCCGAAGGCTTCCTCTGACCACGAAACTCCTAAGGAGCCAGATGCTCCTTCGTCTTGGGCATCTGACCCAGAAGGTGTGCCGGTCAGTGTGCCCTCCTCATCAGACTGGGAGGCAGTGACAACGCCGAACGCCACCTTCTTGGGTGTGACTCTCGGTGAACGTGGAGCTCATGCTATAGTAGCAGTGCCTGGGGGCACGTACTCGGGATCATACTCATCATCAGAGCCTATCACCAGTCGGTCAGACGGGGCGACAGATTTGGAACACCCACGTGCGTAAACGCGATGTTGTTTAGGTGCCATGAGAGATAGTACCTGTAACGAATCATTATTAGTACTAGAAGGATCAAACATGACAAGAAAAAATGAGACAAAAATACACATAACTTCAAACCAGTGATAAAGCTCTGAAGTAGCAGTAAGGCACGACGGACCTCGTGACGGCCCGTCGTGCGTATGACGGACCGTCCTGGGGTCCGTTATGTAATACTTAGTAATATAGAGTATCAGAAGGAAGGTCTCTGACTGGTACGACGGTTGTACAGGACGGACAGGGGTCTCTGACCATCACGACGGTCTCTGACCATCACGACGGTTGTGCAGGACGGACCGTCGAGTGTTTGACGGTCCATCACATGTGTCCGTCAATGGACACTTAGAGAAAGTGTTGAGACCCTTAGGACAGGGGTCTCTGACCATCACAACGGTTGCGCAGGACGGACCGTCGAGGGTATGATGGTCCGTCACATGTGTCTGTCAGTGGACACTTAGAGAAAGTGTTGAGACCCTTAGGACAGGGGTCTCTGACCGTCACGACGGTTGTGCAGGACGGACCGTCGTGGGTATGACGGTCCTTCACACGTATTCGTTGGTGGACACTTAGAGAAAACAAGTTGTGCGGTGTTGGGACGGACCCTATGACGGTCCGTCGTGGGTACGACGGTCCGTCATCGGGTTTTCGTGCTGTCATTCAGAGACAGAACTGGGGATGCCACAATCAACCCATGTGATTCAAACCAAAGACCCAACATTTCTCTAACGCTCTTTAACCTGGCTACCTATCAGATTTACAAGTCTAAAGCCCTAATTTCTCGAGATTTATCCAGGAGTTTCGTAGGATTAATAACCTAGGTTAGACAATATATGGTCAAAGATCAAAGACCCACATGCTAATAGTAAATAAAAACCAACAAAAAAAAAAAGAGTAAATGGGTAGAGTTTCAGAAACACATACCTAAGAAGAGGAGAAAACAACACGGGAGTGATGACACCCAACAAGAAAACTGAGAAGCACAGAAGCAGACTCTGACCAAGAAGGGAGATTTGGGATGGGAAAAGGGAGAATGTGGGAAATTTGGGAAGAGAAGGAAGTTGAAAGGGGAGGAAATGGGAGAGAGAGGAAAGAAACGGTTTAATGAAGGGGTGGGGGTTTTTAAAAAAATTTAAAAACTTTTGAAATTCCTTAGCCGGGTCGGGTCGGGTAGACGGGTAGTGAAGTGACAAAACCCCAATGACGGTCCGTCGCATCTGTGACGGTCCGTCATAGGTTCCGTCGCATGTGCCCTAATTCTTCAAAACAATAAAGAACGTACCTGGCACGACGGAGTAATGTGACGGTCTGTCACATGTATCCGTCAGTGAATGTGGCAGAGTAATTTTCTGCAGAACTTCTTGGAGATGTGCTACCTGAAAATTTACAACCCATTAGTAGAAAATGCTACCGTTACTGGAAAGAAAACTATAAAGGGTTAGATGATACATATTGGGTTGCCTCCCAACCAGCGCCTGATTTAACGTCGCGGCACGACTGAGGACACTCGATTACTCAGACTTTATCTAGATGATATACCTCAATCACCTCATTCGCCGATTCCGCATGACCTATATAGATTTTTAGACGTTGTCTGTTCACCTTAAACCGCACACCTTCCTTGTTCTCCAGCTCAACCGCTCCATGAGGGAATAGTTGGGTGATCAAGTAAGGGCCAGTCCATTTGGACTTGAGCTTGCCCGGAAATAAGCGCAATCTAGAGTTGAATAAAAGCACTGAATCCCCAATAAGAAACTCTCGTTTCTCGATTTTTAGGTCATGGTACTTCTTCATCTTTTCTTTGTAGAGGGCTGAGCTTTCATAAGCTTTTAGGCGAAATTCATCGAGTTCATTTAACCCATTTAACCGTTGTTCTGCAGCTTCGTTCCAGTCCATTTTCAACTTCTTCATAGCCCACATGGCTTTATGCTCTAATTCAACCGGAAGATGACATGCTTTCCCATATACTAGTTGGTATGGCGACATACCTATGGGAGTCTTATACGCTGTCTGGTAGGCCCAAAGAGCATCATCAAGCCTCCTTGACCAATCTGTTCTACTAGCGTTCATTGTTTTTGACAAAATCTGTTTGATCTCCCTATTTGATACTTCAACTTGCCCACTAGTTTGAAGATGGTAAGGAGTGGCCACATTATGGCGAACCACATATTTCTCCAATAATCCCTTGAACAATTTGTTGCAAAAGTGGGATCCCCCATCACTAATAATTGCCCGTGGGGTACCAAATCGAGAGAATATATTCTTTTTCAAGAATGCAGTGACACTCTTCCCCTCATTGTTCGCGAGGGCGATAGCTTCCACCCACTTAGATACATAATCAACTGCTACTAAAATATACTTCATTCGATGAGAACTCACAAATGGACCCATAAAGTCAATACCCCAAACATCAAATAACTCAATCACAAGAATGGGGGGTTTAGAGGGAGCTCTTGCTTTCTTGAAATGCCGCCATCTCTTTGGCATCTATCACACGCTTTAATGAACTCATGAGCATCTTGATGAATAGTTGGCCAATAGTAACAACATTGTAAGATTTTATGAGCAGTCCGTACACCACTATGATATCCACCAAAGGGTGAGGAATGGCATGCCTCTAAAACACTCAACATCTCAACTTCTGGCACACAACGCCGAATAAGCCCATCAGCACAACTCCTATATAAGTATGGTTCATCCCAAAAGAACTTCTTCACATCGTACATGAACTTTTTCCTTTGATGAAAAGACAAGTCTGATGAAACAATATCACTAGCTAAGTAGTTCGCAAAATTTGCGAACCGTGGAATCAAGTCTTGTGAGGCAGCCAATACATGCTCATCGGGGAACGTGTCATCAATATCAGTATTATCCCCCAACTCTCTCATAGCTTCATCTTCTAAACGGGACAAGTGATCAGCAACTTGATTTTTGGTCCCTTTTTTATCCCTTACCTCAAAGTCAAATTCTTGCAGTAGTAATACCCAACGAATTAACCTCGGTTTCGCATCCTTCTTTGCCATCAAATATCTCATGGTTGAATGGTCAGTATGCACTATAACTGTAGTACCTAGCAAATAGGAGCAAAATTTTTCGAAAGCAAATACTACTGCAAGGAGCTCTTGTTCAGCTACTGTATAGTTCTTCTGAGCTTCATTGAGGGCTTTACTAGCATAGTAAATGGGATGAAGGATTTTGTCCCTTCTTTGTCCCAATACCACACCAAGGGCAACCCCACTCGCATCACACATCACCTCAAATGGACTGTTCCTATCCGGAGAAATAATGATAGGTGCAGATACCAATTTTTCTTTTAGCTCGCCGAATGCTTTAAGACAGGATTCGTCAAAATAAAATTTACAATCTTTCTCCAGCAGTTTGCACAACGGATGTGCAATTTTTGAGAACTTGTGATAAATCTCCTGTAAAAACCTGCATGCCCAAGAAAGCTTCTCACACCTTTTACAGAGATAGGTGGAGAAAGTCTCTCTATCACCTCGACTTTGGATCAATCAACCTCTATGCCCTTTTCTGAAATACGATGGCCCAAAACAATACATTCTTTGACCATGAAGTGCCATTTTTCCCAATTGAGTACTAAATTGCAGTCTTCGCATCTCTTAAGAACCTTATATAAATGGCTCAAACATTGCTCGAATGATTCACCAACCACAGAAAAATCATCCATAAAAACCTCAATAGTATCTTCCACCATGTCGGAGAATATTGACATCATACATCTCTGAAATGTGGCGGGTGCATTGCACAACCCAAATGGCATTCTCTTGAACGCAAAGGTCCCATATGGACAAGTAAAAGTGGTCTTCTCTTGATCTTCTGGTGCAATAGAAATCTGATTATACCCTGAATAACCATCAAGAAAACAGTACCACCCTTTTCCAGCGAGTCTATCCAACATCTGATCCATGAAGGGCATGGGAAAATGGTCCTTTTCGGTCCATGTATTTAATTTCCGATAATCCATACACACCCTCCATCCAGTCACTGGCCTCATTGGAACAAGTTCATTTTTTTCATTGGGGACCACAGTCATTCCCCCTTTCTTAGGTACACACTGAACAGGGCATACCCAACTACTATCGGCGATCGGATATATTGCTCCAGCATCCAACCATTTTACGATTTCCTTCTTCACGACCTCTTTTATAGGTGGATTTAAGCATCTCTGGTGCTCAATACTTGGCTTATGATCGGGCATGAGTTGGATTTTATGAGAACAAATACCAGGAGGGATCCCAATAATGTTCGCAATGGTCCACCCAATAGCTCTTTTGAACCTTTTTAGCACTTTCACCAAACTCTCCACTTGTTGTTCATTCAGGTATGATGCAATGATTACCGGCAATGTGTCACCGTTTCCTAAGAATTCATACCTGAGATGAGGTGGGAGAGCTTTTAGTTCTAACTTTGGAGCCTCCTCTATAGATGGTTTAGCGGGTGGAGACTCGCGATTCTTCATGTCTAGCTCATATTTCTTTGGTTTAAACCGAACATTACCACGATCAAGAGCAACAACTAATGACCCATATTCTTCAATGTATTCGTTATCAAAATTCATTATCACTGCCGCCAGTGCTTCTACAACTAGACGTTCTTCTATTTGTGTCTCGGGTGATTCACCAACTTTGTAGGATATAGCAGATACCGATTGGAGCTCACCACTCTGCCGCATGGATCTATAAATGTTGAAAGTCACTTCTTCATTGTTCAATCGAAATTTCATTTGCCCCTTTTCCATATCAACTAAGGCTCTACCCGTAGCAAGGAATGGCCTCCCAAGAATAATAGGCACCTCAAAATCGACTTCACAATCAAGAATAACAAAATCTGCCGAAAATATGAACGACTCCACTTTTACTAGCACATCATGGACTATCCCTATAGGCCTTTTTACTGTTCGATCGGCCATCAGTAGCCGCATCGCAGTGGGCTTTGGGTCACCCAAACCCAACTTCTTGTAAATCGAGAGGGGCATGAGATTTATGCTTGCCCCCAGATCACATAATGCTTTCGCAAAATGTAATAACCCGATTGTACAAGGAATAGTGAATGCACCCGGATCTTCTTTCTTTTGCACTAAAGACCTTGTAGCAATAGCACTGCAATGCTGCATTCTGTCATCATCCTCAAAAGTGACCGATCTTTTCTTTGTAACCAAATCTTTCATAAACTTGGCATAACCGGGCATTTGTTCAAGAGCTTTTACCAAAGGGACATTAATAGAAAGTTGCTTCAACATTGTTATAAAACGCTGATATTTACCATCCTCGGTCTTTTTCATTAATCTTTGCAGAAAGGGGGGTGGTGGTCTAGGCATGGGAGTTACCTTTTTAGGCACTTCAACATCTTTTTCAGTGTTATCTTCTACTTCATCACTAACCTCTACCACTCTATCATTTTCTCTCATCACCTATTCCACAATAGACGACATAGGTGGGTCAATAGTTTGTTTACCACCACGAGTAGTAATTGCCATACAGTGTCCATCATTTTTCGGATTTTGGACAGTGTTGCTAGGGAGAGTGCCCGGTTGCCGTGTGTTCACAGTTGAAGATAATTGGGTCATTTGCAATTGAAGCTGCTTAATTAATATGGCATGTGAATCGACTTTCTGTCCAATACCCGCTACATCACTCCTTAACTCTTTCGTGTGCTCATCACTAGCATCGAACCTCCTCCTCATCTTGTGCAACATATCCTCAACTCGCGCCATACTACCTCCACCATCCCTAGGAGCAACTTCACGATTTTGAGGAGGAACATAGGGCCCACTCCTATCATTTCTGTTACCATAGTTACCCCTATTAAAGTTGTTGTCGCGGTTGTAATTTCCCTCACGGACATAATTACCCTCACGGTTGTAGTTACTATAGTTCCGACCATGATTCCCTTGACCTTGGCGGCAATTCTCCTGATTGGAGCTTTGGGCATTCGGTCGGAAACCCCCCGTCTGATCATTTACTGCATAGGAATATTCCTCATAATAATATTCATCAGTTGGTGGTGGTGGTTTAGACAAGTAGTTCACTGCATTTATCTTTTCTGCACCCCAGTGACATGTTTTAACACCACCCCAAGCTCAGTTCTCATATGTTCCATCTCTTCACGAATCTCATCTATGGCTGGGTTGTGTGTGGATTGCACTGCAAAAGTATTTCTCCCCGTATCTGACTTCCTAGTACTCCATGCTTTATTATTCCGGGAGATTTTCTCTAATTTTTTGGCAATTTCAGCATAAGGACACTCCCCATAAGAACCACCTGCTATCGTATCCAATACCGCTTTATTATTATCATCCTGTCCCCGGTAGAAGTATTCTTTCAGTGACTCATCATCTATGCGGTGATTGGGGACACTTCTCAAAAATGAAGTGAACCTAATCCAAGAACTGCTAACTGACTCTACTAGTAGTGCCACAAAGTTGTTCACTCTGTCTTTGTGATTTAGTTTCTTGGAGACCGGGTAGTAACGTGCTAAGAAAACGTCCCTTAGTTGGTTCCAAGTGAAAATTGAGTTATAAGGGAGCTCAGTAAACCATATAGTAGCCTCTCCCATCAGTGAGAGAGGAAATACTCTTAGCCCTATTACATCCAAATTCAAATCAGGCCTCCCTACACAGCTTTTACACACTGCCCTCACCTTAGCTATATGGGCATGTGGGTCCTCAGAGGGTAGTCCTGAAAACAAACCTCCAGCAGTGAGCATTTGCATTAGACTACTAGTGAATACAAAGGTGGGACCTTCTGGTAGAGGGGGCAAGACAAGTGGCCCATCAGAATCTGCAATATTATCATAACCTCTGTAGTATTTTTGAGGACGTGGAGCGGGATTTTGTCCCCTTTGTGCATCTTGACCAGGATTATCAGGTAATAATCGACCATGAGCATCAACCGGAGCTGGGATGTTCTGCTTTGGATCATCATCATTTATACCCAAGTTTTGATTCATATTGCGCAGTGTACGCTCTAACTCGTGATCATAGGGAAACAAGGGTTCTCTTCCTCTCCGTGTATTTGGGGCTTCTACTTAATCTAATTCAATTTAGCATGTTTTTCCTTGACTATTTTCTACTGTATTTTTGGGGCTTCTACTTAATCTATAGTTTCTGTTGGGCGGTGGTGTTGGGCCTTCTCAACCCAAAAGCTAGCTCAAAGTTTGAAGCTTTCCATCACACTTATAAATTGACCACCAGCCCCTTCCACTTCCGATGTGGGATAACCCAACAATCTCCCCCTTCACACATCGGGCCTTGGGTTGGAGAGAGCGACAACCCAATTTCTCCTGGTGGGCTGAGACTTGTTGACAACCTGGGCTCTGATACTAAGTAGAAATTAGATCTTAGGCCTAACTCACACCCCAAGCTCATAGGGAGGAGGATTGCCCAAGCCTTATAAGGAGTCTACCCATCTCATTAACCACCGATGTGGGACTTTTGTCATTCTTCAACACCCCACCTCACGCCCAGTGCTTTAGCATCTGGTGCATGGGCAATTTTGATTTTGGGGACCCCAACATCGGGTGAGACGGGCCCTGCTCTGATACCATATGAAATTAGGTCTTAGGCCTAACTCACACCCCAAAAGCTAGCTCAAAGGGAGGAGGATTGCCCAAGCCTTATAAGGAGTCCACCCATCTCATTAACCACCGATGTGGGACTTTTGTCATTCTTTAACAGTTTCCAAATTCTTAACTGTTTGTTCTATGATAAAAGTAAGCTACTTTATCTATTAGACTTTGAAAGACTGACAGTTTTTACAAGCATATAACTATCGTGTTACCTTCAATGCTAGGATAATGGTTGCTGCTGCATTATTACTTGTTTGTCTCTTGCAGGTTGAAGGCACTCATGGCTATTCTTAAGGTTCATCCACGACTTTACATTGCCATATGGAAGAAGAATCTCGTAAAGAAATCTCTTTTGCATTTTTACATGATTCCAAGTAAATCTGTAGGTAATAAAAATTCCTCCAAATCCCTTTACAAATAAGTATCTTATTTACTTGTATCATAGTGCGATTTTTGGTTCACTATTTAACTTTCATGGCTTTGCATGTATGGAAATATAAAGAGAAGTTCTTCCTTTTACTGTGAAAGCAAAAACATGCTACAATATGTAAGTATAAGTTATAGTCATTAGGATTGTAGCTATTAAAATTGTCAAAGGGAGAAAAAAGATATTGTTGAAGTGTTGTTGTTACACTACCCCTAAAATACTTAATGCTTATATTATAGCTTGTGGAACTCGATGCATATTTTAATGTAGCTCTACCTTTAGTGAACTCGAAATGATGCGCACTTTGAATAATCAAAAGGTTTTCACTTGCAGTATAATGTGGTGGTGTTGATTTCTTAAGGATTTTTGGTCTTCTGAAACCTGTTAGGGCAATGATAGAGGTTCGACTGATGTGGTTTGGAAAAGGCTTGACAGAGCTATGATATATGACAATTGGCTCAGTCAGATGCCTCTCACTACAGTTACATACTTTCCAGGTATTCTAGATCTAACCTTACTTTACCTGTTGATGCAACTAGTTCACGAGCCGTAGAAGGTCAATATCTTCCACACTATTCCAACTCAACTCATGTGTTGGCTCCTTAAAAGGTATTTTATATTTGACGTTCACAAATAACATAGATTTATAGAGTGCTTATGTATCGTATATACTCTCACTGTTAGACATATTTCATTCTTGTTATGGCCTCCCCACCCCACAAACATGACTAAGTAGTAGTAAGTTACCATTACCTCTTAACAAAAATAAAAAAAGTTTTACTGTGTGTTTCTTCAATGCAATTGTCTTCTTCAATCCAACAACACTATCTATGTTTTCTCTCTCTTTCTTTTGTGGTCCTTCCCTTCTTTAAAGCAACATTTATTTTTGTTCTATAAACTACAACAATCAAGAAAAATGCCAAAGCATAAGCAAATTGCTTCTTCATTTGTCTTCCCATTGAGAAGATTTGGATTCTTAAGGCTACATGACTATTTGATTTTCTTTTATGCTATGTGTTTTAGGATGGAGGAACTAGGAAATTAGAGATTTTCCCATTTATTTGGTTAATGCTATTCTACTAAGGTTGTGAGATAATGGGAAGCCATGAACGATATTCATACACCTTAGTTCTACTTGCATATTTTTAATCATAAAAATTAGTCTAATCTTATATTGACTTCCAAGTTCCAAGAATGTTGTTTTTGTTCCATTAATTAATAGTTGTATATACTTTTGATTCTTTGAGCACTATTTAAAATTCTCATTATTGGACCATATATACATACTTTGAATCACCAAGAATGATAATATAAACTACTGCAATCTGGACTTCTTGCCTCTTCAATAAATGTTGCAATATGGAACTTCTTGCCTATTCTATAACCATCGCAATCTGATTTGTGTAGGGAAACGGAGGTGAACAAATTTGAAGTGGATGATGAAGAGTTTTTGAGCTATTGTAAAAGTTAGAATACAATATATTTGATTTTGTGAAATATATTCAGTGGTGGAATATATTGAACTATTGTAAGAGTACTTTTTGAACTATTGTGTACACATTTAGAATATTGCTTTATAAGTATGTGTATGTACACAACACATATTATGTTTTGAAGTTTATGGAAAATGTATAAATTTGAATTACTTATTAGCTAATTTAATGTTTGAGATTATTTATTGCAAAAAAATATTGGTGTATTTTAATTAGATATTGTGGCATATAAATTGTGTATGCATATGGGCAAAGACTACACTTGAAAGTGTTGTCATATATTAGATATAAAAGGCAACATTTCATAATTGTGGGCAATATGGTAGCAAAGGCCACGCTTAAAAGTGTAGCTGGTAAGGCAACACTTTTAAGCGTAGCTGCAAAGTGTGGCCTTTTTTCTTATTAGGCTACGCTTGAAAGTGTCGCTGCTAAGGCCACACTTTTAAGCGTAGCTGAAAAGCGTGGTCTTTTTGCCTTTAAGGCTTAAAAGTGTAGCTGATAAGGCAACACTTTTAAGCGTAGCTGCAAAAGCGTGGCCTTTTTGCCTTTTGGCAACGCTTTTAAGCGCAGCTGCTAGTGTTGCCTAAACTCTAAGGTTACGGGGCTTTCAGCCACCCCTGAAAAAGTGTGGCTTAAAGTCAAAAAGTGTTGCCTTTTATCAAAGGCCACACTTGTTCATAGTTTAGGCCACACTTTTCTAGGGTGGTTGTAGACATAAAATGTTGTAGTGTTAGTTAGGGTAGTTAGGGGGCAGGCGTGCACATGGTTTCACCCATGTGGGTCCTATCTCTCTAACTAATTCTAGACTCTAACCTACTGACCTAACTAACTAACTAACCTAGGACAAACAAAAAATAAATTATCTAGTACACCCGACAACCTAAGACTTAATTGGGTGACACTAACCTAGTAACTAGTTAAAGAGACAACCTAGTACCTAACCTAGGATGGTCCAAAGGGTTAGTTATGGTCCTAACGGCTTCAGGGTACTTTAGTAATTACCGTTGGTCACCTAATTAATTAAATTAGAATGTTAATTAATTAAATTAAAGGGGTCAAACCGAAATACTTGCACTAACCTAGTATAACTCAAGAAACATCCTAGTACTTAACCTAGGATGGTCCAAAAGGGCTAGTTAAGGTTCCAATGACTTAAGGGTACTTTAGTAATTACACTAGGTCCCTTAATTAAGTATATTAGTCATTTAATTAATTAATTTAAAGGGTCAAAACGAAAATCTTAGGAAAACTTTCAGATTTGGCTAAGTGTTGTGTTTTCCTAGTTCTAGTGAATCTAGGAGGAGCTTTTTAGTAATTAATTAATTTATTTATTTAATTAACTTATTAAGCCTTAGTTGAATGAGTCAAGATCAGTTCCTAAACCTAAAATTACGATCAAACACTCAGAAAACACAATGCTAAAATGAACGAAAGAAAGAGACAAAAAGTTCATAGACGTTCTAGGCGATTTCAAGGTTTCTCCAAGTTTTCGTTCAAGGTGGTCTTCGTAGATTAAGTTCTACTTAAGGTATGGGTTTCTCTCCTGGAATTCTTTCTCCAAGAGGATTTTCAATAGTCTTGAATCTATAAATCTCGAGACTAGGGTTGTTTCCCAATGATATTGTTGAACGTCCTTTCCCCTAGTTATCCTTGATTTCGATTCTTAATGTATATGCAGATGTAATCTCGATCATGTTGTTGGTATGTGGTGCTGGATGATCTTAATGTTAGGTTTTCATGGCTTGTAAATGTCGAATGAAGTATGTAGACTGATTTGCATGATCTAAGCAATTGTCACATGAAATAAAGGACGTTGTATGACCTAATTGTTTCCAAGAAAGTGGAGTATGATATGTTTTGGTTAGGCAGCTTGTTTACTGTTAAACATGACTTGTTTGAGGTGATATGTTCATTAAAGTGGTCACATGAGGCTATCCGAAATGGGTAATAATGTTATGCCTAAACTATGATATAAAATTGGCTAATGAAAATCTTATGAAATTATATTTGAATAAATGTTTGGCTTGTGCCAATAAATTGACTATGAAGTCATTTCCAAATTTTCTAGGCCAATACTAATTTTATGCCAACCATAGATAGCCAAAAATATTGAAATGACAACTTAAGCAAATCTAAAGTAATTCAATGAATCCATATCCAAGGGCATGCCATTCATTGGGACAACTCCCAACATGCTCCAAAAGAATGAACTATGAACTTATGTAATTCATTGAATGAAATGCTCATCGTCCATAAACGATGATATGAAGCTACTAAATGAAAGTAAGCGAGTTACTTGAGTAATAACATAACTAAAGATGTCTAAGTTAAGAAAGTGACCATAATGAGGTGTTAAAAGAAGTGAGACAAGCTTCACTTACACCTAAGCTACTATTTTAAAAATACTCATGAATGAAGGTGTTAGAATGTGTGAGACAAGTCTCATTAACACCAAAGATGTTATGTAAGGACAATTCACGTTTCATCAATGTAAAGAAAAGGATGACAAGTCATCAATAGAGTAAGTAAATCTCAATCTAGAAGTAAGCTTCCATAATGTTTGAGTCAACTCTAAAATATAAGAAGATAAAGAAAGTGAGCAAAGCACCGATAGACTAGTTATGAGAACGTGCTTGCACGTGTAAGTCTCATGAGACGAGGCTACCACCTAGGTGGATAAGTAGTCTCCTTTTGTCCCTAGTCTTCGAACTATGTCTAGACAACAGAACTAGCCTGTGGTTTCCACCTAAGAGAGCTAGGTATGTTTTGATCTCACCTTGGCCAGTGAGATCACCTCTTTTCGGTCACTGGATTTCATCTTTAACTCACATGATCAATGTCGGTTAATGATCAAAAGATGTTCTTGGTTAACTATAGCTGTGAGCCACTCTTTTTCGGTGTGGAGTAAACACTTGATATGGATTTGCCTTAGTCGGGAATCACCCCTTTTCGGTGTGGGGCAGACATTGGATTTCATGAGTAGCTCACATGATCTATATTCATTTTAGTCGGTGAATCACCTCATTTCGGTGTGGGAAAGACACTGGATTTCATGTTAGATCCCATGATCTTACTTCTAAAGATGTCTCTTAGAAATCAAGCAAGAAAGATGATGGAACGTATGTTCAAAGTGAGCTATGAAAGTACGAGCTTAAGAATGTCAATTGCCAATATCAATACCAATGAAGTTACAACAAATAATGGGTAAAGCCAAATAAGATTGGCTTTTAATGACTTCTTATATGATGCCAATAAAGGGGAGTAGAAACATAATAGAAAATCAAAGCTTCATAAATTCCCTAACATGAAAATGATGAAATAAGTGGCATACCCAATAGAGGCTGGCTTATGAAGTGTTAATGAATATAACGTAATGAATGACCCATTGTAAGGATAGTGAAATCATTCCTTAGTCCTTGGGTTACTTGCTTGATTCATTGTGGGTATGGGAATACAATGAATCATTGCACTTGTAAGTAAAACATAGGACCAAAGAAATTACTGAACTACACAACAAGAAGAAGAAAAAGACTGAAAAATAATCGAAGTGTAAAAAATAGGGCGCTCGGGTTTGGCATGATCAAATTTTCAAATCTTTGCTCGAGTTGTCCTAAAATTATGTTGATGATACTAATGTCTTGTGATCATTTAGAAAATGAGTTGTGTGCTTTGAATGCATTAAAATACATCATAGTCATACCACAATTCACAAATAACGAATTAGGAAAGTTTAGTGATGTCACTTTCCAGAAATGGGATGTTGTTTAGTAAGAGCCTTCCTTGATCATGCATTGCTTTATGTGTATGTGTGCATACACTCATACTTAGTACAAGTGGTGTACTAACCCTATACATTTACTATTTTTATAGGTGCAAGTCAGAGAGCAGATTGAAGACTCATTGCAGCGGTTTGGACTCAGCATTCCCAAGACCATTTGGTAGGTCCTCTTGATTTCGAGAATACTACAGTTTTAGTCTAGCCTAGTATTTAGAAATATCTAGAGGATTTGTCCCTAGCGTTTCTTTCAGATGTTTTATTTTCGAATCTTTTGGATGTAAGGCAATTTCGGCAACTTATTATGATATATTCATCTTTTGTTTCAAATTGGTTCTTTAATTATAGATGGTTGTTCTTTACTTTGATCTTAGTATATAATGAATCTATGTAACAACTATATGAAGTATATGTGTACTTCATACGTTTAAAAAGTTTTAAATTTTCCGCAAATTTAACTATATGAATGGATCAATGCAAGAAGAGACTTGTCTGCGACCTCTGAGAGGTCAACGACGCCAGTTGCGATTTGGATTCCAGAATCCGGGTCGTGACATAAGTATACTTCAAGTAGAATGTAAAAGTTTTAATTTTCTGCAATTTTTACTGATCACATGTTATGACGAATGCTAAGGGCTTGTCTGAGTCCTATGAGAGGATGACAATGTTGGTCTCATCTGGGTATGCTCTCCGAGTGTGACAATAATCTTCTTATACGAGGAGTCTATGTGTACTCTCTATTAATATATTATGTGTAAGCTAGAGGTCTAAGTAAACCTCATGAAGTAGATGTAGATGAATTGTTTTTAATTTTCCGCAGTTTTTAACCTATGAAGTTAATGATGAATGCTAAGAGGCTAGTCTTAGTCCTCTGCGAGGAAGACTACGGCGGTTACGTCTATGGGGTACTTCCCGGATATGATAAACATGGTATTAGAGTATGAAGTTGAATATCTCTAGAATTGATGTCTCATTAAAATACGTTTATGTAGATTCTTATTCATAATTTCGAAGCGGGCCACACTTATGTATGAGAGACTATGTGATGCTTAGGAAACTCTCATCTCTTTGTATGCCTATGTCGTGCCTCTAGAGTCTTATTATGTTCTTCACCTAAACCTTTTATCGTGGTCATAGGTATGAATACTCAAAGAGCAGCTACTAGAAGGGCCGAGGAAGAGATGGCTAATCAAGGGCCTCAAGACAACCATGTACCTCCACAAGATAACCATGTTCCTCGACTTCAAGAAGTTTCTATGGGTGATCAAATTCCGGTTGTTCCTCCACCGATGACCGATGGTGAGATAAGGTCATCTTTTCTCAATTTGGCCCAAGCTATTACCTCTCAAGCTAATGCCATCAATTATCAAGTACAAGCTATGACGGCCCAAGTGAATAGGGAGGTTGGACCTCGAGTGCCTGAACATCCTAACACTATGACCTCTCTTCTGAGATACTTTACTAGAATGAATCCACCTATGTTCTTTGGGTCAATGTTGGATGAGGACGCTCAAGATTTCCTCGATGAGGTCTATAAGATTCTCTATGCTATGGGAGTCAACTCATTGAGAAGGCCGAGTTGGTGGCTTATCAACTCAAAGATATGGCCCAAACTTGGTACGTTAATTGGAGAGATAATAGGGCACTAAGGTGTGGACCAGTTACTTGGGAGATCTTCAAGAGGGCTTTCCTTGATAGGTTCTTTCCTAGAGAGTTGAGGGAAGCTAAGTTGGAAGAATTCATCAACCTTCGTCAAGAAGGTATGAGTGTAGTTGACTAATTCTTGAAATTTACTAAATTGTCAAAGTATGCTCCATCCTTGGTGTCTAACCCATGGGATGAGATGAGTCATTTTCTTACGGGGGTCTCCGAAGTGTTGGTAGAAGAATGGGGTTTGGCTATGCTTCATGATAATATGAATATTTCTCGTCTCATGGTTCATGCTTAACAAGTGGAATAAACTATGTTAAGGAGGAAGAATACGGAGGCCAAGAAGGCAAGATCTTATGAATGTGGTTCATCTAAGGGTAGGCTTGACATTCAAGACAAGCCTAAGTTTGCGAAGAGGTTTTCTAATCAAGTTCCCTCCAAATTTCCCAAGGCTCGTGATGATAGGGTGTCTAACCCTAAGTCTCAAAAGGGAAGAAGTACTAGTTCACCAAGCAAGAAGCCAACTTGGGGAAAGTGTGGCAATAAGCATTATGGGGATTTCCTTGTTGGGACACATAAATGCTTTGGGTGTGGCAAGAGTGGCCACAAGGTTATGTATTGCCCTAATTTTTAAATGCAAGACAAAGCAAGTGGGCAATCTAAAGCTTGTGGTTCTAATGTGGATGCTCCAAAGAAAAATTGCTTTTATGCGTTTCCCTGTGGGGTGAACAAGAGAGTTCTCCCAATGTGGTTACTGGTATATTACAAGTCTTCTCTATTGATGTTTATTCTTTGCTTGATCTAGGTGCTACATTATGTTTTGTTACACCCTTGATAGTTAAGAAGTTTGATATTTTGCCTGATGTCCTAAATGATCCTTTTATGGTAACTACTCTGGTAGGTGATTCGGTGGTTCAAAGAGGGTATCTAGATATTCTTATATAAGGTTGACCAATAGAGTTACTCATGTTGAATTAGTAGAGCTTGATATGGTTCATTTTGATGTCAGTTTGGGGATGGATTGGTTGCATGATTGTTTTGCTTCCATTGATTGTAGAACAAGAATCGTCAAGTTCAATTTTCCAAATGAACCCGTCTTAGAGTGGAAGGTGGGAAATTCTATTCCTAGGGGTAGTATTATCTCTTGTCTTAAGGCTTGTAAAATAATCTCAAAAGGATGTTTATACCATATTGTAAGAGTCAAAGATTTAGACTCCGAAAATCCTCCCATTGAGTTAGTCCCCGTAGCAAGGGAATTTCCGGAGGTCTTTCCTAATGAACTTCTTGGAATACTTCCCGAATGGTAAATTGATTTTTGTATTGACCTTCTACCGGATGCCAACCCGATTTCAATTCCTCCTTATCGGATGGCTCCAGCCGAATTGAAAGAGTTGAAGGCTTCAATCAAGGACTTGCTAGACAAAGGCTTATTAAACCTAGTATTTATCCATGTGGTGCACCGGTATTGTTTGTGAAGAAGAAGGATGGGTCCCTTATAATGTTCATCAATTATCTCCAACTGAATAAAGTAACTATTAAGAACAAGTATCCTCTCCCTTGTATTGATGACTTGTTTAATCAACTCCAAGGGGCAATATACTTTTCTAAGATTTCCTTGAGATCGGGGTATCACTAACTTAGGGTGAGAGGTGCGGATATACAAAAAATGGCTTTCAAACTAGATATAATCACTATGAGTTCTTAGTAATGTCCTTTGGTCACACTAATTTCATGGTGGCATTTACGGATCTAATGAATAGGGCATTTCAAAGTTACCTATATTCATTTTCCATTGTGTTCTTTGACGACATCTTGGTATATTAGAGAAATAATGGTGAAAACATGGACCATTTGAGAGTGGTATTGCAAGTGCTTAAGGAACACCAATTATTTTCAAAGTATAGCAAATGTTTTTTTTTTGCTGAGGTCGGTGGCATTTCTTGGTCATATCATCTCTAGTGAATGAGTTGAGGTTGATCCAAGGAAAAGGGAGGCAGTGAAAAATTTGCCTAGACCATTGACTCCAACCGACATTAGGAGTTTCGTGGGTATAGCGGGTTATTATAGGTGGTTTGTGGATGGTTTTGTGTCCATTTCTTCTCCCTTGACTACCTTGACCCAAAAGAGTATGAAATTTGAGTGGTTGGAGACATGTGAAAGAAGCTTCCAAATCTTGAAAGATAGACTTACTTCTGCTCCGGTGTTGACTTTACCGTAGGGTACAAGGGTTTTGTTATATATTGTGATGCATCCCGAGTGGACTTCGGGTGTGTTCTTATGCAACATAAGAAGGTAGTAGCTTATGCTTCTAGACAACATAAGGTGCATGAGAAGAATTATATAACTCATGATCTTGAGCTAGCGGCCGTTGTATTTGCCTTCAAAATATGGAGGCATTATTTGAATGGTGTCCATGTTGATGTGTATACAGACCACAAGACTCTGCAATATGTGTTTACCCAAAAGGAGTTAAATCTTTGACAAAGAAGGTCATTAGAATTATTGAAGGATTACGACATGAGTGTTCTCTACCACCCTGCAAAGGTCAATGTGGTTGTGGATGCTCTAAGTCGTATGACTATGGGTAGTGTGTCTCATGTAGAAGAAGCAAAGAAGGACCCAATGAAAGATGTTCATAGGTTGGCTCATTTGGGTTTTAGATTGGAATATTCTCCAAATGGTGGTTTTATGGTCCATTGTAACTCTGAATTATCGTTGTTAGTTGTGGTGATGTCTAAGAAACACCTTGATGAACCATTGATGGTGTTGAAGGAATCGGTTCTTGGTAAGCTTAATGAGTCATTCTTCTTAGGGGGGGATTGTGTCTTTAGGTATGAAGGAAGTTGTTTGTGCCAAATGTTGGTGACTTTAGAAACCGGATTCTTGATGAAGCTCATGGTTCCCCCTTGTCCATTCATCCGGGTTCTACAAATATGTATCATGACCTTAGATAAGTGTTTTGGTGGGTAGGCTTAAAAAAGGGGACGTAGAAGAATTTGTTTCAAAACGTCCAAATTTCCAACAAGTGACAACCGAGCATGAAAGCCAAGTGGTTTACTTATAGAAATAGAAGTTCCCACTTGGAAGTGGGAAGACATTAATATAGATTTCGTTGTATTTTTGCATTGAATGCAAAAGTAACATAACTCTATATGGGTAGTTGAGGATAGGTTGACCAAATCCACTTATTTTATTCCCATCAAGTCAACTTACTCTGCGTAGTATTATTCAAAGATCTTCATAGATGAGATTATGTGTCGCCATGGTATTCCCTTATCCAACATATCAGATAGGGGAGCAAAATTGACATCTAGGTTTTGGAGGTCATTTCAAAAAGGGTTGGGTACAAAAGTTAAACTAAGCAATCCCCAAACGAATGGTCAAGCGGAGCGTACTATCCAAACCCTTGAGGTTATGCTTAGATATTGTATAATTGATTTCAAGGGAAATTGGGATAAACATTTGCCTTTGGTTGAGTTCTCTTATACAAATAGTTACCATTCAACGATATCTATGTCTTTTTTAGAGGCCTTGTATGGTAGGAGATGTAGATCTCCAATTGGATGGTTTGAATTAAGAGAGTCTTCACGTTTGGTCCCGAATTGATTTATAAGACTTTGGAGAAAGTTCACATAATAAGGAACCGGATGCAAACAACCAATAGCCAGAAAAAGTCTTATGCCGACCATAGCAGAAATGACTTAGAATTTGAAGAGGGTGAGAAGGTGTATCTATAAATTTCACCCATGAAAGGGGTGGTGAGATTTGGCAAGAAAGGGAAGTTGAGTCCTCGTTATGTGGGTCCTTATGAAATTTTGCAAAGGGTTTGCAAGGTTGCATACGAGTTGAGAATACCTAGTGAATTGGCTTAGGTTCATCCAGAGTTCCATGTCTCCATGCTTAAGAAGTGCATTAGTGATCCTGAGTCCATTCTTCCTTTAGAGAGTCTAGGCGTAGAAAAGGACCTCTCCTATGAGGAGGTTCTAGTTGAAATCCTTCATAGATAAGTGAATATTATAAGGAACAAGGAGGTTGCTTCTGTAAAGGTATATGAAAGAACCACCTAGTTGAGGGAGCAACATGAGAGGCCGAGGCCGACATGATGTCCTGTTACCCTCATCTCTTTGTTGAATAAGGTTAGTTGTTCCAGCTAATAATGAATAATTTGAATTTGACTTTCTTTTGCAAAGCTGTGCATATTTATGATAAAGGTTTTGCTAAAAAGAAGTTTAATGTGAAAATGCCCTTTTGCTTGTTTTTGCACCTATTGTGTACTTGGTATATTGTTGCCTTTATAAAATGACATTGAGCATGTTGATAGATTGAATTGTGGCATAGTTGACTCTTTAAAGATATGTTGAGCCAATGTTGATGTGAGATCTTTTGTGTTATAATTGATATTTTGAGTTACCCTGTGTAATTTCCATGTTGTAATG
Source organism: Solanum sitiens (assembly GCA_016801875.1). NCBI lineage: Eukaryota > Viridiplantae > Streptophyta > Magnoliopsida > Solanales > Solanaceae > Solanum > Solanum sitiens. The sequence goes on along the minus strand of JABWTJ010000463.1, from coordinate 864,670 downwards.
TTGATTTGGGTTGTAACTCATGTGTGAATAATTTATTGTGGGTTGGGCTGCTAGTATTGAGTCTATCCTCTATCTTCAAAAGATTGTTAGTGTCATTCGGGGAAGAATGTTCCAAAGAAGGGGATATTGTAACACTCCGAATGTCTAAAACCTAATATAGAGCCTCACATGAGTGTATAAGGGTTATAACACTGTTTTAAGGACAATAATAATTAATAAAATACATTTAGTAAGTTTTAGAGTCAAAACGTCAAGGAATGTCCGTGACTTCCGTAGACTAGTACAAAAGGTGCTAGTGTTCCTTAGCCTATTTGACAAGGTTTTAAGTGTCGTAAATTGATGAACTTTCGTGGTAACGTGTCTAACATGTATTTAAGTAGGTTTTGGGTTGAAACGTCTAGGTAGGACCACCCAAAGGGTCCTTGAGGAGGACCCTTCCATTTTGGCCAAGAAGTTGTCACAAGACAGTGTGCAACAACGGTTGCAGGTGATGACGTGTGATCCAATCGTTAGGGCGTTGATTGCCTCCATCGAAGGTCACTTAGCCATTTTGCCAAATGGCCATTTTTGCAACTCTCTGATGAAAAACAACGAACCTGCAGGACGATTGGTCCCAAGGCTCGTCGACTGACCTACGGACCGTAGGTCATGGTCTCGTAGGTCAATCTTGCAATTTCACTGGTGAGGTTTAGTTGGGTCATTTAATTAAGTTAGTTAGTTAGGGTTTTAATTTGAGATTAGGGGTTGGTTAATTAGGTCAGTTAATTAAGTATATAACCTACCCTAAGTCTAAACCTCACTTAACACCTCTTAATTCCCAAACCCAAATTGTTCTTCCTTCTCTGTACTTTCTCTCTCCCAAAGAAGAACACCATTGAAGGGCTAGGTCATGGTCTTTAGGTAAGCAAGAAGGGTGCTTTTCTCCATCAATCTTTAACAACTAACAAGGTATGGGATTCCTTTCTCTAAAGGGTTCTTCCAATTATTTTTTTCAAAAGATGAGTTTCATGTGGGTTTCTTTCTATTACGAATTTACTCTTCCAAATTGTATTGTCTATGGTTTCTTTTGATTATTATGTTTAGATTATGATCTATTATGATTCAACTATGCTAGTTCTTGATAAAATAACCTAGTATGTGGAATAAATCATGAAATTGACCCAAGTCCCTAACCCTAGGTTATGAACTAGTGATGAATTGATGTGTAGTGATTCAATTGACATCATTTTGTATTAATTACTAATGTGTGATGATATTACACCTTTTTTTAAACTTGATTGGATGGTTGATGGTAAAACCTTGGATGATGGCTTGTGAAGGAGATTAAGGTAAGTCTTGTGATCTCAAACCTTTACTTCAATTATGATTATTTATGTTTAGTGCTGAAGTTCTATTGAAGTACACCTTATGATACCACTACACCATTTTAGGCCTACGGCTACACTTATTCTGGACTACACTTGTAAAGTGTTGCCTAAAGTAGTTTTGGGAACACTTTTAAAGCGTAGCCAATTTTTTTAACTTTTAGCTACGATAATTTTGGCAACACTTCAAAAGTGTACTCTTTAATGGTATAAGGTACACTTTATAAGTGTTGTTACAATATGATATAATTGGCAACACCTATTTACATATATGGCCACACTTCTAAAATGTCCTATTTTTATAATTGAAAAAACAACACTTTATAAGTGTTGCCTTCAAATTTTTCACTAAACTATTATATTCCCTCCAATATTTTTAACACTCCCTCCCATTTTTATTAGCCAAAAAATTAAAAATTAATAAATGATAAAATATTTTTGACTTCACTTTCTTCTTTCAGTACTTCACTTTCCTCTTCAGCTTTCCTTTTTCATGTTTCAATATGCAGAAATCTGAAGAACCAAATTGATGATGAACCGAGGTAAAGAGTCGAAGAACTGAGCTGAAGAACTGGTTCTCTTTTTCGATACAAGCTGAAGAGTCGAAGAACTAAGCTGAAGAGTTGAAGTCACGAAGAACTGATATCTCAAGTTGTCTTCTCCAAACAACGATTCCTTGAAGAGTAAGTGCGATTCTATTTTCCGAAACTTATTTCGTCAAGTTGTAGTTCTAAAACAATCTTCTTGTTAGCTAAAGTGTTTGATTTTTCGTTTTGTGTATAGAAGAAATGAATATTGTTGGCTTGTTGACATGATGATGAACTGAAGCCAATTAGTCTCTCTGTCACACTTTTCTCTCAAGTGTCTCACTGAAGAATACGATTTCAAACAGATTATGTTGGAATTGGATTTATCAGGTGAGAAATTTCATTTTGAAAGTCTAAATTTTAACTTTAGGATTTTGATATTCTTGTGTTTTTATACAATTTTTGGGAGTGTGACTTGTATTTTAGTTTCATCAGTTGATTTTTGGAGTGTAGCTCGTATATTAATCTCCCTATATAAACTGTTTTTTCACTGTTAGGGAATGAAAAAAAGTTGGGATTTATTTGAGCAAAAACATTTAGAGCAACTGATGAAAATAGTGAAAATATATATAAAGAAACACATTCAAGGCAGGAGAGTCAAGTGTCGATAAGAGTATGACGTTTTCTAATTCGTTTCACAGATCAGTTTTTCCAAAAAAATATTAGAAATCTTAGTTTATTTTTCTTCGGGTTTGATGTTGCAGCGTGTAACATTTATGTTTTACCATCATATATGGTACAATGTTAAATAAGATCTTTCAATTCTCAGCAGGTATGTATCCTGTGCTATTAGGTGCCCAGTTGAAGGAGCGATTTCACCTTCAAAAGTGGCATATGTAGCAAAGGAACTTCATGACATGGTATGTTTCAAAAATTCCCTTGGAGACACAATAGGAATCGCTACTCCAGGTAATATTTAGAAAATTCTGTTACTTCACTTCCCTAATGTTCTTTAAGTACTCTTTTTTAGTTAACAAACTATACTAGCTGGACAGAATTACGAAATTCACTAGATTTTGCTGCTTGGTTTTTTCTGTTTTCTTGATTTCCTGTGTTTGTTCAGTTCATACTAGGTTCTATGATTACTCCATAGTGTCGAGTTTTCGTGCATTATCACAAATATCAATGCCACCTTCCCCTGGTCCTGGTCCTACTCCTGCTGTTGCTTCTACACCTTCCCCCGCACCTAAGGGTGATCCAAAAATTGACAATGTGAAGAGTATAAAAGTTTTATGGCTCTCTTACTTCTTGTTCTCCTTCAATTTTTAATAACTTCACTATTGATGAATTTTGGTTCTCGAAATATTACGGATAATTATAGTGGATTTGTTTTTAACATTAAGAAATAAGGCAACATTCTACTTGTTTTTCTTAAATCTTCAGGATTGATGAATTCCTATTCTCTAAAGATTTTAAAGGATTATCATAATCTTTGTTGTTCCTCTGCACTTGCTTAGAATGTTAGTTATAATCTGATAAAACAACTGGAGTATAATTTTGTGTCGAGTTTGTTATTGAAATGTGACTCCGTATTCAGTCTTAGAGGCTGTTTTGAATTAAAGTAGCATAGTAATTGAATGGGACAGATTAATTGGTTTCGTGGAATTTCAAATTTCAGCTTCTGATTCCATCACTACGAAGAGCCCTTTTCCTGTGATTGATTAGTTTTTACTAATGATATAGGTCTATTATACTTTTTCTATTTCTCTACTATTGGATCCTACTTGCACATGTTCTAGGAAGTGGGAGGACTTTTCACAGTCCTTTGTTCTGTAGCATCTTTACTCTGGCCTAACCTCACACCACCATGGACAGGGGTACGTGATGAATGACTTGCAAATTTTCTTTTATGTTGCTGAACTATTTTTCAAGTTGATCTTATTTTGTACATCTTTGTCCATGCAGAATCAAAGAATCTTACTATTGATGATTTATGCCTTTTCCTTCAGAGGTTTTGTTGGCCTTCTTAACAAATATCTCTTTGTAATGCATCAAAAGTAAGACTCAAAAGATGCTAAACATTGTTTAGATATCTTATCTTGATGTTTTATATGGTTGTTTTTATTGCTTTCTTTTCATATCATATTACCAGGAAACTAATTTTTGTAGTCTTTAATTGTGTTAGGGGAAAGATTTTTTGTTGATTAGTATGTATACTTGTGGATCTGATAGCTAAGTTAAACCATCCATATCGTGGAGTACAAGGATGCTTGGGTCGAGAACGTATTATGTTATTCATTTTCTAGAGCAAGATTTTGAACTGAAATAATTATCCTTGACTTGAGAAAAATAGTATATCCAGTTTCTAAAAATCGGAGTGAATTTGTTTTTCTTTAAAGGGAACTTGATATGCTATCCTTGCTAACAATTTAATACTTATTGACATATTGTGAAGGTGGAGATGTGTGAGTAGTCTAGAGGAGCTCTCTTCCCAGAAGAGGTAGTTTAGATACAACTTCCATTATAATGGGTTCTCGTACTAGAGTGGTTCATTTAAAGTTTATGTCTTCACCATCTTTTTCCTCTACAGAAACTCAACATATGACTGACGGAGTTAGCACTAGCGGTAGAATATTTGCACTTTAACCGTGTTCTAGACATAGACGTGAAGGTTTAAACAGATACTGATTTAAACAGACAATATGCTATGTTATAGACTTATAAAAATCATGTGAAGGTGTCACCATTCTATATGATAATATGTCATTGTAATTTCCTTCTTATTACTTGAATATAATAATCTTGAAATAACCGATTTCATGTTTAATAAGTATAAATCATTAGGGAGGAGGGAGCTTCAAGCTTAAGGGTCATCAGTCATTTTCTTCTGCCTTCTTACTGGTTTTGTTATTCATTTAACCTTGTTTCATCTCTAGTCAAATCCAGTACTTGAAGCATTTGGGAAGGCCACAACAGTAAGAAATAACAATTCAAGGTGAGATATTATTCTACTCATGCATCCAATTAAGAAGCGAGTCATTTAGTTGTTTTAGGCACTGTTTTCTTTTAAATGCTTATACTTGTGTTATTACAGTCGTTTTGGTAAATTTATGGAGATTCAGTTTGATAAAAATGGAAGAATGTCGGGTGCAACAATTTGAAATTACCTCCTAGAAAGGTCTCGAGTTTGTTAGGTTTCAGATCCGGAATGCAACTATTATTGTTTCTACCTTCTATGTGCAGCCCCCAAGGAGGTAATTGAATTTCAAAACTTCTCTCCTTTTTTTTAAATATATTTTTCAGCTCTTGCTGTAAACTTATTTTAAAGTCTTGATGTCCCTCTTAACAGTTTTTTTAATCTTAAAAGGAGGTTTAAAAGTATAAGTTTGGGGATCCTAAAAAATTTAACTACCTTAATCAATCGAGTTGCTTTGAACTTGTAGGTTTCAGTAGTGCTCAAGATTATCTAGCAACAAGAAGGGCCATGGATGTTGTTGGTTTTAGTGAGAAAGAGCAGGTAATGTCATGGTTGCTTTAGTTTGTGCTGCAGATTTTATTTTGATTAAGTGTCTAAGAAGTCACTCGTTTCTTTTTCAAGAAGCAATTTTTAGAGTAGTGGTTTCCGTTCTTCATCTTGGTAATCTTGAGTTTACAGAGGGCAAAGAAACTGATTCATCAATGCTAAAGATGTCAAGTTTAAGTTCCATTTTAGACTATTGCAGAGCTTCTGATGTATGTTCTTGGCTTTCAAATTTTACTTCTCTCTTGATTTTTTCTTTGTTTGTGAGTGTTTGATGTGATTCAATTGTTATATCAGGTGTGGTCTTAAGGATTTGGAAGATGCACTATTAAAACGTGTAATGGTCACACCTGAAGAAGTAATAAACAAAAGTCATGATCATGATACTTCAACAATTTGCAGAGATGGGCTTTCTAAAACATTAAATTCTCTCTTGTTTGACTGGTATGATTCTATTGTCTCAACCAGCTTGTTTTATGTGGTTTTGTTACTGATTATTTTGCACTAAGATGCTCAGTTTTCAACTGTTTATAGTTTGATGGATAAAATAAATAACTCAATTGGTCAAGATCCGAGCTCAAAATCTCTTATTGGTGTTATTAACATTTTTGATTTTGAAAGTTTTAAAACTAACAGGTCGGAGTCAATCATTGCCGGACAAACAAAATATTGTTGAATGTTGTGTTTCGACATTTGTCTATTTTGACTTTTTGTGTACCAGATTTTAACAATTCTGCAATAATTTCACAAATGAGAAGCTGCAACAATACTTTTACCAGGTATTTGTAGTTGAAAATTTAGAGATTTCATGTCCATATCTTCTAAGAAAAAACTGAACTAGCACATGTTCAAGATTGAGAAGGAGGAATAAACTAGAGAAGAGATCGATGGAGCTATATAGAATTTACTTATAATTTACTTTTGAATATGCAGGAAAATGCCGCTGACTGAACTTGATGAATAGAGGACAGAAGTAAAATCGATTTGTAGTTAATGATAAAGACTTTTCATAAATTTTCTTTGAATACATTTGGTTTTGTGGAATTTATTGCTATTACAGATCTTAAGTAATTGCTTTCTATATGTATGCATGAGACATGTTCCCGAAGTTTATTTAATATGAAATATATACTTTCGAATTATTTATAAGTTAATTTTGTAATATATATATATATATATATATATATATATATATATATAAAATTGTTATTATTATATGCAAAAATTCTACACAACATAGTAACACTACGAATGTGTGGCTTATACCTCTTTGGCCACGCTTTTTAAGTGTTGTTGTAGGTGAGATATAAAAGGCTACACTTTTAAAGTGTAACCAATAACAACGCAAAGGTCACACTTTTAAGTGTAATATAATCTGATAAAAAGTGTTGCTAATGAAGTACTCCAAAGCGTGGCCTTTATACCTCTTTGGCCACGCTTTCTAAGTGTTGCTGATTTGGCAACACTTCAAAAGTGTTGTCTAATGTTAAAGGTTACGCTTCTTTAGGCCACCCCCTAAAAAGTGTTTCCTAAAGTATAAAGTGTGGCCTTTTATCAAAGACAACACTTTTTGCTAGTTTAGGCTACACTTTTATGGGGTAGCCGTAGGCCTAAAATGGTGTAGTGTACGATGGATCAGGGTTGGTATGATTTTCAATTTAAATGTCTTGATTTATGGCTTGTGAGTTGTTGGCTAGGATGTAATGATATAAGATTGGTGATGAATTGCCTATGTGCCTTATTATGATACGGTGATGTAAATGTTCTAACCTCACATATGTGAATTGCGTTAAAAGTATGTTCTCCTATAATTATTAATGAGATAAATAGTATGACTATATAAGGAGTAGTCTCCTATGACCTAAACAAAGTTATGATAATTAATGAAAGACATTTCAAAAGGGAATCTAGCTTAGCACCGAGTGAACTAGAAGTGAGGAGTGTCCATTCCCACATAAGGAAGGTAGCATCACTATTGTACTCATGATATTGGAGAGTAAAATGCATGTAGTATAAAGAGGGTCCCTAGCATATCTCCTAGTTGTTGAACTGTGTTGCACCCATAGGAATACCAGCTAGTGGATCCGCATAGATGCTATGTTCATGTTTTTGTACTACCTTGGCAATAGTCCACCTTCTTTCGGTTTAGGGTTCCATGACACCGGATTCAACTTTAGCTTATGTGGTCTATGTGGGTGAAGGCAAGATGTTCCCAAAAGTAAAACGAAGTAATAAAGTGAACTCTAATAAGGATGACCTAAGGGGTTTGAATTAGTCTAGGTAGGGGTATGGGACTCTACCTATACATTGCACTAGTTAGCCTTGAGGGAAGTCTTAGAAGGATATTCTTATATGTTATGATTTTTTCAAATAAATGTTATGCTCATGTTGATTCTTCATGTTAATGGTCTATATTGCTGAATGTGTGGAGGAATACCTATGATGATATGATATGTATATTATTCATGATCCTTTGACTAGTTTGCTTGGTGTAGTGAGGTTATAGGGATTCACTTGACCATTGCACTAGTCGACTTGGTGAAGGGTTATGGATAAGGATCTTTACTTATGTTGTAATGTTATATACTCATGAATATGCTTTATTGTTATACTATTATGGTAGAGTTGTATTGATTATGAGTTCCATTATGCTCTATACATGTTGATTTGGCTTATCTTTAGTAGGTTGGTGTTGTGTTGAATATGGTTGTATCACTGAGAAATATATGGTTCTTGCCTTATATGTGTTCTTGTGTTGTGCATAATGTATTTTTATAGTAACTTGGCATGCTTTTATAAAATGTCCCTTTTTGGCATGATTTATATTTTTTATGTTCATATGATATAATACTTAGTACAAGTGATGTGCTAATACCATTTCTCCTTTTTTTTCCAAAAATTTTATATTACGGTCGTTGAAGGGTTCCTGACCACTTTTTAAGGAAGGCTAGGAATTATTCTCCAAGTGTGGGTATATCCTCAATTCCGAGTATGATGCCTTGTTCTTACTCTAGATATGTTTCTTTGTTATAGTCTAAAGATGATCATTTCATTCTACTTGTTTTAAGATATTGTTGTAAGCCCCAAGTGACATTTATACATTGTGTAAGGGCTTATGCCCATATTGTTCTATTCTGTGTAGATGGTTTAATATGTGACATCTCTTTTAAGACTGTATTATGCATCTTATACATATACATATACACACACACACACATATATATATATGCCATAAAAGTAGAAGACTTGTAATCTTCTTATACGAGGAGTCTATATATACTCGCTATGAATATATCATGTGTAAGCGAGAGGTCTAAGTAAACCTTATGAAGTAGATGTAGATGAAACGTTTTTAATTACCCACACTTTTTAACAGTTGAATGTAATGATGAATTCTAAGAGTCTTGTCTTAGTCCTCACCGAGGACGGCGACACCGCTTATGTCTAGGTAGTACTTCCCGTATGTGACAAATGTCTTGTCAGAGCATGAGGTTTCATATACCTAGAATTGATGTCTCATTAAACCAAATCGATGCAGATTCTTATTCATAATTTTGAAGCACGCCACACTTATGAATGAGAGACTATGTGATGCTTAGGAAACTTTCATCTTCTTGTATTCCTATTTCGTACCTCTAGAATCTTATTATGTGATTTCACCTAAACCTTGTATCGTGGTTATAGGTATGAGTACTCTAAGAGATGTCTTATGTGGGATCAAGACAACCAAGTGCCTCCACAATACAACAAAGTGCCTCCACTTGAAGAAGTTGCTATAGGTGATTAAGTTCTGGTTGTTCCTCCAGCGATGACCGATGGTGAGATAAAAGAAGATTTTCTCAATTTGTCCCAAGATATGACCTCTAAAGCTAATGCCATAACTTCTCAAGTCCAAGCTATGACAATCCAAGTGAATAGGGAGGTTGGACCTTGAGTGCCTCAACATGCTAACACTATGGCATCTCGTTTGAGAGACTTTACTAGAATGAATCCACCTATGTTCTTTGGGTCAAGGTCGGATGGGGACCCTCAAGATTTCCTTGATAAGGTCTATCAGATTCTCTATTCTATGGGAGTGAACTCAATTGAGAAGGTAGAGTTGGCAGCTTATAAACTCAAAGATGTGGCCCAAACTTGGTACGTGCAATGGAGAGTTAATAGGGCACTAAGGAGTGGACCGGTGACTTGGGATATCTAAGAGGGCTTTCCTTGATATGTTTTTTGCTAGAGAGTTGAGGGAAGCTAAGGTGGAATAATTCATCAACCTTCGTCAAGGAGGTATCAGTGTACTTGACTATTCCTTGAAATTTACTAAATTGTCCAAGTATGATCCATCATTGGTGTCTAACCTAAGGGATGAGATGATTCGTTTTATTATGGGGGTGTCCGATGACTTGGTAGAAGAATGTCGTACGACTATGCTTTATGATAATATGAAATATTTCTCGTCTCATGGTTCATGCTCAACAACTGGAAAAAACTAGTTTCAAGAGAAAGAATAGGGAGGCCAAGAAGGAAAGGTCGTATGAAGGTGGTTCTTCTAAGGGTAGGCTTGACATTCAAGACAAGCCTAGGTTAAAGAAGAGGTTTACTAATAAAGTTCCCTCCAAATTTTCCAAGGCTTGTGCTGATAGGGTGGCTAACCTAAGTCTAAAATGGGAAGATGTACTAGTTATCCAAACAACAAGACAACTTGTGGAAAGTGTGGCAAGAAGCATTATGGTGATTGCCTTGTTGGGACGTGTAACGACCCAAAGTACACCCTAGTCGTTATCGGCATCGTCGTCCTCTATGAGGACTAAGAGAAACCCTTAGCATTCATCATAGCACATCATAGGTCAAAAATGGGGAAAATTTTAAAACTTCTCATCTATATCAACTTCATGAGGTTTACATAGACCTCTCGCTTATACATAATATATACATAGGGAGTTTATATAGACTCCTCACATATGAAGCTTACTTAGGCTTCTCGCATAGACAACATAACAAACATATAGGAATTTAGTCTAATACTTTGTATCACATTAAACCATCTACAAGAGTATAAATCACAATAGTTTGGGCATAGGCCTTATTATATTACAATATGCCATATAGGCTACAATGACGTCTGAACATGAGAATGAAATAATTGTCCCAAAACATAGACAAAACTAATAAGGCTTTAATAGTGGCTCTATCCTCGGAACCATGAGGACTCACCAATTGACTTAGGAAAGATCCAAGTCTTCTTCTCTAGAAGACACGAATCTCCTTAATGGCCCGAACCTAAAATGTATGGGGGGAAAGTGAGAAATATGGGTTAGTACAAACCACATGTACTAAGTATGACTCCTATGCACAAAATCATCAATGCATGAGAAATAGACAATTTAGTCAAAATCAAGCTTTCTATCAATTTAACTCAACATGCATAAATGTAAAAAGCATAATAACTCAATTCAACATAATAGTAACCTAACATATAGATGACCCAAGCAATACTTGTGCAATGCCAAAGATAAAACCCCATAATCCTATCCAAGAGTAACAATAACGTTAAGCAACCCAATTCATACTCACAACATATTCTCATAATTTGTCATAACATACTTAATACATAAATTCTATTCATATCTTATCAACATAATCAAAATCATAATCATAATCATAAAAGAATACTACTAGAATCATCCCTTAGGATCCCACATGTGCAATGAGTAAGAGAAGTCCCATACCCTCCCTCACACTATGTAGTAGCCTTCAAGACAACTCTAATAAGAGTTCACATACTGAACTTATTAATTTACTTTTACATTAGGGAAATAAGTTCAATAACCAACATGAGACCATGTGAGCTACATGGAATCAGGTGTTCTACTCCCACACGGAAAAGAGAGGGTTAACACTTGCCTAAGGTGTAACCATTTGTACATAGCTATCTAGGTGGATCCACTAAGCATGAGTCCTATATGGGCACATAGTTAAGGATCGAGGAGGTTGTTTCTAGAAACCATGACTTACTAACGTGGAGGTTTCCATCTCATGACACAACACATAACTTGTGAATCTGGACTTACTAACGTGAGGAAACCCATGTGGGAGGCCGGACTTCCTAACGTGAGACCTCCATCTCATTTACATTCCCTTTTGGTGATGAGCAATCATTCTCTTTAGTAATCATATAAATTTCATCATACAATTTCAGATTAGTCTCTTCTAGACCCCTATGTAAACATCTTGTCATATCTAGCTCATAGGTCATCACAAGTGAGAACAATCCTTTCACTTTAGACACCACCTCATAAGTAAGTAAACCTTTCACTTAAAACATTATTATAATCAATAGAAACTACTTTGAATCATATAATAATCAAACCATAACATACTTGCATAATTCATAACCAATTCAATAGTCTAGGGTTAAGGATGAGGAATACTTAGCATCAACATCACAACCACACATTAGACCTAGAAGCATTACTATCTAAGAAATTCATAATTCATAATTGAATCCAAGAAGAACCCATCAACATACGTCATTGCCCTTCCAAGAACTTTCATACTTCCATTAAGGTAAATTCAAGAAGCAATAACATAATTGACAATAATGTAATAAATTTACATGTTCATGATCTTCACAATTCACCATATCAATTCGAGCTTTTCATGAAAATGGGGGAAATACATGGGTCTAGGGTAATCTCATAGGAAATCATCAATTAAATATCAATATATACTTAAACAATAAATATTCATAATAATTTATCACAATTGATTCATAATTTCATTTTTCAAACAAGACCCATGTGTAGAAGAAAAAACTAGATTTGGGGGATTTAGAAATCATCTTTTGGAGGGACCTCTTGGGGAAAAGGATACAAAGAGTGAAAGAAAACATACCTTAAATATGATAAAGCCACTAAATTGGGTCGGAAACTTGAAGGCTTGATCTTCTTCTTGGAGCTCTAATGGTCTTCAATTGAGGTTTGGAGGAAGAGAGAATTTGAGAGAGATGAGAGTGATTTTTTATTTAAACCTAAAACTGACCCTAAGACCTTATATAGTAACCCATTAAAATACGCAAAAGACCCCTCACTTTTCGGCTGCAGCAGTAGTATTAGGCCGAGGCTGAGTATCTACCTTGGCCTGATTCTTCACATGTGGACAGTCCCTGATCATATGCCCACTCTTGCCGCACCCATAGCAGGCATTAGAACCTACCATGCACTCACCTCCATGCGAACGACCACACTTAAATCTTTTTGTGAAGTCAAAATGTTCAAAATATGACTTTTACGAATCTGGGACTTTGCTGCACGTCGCGGGGTTAATTCCAGATTTATTTTTGAAAATCCAGGTTGAGGTAGTGGACATTGTGTAGGCCCCGTGTCGTGAGGCCATATTTAAATCCCTGCTCGCCCATGTTCAAGTCCTCCCCAAGAACCCTCCCGGTGGTCCTTGGGGTGTCGTGACTGTACGTTTTGATCCTTTACACTACATCTTACCTATTTAAAGTATTTTTACAAGTTTTAAACTCAATATGACCCTCCGAAACATTCATCAAACATAGGGATATCTACTAGTTCAATTTAGCTAGTTTTCGGATGTGAAGGCCATTCTTTGATGCTATGACTCCAATACTTCTCAAACCACTTATTTACACTATTTTAGGTCTAAAATCATAATTACACAACATATGAGGCTCTAGTATAGGTCATGGAAATTACGGGGTGTTACAGTATCCCCCTCTTAGTAACATTCGTCCCTGAATGACACCTTAAACCTTCTATTAGAAATAAGGAATAGACTCAAGAATAGCAGCCAACCAACCAGCAATATCATAATGAGTCACATCTAATAGGAGGAATTCCTTTCAACATATAATCATAGAATTAACACCATGGAACTTAATCCACAACTCATGACACATAAGAGGCTCATCATTTACATCTCATAAGGATGAACTACATGAAAAATTTCAAAGAGTTGACATGCTAATTATTATCAATACATAATAAAAACATGCCCAAAACACTTCTCATGAAAGCAATATAGCACACTACATATTCAAGTGCAAGTTAATCATGAGAGTCATATTTCACAAAAACTCAATTTAGGCATGAATTTTTACAAGAATCTGAACATACTAGATAAACATGATAAGTTCAACATTATTCAAATAACTCATTTAAGAGAAAGCTACTAACCTTAACTTGGATAGGAGTAGGGGGAAAGAGATGAGGATAGCGGGTCTTCATGTCGGCCTCACCTTCCATGTTGCACCCTCAACAAGGTGGTTCCTCCATAGCACTTTTACGGAGAAAACCTCCTTATTCCTCAATTTCTTAACTTAACGATCCAAGATCTCAACCGGGACCTCTTCCTAATAAAGGTCCTATTTTACCTCTAAACCTTCTAGAGGAAGAATCGACACCGGATCACATATACACTTCTTGAGCATAGACACATGGAACACCGGTTGAACCGAGGCCAATTCAATTGGCAACTCTAACTCATATCCCACTTCGCCTACCCTTTTAAGAATCTCATAAGGGCCTACATCACAGGTACTAAGCTTCATCTTCTTTCCAAACCTCATCACCCCTTTCACGGGTTATTTTTTCAAATAGACCCAATCTCCTACTTCAAATTCAAGGTCCCTCTTTCTTTTGTCGGCATAAGATTTTTGCCGACTATAACCCATCTTCAACCTCTATCTTATGAGTCGAACTCTCTCCATGGCATCATACTCTATTTCAAGACCAAGAAGAGAAAACTTACCCACTTCAAACCATCAAATTGGGGATCGACACCTCCTACCATAAAGCACTTCAAAAAGTGTCATACCAATACTCGCATGGTAGCTATTGTTGTAGGAGAATTCTATCAAAGAAAGGTGATTATCTGTGACGATTGGGGTTTAGACCCTAGCCAAAACCGGCGTCGTTGACCTCTCAGAGGTCGCAGACATGCCTACATACGTCATCATTACATCATATCGTTAATTTTAGCGGAAAATTTAAAACTTTTCTTTGCTTCGAAGTACACATAGACTTCATAGTAAGAATTGCATTATATCATATCAGTTCACAACAACCATATAATAATGGGATATTCAAATGAAGAAAATATTTCATAACTGCATTAATATAAAGTTGCCAAAATGGCACCAATACAACGTCTGAATATAAGTAAGAAAGAAACGCTAGTGGAACATCCTCCAGTAGCTCATGCCTACGTCTAAGCTAGAATATAAGAGATAAGCATCCTCGAAAGTATGAGGGCCTACAAAGTCCAGAAAAATGCTCTACGTCCGGATAGCTTCAACGTAGTCTCGTAAGCTTTAGCGTCCACCTGCACCTGCACCTAAAAGTAAAGGGTTGCATGGGATTAGTACACACTTGTACTAAGCATGCGTATATGCAAGTACACACCAAGGACATGCATGATTAAGAAGAGCTCTCTCCTAAATATATGAGTTATGGAAAGCCAAGTCAGTTGGACTTGCCAAATCAGATTAGGAAAGTCATGCTATGAGAGTAACATGCATCATCATTCTTTTCATATTGCAACCAACACATAACATACTTCATTTAGCACATATATATATCATATATCATTTGTTCGTATGCCGTGAGACATTGTAATCACGAACTTAACATTAGGACTTTCCAAATAAGGGCTCAACATATGGGACCTCAACTAGGGAGCCTTCTTTAGCAAACACAGAGTCTGCTTCATTCATTCATACGCACTTCATTTCTCATTTATTTATATACCTAGTATGTTGTTTAGGACTCTCTTCGGATTCACTGTGCAATGACTAAGAATGACCTAGTGTCATTACTTGAGTCTAGTTCACCTCTTGATTATCTTATCCAAACACCTTTGGTATCATTCATTTCATTGTGTGCATTACTTGAGGCTGGCCTCATTCTTTATTTGGGAAATTTAACTTTAACCGACATGGATCATGTGAGCTCCATGAAATCCAGTGTCTACCCCACAGCAAAAAGAGGTGGAATCACCGGCCAAAGTTAAACCAAAACATGCTAGCGTATTTAGGGAATTGAACCCTGCTAGATCCCTATGTTGGCTGCATAGGTTCAAAGACTAGGAGATATAAGGAGACCCATACCCGCCTAAACGGACAGTCTCATCTCATGAGATTTACACAAACCTCTCCTTCCCAAAAGAAGGAATCGCGACTCATAGCTAGCCTATCGGTGCTCCGTATAAAGTTCCATTGCATTCATCTCATACATCGTAGAAGTTGGCTTCTAGCACGAGGGCATCATTGCTCATTAGATGATGTCTCATCTCATCATTAGTAATAAGTATGTATTAATCTCAATATTTTCATTAGAGTGTTCTTAGAGACTGGTCTCTTTATTAATCTTACACTCTCTTAGGTGAGTACGGTTTTTGGTAACATTTACTTAGGCTCATTCGAGATTGATCTCGTATTTCATATTAGCCTCTTAAAATGTTGTTACCACATTCATTAACTTTAACATATTAGCTCTTCATAATTACTCACCCCTTTATGTGAATGTTCATTTCGTTATATGCCAATGCACTTGGCCTTTTAGTGGTTTTCACACTCTTACTTAACCCTCCTGGGTCACATCATTTCGTCACATATATCTTAGGTTCACTTATTTTTAAACGTACGCTGGACTTATGAACCCATACGTACAAGCCATGAGGCTTCATTCATAATTCGTCTAAGTGACTCATACTTATCCAAGATTATGTGGTACAAGACTTATGCATCTTGTAAGTAGGCTATGGTCTCGATTTCGATTCCTATAGGCATCATTCATTAAATATTTAATCACGTAAGACTTATGTATCAATACGGAATTGGGCAAGGGAACCCAAGTTAAAATCTCTTGAGCAACACTTAGTCTTATATTAAATTTTGATTAAAAAATTTCATCTTAGGGACCCGAGGTCAAGCCCCAACGCCTCCACTTCTTTTTCTTTATTTTCTTTCCTCTCTTCTTTGTTTGAGACCAAGAGGATGTGGGATCGATCCCCCACAAACTCATTTTATTATTCTTTATTTTTTCTCCTAACTCCCTCACCTATCCGAGAGGTTGTGGGTTCGATCCCCCCCCACCTCATTTTAGTTATGTTTCCCTCTTTCATTTCTCCACTTGAGCCTCACCCCATTTCGAATCCACCTTACCTCATTTTTATTCTTGAATATTTTAGTAGCTTGCATATGGTGAGGTGGTCTTGGGTTAAATCCCTAATGACCTCACCTCATTAAAATAAAATTAAAAATCAAACTCCTTCACACTGCTCATGCTGACACCAATTTCCAGATTTCTGGAAATTTCTTCTTCTTTTCAATCCACTTTTTCTCAACATGTATACATTGGATTTTTATGGCAAATTCTTTAGTCATTTCGTACATTATTCTATGCATTATTTCCAAGTAATTTTATACAAAAACACAAGGTTTTAACATGCAATATTTATGCTCCAAACCATGCCCAAGAACACGTCTGCACACACATTTTGCACACGTTCATCATCACATAATTCCGAACATACATACATGAACATAATCATCACAAAAATACTTCACATTCCTAAATTCTACCAGCAATCATACCCAACCTACAACAATCGATGGGAGCTAGTGACAGGGACATGCAAAAAGGAACATTCCTAGTTTTCGGATTAGAATTCGACTGAATCTTAGGGCTCTCTTGGGAAAGGGACCAAGAGGAAGAAAAACCATACCTTTTTCGTTATTTAACACCTTTCAAACCTAATCTCAAGTGCTGCCAACTTCCACGAAAAACAAATGCTTCTCCAACAAAAACTCACGCGCAAACCGTTTGAAAAATGATTTTGCTTTTCATTTTTAGTTTAGTTTTTCTTTTGAGTTTTAGTGTACAAGTTCTTCAAGAGTGATGAACTTTAATTTTTGTTCTTTTTTTTATTGATGATGAGCGTGAGAAAGAGTGTGGAGAGACGTAAGAATGAGAGTGGAGAAAGATGGGAGTAAGTGTAGGTGTAGGAGTTTAAGTTGAAGACTTAGTCAAACTAGGACTCCTTGCCATTTATTATTAAAAATCTGATTTTGAAAGGCTTAGGTGAAATGACTAATCATGCCCTTACTTAAATCAGATAATTAATATAAATTTATTAGATTTAACATTGCTTCCACCCAGGATCGAAGCCTGGTGAAGCTTAACTCGCGAAAAGGGTCAAATTCTGGTCAACCCTACCTGAGTTGTCCATTACTCACATTAATTAAATCTCTAGGGTAATTACGATACCACCTTTAGCCTGGAAAAGACCATCTTACCCCTAAACCCTCCATACTTAAGATTACCCCTTTCAAGTCCGGTTAAGACTCATTCGGGTGAATCTTAATATTCGGGTGCCCTACATGGCTGGACCCAACCTTGCCTAGCTCAACTAACTCACCAAGTTGGTTGGCTTGGCTGGTGCATAGGTTCAGAGGTCTGGTTCCACGAGCATCAATCCGTGGTAACCCGGTCTAATCTAGGCATTGTAGGTGCGTGAGACATTAGTTAGCATGGTCCTTTTTGGGTTGTTACATTATCCCAATTCCTTTTGAAATCAATCACAGAAGCCCTCAACTTGTCTTCAAGATTTCGGATGGTACTCTCCGCTTGTCCATCCATTTGAGGGCGGAAAGAGGTGCTAAGATAAATTTGGGTACCAAGCCCACTTTGAAAAGATCTCCAAAAGTGGGCGGTAAATTGGGCACTTCTATCAGAAACAATAGACAAGGGCCCCCCATGCACCTTCACAATCTCCCTAACATACAATCTAGCATACTCCTCCGCCGAGTAAGAAACTTTTACGAGAAGTAAATAGGTTGACTTAGTCCACCTATCCACTATGACCCAAATGGAGTCATGTCGCCGACGTGTTCAAGGCAAACCTACCACAAAGTCCATGTTGACATCTTCCCACATCCAAGTGGGGATATGAATATCTTGGGTTAGACCACCCGGGCCTTGATGCTCGGCTTTGACTTGTTGGCAATTTGGACACCTCGACACGAACTTAGCTACCTCTCTTTTCATTTCATTCCACCAATAGACATCACGCAGGTCACGATAGATCTTGGTGGCCCCAGATGGATGGAGTATCGGCAGCCATGAGCCTCATCCATGATGTTTTCCCTTAAACCATCCACATCCGGCACACATAATCTCCCTTGGTACCTAAGTACCCCAT
Organism: Solanum sitiens; assembly: GCA_016801875.1. Taxonomy (NCBI): domain Eukaryota; kingdom Viridiplantae; phylum Streptophyta; class Magnoliopsida; order Solanales; family Solanaceae; genus Solanum; species Solanum sitiens. The sequence continues at coordinate 846,041 of JABWTJ010000463.1, read as the reverse complement.
CCTCCCCTTGGGAGAAAGATTCATTATTATTGTTAAGGACCAATTCTCTCAACTCCATCAATAATGGATCAAGATCTTGCTTGGACTTCACATCAACCACTAAAGATGACTCGGAGTTACGACGGACCATGAAACCACCCTTTGAAGATTTTGCTAGTCGTACACCTAACCAGGCCAACCAATGAACCTCCTTCACCAATTCTTTCTTATCATCACACATATGAGATGCACTACCCATAGACACTCGGCATAGTGCATCCGCTACCACATTGGCTTTCCCGGGATGGTAAAAGACACTCATGTAATAATCCTTTAAAAGTTCTACCCTTCTTCTTTGTCGTAAATTCAATTCTTTTTGAGTGAATACATATTGTAGACTCTTGTGATAGGTGAACACATCAACATGTACCCCATAGAGATAATGCATCCAAATTTTCAAGGTAAATACCATGGCCGCAAGCTCAAGATCATGAGTTGGATATTTCTTCTCATGTGGCTTGAGTTGTCTAGAGGCACACGCTATGACTTTTCCATGTTGCATCAGCACACATCCTAGACCCACTGAGGAGGCATCACAGTAAGTCACAAAGCCTTTGGTACCCTTCGGTAAGGTCAATATAGGAGCGGAGGTGAGTCTATATTTCAATAATTGGAAACTCTTCTCACACGATTCCGACCATTTGAATTTGGAATTTGTTTAGGTTAAGGCCATTAATGTAAATGCAATAGATGAAAATACCTCAACAAACCTCCTATAGTAACCGGCCAACCCTAGAAAACTTCGGATGTCGATAGGACACAAAGGCCTTGGCCAACTTTTGACCACTTTCGTCTTCCTCGGATCAACCTCTACCCCTTCACTAGAGACGATGTACCCAAGAAATGCCACCAACATAAACCAAAACTCGCTCTTGCTAAACTTAGCAAAAAGTTTGTTATCCTTGAGAACTTGCAAAATTATCCTCAAATGTCTAATATGATAATTCTTACGCCTAGAGTATATGAAAATATCATCAATGAAGAAAATCACAAACAAATCAAGATACATTCTAAAACCTCGATCCATGAAAGCCACCGGGACATTGGTTAGACCAAACAACATCACAAGGAATTCCAAGTGGCCATATCTTGTTCGGAATACCATTTTCGGAATATCAATCTCCCTTAATCTAAGTTGATGATAACCTGAACTCAAGTCGATCTTTCAAAAGTAACTCGCTCGAATGAGTTGATCAAACAAGTCATCACTTTTACGGAGCCGTTACTTATTCTTTATAGTGAGTTTTTTCAATTGATGATAGTCGATACACATTAGACCCATCCTTATTCTTCACAAACAATACCGGGGCACCCAATGTAGATATTCTTGGATGAATAAAACCCTTATCTAGAAAATTCTTGAGTTGAGCCTTTAGTTCTTTCAAACTCGGACGGGGCCGTCTGATAAAGTGGGATTTAAATAAGTTGTGTATTCGGTGATAAATCTATGCAAAATTCAATCTACCGTTCGGGAGGAATTCCGGGAAAATCATCGGGATAGACTTCTGTAAATGCCCTCACTACGGGTACCGACTCTATGGGAGGGACCTCGGATTCAAGATCCCTAACTCTTATTATGTGGTAGATACAAACCTTTGCAATCAATTTGCAAGCTTTTAGACATGAAATGATCTTATCCCTAAAATTAGAGTTTCCACCCTTCCACTCAAAAATGTGTTCATTTGGAAATTGAAATTTGACTACCCTTGTCCTACAACCAATAGAGCCAAAGCAATCATGCAACCAATCCATTCCCAATATGACATCAAAATCAAGCATATCAAGTTCTATCAAGTCAACTAATGTAACTCTATCGGGCAATGAAATAGGACAACCTTTATAGACTCTATTAACCACCATGGAATCACCCACCGGGATAGAAACCGAAAAAGGTTTGTCTAATATGTCAGGTAGTATACCAAACTTCATGGCTATAAGAGGGTTCACAAATGAAAATGTAGCTCCCTGATCTATCAAAGAAAACACATCAATAGAAAATAATTGTAACATACTGGTAACCACATCCGGTGAGTGCTCTTGATCACCTCGTGATTGGAGAGCATAAAAGAGATTCTTTTTAGGAGCATCTGGATTTGGAATTTGCTTGAGCTAGAGCATTATCCCTTCTTTGAGTCTTCATCATAAGTAAATATCTCTTCATGTGACCACTTTTGCCACAACCTTAGAAATTACCCGTGCCAACTAGGCACTTAACATCATGTTTTCTACCACATTTTGATTAAACATGCTTCACAACATAAGAACCACCACTTTTCCCCTCTTGGGACTTGGGAGTAGACACCTTACTCTTGTTGACCTTGGAGAATTAGGAGGGCCTTGATTGGAAAACCTTGTTTTGAACCTTCGTTGGTCTTGCACCTCAAATTTAGTCTTGGAAGAATTCCCATCTTTGGTTCTTACCTTTTTCAACTCCCTATCAGCTTGTTTAAGCTTTTGCTACTCAATTTGTTCGGGATGAACCATGAGACGAGAGATGTACATGTTAGGAATCAACATAGCCGATCTACATTCATTCACCACAAGGTCGGATATCTACATAACAAATTTGTTCATCTTAGCTCTAGAATCTGCAACCATTGTAGGAGCATGCTTTGATAGTTGAGTGAACTTGAGGCTATACTACTTCACGCTCATACCCCCTTGACGAATGTTGATGAATTCTTGCATTTTCCTCTCCCTTAGTTCCAAGGGAAAGAACCTATCAAATAAAGTTGTTTTGAAAGATCTCCAAGTAATCCAGCCTTCTATAACCGGCCTCTCATCCTTCCGTTGCTCATACCAAAGTTGAGCTACGTTTTAGTTGTTAGGAGGATAGTTCCGCAATTCTTGAGAAGACACACCCATAGAATCAAGAACTTTGAACACTTCATCAATGAACCCTTGTGGATCCTTCTCCACCTTGAAACCATAGAAAGTAGGGTGATTCATTCTTGTGAAATTCCTAATCCTTGAAGCAGTGGTGTTACCATTGGGGTTCACTTACACCATTCCATCCTTAGTAACTTTGGTAGCCAACACTTGAGTCAAGCTATGAATAGACGACCTTATCTTAACATTAGACATAGCCCCTTCTTCAATAGGAACTTGAATATTTTGAGGAGCTTGAGGGGGAACCACCTCATTAAAATTATCCTCTCCGGTACTTCGAGCATTGTTCATCATTGTATTCATTTCCTATAAGCACAATAAAGGATTAGAAGAAAGGACTAGATTGAGTTAAGACTCTTAGGCACGACTAAGGAATAACAAAAGAGTGAAAGTTCCTAAGCATGACATAGTCTCTCATTCATAAGTGTGGCGCGCTTCACACTTATGAATAAGACCCTACATAGACGTGGTTTAGTGAGACATTAATCCTAAGATTTATCAACCTCATACTTTGATACAAAGTTTGTAACTACCCAAAGTACACCCTAGTCGTTACTGGCATCGTCGTCCTCGAAGAGGACTAAGCCAATCCCTTAGTGTAACAACCCTAAAAATGAATAAGATGAATACTTAAGGTGTCAAGAATGCTTACGATTAGACCAAGGTTCACACGGATTAATACGCGTAGAACCAGACCTCGGAACCCTTACTACGACCAAGCCAACTAACTTGGGGAGTTAATTGAGCTTGGAAAGGTTGGAACAAACCATGTGAGGCTCTCGAAAATGAAGATTTAATCGAAAGAGTCTTTACAGGACTTAAAAGAAGAAATTTTAAGTAATGAGGGTCCAGGGGTAAAATGGTCTTTTCCAGGCCAAGGATAATATTGTAATTACCCTTAGGAATTAATCAATCAATTCATTAATTTAATTAAAAAGAGCAATTCGGGTTGGGGCGACCCCAAGTGACCCATTTTCGCAAATGGGGTGTCACTCGGATTCGAGCCCCATTAGAGGCGATGAATTGATGATTTATTCATCAATTAAAATCTGATTCATTAAGGGAAAAAGGGTCCTTTCACGTATTAGTTGAAATAAATCAGATTTTATTAATTTAATTAAACCCTATATTGACTAAGTCTTGAGTTAAGACTCCTAAACCTAAGCTAACACTCTCCTAATCACGTCTATCACATCACACGTTCAACAAACTCTCTTTCTCATGTTTTTCTCTCTGCCAAATATTGTTGAAGAACTGATAATATAACAAAAAAAAATTCTTCACACTTGAATAACTCACTAAAAAGTCTAAGAAAGCAAGTTAATCAAAAACGTTAAGGCAAGGGAGATTTCCGTCGAATTGGTGGTAAAGCTTTAGGTGAATTGGGCATGGTTTTGAAGACAAGTTTGGGAAGAAACCTCACGTTTGAACAACTTCAAAAAGGTATGGGTTTCTTCTCTCTTGGTCCCTTTCCCAAGAGTCCCCTTACGATTCAAAATATTCACTCCGAAACTAAGGTTGTTCCCCGTTACATGTCCTTGTCACTATCTCCCAAATGATTTCGTAGGTTGGGTACTTTGTGCTGGTAGATTTAGGCATGTATGATGTTTGTATTGAAAGTGAATATGTGTATGTGCTTGAAATCACGAAGATGAAAATCAAGGTGTGATCAAAAAGAAAAAAAAAAGGGTGTGTGTGCGCATTGGACAGTGATGTTAGCCACTGTTTTTGGAGAAGTGTAAATGCATGTATTTCTTGTATTTTATGTGTTGAAGTTATGCACAAAGTGATGTTCATTGTGATGAAATATGGTTGATTGAATAACAATCTTTTAGCCAGATAAACTTATGAAAGATGCGCCTAAAAATATGTTAAAACGATTTATGAATGCACCCTTTGAATCATGTGAAAATGTTGATGAAAATGAGTTGAAGAATGACTAAAATTTCCAGCAACTATGCAATACTAATTTAAGTTAAAACTTAACAAGGAAATCTGGAAAATTAACGCATTTTAAAGAGGTGAGGCCACCAGGATTCGAACCTGCGACCTCACCCTTTAGCTACTGATTTCGCGAAAAGGGGAAAAGAAAATGTGGCTGGGGGGAATCGAACCTGGCCACTGGATTTTGCGAAAAAAGAAAGAGGAAAATGGGGATGGGGGGAATCGAACCTAGCTACAGTGAGTTCGCGAGAGAATAAAAGAAAAAGGGGGTTGGGGGAATCGAACTCTCGAACTGGAGGAGAAAAATAATTAAACAAATAAATGGGAGTTGTGGGATTCGAACCCACGAGCTCCAGGCATGCGCGAAAGGGGAGAAAATAAAGAAAAGAAAACGTGAGGCGTGGGAATCGAACCCACGACCTCAGGCTGAAAAAGAATAAGGCGAAATTAACTAAAGAAATAAAGTGAGGCTATGGGGGTTCGATCCCACAACCTCACTACCACTCGCCGAAATTAAATAAAAAATAAAGTTAGGAGGCTGTGGGGGTTCCAACCCACAACCTCCCAAGCCCTTAGCGAAAATTAAATAAAAAAATATAGGAGGCTGTGGGGGTTCGAACCCACCACCTCACAGCCTCAGCGAAATTAACGATTAAATAAGGAGGCTGTGGGGGTTCGAACCCACAACCTCCCTATCCTAGCGAAAATTTAAGGAAAACACAAGCGGCTGTGGGGATTTGATCCCACAACCTCTTGGTTTAGGCGAATTGGGACAAGGAGAATTGAAGGAAAAATAAAAAGGGGTTGTGGGATTCGAACCCACAACCCGTCGTCCAACCTAAGAGAACAACCGAATCTTCCGTATTGATACATAAGTTATACGTGAACAAATTATCCAAGAATAATGCCACCTACTTAGATCAAAATCAAGATCTTGGCATATATACAAGATACATAATTCTTGTAATACATAATCTTAGGAATGTATGTATCACTTAACGAATTATGAATGAAGCCTCATGCCTTGTGTGTATAGACTCATAAGTCTAGCATACGTTTTAAAGAAGTGAACCTAAGGTATATGTAATGAAATAACGAAACCTTAGAAGTGCTAAGTAAGAGTATGAAACACACCAATGGCCAAGTATGTTGGCATATGATGAAATGAACATTCATGTAAAATGAGGTGAGTAATTATGACGAGTAAATATGCTAATGACAATGAATGTGGTGACAACATGATATGAGGCTAATGCAAATGATGAAAGCAATCTTAAATGAGCCTAAGTAAATGTTACCAAACGTACTCACCTAGGAGAGTGTAAGATAATGAAGAGACCAGTCTCTATGAACACTCTAATGAAAGTATTGAGATTAATACACTTAATACTAATGATGAGATGAGAAATCATCTAATGATCTATGATGTCCTCATACTAGAAGTCAGCTTCCATGACATATGAGTTGAATGAAATGGAACTTTATACTGAGCACCGATAGGCTAGCTATGAGCGGTGATGCCTTCTTTCGGGAAGGGCGGAGGTTCACATAACTCTCATGAGATGAGACTGTCCGGCTTGCCGGGTATGGGTCTCCTTATATCTCCTAGTCTTCGAACCTATACTGCCAATATAGTGATCTGGCGAGGTTAAATTCCCATGTACACTAGCATGTTTTTGGGTCACCTTGGCCGGTGATTCCACCTCTTTTCGGTGTGGGGGAGACACTCGATTTCATGATGCTCACATGATCTATGTCGGTTAAAGTTAAAGTTCCCAATGAATGAATGAGGCCAGCCTCAAATGAACCACATAATGAAATGAATGATACCAAAGGTGTTAGGATAGGATAATCAAGAGGCGAGATAGACTCAGGTAATGAAATTAGGTTATTCTTGATCATTGCACAGCAAACCCGATGAAAGTCTTAAACTATACCCTAGGTATAGCTGGTGTTCACACTGGCATATGAACGAAATGAAATGAAGTAGGTATGAATGAATGAATCAGACTCTGAGTTTGCTAATGATGACTCCCTAGTTGAGGTCCCATATGTTGAGCCCTCATTTTGGAAAGTCTTAATGTCAAGTCCATGATTCCAAGGTCTCATGCATATGAATGAATGATATGAAAGAAGCTATCTGTTATATGATATGATATGTGTTATATGAAGATGTTATGTGTTGTGTGCAATATGATGTTTATGATGATGCATGTTACTCTCATGGCATGACTTTGCTAATCGGAATTTTGAAAGTCCACTGACTTGACTTCCCATAATCATGTTTTCAGGAAAGAGCTATCTTTTCTCATGCATGTCTTTGGTGTGTGCTTGCATATACCCATACTTAGTACAATTGTGTACTAACCCTATACAACTATACTATTTTTAGGTGCAGGCAAAGGTGGACGATAGAGCTACAGGATCATTGTTGCAGTTATCCGGACGTCCAGCATTCATCCGGAGTTGGTAGGTCCTCATGCTTTTGAGGATGCTACTGTTTTACATTCTAGCTTAGTTTTAGAGTTGAGCTAGTGGAGCATGTTCCACTAGCGTTTCTTTCCTGTTTTTATTCAGACTTTGTATTGGTGCCATTTTGGCAATTATACACTTAATATTTATTGAACTATTTCTTTCAGTTGCTTATCTCTTAATGTTAGATAGTTGATGGTGAACAATTAAGAAATGATATGAATGTTTAACAAGTATGTTAAGAAACAAAAATTTTCAAATTTTCCGCTAAGATTATCCTAGATGAAGTAAAAATGACGTAAGTAGGCTTGTCTGCGACCTCTGAGAGGTCAATGACGCCGGTTTCGTCTGGGGTCTAGATCCAGGTCATGAAAAAGATGGTATCAGAGTACTAGGTTAAATTTCGATAATAATGAATTCACATCAACCACATTGAGTAGTTTCTAAGTCATGGTAGTGAAGTGCACCACTATCCTGGATTAGAGACTACATGATGCATAGGAAAATTTCCCTTTTTCTGATCTTATCGTGCTTTTCTTAAAGTTTAATTTCTTGGTGTTATGAGCGTGTGTAACATCAATCTTTGTTGTTTTCAGAGAATGAATACTAGGAGGGCTATTGGTCAGAGGAGAGGAGGTGCAACTGCTGGGGGCAATCAGGATCCACCCCAGGCTCCAGCTGAAGGAGTGGCTATGCCAGTTAACCGAGCTGGGTTGACTGATGCTGAGGTGAGGGCATCTCTTTCCCAGATGGCACAGGCCATTATTATGCAGGCCCAGGCTATGACTGCTCAGGTCAACCGGCAGGATGTTCAGAGGGAGAACCCACCGGTTCGTAGCATGGCTAACAGACTGAGAGACTTCACGAGGATGAATCCTCCTATTTTCACAGGGTCTAGGACTGCAGAGGATCCCCAGGAGTTTGTGGATGAGGTTCATAAAATTCTAGTGGCTATAGGGGACACAGATACTGAGAAGTCTGAGCTGACTTCCTATCAGCTCAAGGATGTTGCACAGACTTGGTGCAAGATGTGGCATGATAGCCGAGCTTTGGGCGGAGTTCCAGTCACTTGGGAGCTATTTAAGACAGCCTTTCTGGATAGATTCTTTCCCAGAGAAATGAGGGAGGCCAAGGTTGAGGATTTCATCAACCTTAAGCAGGGATCTATGACAGTCAAGGAGTATTCCCTGAAGTTTGTTAAGCTATCAAGGTATGTTACTTTCCTTAATATCTAATAGCAAGGATGAGGTGAGTACTGAAGTTTGTTAAATTATCCAGGTATGCTACTTCCCTTGTGTCTAACAGCAGGGATGAGATGAGGAGGTTCCTCACAGGAATCAATGGAGATCTAGAGGAGGAGTGTCGGTCTGCGATGCTTCATGATAATATAGACCTCTCTAGGTTGATGGTGTATGTCCAGCAGATAGAGGACAGCCGTAAAAAGAGGGGTGTTTGTGATGCTAGGAGGCGTAAGCCTCAAGATCAGGCAGGTCCCAGCCATGGAGGCCACAGAAATAATTTTGGCGTCCGTGAGCAGCCCAGGTTCAAGAAGGGGCAGCAAAGTTCTGGGAACTCAAACTTTCAGAGGAGTACAATACCTAGAGGAGAAAGACCTGAGCCCAAGAAGGGTAATGGAGGTGAGATGCAACGTCCTAAAAAGAATTGTGCTAAGTGTGGCCGAGCTCACAGTGGAGAGTGGAGACAGGGCACTAATGCCTTCTTCGGTTGCGGTAAGAGTGGACACATGATTAGAGACTGCCCACAGAACAGAGGTCAGGCTGGAGGTAATGCTCCTCCTAGGCCTAATCCACAGGGTGCAGCAGTAGCCGAGCCTCCTAAGAGGAACAAATTCTATGCCCTGAAGGGCAGAGAGGAGCAGGAGAAGTCCGCTGATGTGGTCACAGGTATGCTGCAGGTATTCTCAACTTCTGTTTATGCTTTACTTGATTCAGAGTCTACGCTTTCCTTTGTAACTCCTTTGCTTGATCTCACTTTTGAGATATTGCCTGAAGTTCTGCATGATCCTATAGTGGTTAGTACACCTTTAGGAGAAAACGTAAGAACTGATAGAGTATACAAGGGTCCCAATAGTGATAAGTGGTAAGACTATGTGTGCAGACTTGGTTGAGTTACCCATGCATGATTTTGATGTTATTCTTGGCATGGACTGGCTTCACAGTTGTTATGCTTGCTTAGACTGTCATAGTAGAGAGGTTAGATTTTGTTTCCCTAATGAAGAGGATCTAGTCTGGGAGAGGTACAACTCGAGTAGTCCTAACCTCTTGATTTCGAACCTTAAGGCCAATAAAATGATGTCCAAGGGGTTATTGTGTCATCTTGTGAGTGTTAATGATTTGGATCATGACATTCCTTCCATAGACTCAGTGCCTGTATTGAATGAGTTCTTAGATGTGTTTCCTGATGATTTGCCTGGAGTCCCTCCCCCTCGAGAGATTGATTTTGGTATCGACTTAGAACTCGATACTAAACCAATTTCCATTCCTCCTTACAGAATGGCTCCAGCTGAACTCGAAGAGTTGAAGCTGCAGTTAAAAGATCTCACTGATAAGGGTTTCATTCAGCCGAGCATATCCCCTTTGGGCGCTCCAGTGTTGTTTGTGAAAAAAAAAGATGGAACCCTTAGAATGTGTATTGATTATCGGCAGATCAACAAAGTCACTACAAAGAATAAGTATCCACTTCCCAGAATAGATGATTTGTTCGATCAACTCCAAGGGTCTAGTTTCTTCTCTAAGATTGATCTTCGTTCAGGGTACCATCAGCTTAGGGTTAGTGATGGAGATATCCCAAAGACAGCCTTTCGTACCCGTTATGGTCACTATGAGTTTCTAGTCATGTCATTTGGTCTCACATATGCACCTGCTGCATTTATGGATCTTATGAACAGGGTCTTCCGTGAATACCTAGACTCTTTCGTCATAGTATTCATTGATGACATTCTCATCTACTCTAAGACCAAGGAAGAGCATGAACAACATTTGAGACTAACCTTGCAGGTACTTAGATAACATCAGTTGTATGCCAAATTCAGCAAATGTGAATTCTGACTGAGATCAGTGACCTTCCTGGGTCATGTGGTTTCCGATCAGGGCATGGAGGTGGATCCCAGGAAGACTGAGGCTGTGAAGAACTGGCAAAATCCTCTTACTCCCACTGACATCCGTAGCTTTTTTGGATTGGCTAGTTACTACCGCAGGTTTGTGGAGGGATTTTCTTCCATTGCTGCCCCATCGACAGCTTTGACTAAAAAGAAAGCCAAGTTTGAGTGGACGGAGACTTGTGAGAGGAGTTTCCAGGAGCTCAAGGACAGACTCACTTCAGCCCCGATGCTTATTTTACCTAAGTGTGGTAAGAATTACACTATTTACTGTAATGCTTCTAGGGTTGGTTTGGGTTGTGTTCTTATGCAAGTTGGTAAGGTGATAGCCTATGCGTCCAGACAGCTCAAGGTTCATGAGAAGAATTATCCCACTCATGACCTGGAGTTGGCAGATGTGGTATTTGCACTGAAGCTGTGGTGGCACTACTTGTATGGAGTGCATGTGGATGTATTCATAGACCACAAGAGTCTCCAGTATGTGTTCACACAGAGGGAGTTGAATCTACGTCAGCGGAGATGGTTGGCGCTTTTGAAGAATTATAACATGAATGTGCACTACCATTCAGGTAAGGCTAATGTTGTAGTTGATGCTTTGAGCAGGATGACCATGGGAAATACAGCCCACGTTGAGGATGAGAAGGAGCTGGTGAAAGATGTACACAGACTGTCCAGACTGGGTGTGCGTTTGGTTGACTCCACTAGTGAGGATGTTTCAATTCATCCTAGTTTTGAATCATCCTTGGTAGTTGAAGTCAAGCAGGGTCAGCATCTAGATCCTGTGTTGATGGAGCTGAAGGACTCAGTGCTGATGAAGATGAATGAGTCTTTCTGTTTGGGAGGTGATGGCATACTTAGGTGTCAGGACAGGCTGTGTGTACCAAATGTGGATGATTTGCGGACCAGGATTGTTGCAGAAGCCCATGGTTCCAGATATTCCATACATCCAGGTTCCACCAAGATGTATCATGATCTTAATCAGATTTATTGGTGGGATGGCATGAAGAAGGACATTGCAGAGTATGTCGCCAAGTGTCCTAATTGTCAGCAGGTCAAGGTAGAGTATCTTAAGCCTGACGGTCTGACTCAGATTATTGAGGTTCTGACTTGGAAGTGGGAAGACATTAATATGGACTTCGTGGTTGGTCTTCCGAGGACTAGGAGGCAGCATGACTCCATAAGGGTTATTGTGGACAGATTGACTAAGTCTGCCCACTTTATCCCTGTGAAGTCTACTTACAGAGCCGAGGATTATGCGAGACTCTACATTGATGAGATTGTGAGATGGCATGGGATTCCTTTGTCTATCATTTCAGATAGACGAGCTCAGTTTACTTCACATTTTTGGAGATATTTCCAGAAGAGCTTGGGCACGCAGGTAAAGCTTAGCACTGCCTTTCATCCTCAGACAGATGGGCAGGCAGAGCGCACCATTCAGACATTGGAGGACATGTTGAGAGAATGTGTGATCGACTTCAGAGGTAACTAGGGTGACCATCTGCCTTTGATAGAGTTCTCGTATAATAATAGCTATCACTCCAGCATTGGGATGGCACCGTTTGAGGCACTGCATGGTAGGAGGTGTAGATCTCCAGTTGGGTGGTTCGAGGTTAGAGGGTCATCCATTTTGGGTACAGAGATCATTCATGAGGCCTTAGAGAAGGTCAGAGTGATTAGGGACAGGTTGGCTACTGCTTACAGTCGGCATAAGTCATATGCAGATAACAGAAAGCAGCCCTTAGAGTTTGATGTTGGTGACCAGGTTTACTTGAATATATCACCTATGAAAGGGGTGATGAGATTTGGTAGAAAAGGTAAGCTGAGTCCGAGGTATGTTGGGCCATATGAGATCCTGCACCGTGTGGGTGAGGTGGCCTATGAGTTAGCATTGCCTGTGGATCTAGCTTCTGTACATCCAGTCTTTCATGTCTCTATGTTGAAGAAGTGCCTAGGTGATCCAGCATCGATTCTACCTGTTGAAGGTTTGGGGGTTGGTGAAGACTTGTCTTATGAGGAGGTACCTGTTGAGATCTTAGATAGACAGGTCAAGCGGCTTAGGAACAAGGAGATTGTCACAATGAAGGTATTGTGGAGAAATCATCTTGTTGAGGGTGCTACGTGGGAGGCTGAGGCCGACATGAGATCCCGCTACCCTCATCTTTTCAGCTCTTGAGGTTAGATTTCCTACTCTTAAGCCTATGTTTCCTTATCTCTCTGTATTTAGTTACTATTGCTTGACTGTGCATAGTGATTTTGTTATGATCTGACTGGCATTACAATATGTCGTGGTAGTGTCATTCGGGTACGAATGTTCCTAAGGGGGGGGGGGATAATGTAACAACCCTAAAAATGAATAAGATAAATACTTAAGGTGTCAAGAATGCTTGCAATTAGACCAAGGTTCACACAAATTGATACGCGTAGAACCAGACCTCAGAACCCTTACTACGACCAAGCCAACTAACTTGGGGATTTAATTGAGCTTGGAAAGGTTGGAACCAACCATGTGAGGCTCTCAAAAACGAAGATTTAATTGAAAGAGTCTTTACCAGACTTAAAAGAAGAAATTTTAAGTTTTGAGGGTCCAGGGGTAAAATGGTCATTTCCAGGCTAAGGGTAATATTGAGGAATTAATCAATTAATTAATTAATTTAATTAAAAAGAGCAATTCGGGTTGGGACGACCCGAAGTGACCCATTTTCGCAAATGGGGTGTCACTCGGGTTCGAGCTCCACCAGAGGCGATGAATTGATGATTTAATCATCAATTAAAATCTCATTCATTAAGGGCAAAAGGGTCCTTTCACGTATTACTTGAAATAAATCAGATTTTATTAATCTAATTAAACCCTATTTTGACTAAGTCTTGAGTTAAGACTCCTAAACCTAAGCTAACACTCTCCTAATCACGTCTATCACCTCACACGTTCAACAAACTCTCTCTCTCACATTTTTCTCTCTGCCAAATATTGTTGAAGAACTGATAATATAACAAAACAAATTCTTCACACTTGAAGAACTCACTAAAAAGTCTAAGAAAGCAAGTTAATCAAAAACGGTAAGGCAAGGGAGATTTCCGTCGAATTGGTGGTGAAGCTTTAGGTGAATTGGGCGTGGTTTTGGAGACAAGTTTGGGCAGCAAACTCACGTTTGAACAACGTCAAAAAGGTATGGGTTTCTTCTCTCTTGGTCCCTTTCCCAAGAGGCCCCTTACGATTCAAAATATTCACTCCGAAACTAAGGTTGTTTCCCGTTGCATGTCCTTGTCACTATCTCCCAAATGATTTCGTAGGTTGGGTATTTTGTGCTGGTATATTTAGGCATGTATGATGTTTGTATTGAAAGTGAATATGCGTATGTGCTTGAAATCACGAAGATGAAAATCAAGGTGTGATCAAAAAGAAAAAAAAAAGGGGTGTGTGTGTGTGTTGGACAGTGATGTTAGCCACTGTTTTTGGAGAAGTGTAAATGCATGTATTTCTTGTATTTTATGTGTTAAAGTTATGCACAAAGTGATGTTCATTGTGATGAAATATGGTTGATTGAATAACAATCTTTTAGCGAAATAAACTTATGAAAGATGCGCCTAAAAATGTGTTAAAACGATTTATGAATGCACCCTTTGAATCATGTGAAAATGTTGATGAAAAGGAGTTGAAGAATGACTAAAATTTCCAGCAACTATGCAATACTAATTTAAGCTAAAAACTAAACAAGGAAATCTGGAAAATTAACGCATTTTAAGGAGGTGAGGCCACCAGGATTCGAACCTGTGACCTCACCCTTTAGCTACTGATTTCGCGAAAAGAGGAAAAGCAAATTGGGCTGGGGGGAATCGAACCTGGCTACTGGATTTCACGAAAAAAGAAAGAGGAAAATGGGTCTGGGGGGAATCGAACCTAGCTACAGTGAGTTCGCAAGAGAATAAAAGAAAAAGGGGGTTGGTGGAATCGAACTTGCGAACTGGAGGAGAAAGAGGAGAAAAATAATTAAACAAATAAATGGGAGGCGTGGGATTCGAACCGACGACCTCCAGGCACGCGCGAAAGGGGAGAAAATAAAGAAAAGAAAACGTGAGGCATGGGAATCGAACCCACGACCTCAAGGCTGAAAAAGAATAAGGCGAAATTAACTAAAGATATAAAGTGAGGCTATGGGGGTTCGAGCCCACAACCTCACTGCCACTCGCCGAAATTAAATAAAAAATAAAGTTAGGAGGCTGTGGGGGTTCGAACCCACAACCTCCCAAGCCCTTAGCGAAAATAAAATAAAAAAATATAGGAGGCTGTGGGGGTTCAAACCCACCACCTCACAGCCTCAGCGCAATTAAAGATTAAATAAGGAGGCTGTGGGGGTTCGAACCCACAACCTCCCTATCCCAGCGAAAATTTAAGGAAAATACAAGAGGCTGTGGGGATTTGATCCCACAACCTCTTCGTTTAGGCGAATTGGGACAAGGAGAATTTAAGGAAAAATAAAAAGGGGTTGTGGGGGTTCGAACGCACAATCCTTCGGCCAACCTAAGAGAACAACTAAATAGAAAATTAATGATACGACGTTAATGTTGGGATTTAATTTAGAGTTAAAATGTTATGAATATTAGAAATAAAATGAATGAAAAATATAAATGATATTAAAGTGATTCAAACTTGGGTTTCCTTTCCGAATCTTCCGTATTGATACATAAGTCATACGTGAATAAATTATCCAAGAATAATGCCACCTACTTAGATCAAAATCAAGATCTTGGCATATATACAAGATACATAAGTCTTGTACTACATAATCTTAGGAATGTATGAATCACTTAACGAATTATGAATGAAGCCTCATGGCTTGTGTGTATATACTCATATGTCTAGCATACGTTTTAAAGAAGTGAACCTAAGATATATGTAATGATATGACGAAACCTTAGAAGGGTTAAGTAAGAGTATGAAACACACCAATGGCCAAGTATGTTGGCATATGATGAAATGAATATTCATGTAAAATGAGGTAGTAATTATGAAGAGTAAATGTGCTACTGACAATGAATGTGGTGACACCATGATATGAGGCTAATGCAAATGATGAGAGCAATCTTAAATGAGCCTAAGTAAATGTTACCAAAACGTACTCACCTAGGAGAGTGTAAGATAATGAAGAGACCAGTCTCTATGAACACTCTAATGAAAGTATTGAGATTAATACACTTAATACTAATGATGAGATGAGAAATCATCTAATGAGCTATGATGTCCTCATACTAGAAGTCAGCTTTCATGACGTATGAGTTTAATGAAATGGAACTTTACACTGAGCACAGATAGGCTAGCTATGAGTGGTGATGCCTTCTTTCGGGAAGGGCGGAGGTTCACGTAACTCTCATGAGATGAGACTATCCGGCTTGCCGGGTATGGGTCTCCTTATATCGCCTAGTCTTCGAACCTATACTGCCAATATAGGGATCTGGCGGGGTTAAATTCCCATGTACGCTAGAATGTTTTTGGGTCACCTTGGCCGGTGATTCCACCTCTTTTCGGTGTGGGGGAGACACTGGATTTCATGATGCTCACATGATCTATGTCGGTTAAAGTATAAGTTCCCAATGAATGAATGAGGCCAGGCTCAAATGAAGCACATAATGAAATGAATGATACCAAAGGTGTTAGGATAGGATAATCAAGAGGTGAGATAGACTCAGGTAATGACATTAGGTTATTCTTGATCATTGCACAACAAACCCGATGAAAGTCTTAAACTATTCCCTAGGTATAGCTGGTGTTCACACTTGCATATGAACGAAATGGAATGAAGTACGTATGAATGAATGAAGCAGACTCTGAGTTTGTTAATGAAGACTCCCTAGTTGAGGTCCCATATGTTGAGCCCTCATTTTGGAAAGTCTTAATGTCAAGTCCATGATTCCAAGGTCTCATGGCATATGAATGAATGATATGAAAGAAGCTATGTGTTATATGTTATGATATGTGCTATATGAAGATGTTATGTGCTGTGTGTAATATGATGTTTATGAAGATGCATGTTACTCTCATGGCATGACTTTCCTAATCCGAATTTGGAAAGTCCACTGACTTGACTTCCCATAATCATGTTGTTAGGAAAGAGCTATGTTTTCTCATGCATGTCTTTGGTGTGTGCTTGCATATACCCATACTTAGTACAAGTGTGTACTAACCCTATACAACTATACTATTTTTAGGTGCAGGCAAAGGTAGGCGATAGAGCTACAGGATCATTGTTGCAGTTATCTGGACGTCTAGCATTCAGCCGGAGTTGGTAGGTCCTCATGCTTTCGATGATGCTAGTATTTTACATTCTAGCTTAGTTTTAGAGTTGAGCTAGTGGAGCATGTTCCACTAGCGTTTCTTTCCTGTTTTTATTCAGACTTTGTATTGGTGCCATTTTGGCAATTATACACTTAATACTTATTGAACTATTTCTTTCAGTTGCTTATCTCTTAATGTTAGATGGTTGATGGTGAACAATTAGGAAATGATATGAATGTTTAACAAGTATGTTAAGAAACAAAAAGTTTCAAATTTTCCGCTAAAATTAACCTAGATGAAGTAAGAATGACGTAAGTAGGCTTGTCTGCGACCTCTGAGAGGTCAACGACGCCGGTCTCGTCTGGGGTCTAGATCCAGGTCGTGACACTTAGCATTCATCATAGCACATCATAGGTAAAAAATGCGGAAAATGTTAAAACTTTTCATCTATATCTACTTCATGAGGTTTACATAGACCTCTCACTAACACATAATATATACATAGGTAGTTTACATAGACTCCTCACATATGAAACTTACTTAGGCTTCTCGCATAGACATTATAATAAACATATAGGAATTTAGTCTAATACTTTGTCTCACATTAAACCATGTACCAGATATGAATCACAATAGTTTGGGCATAGCCCTTAATCTATTACAATATGCCATATAGGCTACAATGAAGTCTCAACATGAGAAGTGAATAATTGTCTCAAAGCATAGACAAAACTAATAAGGCTTGATGAGTTGCTCTATCCTCAAAACTCATGAGGACTCACCAATTGACTTAGGAACGATCCAAGTCTTCTTCTCCAATAGCCATGAATCTCCTCAATGGCCCAAACCTATAATGTATGGGGGAAAAAGGAGAAATATGGGTTAGTACAAAACCACATGTACTAAGTATGGGTCCTATGCACAAAATTATCAATGCATGAGAAAAGGAAAATTTAGTCAAAATCATTCTTTCAATCAATTTACCTCAACATGCATAAATAGAAAAAGCATAATAAGTAAACTCAACATAATAACAGCCCAACATGTAGACCACCCAAGCAATACTTGTGCAATTCCAAAGATAGAACCCCATAATCCTATCCAAGACTAGGTATCACATTAAGCAATCCACTTCATACTTACAACATATTGTCATAATTAGTCATAACATACTTAATACATAAATACTATTCATAGCTTATCAACATAATCATAATCATAATCATAAAAGTATACTACTAGAATCATCCCTTAGGATTCCAAATGTGCAATGAGTAAGAGAACTCCCACACCCTCCCTCACCCTATGTAGTAACCTTCAACACAAATCTAATAAGAGTTCACATACTTAACTTATTCATATACTTTTACATCAGTGAAAGAAGTGAAATAACCGACATGAGACCATGTGAGCTACATGTAATCCAGTGTTCTACTCCCACACCAAAAAGAGTGGGTTAACACTTTCCTAAGGTGTAACCATTTGTACGTAGCTATCTAGGTGGATCCACTAAGCTAAAGTCCTATGTGGACACATAGTTAAGGGTCAAGGAGATTGTTTCTAGAAACCTTGATGTACTAACATGGAGGTTTCAATATCATGAGAAAACACATAACTTTGGAATCTGGACTTACTAACGTTAGGAAACCCATGTGGGAGGACGAACTTAGTTACATGAGACCTTCATCTCATTTACATGCCCTTTCAGTGCTAAGAAATTATCCCCATTAGTAATCATATTATTTAATCATACAAATTCACATTAGTCTCTTCTATACTTCTATGTAAACATCTTAACATATCTAGCTCATAGGTCATCACAAGTGAGAACAATCCTTTCACTTTTGACACCACCTCATAAGTGAGTAAACCTTTAATTTAACACATTATTATAATCAAGAGAAACTACTTTCAATCATATAATAATCATACCATAACATACTTGCATAATTCATAACCAATTCAATAGTCTAGGGTTAAGGATGGGTAATACTTAGCATCAACATCACAACAACACATTAGACCTAGAATAATTACTATCTAAGTAACTCATAATTCATAATTGAATCCAAGAAGAACCCATCAACATACCTCATTTCCCTTCAAAGAAATTTCATACTTCCATTACCAAGAATACATAACCAATTACATAAACAAGGTAAATTCAAGAAGCAATTACATAATTGACAACAATGTAGTCCATCTACATGTTCATAGTCTTCACAATTCACCATATCAATTCAAGCTTTTCATGAAATTTGGGAAAAGACATGGGTCTAGGAATTCTCATAGGAAATCATCAATTAACCATCAATATATACTCAAACAACATTAATTAATCATAATTTATAACAATTGATTCATAATTTCATTTTTTCAAAAAAGACCCATGTGTAGAAGAAAAATCTAGATTTGGGGGATTTAGAAATCATCTTTTGGAGGGAACTCTTGCACGAAAGGAACCCAAGTGTGAAAGAAACCATACCTTAAAGAAGATAAATACATGAAACTGGGTTGGAAACTTGAAGGATCTTCTTCTTGGATCTCTAACGGTCTTCAATAGAGGTTTGGAGGAAGAGAAAATTTGAGAGAGATGAGAGTGATTTTTTATTTCAGATTTTGAGACTTGATTTGAGTGTTTAAATTGACATAAAACTGACCCTAATACCTTATATAGCGACCAATTTACCCAAAAGACCCCTCACTTAAATGGGTCTTTTTGTGAAGTCAAAATGTTCAAAATACGACTTTTATGAATCTGAGACTTTGCTGCGCGTCGCGGGGTTAATTCCAGATTATTTTTTAAAAATCCAGGTTGAGGAAGTGGACCTCGTGTAGTCCCCGAATTGCGAGGCCATATTTGAATCCCTCCGTGATGGCTGCACGCAGGCTGCTTTGGCAGACTGCTCGCCCATGTTCGGGTCTTCCCCAAGGAACCTTCCGGTTGTCCTTGGGGTGTTATGACTGTACTTTTTGACCCTCTGCACTACATTCTACCTATTTAAAGTCTTTTTAGTAGTTTCAAACTCAATATGACCCTCCGAAACCTTCACTAAACAAATGGACGTCTACTAGTTCAATTTAGCTAGTTTTCGGAGTCAAGGCCTTCCTTTTATAATATGGATCCAATACTTCTCAAAACATTTATTTACACTACTTTAGGTCTAAAATCATCATTATACAACATATGAGGCTCTATTATAGGTCATGGAAATTACGGTGTGGCATGAGTGGCCACAAGGTTAAGGATTGCGCTAATAAGATAGGGCAAGATAAAGGAAGTGGGAAAGATCAAGATAGTTGTTCTAATGTGGATTCTTCAAAGAAAAATCTCTTTTATGCTCTTTTCTCTAGGGGTGAAAAGAGAGTTCCCCCGATGTGGTGATCGGTATGTTACAAGTCTTCTCTATTGATGTTTATGCTTTGCTTGATCCGTGTTCTACATTATCCTTTGTTACTCCCTTGATAACTAGGAAGTTTGATATTTTGCCCGATGTCCTAAATGATCTTCTTATGGTATCTAATGTGGTAGGTGATGTGTTTGTTGCAAAAGGGGTATATAGAAATTGTCCACTAAGGTTTTCCAATAGAGTTACTCATGTTGAATCAGTAGAACTTTATATGGTTGATTTTGATGTCATTTTAGGGATGGATTGGTTGCATAATATTTCTGCTTCCATTGATTGTAGAACATCAATTGTCAAGTTCAATTTTCCAAATGAACCCGTCTTAGAGTGTAAGGGGGGAAATTCTATTCCTAGGGGTAGTATTATCTATTGTCTTAAGGATTCTGAAAAGATCTTAAAAGGATGCTTATACCATATTGTAAGAGTCAAGGATCTAGACTCCCAAAATCCTCCCTTTGAGTTAGTCAACGTAGTGAGTGAATTTCCGGAGGTCTTTCCTAATGATATTTCCAGAATCCCTCCCAAATGTGAAATTGATTTTTGTATTGACTTACTATCGGATACCAACACCATTTCAATTCCTCCTTATCTTATGGCTCTAGCCGAGTTAAAAGTTTGAAGGCTCAACTCAAGGACTTTTTAGACAAAGGCTATATTAGACCTAGTATTTCTCCATGGGGTGCACTGGTATTGTTTTTGAAGAAGAAGGATGGGTCCCTTAGAATGTGCAGCGATTATCGCCAACGCAATAAAGTGACTATTAAGAACAAGTATCCTCTTTCTCGGATTGACGACTTATTTGATCAACTCCAAGGGGCAAGATACTTTTATAAGATTGACTTGAGATCGGTGTATCACCAACTTAAGGTGATAGGTGAGGATATACAAAAACGACATTTTGAACTACATATGGTCACTATGATTTCATAGTAATGTCTTTTGGTCTCACTAATGCCCCGGCGGTATTTATGGACCTAATGAATAGATTGTTTCGAAGTTACCTAGATTTATTTGTCATTGTCTTCATTGACGACATCTTGGTATATTAGAATAATGAGGGTGAACACATGGACCATATGAGAATGGTGTTGCAAGTGCTTAAGGAACACCAATTATTGGCCAAGTATAGCAAATGTGAGTTTTGGTTGAGGTCGGTGGCGTTTCTTTGTCATATCGTCTCTAGTGAAGCAGTCGAGGTTGATCCAAGGAAAACGGAGGCGGTGAAAAATTGGCCTAAACCATTGAATCCAATCGACATTAGGAGTTTTTGGGTGTATCGGGTTATTATAGGAGGTTTTTGGATTGTTTTGTGTCCATTGCTTCTCCCTTGACTACCTTTGTCACATCCCGAGACCACACCCTAGAAGATATGGCACTCTCGGAGTGCAACCGGCATACTTGACCTCTCGAAGGTCTTATACAAGACCTTTCGTATCGTTCATCGCATATATATAGTGAAAAGTAGTGCGGAATTAAAACTTTTCACAAACAATTTCATAGTCGTTAAAATCTCTTTCATATAAAACTCTTAGCAAATACTAAATCTCATTTCATAAAATCTTAGACACAAGAGTACTTGGGACACGACCCACACACAATAGAAATATAGTACTACTAAGTTTATTACAATATTTAAATAAGAGAAATAAATGACATCTATGCCCTCGAGTCAAATGAGGACATACTTCAACTTCACTTGAATTATGCTATGATCCAAGCCTTGCTTCACAATGCTCCTCACCTACCAACCACTATAGAGATAGATAAAAGCATGGAATTATTGCAACCACATGTACTAAGTATGACATAATGCATAAAACTCATGAAAACAGACATTTATTGGAAATTGTCATCTTTTGATTTAAATATCATAATATAATCATAAGAACAACATTTAACACCTTAGAAATCACATAATAAATCAAATAAACCATTTATAACATTTTTAGGAGCAACATTACAGTAACGCAATACAAAGAGAGACCGCCCATACACCCTCTCTAAACATTCCTAAATGATCCTTGAGACTACTTATAATGAGACACACACTTACAATAAACCAAACATATAACATGTATAATATGACATTTTCCTTACCAAGGCTATCAAAAGACTTACTTTAGTACTCCTAGAAGAGAACCTGCATACACCCTCATCAAGCTTACCTAAGTAATCCTTAAGACTTCCTAGGTTTAGATCATGCCCAAAGTATCAACCAACTTACCTAACTAGAGTCATTCTCAAGACTTCCCTAGATAAGACATGACGAGATCATCCATCATGCCCTCTTCACACTTTAACTAAGGAATCCTTAAGTCACTCTAGATTAAGTACTCATCCATTTACATGCTTTCTAGCATAAGTCGTTATTTCGTTAATTCATTAAGAGACATTCATCACATAGAGGACATTCAAGTAATGGTGTTGAAGAAAACCTAGGGACTCTCACTAACATCTTCAAAGCCTATTGTGCAATGTCTAGATAGCGTCTCATACCACCACCTAAACTTCATAGAACTTCTCTAATACTAGTAGGTATCCCATAAAATGAGAGTAGGAAATAACCGACATAGACCATGGTAGCAAACCATGGAATCCAGATTTGTAACCTACTCCGATGGAGGGTGTTCTACTTGCCAATGGTAGAACTTGGACACATCCCGTGTAGGCACATGGTTAAGGAATATGAAGGGCGTGCTTTTTACTCTAGTCTCATTCTTATCTAGAGATACTTCCCTTACCATACTCAGTTGGTGCTAGCCTTTGTTCTTATGGAGTAATTGACATTAAAGGTTCATACAAAAGGTTTCCATATCAATTTAATAACCCAATCACATTACCATACCAAAGAGGTCACCTAGGCCTGCCTTACAATGGCGACAAGATAGCTCATAATAACTTTCCTAAGAATTATATGATGTCGTTCCATCCAACCAACCTTAAGTCCACCATTCATTACAAGAAGGATACCATTACGGCTTTCGACTTCAAGGTTCATCACCTTACCACTAGGTTCAAGGTTTCACATAAAGGACCCTCTTAGAAATATTCAATGTCTCATATCATTTAAAAATTCAATACTAAGGGGCTTTAGCATCCTAAGTCAAGACATCTCATATTGACATTCATACATGCATCAAGTAAGGGACACAAGTCAACCACACAAGACACACTAAGACTTCACTTTAGCACATATAGCATATCATATTCAAGAAGCACATAAGCATAACCTTAATCACCTTTATATCATCTTATACACTACAATAACATGATAAATATAGTCATCATAATACTCAATAACCAATTAGGAAGAATTATGCATCAACTCTAAGACTACACACAGAAAGACATAGTCATAGCCTAACATGAACACCTAAATACAATCAATAGAAGAAACCACATACTTCCACATTACTTTACACATAGGTATATATGATCATACTTTTCATAATAAACTACACAAATCATCATAATACTTCATGTAGTGCCGACAAGGCCATTATCATCATAATACATAAAGTAATGCCGACAAGGCCACATCAATCACATAACACCACCACCATAAGTGGACAATACAAATCACAACATAATTAAGAGCTACATTATATAAAATAAAGAGAAATAGGTCAACATACCACCAATCCATTCTCTCCACTTCAATCCTTAGATAAATCATCCAATTCAATACCAATAGGCCCTTACCCATGGTCATGATCATCAATTCAATACAAAAAACATAATATTCAATGAATATGGGTTAATTAAATATAGATTTATCAATATAAGATAAACTATACATCAGTTGAATACAATTGTTACATCATTCAATAGCCCATAGAAAACTACACTAGAATTCATAAGAATTAAGTCAATATCAAGTAACCATAAAGTAGTCAAAAACTAGGGTTCATCAATTGCATGGGTTAATAGGTTAATTGAGTTAAAATAATCTAATTAACATCAGTATAATAAATATTCAATGCTTTAAAACCTTTCATGCAAGAACCCATGGATAGATCATAAAATTGGACAAGTTCATCTTTGAAAATTTTAGAAAACTCTTTGAATTTTGGGCTCCTTGATTAATAGATTTTCAAGGATAAAAAACCATACCTCAATTATTTAAATCCACCAATTTGATGAATAGTCACAACTCAAATCTCTAATACAATCTCTATCTTGATTTTTGGCTTCAATGGAGTTCTAGAGAATTTCTAAGATATTTTGGGTTTTAATTTTGAAGAATTAATTCTCCTAAAGGTTTAAGGCTTATAAACATGTTTAAAATATCCAAAAGACCTTTTAGTAACCGCCCGAAGTCTTATTTGGAAGTGGGGTGAATTTACCAATTCACCCCTAAACATTATAGTGAATTGCGCGCAGGAGATAGCCTCACAGACGGATAGTCACCAACGGATAGTTCTATTGGTCTGTAGTTTGGGACTGAGGCTGGTCTCTGGAACCTCTTCATGCCACGAATAAGTATTGAGCCACACACTCAATCGACGGGGATTCGACCAGCCTACTGGTCGTCGATTGCCTCAGTCCATTAGGCTGGTCTAAGACAGCCTTGGTTGGTCCTTGGGGACTTTTTCCCGGACGTTTACAACCCAAATAGGTTTGTATACAAGTTTAGGACCTATCACATAAATGTCATCTAAAACAAACACGTAAAACTCTATGAACCATGCCAAGATACACAAGGTCATTTTAAGGTAAAAGTTTCGAACGTCATGGACGTTCTTGGGCGTTTGACCTCCAAAATAACTAAACATGACACACTACCTATATACACTAAAATGACTAATTTTAGGACATCCTAAGCTCATGATCCATAAATATACACATATTAACACATATGAGGCACATAGGTGACTTAGTCGTCGAACGTCTTAGTCGTCCCTTAACGTTTGACTTCCAATGTACCTAAACTCTTATACACTGCCTCAATAACACATTATAGACTAACTTAGCATCTTAGACCATCATGACAACCATGTTAGGCTATAGATTCACCTAAGTCATTTTTGGGATCTTACAACCATGACCCAAAAGAGTATGAAATTTGAGTGGTCGCAGGCATGTGAAAGAAGCACCTAAATCTTAAAATATAGGCTTACTTATGCTCCGGTATTGACTTTACCGGAGGGTACCAAGGGTTTCGTTGAATATTGTGATGCATCACGAGTGGGCTTGGGGTGTGTTCTTATGCAACATGGGAAGGTAGTAGCTTATGCTTCTAGACAACTTAATGTGCATTGGAAGAATCATCCAACTCATGATCTTGAGTTAGCGTCCGTGGTATTTTCCTTGAAAATATGGAGGAATTATTTGTATGGTTTCCACAAGAGTCTGCAATATGTGTTTACCTAAAAGGAGTTAAATCTGTGACAAAGAAGGTGGTTGGAATTGTTGAAGGATTACGACATGAGTGTTCTCTACCACCCCGACAAGACCAGTGTGGTTGCGGATGCTCTAAGTGGTATGACCATGGGTAGTAGGTCTCATGTAGAAGAATCCAAGAAGCACCTAGTGAAAGATATTCATAGGTTGGCTCGTTTGGGTGTTAGATTGGAAGATTCTCCAAATAGTTGTTTTATGGTCCATCATAACTCCGAATCATCGTTGGTAGTGGAGGTGAAGTCTAAGCAACACCTTGATCAACCATTGATGGAGTTGAAGGAATCAGTTTTTAATAAGCCTAATACTCGGGGGGGATGGTGTCTTGAGGTATCAAGGAAGGTTGTGTGTGCCCAATCTTGATGACTTGAGAAACCGTATTCTTGATGAAGCTCATGATTCCCATTATTGCATTCATCCGATTTCTACATTGATGTATCATGACCTGAGAGAAGTTTTTTGGTGGGAAGCCTTAAAAGGGGAAATAGATGAATTTGTTTGAAAATGTCCAAATTTCCAACAAGTGAAAGCCGAGCATCAAAAGCCAAGTGGTTTACTTCTAGAAATAAAAGTTTCCACTTAGAAGTGGGAAGACATTAATATGGCTTTCATGGTAGGTTTGCCTCGGACATAAAAGCAACATGACTATATATGGGTGGTTGTGGATATGTTGACCAAATCCGCTCATTTTATTCCCGTCAAGTCCACTCACTCAGCAGAGGATTATGCAAGGATATTCCTAGATGAGATTATATGTCGCCTGTTATTCCATTATCCATCATATCGGATAGGAGTTCACAATTCATATCTAGGTTTTGGATGTCATTCAAAAAAGGGTTGGGTACCGAGGTGAAGCTAAGCACCCCTTTTCATCCCCAAACGGAAGGTCAAGCGGAGCATACTATCCAAACCCTTGAGGATATTCTTAGAGCTTGTATAATTGATTTCAAGGAAAATTGGGGTAAATATTTGCCTTTGGTTGAGTTCTCTTATAACAATAGTTACCATTCAACTATATCTATGGTTCCTTTTGAGGCATTGTATGGTAGGAGATATAGATCTCCAATTGGATGGTTTGAAGTGGTCGAGTCCTCACTCTTGGATCCTGAATTTATTTATAAGACTTTGGAGAAAGTTTACATAATACGGAACCGGTTGCAAACAGCCTATAGACGGCAAAAGTCATATGCCGACCATAGCAGAAATGACTTAGAATTTGAAGAGGGTGATAAGGTGTATCTAAAAATTTCACCCATGAAAGGGGTGGTGAGATTTGGCAAGAAAGGGAAGCTGAGTCATCGTTATGTGGTTCCTTATGAAATTTTGCAAAGGGTTGTCAAAGTTGCATACCAGTTGAGATTACCTAGTGAATTGGATTCGGTTCATCCGGTGGTCAATGACTCCATGCTTAAGAAGTGTATCGGTGATCCCGAGTCCATTCTTCCTATTGAGTGTTTATGGGTAGAAGAAAACCTCTCCTATGAGAAGGTTTCTATTGAATCCTTGATAGAAAAGTGAAGAAGTTAAGGAACAAGGAGGTGGCTTCACTAAAGGTGTTATGGAATAATCACCTAGTTGAGGGAGCAACGTGGGAGGACGAGGACGACATGAAGTCCTGTAACCCTCATCTCTTTGTTGAATAAGGTTAGTTGTTCCTAAAAATAATTAAAATAATGAATAAATAGAATTTGACTTTCTTTTACAAAGGTGTGCATATTTA
This sequence comes from Solanum sitiens, assembly GCA_016801875.1. NCBI lineage: Eukaryota > Viridiplantae > Streptophyta > Magnoliopsida > Solanales > Solanaceae > Solanum > Solanum sitiens. Next base: position 818,781 of record JABWTJ010000463.1, on the reverse strand, counting down.
TGATAAAGGTTTTGCTAAAAGGAAGTTTCATGTGAAAATGCTCTTTTGCTTGTTTTTTCACCTGTTGTGTACTTGGTATATTGTTGCCATTATAAAATGATATTGAGCATGTTGATATATTGAATTTTGGTATAATTGACTCTTTAAAGATATGTTGAGCCCATGTTGTTGTGAGAAGGAAATTCCTCATGTTATGAGTTACCTTGTGTAAATGCCATGTTTATATGCTGATTTGGGTTGTAAATCATGCGTGAATATGTTATTGTTGGTTGGGCTACTAGTATTGAGTGTATCCTCTCTCTTCAAAATATTTTTAGTGTCATTCATGGAAGAATGTTCCGAATGTCTAAAACCTAATCTAGAGCCTCACATGAGTGTCTAAGGGTTCTAACACCGTTTTAAGGTCAATAATAATAAATAAAATTCATTTAGGAAGTTTTAGAGTAAAAACGTCAAGGAACGTCCATGACGTCCTGTGACTAGTGCAAAAAGGTGCTAGTGTGCCTTAGGCTATTTGATAAGGTTTTAAGAGTTGTAAATTGATGCAATTTTTCTCACGACCCGAAATCACCCCCTAGAAGTTAGGGAGAACCCTCGGATCATGGCAAGGCGTACTTGACCCTTTTGGGTCTCATACAAGCGCTTTAACTATCGTTCATTACATAAAACATGAAAAGTTGTGCGGAATTTAAAACTTTTCAAGAATAATTTAATAAAGGAAGTCTTTCATAAATACTTAGAGAATGTCATTGTCACAAGCCAACTAAAAGACACAACATAATATCTTAGGGACACGGCCCTTTACATTAAAAAAAGAAATACATAATAAGTCTTTTGTAACACTCCGGAAATTCCATGACTTAGACTATAGCTTTAATCTATTTAATAATGCATAAAATGATGTTCCCAGAAAATGTACTTGTCTAGTGAAGAGCCTATTAGGTTTTAAGAATATGTATTGCGGTATATAGGCATCCCATTGTCCAGTATTTAGTAATATTGGGAATGTTGAAGAATATTGGCTTAAGGGCGTTAGCCAATTTTTGTATGTATTCACAAGTAAATGAAAATACACCTTGATGTCGAAATTCTCCAATCCAAGATTGTTTATGAATTGTACTTGCAATGAAGACCCTAAGCTAAAATGATTGAAATCTTAGCACTTTAGGTACGAGGCATCCAAGTGTCAAGCCTAGGTACCATAGCACATGACCATTTAAAATGACTATGTAGATTAAGTAGTGCCCAAGGACATAGTGAGGATCCTTGAACAAGAAGTGAACTTTCCAGAGTGCAAGGTTAGGTAAACTTCACGCAACACATGTGCAAGCACATGTGCTACCAACGTCCGAGAGACAAGCCAAACCGAATTCGGTTAGGGCGGTTAGGGGGCAGGTTGTGTCAGATCAAACCATGTGGGGCCGAGCTCCCTAACTAATTATAGGTCCTAAATAACTTCCCTAACTAACTAACTAACCTAGGACTAACTAAAATTAACTAACTAGTGTGCCCAAAAACCTAAGACCTAACCTGGTACACTAACCGAAAAACTAACTAAAGAAACATCCTAGTACCTAACCTAGGATGGTCCAAAGAGGTTGGTTATGGTCCTAACGACTTAGGGGTACTTTAATAATTACCGTAGCTAACTTAATTAATTAAATTAACAACTTAATTAATTAATTTAATTCCTAGTCAAACCCAAGACCCTAAGTCAAATGTTCTCCTAGTGGTAGTCAATTTAGGAGGAGTGTTTTAGGTAATTTAAGTGGAGTATCTTCAGGAAAATTCTTGGGACGTCTATATATTGATATTAGGTCAGTTTTAGACTACAATTACATGTCCCAAATAAGAATCAAACGAAATTCTCTCAATCCCTCAAGAACAACCTCTTTTCCAAACTCCATTGAAGAACAAGAAAAAGCTTAAGGAAGTAGACGAAGGTTTTGAAGTTTCCAATCAGCTTTTCGTGGATTCTTTAACTATAAGGTATGGGTTTTCACTGTTGGGATTCCTTTCCCTGATAGTTCCTTTCAAGATAAGTTTTCATGAACTTCAAATACTAGGGTTTTTACTCTACAAAATGTATTTTCTTCCTAACCCTAGATTTATGATTTTCAATGAAAAGTAAACTTTTTCTATATCTAATTTCGCATGAATTGTTGAACAATTTATTGATAATGTTTGAATAACGTGATGTGCATGATCTTTCTCTATGTGATGGTCTCGAATGGATTGTTTGTAGTCTTTGATAACATGAAAACGTTAGGGTTAGAATTTAAGGTTTGAATGAACCCTTTTATGTCCCGTTTACTTTCTTCTATGTTATGCATTGATCTTGTACATGATTTTATGAGTTGTTCTTTATTATGTCATTGATTATTTCACTAAGTATTGTTATGAATATCACATGATGAATAAGGTTCTTGGAAGCAAGAGGTAAGTCTTTTAAAATTGTGATTACTCTAAGATGTTTATGTTAGCCTATAAGTTATGATTCTATGTTATGAAAAGTATGTATGATGTTGCTATGTGAATATGCTGGCTATGAACATGTAAATTAAGAGATCATGATAAGAACAAAAATATGCAAGTTTATGATATCCCTTGTATGCTTTACACAAGGTGATTATGTTATGTTAATCTCACATAAGAAAGGTTACGATGAAAGGACAATTATCATATAATCTAAAAGAGCTCATGATCATGTTATACAAGGAGATAATATCCTATGACCTATGATAAGTATTTGATAGAAGACAAATGAAAGGTTATTTCAAGAAAAGGGACTTAAGCTAGGCATCGATGAACTAGATATGGGAAGTGTCCCTTCCCAAGGGAAGCTAGGTTCACAATGATTCTGATGAGATTGAGGCTACCATATAATGTGTAACTATGGGTCTCTAATACATCTCCTAGTTCTTGAACTATGTTGCCACCATAGGATACTAGCTAGTGGATCCACCTAGAAAGCTACGTCATGTTTGGTTCTACTTTAGCCGATAGAACCACCTCTTTTCGGTGTGGGGAAGACACCGTATTCCATGTTCAGCTCACATGGTCTATGTCGGTTACTGCGTATGTTCCCTCATGTAAAATGAAATACAAGTAAACGAATGTTGACTAGGCTGACTTGAGGAGTTGGCTTAGTATAGGTAGTGGTATGGGACGCTACCTAAACATTGCACAAGTTGACTCTAAGGGAAATCCTAGGAGATTATTCATAAGTAATATGCTGATATGAAAGATATATGTTTATGATATATGATGTTACTTTTATATGAATGTTGGCTATTATGATGAATATGTTATTTGGCTATATTGCTATGTTAATGATAAATAACTATGTTACAAGTTATATGAAGCAAAGCCTTACTTATGGTCTCCTATCTTATCTACTCGGTTATGTGGGGTTATGGGGCTTCACATGACCATTGCACTTGTATGTTGGGGATGGGATCATTGGTAAGTGTTTTGTATGTTATGATTATACGATCTTTGCAATATGTAGTGTTACCATGATGCCATGAGAAGATGTCTTTGATTATGATCATGCTTTAAGTGATGAAATATTTGGCTTGTATATGTTATATGGTATGTGCATTGAAGATTTTTATATGACTTAGCATGTTTTCTAAAGATATGATAAATGAACATTTTTCATGCATGTCCCTATGTGTTATGTGCATATACCCATACTTAGTATATGTGGCGTACTAACCTCATTACTTTATTTTACTACAATTGTAGGATCCGGCCATTGAAGTTAAAGCGGTAGATTTGAAGAAGCTTGGAATTTTTCTCCAAGTCATGGTAGGTCCTCATGTTCGGGACGCTATCATCTATATTCTAGCCTATGAAGACTTAGTAGTTTTTAGAATACGTTATTCCGCTATGTTCTTTCGATTCTTTTGTACTAAGACCTAATGACATATTCATTATTATTGGCTTTGCACTCTTAGATGGTTTTTATATATGTGAGACAAGTTTTAGAACACCGTGTGAATATTTTGTATGAAGTCTAAATATACTTCAATTAGTATATTAAAAGTTTTTAATTTTTTCGCACTTTTTAATGATCACATGTTATGACGAATGCTAAGAGGCTTGTCTGCGACCTCTGAGAGGTTAACGACGCCGGTCTCATCCGGGGTATCAAGTCCTGGTCTGACAAACTTGGTATTATAGCATGAGGTTAAGTATTGGAATCTTAAACTTGGTATCAGAGCATGAGGTTAAGCATTGGAATATTAAACTTGGTATCAGAGCATGATGTTAGGTACTAGAATCCTAAACTTTGTATCAGAGCATGAGGTTAAATATCCTTAGGGTCAATGTCTCACTAAACCACATTACCTAGCGTCTTGTTCGTGGTTGTGAAGCGCGCCAGAATTGTGGACGAGATTCTATGTGATGATTAGGAAACTTCTCTTTTCTTGATACTCCTATATTGTGCCTTTAGAGCTTTGACACTATGTGTCTTTTAGCATCTAATCCCGAAGAGATTTAAGAAGAAGGTCGTGCAGCCATTATTCATGATAATATGGATCTTTATAGGTTGATGGTTCATGCTCAACAGGCTGAGGAAAGTCGCCTAAGGAAGAGAAATAGGGAAGCGAAGAAGGCAAAGTCTTTTGAGAGTGGTTCTCCTAAAAATAGGCTTGATGTTCAAGACAAGCCTAAGTTTAAGAAGAGGTTTTCAAACCAAGTTCATTTAAATTTCTCCAAGAATGGCAATGATAGAGGTTCTAATCCCAAACCTCAAGAGGGGAGAAATGTTAGTCCACCAAGAGAAAGACCAACTTGTGGTAAGTGTGGTAAGAAACATGGGGGCGAATGTCTTGTTAGAACTAATAGTTGCTATGGTTTTGGCAAAGGTGGCCATATGGTGAAAGATTGTCCTAATGTGAGAAGTCAAGGTAAGGTTAATAGTCAAGCTCAACCAGACGGTCCTAATTCTGAAACTCCAAAAAGGAACCGTTTCTATGCACTCAAGGCTAGGGGTGAACAAGAAAGCTCTCCCGATGTTCAGACGGGTATGTTATAAGTTTTCTCTGTTAATGTTTATGCTTTACTTTCCCCAGGAAGCTTTTCCATCGTATTGACTTCAAGAAAACCGAAACTAGGGTTATTCACAATGAAATTACCCAATGTTAATCTCCCTAGTTCTCCCTATTTTCAATTCTAGTAGTATGTATAATGCTTAAGATTTTAGTAAGAACGTAAGAAATAAAGAAGAAGAAGGGTAAGTTCAAGGTGAACTAAGTAAGAAAAGCATGAGAATGTGAAATCATCAGTGTTGGATAAGAATGAAGTTTTAATAGTTATTGGTTTATCCCAATATTGGAGTATGAATATATGCCCAAAGAACTATATATTATGCAAATAATCAAAGAATGGGCATAGCCAATAAAGATTGGCTTATAAAGACTTCATGCCCAATTTAACAAGAATGAAAAATTTAACTTGTTTACTAAATAAGTGCATGTTTTGGTAAAACATAGAACCAACTAGAGTTTTAAGAAGATGTTTTCATACTCTATTCTTGCACTTATGTGAAACTTGTATGCATATATTTTCTTGAGATTTTGCTATTTTGTTGTTATCTTGAGAATATTGATAGCATGGTAACTCTTTGATGCATTTTTGAGCTTATGATAAGGTTGAGAAGGAAATTCCTCACTATGTGTTATGAATATGTAGATCTTATATGTTTGTGCATCATGAATTGAGTGCTAAGTGTAATGATATGATATGTTCTAGTTGTGCTTCTAGTATTAAGTCTTTTCCCTACCCTCCAAAAGATTTTAGTGTCATTCGGGGAGGAATGTTCCTAAAGGGGGGATAATGTAACACTCCGGAATTTTCATGACTTAGACTAGAGCTTAATCTATTTAATAATGCTTAAAATGATGTTCCAAGAAAATGTACTTGTCTAGTCAAGAGCCTATTAGGTTTTAAGAATATGAATTGAGGTATATAGGCATCCCATTGTCCAGTATTTAGTAATATTGGGCATGTTGAAGAATATTGGCTTAAGGGTGTTAGCCAATTTTTGTATGTATTCACAAGTAAATGAAAATACCCCATGATGTTCGAATGCTCAAATCCAAGCTTGTTTAGGAATTGTACCTACAATGAAGACCCTAATCTAAAATTATTGAATCTTAGCACATTAGGTACGAGGCATCCAAGTGTCAAGCCTAGGTACCATAACACATGACCATTTATAATGAACATGTAGATTAAGCAGTGCCCTAAGACATAGGGAGGATCCTTGAACAAGAAGTGAACTTTCCAGAGTACAAGGTTAGGGAAAGTGCACGCAACACATGTGCAAGCACATGTTCTACCAACGGCTGAGAGACAAGCCCAAAATAATTTGGTTAGGGCGGTTAGGGGGCAGGTTGTGTCAGATCAAACCATGTAGGGCCGAGCTCCCTAACTAATTCTAGGTCCTAACTAACTTCCCTAACTAACTACTAACCTAGGACTAACTAAAATTAACTAACTAGTGTGACCAAAAACCTAAGACCTAACCGGGTACACTAAGCGAACAACTAACTAAAGAAACATCCTAGTACCTAACCTAGGATGGTCCAAAGGGGTTGGTTATGGTCCTAACGACTTAGGGATACTTTAGTAATTACCTAGGTCACTTAATTAATTAAATTAGCAACTTAATTAATTAATTTAATTCCTAGTCAAACCCAAGACCCTAAGTCAAATGTTCTCCTAGTTGTAGTCAATTTAGGAGGGGCGTTTTAAGTAATTTAAGTGGAGAATCTTTAGGGAAACTCTTGGGATGTCTATATATTGATATTCGGTTAGTTTTAGACCACAATTACACGTCCCAGAAAAAGAATCAAACGAAATTCTCTCAGTCCCTTAAGAACGCCCTCTTTTCCACACTCCATTGAAGAACAAGATAAAGCTTAAGGAAGTAGACGAAGGTTTCGAAATTTCCAATCAGCTTTTCGTGGATTCTTCATCTATAAGGTATGGGTTTTCACTCTTGGGATTCCTTTCCCCAAGAGTTCCTTTCAATATAAGTTTTCAAGAACTTCAAATACTAAGGTTTTTACTCTACAGAACGGATTTTCTTCCTAACCCTAGATTTATGATTTTCAATGAAAAGTAAACGTTTTCTATATCTAATTTCGCATGAATTGTTAAATAATTGATTGATAATGTTTGAATAACGTGTGATACACGATCTTTCTCTATGTGATGGTCTCGAATGGGTTGTTTGTAGTGTTTGATAACATGAAAATGTTAGGGTTAGAATTTAATGTTTGAATGAACCCTTTTATGGCCCGTTTACTTTGTTCTATATTATGCGTTGATCTTGTACATGATTTTAGTAGTTGTTCTTGATTATGTCATTGAGTATTTCACTAAGTATTATTATTAATATCGCATGATGAATAAGTTTCTTGGAAGCAAGAGGTAAGTCTTCTAAAATTGTGATTACTCTAAGATGTTTATGTTAGCCTATAAGTTATGATGCTATGTTATGAAAAGTATGTATGATGTTGGTATGTGAATATGCTGGCTATGGACATGTAAATTGTGATATCATGATAAGAACACGAATATGCAAGTTTATGATATCCCTTATATGCTTTACACAAGGTGATTATGTTATGCTAATCTTACATAAGAAAGGTTATGATGAAAGGACAATTCCCATCTAATCTAAAAGAGCTCATGATAATGTTATACAGGGAGATAATCTCCTATGACCTATGATAAGTTTTTGATAAAAGACAAATTAAAGGTTATTTCAAGAAAAGGGACTTAAGCTGAGCCCCAATGAAATAGATATGGGAAGTGTCCCTTCCCTAGGGGAAGGTAGGTTCACAAATATTCTCATCAGATTGAGGCTTAGATGTAATGTGGAACTATGGGTCTCTAATAAATCTCCTAGTTCTTGAACTATGTTGCCACCATAGGATACTAGCTAGTGGATCCACCTAGAAAGCTACGTCATGTTCGATTCTACTTTGGCCGGTAGAACCACCTCTTTTCGGTGAGGGTAAGACACCGGATTCCATGTTTAGCTCACATGGACTTTGTCAGTTAATGCGTATGTTACCTCATGTAAAACGAAACACAAGTAAACGAACGTTGACTAGGGTGACTTTAGGAGTTGGCTTAGTATAGGTAGTGGTATGGGACGCTACTTAGACATTGCACAAGTTGACTCTAAGGGAAATCCTAGGTGATTATTCATAAGTAATATGCTGATATGAAAGATATATGTTTATGATATATGATGTTACTTTTATATGAATGTTGGCTATTATGATGAATATGTTATTTGGCTATATTGCTATGTTAATGATAACTAACTATGTTACAAGTTATATGAAGCAAAGCCTTACTTATGGTCTCCTATCTTATTTACTTGGTTATGTGGGGTTATGGGGCTTCACATGACCATTGCACTTGTATGTTGGGGATGGGATCATTGGTAAGTGTTTTGTATGTTATGATTATATGATCTTTGCAATATGTAGTGTTACCATGATGCCATGAGAAGATGTCTTTGATTATGATCATGTTTTAAGTGATGAAACATTTGGCTTGTATATGTTATATGGTATGTGCATTGAAGATTTTTATATTACTTAGCATGTTTTCTAAAGATATGATAAATGAACATTTTTCATGCATGTCCCTATGTGTTATGTGCATATACCCATACTTAGTACATGTGGCGTACTAACCTCATTACTTTATTTTACTACAACTGTAGGTTCCGGCCATTGAAGTTAAAGCAGTAGATTTGAAGATGCTTGGAACTCTTTCTCTAAGTCATGGCAGGTCCTCATGTTCGGGACTCTATCATCTATATTCTAGCCTATGAAGACTTAGTAGTTTTAGAATACGTTATTCTGCTATATTCTTTCAATTCTTTTGTACTAAGGCCTATATGGCATATTTATTATTATTGGCTTTGCACTCTTAGATGTTTTTTATATATGTGAGACAAGTTTTAGAACACCGTGTGAATATTAAGTATGAAGTCTAAGTATACTTTAATTAGTATATTAAAAGTTTTTAATTTTTTTGCATTTTTTAATGATCACATGTTATGACGAATGCTAAGAGGCTTGTATGCGACCTATGAGTGGTTAACAACGCCTGTCTCATCCGGGGTATGATGTCCGGGTGTGACATCTTTAAATAAGAAACTAAGAAAAAAACTATGCCCTCTAATATATGAGGACATACTTTTCTTGAGAGGAACTTTCCCAAGCTTCACCTTCAAACACTCAAAAGCTTCCAACCTATACTTATAGAATATAGAAACGTATGGGTTTCGTACAAAATAATGTACTAAGTATGACATATGCAAAAACATGCAAAAAGGGACATTTTAGTAAAATAAGATTTCATGCCAAATAATTATAAAATTCATGAATTTAGAAGCAAAACAACATAAGAAACATCATTTAATACTTAAAGAAGGATTTCCATAATTTTAACCAAAAAGTAGCATTTACAGTGAACTTCCCAAATTTTGCAGTAAAACTTATTTGTGACATTACAGTGAACTACTAAGACCATTACAGTGAACTAAAAGACTCCAACAATGGTCAATTTCCAAGGTATTGCAAATGAGGAAGTGAACTCATTTGTGCAGGAGTTTCCTAACCGAGGCTATCCTAAGACTCTCCAAGGTAAGACATGAGGAAAATGTCTAAACACCTCCTTCAATACACATCAAGGAGTTACTTAAAACAACCCACCATGAGCTTACTCACCTCGGAAGAAAACGTCACCATTCAATCACTAGACATTAGAAGAACACCCAACAAAACACCAACGATTTCCCTTTCGGAATGCCTACTTAGTGCAATGAGTAGATAGCGTCTCATACCACCACCTACCCTAAGTAGTACAATCTTTTAGAAGGTTTGGCACCAAGTCTTCCCTTTCGGAAGGTCCTACATAGTGCAATGAATAGATATCGTCCCATACCACCAGCTACCCTAAGTAGCACGTTCTTTTAGAAGACTTAGTTCATTCAATTCACATAAGTAGCGTGTTCTTTTAGAAGACTTAATACTCTCATTACTTTTGTGGGGGTTAGCTTAACCAACATAGACCATGACAGCTTGATATGGAATCCCGATATTAACCGCTATCGGATGAGGGATCCTCACTTGCCTAGAGTAAGGTCATACTTTTTAGCTTTTACATGGCTTTCCCAATAGCTACACCTATGCGGGCACATAGTTAGGGGATAAAGAGATTTCTACTAAGTAACTCATTCTATACTAACGAGGAGTACTCATCTCAAGAGGTACAATGGAATACAACATCTCAACTCACGAAGTGTAACCACCTTTCCTTCATATCCTCTCGGTGATAGGCATAACTCCCCACCGATTCTCAACATTATAAACTATAGGTTAAGGATAACTAGTGAACACCACATCTCAACTCACGAAGGGTATTAATCGTCTGATCTATCTTATAAAGCTCTTAGGATGTAGTGAAGTTGCTACTAGACACTTCATCTCAACTCACGAAGAGTGTCCACCCCAAGACTTCCCTTTTTACTCAACTTAGCATCATATATTCAATTAAGTGTGTGTGTGTACATGTGAGCACACCTTGCACATACACATCATTTCATTGACATTACTTCTATACATGCTTTAGACCTTCATTCATCAAATCACACACTTTACATGCTTCACATAATCATATACTTCATTTAGACATAATTTAGGTCAACATACAATTCAAGCTTCACAAAACACAATACAAGACCCATTTTCAATATCACTTCATTTCACCCATTAGGCCTTCAAAACCATATTAACAATACATACTAATTAATATCAAGTTCATCAAATAAACACCGCCACCAAGAAGGTGGACCATACCACTCAAGAGCAATTTATAATAAGAACTATACAATATAAACAACTCACCATTTAACCAACCCATCATCAAATATAACCAATTTATCAATATTTAATCATAATAAAGCCATTAACGCAGTAGCTAAACCAAAATAACAACACAAGAAAACCAAAGCTGATTGTCTACACAAACTTGCTCATTTAACCCATTTCTTAAGCTAAAAGTTTGAAATATGCATAAACATGAGTTCATTGGGTTTTTGACATTAAAATCATGAATTAATACTAGAATAAACAGATTTTAATCATTAGAAAACTTTTACAAGAAGACCCATGCTTAGAATCAAAGATAGAAGAAAGTAGAGTTTGGAAACCCTTATTGAAATATTTTGGAATTGACTACTTGAATGGAAGAGGGTTCAAGGATGGATACAATACCTTAGATAAGAGAAATCCCAAAGATTTTTATGACGAAACACCCACTAACAGCCCTCCTATCTCTTCTTGACTTCTAGCTTCCAAAGACACTTGAGAGAGAATTCTAAGGGAGAGGGGTTTTGGGTTTTAGGAAATCAGGTCTAAAATTAGGTATTATGGTTTGAAATACTTTAATATATCTAAAAAAACTAAAAATAACTCCATAGGGTCATAAAATAATTGTGGTGAATTTACCAAACACCCCAAGACTTCACACGAAACTTACAGCTTTTGGGGCAGTCTCACTGACAGACCAACCAACGGACCGGTTGTCAAAAGACAGACAGTTGGTGGAATCTCGTTGGTTGAGACTTACCACCATTTTCAAGTAGGCCATCTTGCCTTGCAGGTCCAATCGACGGTCTTGGTCGATGGACCGTTGGTGGAGCAACGGACCGTCCTTTGGGTCATCTTTTGGTCACTGTTTTGGCAGTTTGGTCCAAGTCTTGGGCCCTTCTCTAGGGCCCCTTCTGGGTCCTAAGTGGGGTCTTACTCAAACGTTAAACCCCTAAAATAAGTCATCCATGTCTTAGGAAAATCTCATACAAGTTTCAAGCAAAACAAACACGTAAAACTCACTCAAACACCTCAAGACACACAAGTACTTTCTAAGGCACACCTTTCGAACGTCATGGACATTCTTGGTCATTTGACCTTCAAACTTAACCAAACTTCACACACTGCCTAATAACACTAGTGTAAATCCATTTAACTTTAAGTTAACTCAAGAAACAACCACGCCTTAGTTTGGTTTAGGGAATTTCAATTTTGTTGTAAGGTGTCTAACATGTATTAGAGTAGGTTAGGGTCGAAATATCCGGGTAAGACTCCCCAAGGACAACCCAAAGGGTCCTTAAGGACGATCTACCATTTCGGCCAAGAAGCTGTCACAAGACATTGTTCAACAACGGTTGCAGGGGATGAGGCGTGGTCCAATCGACGGGGCGTCAATTGTCTCCGTTGATGGTCACTTATCAATTTTGCAAAAAAGACCATTTTTTCAACTCTCTGACCAAAACGACAGACCTGTAGGACGGTTGGTCCCAAGGCCCGTCGACTGACCTACGGACCGTAGGTAGTGGTCTCGTAGGTCAGGCTTGCAATTTCACTAGTGAGTTTTAGTTGGTTCATTTTATTCGGTTAGTTAGTTAGGGGTTTAATTAGTGAGTAGGGGTTGGTTAATTAGGTTATTTAATTAACTATATAACTTACCCGAAGTCTAAAACCTCACTCAACACCTCTCTATTCCCAAACCCTAATTGTTCTTCCTTCTCTCTACTTTCTCTCTCCTAAAGAGGAACACCATTAAAGGGCTAGGTCAAGGTCTTTAGGGAAGGAATAAGGGTGTTGTTCTCCATCAATCTTCAACAATTAACAAGGTATGATATTCCTTTCTCCAAAGGATTCTTCCAAAAATTGATTTCAAAAGATGAGTTTCATGTGGGTTTCTTTTTATTACAAATTTACTCTTCCAAATTGTATCGTCTATGGTTTATTTTGATTATTATGTTTATATTATGATGTTTTATGATTCAACTATGCTAGTTCTTGATGAAATAACCTAGTATGTGGAATAGATATTGAAATTGACCCAAGCCCCTAACCCTAGGTTATGAACTAATGATGAATTGATGTGTAGTGATTTAATTGACTTCATTATTGTATTAATTACTATTGTGTGATGATATTACACCCATTCTTGGGTTTGATTGGATGGTTTATGGTAAAACCTTGGATGATGGCTTGTGAAGGAGATTGGGGTAAGTCTTGTGATCACAAACCCTTACTTCAATTATGGTTAAATATGTTTAGTGATGAATATCTATTGAAGTACACCTTATGATAAGATTGGTTAGGGTTGGTATGATGTTGAATTGAAATGTCTTGATTTACGACTTGTGAGTTGTTGGCTAGGATGTAATGATATAAGGTTGGTGATGAATTGCCTATGTGTCTTATTATGATACGGTGATGTAAATGTGCTAACCTCACATGTGTGAATTGCATTGGAAGGATGTTATCATGTAATTATTTAATGAGCTAAAGACTATGAATATATAAAGAGTAGTCTCCTATGACCAAAACTAAGTTATGTTAATTAATGAAAGACATTTCAAAAAGGACTCTAGCTTAGGAATGAGTGAACTAGAAGATAAAAGTGTCCCTTCCAACATAGGTAAGGTAGGATCACTATTGTACTCATGAGAGACTATAATGCATGTATCATAAAGAGGATCCCAAACACATCTCCTAGTTCTTGAACTATGTTGCCCCCATAGGAATACTAGCTAGTGGATCCACATAGATGCTATGTTCATGTTTTGTACTACCTTGGCAAGTAGTCCACCTTATTTCGGTGTAGGGTTCCCATATTTCACATTAGCTCATTTAGTCTATGTTGGTTAAGAGAAGATGATCCCAAAAGTAAATTGAAGTAATAAAGTGAACTCTAACTAGGATGACATAAGGGGTTTGACTTAGTCTAGGTAGGGGTATGAGACTCTACCTATACATTGCACTAGATAGATTTGAGGGAAGTCTTAGAAGGATATTGTTATATGTTGTGCTTCTATGAAATAAATATTATGCTTATGTTGATTCTTCATGTTAATGGTTTATATGGCTAAATGTGATGATAAATACCTATGATGATATGATAGGTATATTATTCATGATCCTTTGACTAGTTTGCTTGCTGGAGTCTGTCTATGGGGGTTCACTTGATCATTCCACTTGTAAACTTGGTGAAGGGTTATGGATAAGGTTCTTTACTTTTATTGTAATGTTATATACTCATGAATATGTTTTGTGGTTATACTATGATGGTAGAGTTGTATTGATTATAAGTTCTATTACGCTATATACATGTTGAGTTGGCTTAACTTTAGTAGGGTGGTCTTGTGTTAAATATGGTTGTATCATTGAGAAATATATGGTTCTTGCCTTATTTGTGTTCTTGTGTTGTGCATGATGTATTTTTAAAGTAACTTGGCATGCTTTTATAAAATGTCCCTTTTAGGCATGATTTCTATGTTGTATGTGCATATGAATCCATACATAGTACAAGTGATGTGCTAATCCCATTTCTCCTTTTTTCCCCAAAATTTTAGGTTTCGGTCGTTGAAGGGTTCGTGACCACTTTTGAAGGAAGGATTGGAATTTTTCTCCAAGTGTGGGTATGTCCTCGTGTCTGAGTATGATGCCTTGTTCATACTCTAGCTATGTTTCTTTGTTATAGTCTAAAGACGATCATTTCATTCTATTTGTTTCAAGATATTGTTGTAATCCCTAAGTGACATTTATACATTTTTAAGGGCTTATGCCCATATTGTTCGATTCCGTTCAGATGATTTAATTGAGACATCCCTTTTAAGACTATATTGTGTATCTTATATATATGTGTCATAAAAGTAGAAGACTATGTAATCTTCTTATACGAGGAGTCTATGTACACTTTATATGAATATATTATGTGTAAGCAAAAGGTCTAAGTAAACCTCATGAAGTAAATTAAGATGAAAAGTTTCCTATGAATGTAATGATGAATGCTAAAAGGCTAGTCTTTTTCCTCCGCGAAGACGCCGCCGCCGATTACATCTAGGGTGTACTTCGCGGATGTGACAAGGTTAGGGATGAATGAAAACCTTTCTTATGAAGATGTTCCAATTGAAATCCTATATCGTCAAGTCAAAAAGTTGAGGAGTAAACAGGTTGCCTCCGTAAAAGTCCTATGGAGAAACCATCTAGTTGAGGATGCAACATGGTAGGCCGAGACCGACATGAAGTCCCGCTACCCTCATCTCTTTCATGTTACTCCTAGTCAATGTTGAGGTTAGTAGTTCCTCTTAAAATGAAGAAATCAGGAATAATGAAACTTGACTTGTTTGTCTAAGTATGTGCATATCCTTGTAAGGGTCCATGCTAAAATGAGTTATGTGAAAAAATGCTCTCATGAAAAAATGTGTATATTTGCTTTTATGAGAATTGTAGTAAGTATGTTTAATGTTCCTTGAAAGAAAATTTTCATGGTAATGAATGTTCCTAAGGAGGGGGGGGGGGATAATTTAACACCCCGAATGTCCTATGAACTAGACTAGAGCCTCAACTATTAAATAATGGTTAAAATGATGTGTCCATACAAAGACTAATGTAATAAACTTAATTTAGAAGTATTAGAGCCTAAACGTCAAAGGAAGACCTTGACATTTCGAAACTAGCAAAATTGAAATAGTAGACTTCCTTAGGTTTTGTGAAGGTTTAGGAGTTTCTTGTAAAGTCTAAAACATTAAAAAAAAATTTAAATAGGAAAAATAATGTTTATAGGGTGAAAACATTCAGTTACTACTTACCTAGGAACAACTGAAGGGTCATTGAAAAGGACCCAAACATCGGCAAGAAGGCTGCCAAAGCAATCTGTGAACACCCAAGATTTGGAGGTGGTGGCGCGTCGTGCCTCCACACTTGATAGACAAAAATTGCCTATCAAGGAGTGGCCTTCACAAGGCTCACTACCTCAATCCGGATTTCAGAAAAAAGATTTGCAAGTGCCCATACGACGCGCAGCCAAGTCCCAAATTTGATCGCGTTATTTTTAAGTCAATTTGACTTCACAAAAAGACTCAATTAAGTGAGGGTTATTTTGGGTAATTTAAGGGATGACTATATATTGATTTAGGTTAGTCTTAAGTCATTTTAATCCACCCAAATGAATTCCTCAAATCACTCTCACTGCTCTCTAAATTCTCTCTCTACTCAATCTCCGTTGAAGAGAATTGGAAGCTTGGAGAAGAAGGTCAAGTTCTCAACTTTTCTTCTCAAATTTTTGGATAAAGTCTTCATCAAGGTATGAAGTCTTCACTCTTGGGATTCCTTTCCCCAAGAGGTCCATTCAAAGTTGATTTCTAAATATTCCAAAAGTCAAGGGTTTTCTCTACAAATGCTTTTCTTTCTAAACTTGAAATTGGTGATCAATTATTAAGAATTAGGATTAATTAGGATTGTTTATATATATAATAATGGTTAATTGATGTTATTTAATTGGATTCATGTTCTTCCCTTGTAAGACCTCGAAAATGATTTAGGTTTACTAAAGCCTAACATGATTGTCAAGGTGGTATAAGGTCCTTAATATGTCTATAATGTTTTGTTGAGATAGTAGCTAAAGTATTAAGTGCATTGGAAGTTAAACGTCAAGGGTCAACCAAGACATTCGACGATTAAGTCATCTAAGTGTCTTATGTGAGGGTCTATGTGTTATGTGTAATTCATGAGGTTATATGGTCTTAAATGAGTCTAATATGATGTGTATAGGTAGTGAGTCAATTTTTGTGAAGTTTGGAGGTCAAACGTCCAAGAACGTTTATGACGTTAAAAAGATATGCCTTGAAATGACCTTGTGTGTCTAGGCATGTTTCGTCGAGTTTTCCGTGTTCGTTTTGGATGAAATTCATGTGAGAGGTGTTAAACTCATATACGGTAATGTTTGGGTTGGAAACGTCCGGGCAAAAATCCCCAAGGACTAAGCAAGGGTCCTTGAGAAAGGACCCAAACTTTATGTCAAGACTGTCCCAGGCAGCCCCCAAACGACGGAGGCATCGACGGCTCATGGGCCAATCGATGCCTCGTCGATGGGTTTCGTAGGTGGGTACTTAGTCTTGGTTGAGTAGGAGACCTTGAAAAGTCTCTGAAACAACAAACGGAAGGACAGGACGGTCCATTTGTGGACAAATGGTCTGTCGACTACCAACCGTTGGTGGACTGTTGTCCCTGCGCAACCTCACTATTAAGTGAGGGGTGAAATGGGAATTTCACCCCACTTCGAAAAAAAGACTTTGGCGGTTCATAAGGGCTATATTGGGTATTTTAAAGGTGTTTATAAGTCATTAACACTTAGAAGATTTCATTCTTCAAAAATCAAAACCGGAAAATACCTTAGAAATTCCCCAAGACTCCATTGAAGTCCAAAATCAAGGAAGATCTTGGTGTGACGTTTTTTAGTGGATATTCTTCATCGAAGTGAGGAATTAGCTTCATTGAGGTATGACTTTTGATCCTTGAAACTCGTTTCATCAAGGATCCCAACTTTCAAAGAAGTTTTCAAAGTTTTCAATAGAGGAATTGTCCAATTTCATGATTCTACCAGGGGTTCTTGCATTAAAGGTTTTCAAACGTCTATTATGGATTAGATTGATGTTGTATTGATGATTTTAACCTAAATTACCTATGAACCCATGAAATTGATTAACCTAAGATTTTGACTAAATTATGGGTTACTTGATATTGGCTTAATGTTGATGAATCTATGTGTAGTTTCTTATGGGCTTTCTATTGATGTAAGATTGTATTCAATTGTTATCAAATTGGTATTGGATTGTTGAATCTATGTTGAATTTGTTTAGATTTCATTGATTTCTATAATTGTGTATTGAATTGGTGTTCATGGCCATGGGTAAAGGCCTTATGATGTTGAATTGGGTGATTTCTTATTGGCTTGAAGTGTGGATGATGAAGTGGTGATACTCTTCCCTATTTCTTCTGATTCAATGTTAATTTTACTTCAATTATGTTATGATTGGTTTGGCCCACCTTTGGTGGCGGTGTTATGTGAATTGATGTGGCCTTGTCGGCGTTATTTTAAGTACATTAATGATCATGGCCTTGTCGGCACTACTTGAACTTATATGGATAGTTGTGTAGTTGATTTGATGATGTATGATCATATCTACCTATATGTTAAAGTATGTGTTAGATTATTGATACTATCTAAGTAATCATGTTATGCTTTGACTATGTGTTAAGTGTGTAGTCTTAGAGTTGTTACATGGTTGTCCTTAATTTGGATGTATGAGTCTAAAATGGTTAAGTTGATAATGTTAAGGTAATGAATAGGTTGACTAAATAAGGTTAAGGGTCATTCCTAAGAGTCTAAAGAAATATAGGATATATGTGTTAAATGGAAGTATGTTGTGTCTTATTTAGGTAGACTTGTGTCCCTTACTTTGTGCTTATGTGAATATGTGATGTCTTCACTTAGGATCCTAAAGGGACTTCGTATTGAATAAGTGAATATAGGTGAGACCTTGCATAATGATACGAAGGTCATTAGTGTGGAACCTTGAACCAAGTGATAAGGTTATAAATCGTGAAGTAGTTAGCCGTAATGGTATCCTTCATGTAATGAGTGATGGACTTAAGGATGATTGGCTGGAACGGCATCATATCATACCTTAGGAATGTTGCGACGAGATTCTTGTCTCCATAGTGAGATATGCCCTAGTGGACCTTTCTTTGGTAGGGTAAATGTAATTGGGTTATGAACAAGATATGGCACCCATTTATTTGAACCTTAATGTGAATTGATCTATGAGAACTAAGGCTAGCACCACGTGAGTATGGCAAGGGGGAGTAGTTATAGTTAAATATAAGGCTAGAATGATTAGTATGCCCTTCATATTCCTTAACCATGTGCCTACATGAGATTTCTATGTTCTACCATTGGCAAGTAAAACACCTCATCGAAGTAGGATAGAACTTCGGATTCCATGCTTTGCTACCATGGTCTGTGTCGGTTATTGCCTATTCTCATCATATGGGATACCTATTAGCATTAGAGAATTTCTATGATGTTTAGGTGGTGGTATGGGACGCTATCTAGACATTGCATAATAGACTTTGAAGATGTTAGTAAGAGTCCCTAGGTCTTGTCTAAGACCATTATTTGAATGTCCTTTATGTGATGTATGTCTTCTAAACGAACTAATGAACTAATGAATTACATTATGAAGTATGTAAGTGAATAAGTACATAATCTAGAGTGCCTTAGGGATTCTTTAGTTAAATTGCGAACAGGGCATAAAGGATGATCTCTTCATGGCTTATCTATGGAAGTCTTGAGAATGACTCTAGTTAGGGAAAAGGTTTGGTGTTGTGGACATGATCTAAGCCTTAGTTAGTCTTACGGACTATTTAGGTAATCTTGAAGAGGTCAATCATGGACGTTATCTTCTTGATTTACTTAAGTAGGTCTTTTGATAGCCTTTGGAAGGAGAATGTCATATCATCTATGTGTTGTTGTGTTTAGTGAGAATAATTCTATCCTAGGGAGTCTATAGGATCTCTTGAGTGTGTGTTTAAGGGATTGTATGGGCGCTTGCTTCACAACTCACTCAAGTCAGACTTAGAGTCACATTTGGTAGAAGAATCTTATCTTGATGTTTAAGATGCTTTGTAAGTGTGTATGTGACCCATTATAAGTAATCTTAAGGGTCGTTTAGGCACATCTAGAGAGGGTGTATGGGCGGTCTCTCTTTTTGTGACTTAAGTGAATCTTAGTATAGCTTTTAGTGGGGGAAATTACACGCTAGAAGTTGGTTAATGGAAGGTAAAGTGATTCACTGTAATAGTGAAAGAATTCACTGTACAGTGATTCGAGTTCACTGGAAAGTGTTCTCTAAAAATGTGATATTTTGTTTAATCGTTTTCTTATGTGTTTCTAAGTTGTTAAATGTTATTCTTATGATGATATTATGGTGTTTTAAAGAAAAGATGCATACTTCCAACAAAGTCCGTTTTCATACTTAGTACATGTGGTTGTACTAATTCCATGCTTTATTTTCTATCTATATAGTTCTTGGTAGGTGAAGAGCTTTGGGAAGAAGACTTGGACAAGGAAATCGTTTAACAGAAGTTGAAGTATGTCATCATTTGACTCGAGGGCATATATGTCATTTTATGTTTCTTTAATGAAGTTTTGTATTAGAGTATATAGTAGTATGTTTTAAATTCGTATGGGCCGTGTCCCAAGTATTATCGTGTCTTAAGATGATGAATCGAGACTTAGTGTTTTCCTATTTCCATATAATGAAAGAGTTTATGACTCCTATATTGTTTTACGAAAAGTTTTAATTCCGCACTATATTTCATTAAGTATATGCGATGAATGATATGAGAGGCTTGTATGAGACCTCCGAGAGGTCGAATACGCCGGCCGCAATCCGAGATTGCACTCTAACTTCTAGGGTGTGGTTTCGGCATGTGACATCCCTAAATTCTCTAAATCTTAGATCTTGGTTGATAAATGTCTTGAATATGATGAGGTTATGAGTTGATATATTGGTGTTGATGGCATTCGTTCTTCATGGACTACCTTGCATCATCTTTTGATTGGGTTTTTGATCTAGTTCTTGAAGATCCCATGAATGACCCCTTTTCCCTTACCCTAAGTTATGAATTAGGTTAATTGGTGATTAGGGATGATATAATTGATTGACTTCTTGTATAATTTACTATTAAATGATAATGTTGAGTGAATTGATGGATAAATATTGTGATATTTATGATGAAGTCTTGAAGGAGGTTTTAGAAGATATTGGTAAGAACTTATGATTATGAGTTCTATACTTCAATAATGATGGTTTATTCTTGAGGATGATGTTCAATTGAAGTATGATTATGTGAATAAAATAGGAAGATGATGATATGATGAATATGATGGCATGTTATGAATATGTTGAATTTTGAGATCTTGATAGGCGTATGATCATGAAAGGTTGAATGTGATTCTCTTCTGTGCCTTATTATGATATGACTATGATGTGATTATCTCACTAAATAATGGGTTGTGATGAAAGGAAGTTTCTCATTCTAAACCTACAGAGCTATTGACATGATTATACAAGGGGTTAGTCTCCTATGGCGTATATTAACATTTGATGATTAAAAAAGGGTTAAAGATATTTCAAAAAGGAACTTTAGATTAGAACCGAGCCAACTAGATATGAGAGTTATCCCTTCCCAATGAGGGAAGATAGGTTAACAATGATTCTCATGAAATAGAGACTACCATGGCAATGTGCATACATGAGTTTCTAGTAAATCTCCTAGTTCCTTAACTATGTTGCCCCATAGGAAAACTAGCTAGTGGATCCACCTATAATGTTATGTTCATGTTTGGTTCTACCTTGGAAAGTATAGCACCTTCTT
Source organism: Solanum sitiens (assembly GCA_016801875.1). Classification (NCBI taxonomy): domain Eukaryota; kingdom Viridiplantae; phylum Streptophyta; class Magnoliopsida; order Solanales; family Solanaceae; genus Solanum; species Solanum sitiens. The sequence continues at coordinate 797,440 of JABWTJ010000463.1, read as the reverse complement.
TGGGTGTAGGGTTTCATGACACCAGATCCATGTTTAGCTGACATGATCTAATGTCGATTAAGGCAGTTGTTCCCGAACGTAAAATGAATGATGAAACTAATAAAGATTAACTCTAACTAGGCTGACTTAGGGTCCTTCTTAGTATAGGTAATGGTATGGGACGTTACCTATGAATTGCACAAGTTGACCTTGAGGGGATTCCTAGGAGGATGTTTTTATGCACCTATGTTATGAATGGAATGCTAAATGTTGACTTTACATGGTGTTGATTTCATTTGATGAACATGATATTGGTCTAAATTTCTATGTAAATGATGACTACACATGATATGATGTTATATGAAGTATATACATTCCTTATGGACTCTTTTCCAGTTTACTTGATTGTCACGACCGGGGAGCACCCCCTAGAAGTAACATGGCGTACTTGACCTCTTGGAGGTCTTATACAAGCCCATAGTTATTATTCATTGCATTCTCATAGGTAAATCTAGTGGAAAATTTAAAACTTTCTTAGTACATCATATGCTAGAACATCACTTCCATTGTATACAAAATATCATAATATATAGCTAATGACTAGTCTCTTTTTGCCATCCTATACTCAACATCAATAGACTAAATTAGGGATACATTCCTTACAACATAATTCATAAGTAAACTTATTACAAGACTTTACAGTAAAGTAACACTTAGGAAATCTTTGGACTTAAGGATTCCTTTCGTTGATCTTGAGAATCACATATCAATATCCTCACCATTAAAGACATCATTTAATCATCCACAACCTACACTTTGTGTAAAAAGGTAGAGAAGAATGGAGTTAGTACAAGAATGCACTAAGTATGGCAACCATGCAAAAACATGCATTTAAAAGGGACATTTTACTTGAAACCATGCATCATGCATTTTTCTGAAAACTTCATAAAATATTTTGTCACATCCGGGTAGCACCCCCTAGACGTCACCGGCGGCGGCGGCCTCTTTGAGGACTAAGACTAGCCTCTCAGCACGTCTCATTACATCCATAGGCCAAAAATGCGGAAAAATATAGAACTTTTCATTATTTCTACATTGAGGTTTACATAGACCTCTACATACACATAATATATACATATCGAGTATACATGAGCCTTCTTATAGAAAGATTACATAGTATTCTACTTTTATTGCACATAAGTATATATAAGATATAACATAGTCTTTAAAGAGTGTCTCATCTCATAACCATCTAACAAGATTATAATAATTTGTCCATAGCCCACACATCAATGTAAAAGAGCCACATATAGGCTATACAATTCGTACTCAAATGATAAAGGAAAAGAACATAAGAGTCTTAAAACTAAAACAACTTCATAATCTTGATATTTGCATCGCCCTCGGAAAGTGAGGACCTACCCACTTGGATTATTGAGAAATTCAAAGTCTTCTTTAAAGTCGTCTCAGAAAGTCTTCAATGAACGAAACCTAAAATGTTGGGGAAAAGGAAGAAAATGGGGTTAGTACACCACTGTACTAAGTATGAGACCATATGCACATATAATATCAGATCATGTTAAAAATGGAGATTTCATTAAAACATGCTATTTTACCTTTAGAAAACCTTATGCATATTCAAGATAAACATACCAATTAACAAAGCCTATTCATTAGGTCAAAGCAAGTAACATGCATATCGACATACTTGAACCCATAATCAAATACCACCCTACCATCAAGTAATAACATCACAAGCATGAATAAGAGTTCATCATATAGTAATAAAGCACGACAACTACTCATCGTCATTAAGTCAACAAATGCAATGACCAAGCAAAGCCCCATAACCCTACTTAATCAAGTAACCTAACAAGAACCATGACTAATATCCAACTTCAACAGCATAACTTTTAAGGATACATAACATCATACTTTAACAATATAGACCAAATATATGTACATAAGAATAACCATCATCACATAATGTCATTTACATGTAAGATCATCATATTATCATCAATTGCATTAATTAGCATATACATACTTAAGATAAACCTTCTAAGGCTTCCCTCAAGTCAAACTAGTGCAAGGCATAGGTAGAGTCCTATACCCAACCTAGGCTAAGTCAAACCTCTCAAGTCACCCTAGTTGGTTTATACTTCATTACTTCATTTTAGTTTAGGGAAAACTTATCTTAACCGACATAGACCACAAGAGCTATGTGTGGAATCCGGTGTTGTAAAACCTTACACCGATAAAAGGTGGTCTACCAGCCAAAGTTGAACCAAACATAAATGGAGCTTTCTAAGTTGATCAAGTGGCTATTTTTCCTATGGGGGAAACATAGTTGAAGGAACTAAGAGATCTGTATTTTCTCTCTACATTCCACTTGGCAATTGGAGCCCCCCTCCATGAGAATTCACAGGGTGAGTATCCCTCATAGGGGAGTCAACACCTCATAATGAACTATAGGGTGAATATTCCTCTATGGAAAGTCAGCACCTCTCAATGTCAAGTTATCTCGGTGCTAAGCTAGAGTACCTTTTGAAATGTCTTTAATGTCTTTATTAATCAATAATAACTTATTATAGGTCATAGGGTCTAACCCTTGTATAATCATAATCATCATAGCTCAATAAACATTTGCATGAGTATAAGTCCTTTCATCGCAATTCATATAAGTGAGGTTAGCACATTTACATAATCATTCAGGATAAGGCACATTGATAATCACCACCATCCTTATAACATTTACATCTTAATTAACCTCACAACCATTTTCAAAATATTTCAATTCAACATCATACCAACCCTATCAATCCTAATATAAGATATACTTCAATGTAACATCATCACTCAATCTCAAATAACCACAATTGAAGTAAAGAATAGGGATCATAAGACTTACCAAGTCTCCTTCACATTCCATCTTCAAGGATCTCACCATCAACCCTTAACTCAAACAAATAGGAGAGTAATATCATCACACAACACTAACCAATATGACAACAAGGCTAATTGAATCACTATATCACAATAATCACTAGTTCATAGCTTAAGATAAGAGACATAGGTCAAATTCATAACATACTTCATAACCTAGATCAACTACTCAAGAACTAGCATGATAGGTCTATAATTAATCTTAATCTATTCATAATTGATACAATAACATCATAGAATAGTAATTCAATCAATAATCGAGTCAATTGAATCAACATTACACAATTCATATTGAGATCACAACCAAGGGTTAAGGGGAATAGGTCATCTTCTACAATTTATACCAACCCATCAAGAAGTAGTGTAATATAGTCATAATTCATCATGGTTTAATCAATAACATCTAAAGAATCCATAAACATATAAATTTGGAAGACCAATTTCGAGACTGAAAGAGACCCACATGAAAACTCAACTTTTGAAATCAATTTGAATGGACCCTTTGAGAAAAGAAGTCCCAAAGGTGAAAGGAATACCATACCTTAATGTTTGATGAAGATTGATGGATAAATTCGTCCCTTTACAACCTTTAAACCCTCCCTAGCTTGGTCTTCAATGGAGTTCTTCATCTAGAGAAAGAAGGAAGAGTGAAGGAAGAGAGTTTTGGGTTTGTAAATTGTGAGAGCTTAGGTTAGTCTAATTAGCTTAGGGGATTTATATTGGTGGTTAAATAACTTAATTAGACCTCCGTAATCCCCCAACTAATTATCTAACCCATTAATTAATTAATGGAACCCAACTTAAAATATGCAGCAACTTAGGCCCTCATAGACGAGACCCCGATCGACGGTTTGTCTGTGAGACGACGACCACTGCTCCCTCCATGCTGCACATCCGTCGCTAAGTTCAGATAGTTTGCAAAATGACCCTTTGACCAAATTGAGTAAGTTTCCATCGACGAGGCAATCGATTCCCTTGTCGATTGACAACGGATCGTCGACTACAAGTCGTGGTCACACTGCCTTGGGCAGTTCTTTGACCCCAAACGCAAGGGTCCTCCTCAAGGCCTTTGATTGGTCATTGGGGAGTAGTGCCCAGACGTTTTAGCTATAAATTAACTCTTATACGTGTTAGACACCGTTCCTCAAATTTTCATCATTTTCCGACTCCTAAAAGCTAATCAAATAGGCTAAGGCACTCTAGTACCTCATTGAACTAGTTTCCGGACGTCATGGACGTTCTTGGACGTTTTGGCTTCTAGACTTCCCAAATGACTTATATTCACTAAAATAAACCTTAAAACAGTGTCTAAACCTTTTGACACCTATCTTAGGCTCTAGAACACATCTTAGATTTTCGAAGTGTTACACATTTATACAATTAGCATTATACCATTACATACTTCATATAGGCATATTTCATGGTTAAACTTCATACAAAATCAGACATTGCTTTTAAGGCATTTTAGGGTCACATTACAGTAACCTCCTCACACTTTATAGAAAACATTTTTCTCTTTAAATTGAACTTGCTGCTTTTACAGTGAGTTAATCTTTCCCTTAATTCCTTAACTTCCCAAGTAATCCCTCTAGTGATACTTGGTGTAATGCATGAATAATGTCTCATTACACTATCCATACTCAAGCATCACCTTAGAACCACAAGGGACTCATACATACAACCTTTCAACTCAACATATATATTCATATAGGACCTTTTCATATAACAAGACACATACTTCACATTACACTTGACAATAGGCTTTACTCACAAACCTAATCTAACTCTACTAGTGCAATGTACATGTGAAGCCCCATAACCTCAGATATACTTAGTAAACCTATCATAAGACCACAAGAATCATAACATGTACTTCATATACCAACCATAACACCATAGTCAACTACATGCATATCAAGTAGGACCTTTAATCATATCGTCAATAAAACCAACATTATGCACATAAGGATAAGAACACATCATATAATGTCATACCATGCATTTCATCACAACAAGTAGACACTACAATGTCATGCATAAGGAACATAAACATAGTCACATGCATTAGTACACATTCCTAGAACTTCCTAATGAGCTACTTGTGTAATGTATAGGTAAGTTCATTACTCTCACATATCCTAAGAAACTTCCCTTAGGTCATCCTAGTTAGAGTCCTAGTCATTTACTTACATTGTCCTTTTTACATTAGGGAAACTATAGCCTTAACCGACACTAAGACCATGGGTGCTAAACATGGAATTTGGTGTTGTAGAGCCTTACACAAATGGAAGCTTCTCTACTTAGCCAAAGTAGAACATTAACACATGCTAGCATACTAAGTGATATCACTTGCTAGATCCTATGTGGCAAGCATAGTTTATAGAACTAAGAGATATACATGGAAATCCTATTTATGCCAATTGAGGCATTGTATTTATCCACTTAAAAAATATCACTCTATGTCATTTGGGTATGAGGATAACCACCTCGCGAGAACCATGGTGACCTACCATCCTACAATGGGAAGGGACACCCCTCATGTTCAAGATCACTCGATGCTAAGTTAAGTTTCCTTTATTGAAAATCCATTATTGACATTAATCTATAAAATTACACTTAGGAGATTGACTCCTCATATGCTTAGATCTTAGGTCATAGATGATAGTTCATTAAACTATATCATGTGAGAAACCCTTTCACATGGACATAGCATATTCAAGCACCATCTAGTTTAGGGTACTCTTGGGAACACCTTCCAAGCCCTCTTCTATTGACTAGATCATCATACATGTGTGTGTGTATACATATATGTGAGCAATCCTTTCACATAAAACATTATGGACACACATGTTCATACATTAATAAATAAATGTATTTATGAGAAATCCTTTCATATAAACACATTAAGACACTATGTACATTTATAACATAACCATGCATTCATATTCATGTACATAGAAAACCAAAACTAGGAACTATCCTATCAAGGAAGACATGTGCAATGCATGGAAAAGGTCCCATATCATTTCTCATACTATTGCACCTATCAACTCATCCTAGTTAATGATACATCACATACTTCATAGATAGATATACTTTATATGCATAGTAGTAGACATGTGTGCATATGAGAATTCCCTTTCATTACAAGTTGATGGAAGGTTGATAATACTGTTTAAAGACCTAAATTATTGTTTAAAACTCATCCAAGAAGTTTTAGACCCAAGACGTGAAGAAATAACATTGACGTTCGGAAACTAGCTAAATTGAACTAGTTGACGTCACTATGTTTGGTGAAGGATTGACAGGGTCAAATTAAGTCTAAAACTAGTAAAATTACTTTAAATAGGAAAAATGTAGTATAGAGGGTATAAACGTTCAATAAAAGTTCCCGAAGGACGACCCGAAGGGTCAATGAGGAGGACCCCAACATTGGAAGGTAGGCTGCTTTAGCAACCTGCGCGAGCCAGGAATTCAAGGGCTTCTACGCTTAGCGCAGTCCACACGCAGGCTTGAAAAATATTCCTTGCGATGCATACACGCCACGAGGTCCACTGACCCAAATTAAATTTCGAAAATAATTTCAGAAATCAGCCTCTGGATGCAGAGCCACTTCCAAAATTCATTGAAATGGTATTTTAAACATTTTGACTTCACAAAAAGACCCATTTAAGTGAGTGGTGTTTTGGATAATTTAGGGGGTGATTATATATAGCCTAAGGGTTAGTTTTAAGTTATTTTTTACTCACCTAAATCAAATTCCCAAATAAAAGAACCAAAAGCTCTCATCTCTCTCTACTTTCTCTCTCCCAAAATCCTCCATTGAAGGAAGAACAAAGCTTGAAGAATGAGACCAATTTCTCTAAATTTCACTTCAATTTCATGGATTAATATTCTTTAAGTTATGGGTTCTTCACTCTAGGGATTGCTTTCCCCAAGAGGTCCTTTGAAAGTTTATTTTTTAATTACCCAATTCCATTGGGTTTTCCAATTCTAATGGGTTTTCTTCTAAACTTCAAATTGATGATAAATTGTGATTGCCTATGACTAATTAAGTATAGATTGTTTCTAAATTGATATCAATTTATACAATTTCATGAAGATCATGTCCCTTTACCAAAATTCCCCAAATTTGGGATTTTGCTTATTAATATATGGGAATTGAAGAATGTATTTACTGTTAGACTTGTTTTATCTATTCTAATTCATTCATGGACTTCCTAGGATAATGTATTGTTGGGATTGGATCAATTTCTTGAGAAATTGATGATGATCCCTATTCCCCTAACCCTAGGTTATGAATTGAAATTAATTTTGACACTGATGATGCAATTGACCTAGCTATTGTGTTAATTACTATTGTGTGATGGTATTACACCCATTTTTGGGTTTAATTTGATGGTTAATGGTAAAACCATGGATGATGGCTTGTGAAGGAGATTGGGTAAGTCTTTATGATCCTTATTTTTACCGTAATTATGATTACATGTATTTAGTGATGAAGTTATATTGAAGTTTACCTTATATTAAGGTTGATAGGGTTGGTATTATGTTGAATTGAAATGTCTTGACTATGGTTTGTAAGTTGTTGGCTAAGATTTAAATGTTATAAGGTTGGTGATAACTTACCAATGTGCCCTATTATGATGTGACGATGTAAAGGTTCTAACCTCACATGTATGAATTGTAATGAAAGAAAATACTCATGCAATTCTTATTGAGCTATGATGATGAATATATAAGGGATAGACCCTATGTCAAAAACTAAGCTATGATCATTAATAAAGGCATTAAAGACATTTCAAAGGGGACTCTAGCTTAAAATATAGTGAACTTGTAGATGAGGGGAAGAGCCTTCCCAAGGAGGGAAGGTAGGGTTCATCATACTCCTCATGGGGTGGATAGCCTTATAGTCCAAAAAGGGCATAAAATGATGTTTTCATGACATCCCCAAACTCAATAAACTATGTTGCCACTATAGGAATACTAGCTAGTTGATCCACCTAGACTCTTTGTTCATGTTTTGTCCTACCTTGGCCGGTAGACCACGTTCTATCGGTGTAAGGTTTTACAACACCGGATTCCACACTTAGCTCTTGTGGTCTATGTTGGTTAAGGCAAGTGTTCCTGTGAGTAAAATGATGTAATGGAGTAAAGACTAACTAGAGTGACGTAAGAGGTTTGACTTAGCCTAGGTAGGTATATGGGACTCTACATATGCCTTGCAGTAGTTTTCCTTGAGGGAAGCCTTAGGAGGTTGTTATTATGTTCTATAATGTATATGTTATTTATCTGTTGATTCTTATATGTTAATGACATTATGTGATATGGGTATCATTTAGGTATATATGATTTGTCTCTATTGATAAAGTATGATAATGTTATCTCTTAATGATATAGTATGTGAAGTTGGGATTTGCTTATAGTTCTTGTTGACTTTACTTGGTCGAGTAAGGTTATGGGGATTTACTTAGTCAATTGCAATAGTGGACATAATGAGGGTTTATGAGTAATAGTCTTGCTTAGGTTATGATGTTATGAACTCTAATGCATGCTTGTTGATATTATAACTTGATGATAGAGTTGTCTCGATTATGTACTCAATTAAGTTGATATGCATGTTGACTTGACTAGACTTGATATTGTGGTCTTGTGTTGTATATAGTCTTGACATAAGGGTTATGTGTTTATTGTTTTATATGAGTTCTTGCATATGCATAATCTTCTTCAAAGTAAATTAGCATGTTTTGAACAAATGTCCTTTTTAGTATGATTTCACTTGTTTTATATGCATATACTCGTACTTAGTAGACGTATGTAAACCTATTATTTATGTTTACTACAAATGTAGGATCCGGCCATTGAGATTATATAAGGCCTTTCAAGACTACTTGGATATTTCCCAAGAGTTCAGTAGGTCCTTACTTTATGAGGACAATGCCATTATCAAGATATTGATGTTGTTCTAGTATAAGACTTTTAGTTCTTTTCTTTTCATTTCAAGAAGATTGTTGTATAGCCTCTATGAAGCTCTTTGTTGTATTGAAGTATGGGATAAGCCCAATTGTTGAATTCGTTTTAGATTGTGTAATATGAGACATATTATAGACATTCTTATGAGATTATGTTCCTATACTATGTATGTGCAATAAAAGTAGAAGACTATATATTCTTCTTTACGAAGGGTCTATGTATACTCGATAAATATGTATTGTGTGTAAGTGAGAGGTATAAGTAAACCTCAATGTAGAATTTAACAAAAAGTTTTTAAATTTTCTGCATTTTTAACCTATGAATGTAATGATGAATACAAAGAGGCTAGTCTTAATCCTCTTCGAGGACGATGATGCCAGATACGTCAAGGGGGTGCTCCCCATATTTGACAAACTTGGTATCAGAGCATGACGTTGAATACCTTCAGGATTGATGTCACACTAAACCACGTCTATGTAGATTCTTATTCATAATTGTGAAGTGCGCCACACTTATGAATGAGAGACTATGTGATGCTTAGAAAACTCTCATCTTCTTGTAATCCTATGTCGTGCCTCTAAAGTATACTTTATGTGTGCTTTCACCTAAACCTTGCATTGTGGTTACAGTATGAATACTCAAAGGTAAGCCGCAAAAAGGTCCGAGGAAGGCATCACTAATGTGGGAGCACAATACAACCAAGTGTGTCCACTTGAAGAAGTTGCAATTGCTCCTCCTCCTATGATGGATGGGGATATAAGGGAAAACTTTCTCCAAATGGCCCAAGCCAATACAACCTAAGCACAATCCGTCACTACTCAAGCACAAGCTATGATGACCTAAGCTAATCGGGAAGTGGTACCCCGAGGAAACCAACAAATTCGCACCATGGCCTACCGTTTAAGGGATTTCACTAGGATGAATCCCCTACTTTATATATGGGTCCAAAGTGTAGGAAGACCCCCAATAGTTCATTGATGAAACCTACAAGATTCTCTATGCTATGGAGTTGACTCCTAGTGACAAGGCCAAGTTAGCCACCCACAAACTCAAAGATGTGGCCCAAACTTAGTACATCCAATAGAGAGATAATAGGCCTTTAAGGAGTGGACCGGTGACATAGGATATTTTCAACAAGACTCTTTTTCATAGATTCTTTCACAGGGAAAAGAGGGAATCCAAAGTGGAAGAATTCATCAACCTTCGTGAAGTAGGTATGATTTTACTTGATTACTCTTTGAAATTTACTAAATTGTCAAAGTATTCTCCTTCTTTGGTTTCCGACCCTACAGATGAAATGAGGCGCTTTGTGACGGGAGTGTCAGATTACTTGGAAGAAGAATGTCGTTCGTCTATGCTAAATGATAATATGAACATTTCTCATCACATGGTTCATGCTCAACAAGTGGAAGAGACTAGGGTGAAGAGGAAGAGTAGGGAAGCAATTAGGGCCAAGTCTTTTGATAGTGGTTCTTCAAAGGGTAGACTTGATATCCAAGACAAGACTAGGTTCAAGAAGAGGTTCTCCAATCAAGTTCCTTCTAAATTCCCTAAGTCTCATGATGATAGGTTGTCTAACCCTAAGCTTCAAAAGGGAAGGGGTACTAGTTCACCAAGTAAGAATCCAACTTGTGGAAAGTGTGGCAAGAAACATTATGGTGATTGCCTCATTGGGACAGACAATTTCTTTAGTTGTGGTAAGAGTGGCCACAAGGTGAAGGATTTTCAAAACTTTAAGGGTCAAGACAAGGGTAGTGGGATAGCTCAACAAAGTGGTTCTAATATTGATGATCCGAAGAAGAATCGCTTCGATGCTCTCCGCTCTAGGGGTGAGCAAGAGACTTCTCCTGATGTAGTGACCGGTATGTTGAAAGTCTTTTCTATTGATGTATATGCGTTACTTGATCCCGGTGCTAATTTGTCATTTCATACTTCTCTAGTAGCTAAAAAGTTTTACATTTTGCCCGATATCTTGAGTGAACCTTTTATGGTGACTACCCCGGTGGGTGAGTCGGTTGTTTCTAAGAGAGTGTATAGAAATTTTCCTATAATGTTGCCCAATAGAGTTACTCATGTAGAGCTAATAGAACTCGATATGGTTGATTTTGATGTTAATTTGGTTATGGATTGGTTGCATACTTGTTTCGCTTCCATAGATTGTAGAACAAGGGCGGTGAAGTTTAAGTTTCCAAATGAACCCATTTTAGAGTAGAAGGAGGGAAAATCTATTCCTAGAGGTCGTATCAATTCTTGTTTGAAAGCTTGTAAGATGATCTCTAAAGGGTGTTTATACCATATTGTGAGAGTCAAAGATTTAGACTCCGAGATTCCTCTTATTGAGTCGGTCTCCTTAGAGAGGGAATTTCTAGAGGTCTTTCCTAATGATCTTCCCGGTATTTCTCCCAAATGGGAAATTTATTTTTGTATTGACTCAATGCCAGATACAAATCCCATTTCAATTCCTCCTTATCGAATGGCTCCGGCCGAATTGAAAGAGTTGAAGGCTCAACTCAAAGATCTACTAGACAAGGGTTTCATTCTGCCTAGTTTTTCTATATGGGGTGCCCCAGTATTGTTTGTAAAAAAGAAGGATGAGTCTCTTAGAATGTGTATCAATTAACGTCAACTAAACAAAGTCACGATCAAGAACAAGTATACTCTCCCTCGGATTGATGATTTATTTGATCAACTCCAAGGTGTGAGTTACTTTTCCAAGATTGACTTGAGATTGGGATATCACTAACTTAGGGTGAGAGGTGAAGATATTCCCATGACGGCATTTCGAACAAGATATGGTCACTATGAGTTCTTAGTAATGTAATTTTGTCTCACTAATGCTTCGGTGGCGTTTATGGACCTATTGAATAGGGTGTTTCGAAGTTACCTAGATTCATTTGTCATTGTCTTCATTGACGACATCTTGTTATATTGGAAGAATGAGGGTGAACATATGGACCATTTCAGAGTGGTTTTACAAGTTCTTAAGGAACACCAATTATTTGCCAACTATAGAAAATATGAGTTTTGGTTGAGGTCATTAGCGTTTCTTTGTCATATCATCTCTAGTGAGGGTGTAGAGGTTGATCCAAGAAAGACTGAAGTGGTGAAAAATTAGCCTAGAATTTTGGCTCCTATGGATATTAGGAGTTTCTTATGCCTAGCCGGTTATTATAGAAGGTTTGTCGATGGTTTCACATCCATTTCTTCCACTTTGACAACCTTGAATCAATAGAATGTGAAATTCGAGTGGTCGGAAGCATGTCAAAAGAGCTTCCAAGTGTTGAAGGATAGGCTTACCTCCTCTCCGGTATTGACCCTACCGGAGGGTAATAAGGGTTTCATGGTATATTCTGATGCATCCCGAGTCGGGTTGGGTGTGTTATTATGCAACATGGCAAAGTTATAGCCTATGCTTCTAGGCAACTCATAGTTCATGAGAAGAATTATCCGACTCATGACATTGAGTTAGCGGCCGTGATATTTGCCTTGAAAATATGGAGGGATTATCTCTATGGGGTTCATGTTAATGTGTATACGGACCATAAAAGTCTTAAATATGTATTCACACAAAATGAATTAAATCTCCAACAAAGAAGATGGTTAGAATTGTTAAAAGACTACGATATCAGTGTTCTCTATAACCCCGACAAGGCTAACATGGTGGCAGACGCTCTAAGTCGATTGTCCATGAGTGGAGAAGCCAAGAGAAACCTAGTGGAGGATGTTCATAGGTTGACTCGTTTAGGGGTTCAAATTGAAGGTTCTCCAAATGGTGGTGTTGTGGTACATCATAACTCCGAGTCGTCTTTGGTGGTTGAGGTGAAGTCTAAGCAACAACTTCATCCATTATTGATGGAGTTGAAAGAATTGGTTCTTGGAAATATGAATGAGTCATTCTTCCAAGGGGAGGATAGTGTTCTTAGGTACCAAGGGAGATTGTGTGTTCCTAATGTGTATGATTTGAGGAATAGGATCCTTGAGGAAGCTTATGGAACCTATTACTCTATTCATCCGGGTTCTACAAAGATGTACCACGATCTTAGAGATGTATTTTGGTGGGATTGCCTAAAAAGGGATATTGCGGATTTTGTTGAAAAGTGTCCCAATTGCCAACAAGTGAAGTTCGAGCAACAAAAGCAGAGTGGTTTACTTCAAGAAATCCAAATTCCTACTTGGAAGTAGGAAGATGTTAACATGGATTTGGTATTTGGGTTACCTCGGACTCGAAAGCAATATGACTCTATATGGGTGGTAGTTGATAGATTGACCAAATCCGCTAACTTTATTACCATTAAGTCTACTTATTCGGCGGAAGATTATGCAAGGATCTATATTGACAAGATAGAGAGTTTTCATGGGGTTCCTTGGTCCATCATATCGGATAGAGGTGCTCAATTTACATCTGTATTTTGGAGGTCATTTCCAAGAGGTTTGGGTACTCAAGTGAAGTTAAGCACCGCTTGTCATCCTCAAACGGATGGTCAAGCGGAGCGTACTATTCAAACTCTTGAATATATGATTATAGCTTGTATCATTGACATTTAAAGGGAATTAGGATGAGCATTTGCCTCTAATGGAGTTCTCATATAACAATAGTTACCATTCATTTGTATCTATGCCTCCCTTCGAAGAATTGTATGGTAGGAGGTGTAGATCTCCTATTGGATGGTTTGAGGTTGGCGAGTCTTCGCTTCTAGGTCCTGATTTGATCTATAAGACCTTGGAGAAAGTTCATATCATAAGGAGACTCTTGCAAACAACCAATAGTTGGCAAAAATCATATGCCGATCGTAGGAGAAGGGATTTAGAGTTTGAAGAAGGTGATAAGGTGTATTTATAAATTTCGCCTATGAAAGGGGTGGTTAGAAAGGGAAGCTTAGTCCTCGTTATGTGGGTCCTTATGAAATATTTCAAAGGGTCGGTAAGGTTGCATATGATTTGAAACAGCCTAGTAAAATATCTTTGGTTCATTCGATTTTTCATGTATCCATGCTTAAGAAGTGCATTGGTAATACCGAGTCCATTTTTCCTATCGAAGATCTTGGTGTGAAAGATAACCTCTCCTATGACGTGGTTCCAGTTGAAATCCTTGATCGTCAACTTAAGAGGTTGAGGAACAAAGAGGTGGCCTTTGTAAAAGTGTTATGGAGAAACCACCTAGTTGAGGGATCAACATGGGAGGCAAATGCCGTCATGAAGTCCCGTTATCCTTATTTCTTTCCTAACGAAGTTTAATTATTCGTTCTAATAACCACAAAAATAATGAGTTGGTTTGAATTTGACTTGTTTTGCAAAGTTGTGCATGTTTAAGGTAAAAAGGCTTAAGAAAACAAATGCATTATCATGGAAAAATGCTTTTTTGCTTGATTTGCACTATTGGTGTATTTGGTATGTTGTTGCCTTCATAAAATGATATTCAACATGTTGATATGTTCATAATGGAATTTTGGGATAATTGACCCTTATAAGATATGTGGATCTCATATGGTAGTAAGAAGGAAATTCCTCATACTGTGATTTAGAATTCTTATGTGTGAAAGTTGATGTTTTGGGTTACTTGTGTCAACGCTATGAATATGTATTTATTGGAGTTGTGAAACACTCCTTGAGTAGTACATCAAGTTGATCTTTTGTATGGGTGTTGGGTTGTTAGTCTTGAGTCTATCCTTTCCCTATTTAAAAGTTTAGTGTCATTCGAGGACGAATGTTCCTAAGGGTGGATAATGTAATGCTCCAAAAATTCAAGACCTAAGATAGAGACTCACAAGTTGATCTAAGGTTGATAATACTGTTTTAAGTTCTAAATTAATGTTTGAATGTCATCCAAGAAGTTTTAGAGCTAAATTGAACTAGTTGACGTAACTATGTTTGGTGAAGGATTAGGAGGGTCAAATGAAGTCTAAAACTAGTAAAAAGACTTTAAATATGTAAAATGTAGTATAGAGGGTGTAAACATTCAATAACGACTCCCCAAGGACCACCCGAAGGGTCCTTGAGGAGGACCCCAACATAAGCAGCCTGCGCGAGGCAAGAATTCAAGGGCTGCTGCCTGTCGCACAACCCACACGCAGGCTGGAAAAATTTGCCTCGCGACTCGTGCATGCCACGAGGTCCACTGCCTCAAATTAGATTTTGAAAATATATGCAGAAATTAGCCTCGCTAGGCGGAGCCACTTCCAAGATTCGTTGAAATCGTATTTTAAGCATTTTGACTTCGCAAATAGACCCATTTAAGTGTGGGGAGTTTTGGGTAATTTAGGGGGTGATTATGTATAGCCCAAGGGTCAGTTTTAAGTCATTTTTTCACTGACCAAAATAAAATTCCCAAAACCTAACCCAAAATCTCTCATCTCACTCTACTTTCTCTCTCCCAAAATCCTCCATTGAAGGAAGAACAAAGTTTGAATAATTCATGATGAACCCTATTCCCCTAAACCTAGGTTATGAATTGAAATTAATTTCGATAGTGATGATGCAATTGACCTAGCTATTGTGTTAATTACTATTGTGTGATGGTATTACACCCATTGTTGGGTTGAATTGGATGGTTGATGGTAAAACCATGGATGATGGCTTGTTAAGGAGATTTTATAAGTCTTTATGATCCTTAACTTTACCTAAATTATGATTACTTGTATTTAGGGATGAAGTTATATTGAAGTATACCTTATATTAAGGTTAATAGGGTTGGTATGATGTTGAATTGAAATGTGTTGACTACGGTTTGTGAGTTGATGGCTAAGATGTAAATTTTATAAGGATGGTGATAACTTAACAATGTACCTTATTATGATGTGACTATGTAAAGGTTCTAACCTCACATGTATGAATTGTAATGAAAGGAAAATACTCATGCAATTCTGATTGAGCTATGATGATGATGATTATATGAGGGATACAGCCTTTTACCTAAACTAAGCTATGATCATTAAGAAAGGCATTAAATACATTTCAAGAGGGACTCTAGCTTAGCACCGAGTGAAGTTGTAGATCAGGGGTGGCGCTTTCCCAAAGAGGGAAAGTAGGGTTCACCATAGTCCTCACGGGGTGGATAGCCTCATAGTCAAAAAGGGCATAAAGTGTTGTTTCCATGACAGCCCCATGCTACATAAACTATGTTCCCACCATAGGAATAGTAGCTAGTGGATCCACCTAGACGTTATGTTCATGTTTGGTCCTACTTTTGCTGGTAGACCACCTTCCATTGGTGTAAGGTTTTACAACACCGGATTACACACTGAACTCTTGTGGTCTATTTCGGTTAATGCAAGTGTTCCCGAAAGTAAAATAAGTAATGGTGTAAACACTAACTAGGGTGAATTAAGAGATTTTACTTAGCCTAGGTTGGTGTATGGATACTATACCTATGCCTTGCACTAGTTTGCTTGGAGGGAAGCCTTAGGAGGTTGTTATTATATTCTATAATGTATATCTTATGTATATGTTGATTCTTATATGTTAATGGCATTATGTGATATGGGTTTCATTTATGAACATGTTTTTGGTCCCTATTGATAAAGTATGATGATGTTATCTCATAATGATTGTTACGACCCGAAAGCACCCCCTAGAAGTTAGGGAAAACCTTCGAATCGTGACCGGGCGTACTTGACCCTTTGGGGTCTCGTACAAGCCCTCTAACTAGCATTCATAACATAAAGCATGAAAAGTAGTGCGGAATTAAAACTTTTCAGGATAATAATAATAAAAGAAGTCTTTTCATAAATACTAGGAAATCTTATCGTCACAAGCCAACTTAAAGACACAACTTAGAATCTTCGGAACACGGCCCTTTACAATAAAAAGGAAATACTAATTTAAGTCTTGATAATGAAACTAAGAAGTACAAAACTATGTCCTTGAATATATAAGGACATACCCAATTCTTGAGAGATAGAATTCCCAAGCTTCAACTCCGATCCTCCAAAAGGCTTCCAACCTATACTCATAAGGTATATAAAAGTATGGGGTTAGTACAACAATGTACTAAGTATGGCGTATACAAAAAAACATACAAAAAGGGACATTTTAGTAACATAAATTTTCATGCAATTTAAATATAATATTCGTTAATTTAAAAATAAACCAACATAAGAATCGTCATTTAACACTTAAGGAAGGACTCACATAATTTTGAACCAAAAAAATACTTTACAATAACTTTACTAATACTTACAATAAACTAAAAGGAACATTACAGTGAACTTACTAAACTTATAGTAAAATTGAATAAAGCGTTAGAGTGAACATTTTGAATTGTTACAATAAAGATCATACAGTGAATTGCACGGTCCAAGTCATATGAACTCTTTTCCTTTGAAGTGGCCCTAACCCAAGGTTATCCTAAGACTCTCTAAGGTGAGCCAAGAAGGGATCTTCATTACACCTCCCTTCAAAGCACACCAAAGTGACCGTTAAAACCACCAAATCTTAGGCTTACTTTGTTGGAAATCAAATCCATGCCCTTGGCTAACATATGCAAAACACTCATGGAAATATAGGTCACACTAAGTGCAATGTGAGAGTAGCATCCCATATTACCACTCCCACTTAGTGCTCCTAATGGATTCCATTTACTCAAGTACTCCACAATAATCATCCATAACACCACACCATAATACTCATTCACACGGATTTCATGAAAGTACTCTTCTCCCATAGTAGGTAGAGGTCACACCAAGTGCAATGTGCGAATAACATCCCATACTACTACTCCCACTTAGTGATCCTACTAGG
The DNA here is from genome assembly GCA_016801875.1 of Solanum sitiens. Classification (NCBI taxonomy): domain Eukaryota; kingdom Viridiplantae; phylum Streptophyta; class Magnoliopsida; order Solanales; family Solanaceae; genus Solanum; species Solanum sitiens. The sequence continues at coordinate 779,806 of JABWTJ010000463.1, read as the reverse complement.
TAAATAATGTGGATCGAGCACTTCACGACATACATACACAATATCAACAATATACAAGTTAACTAGTTTCAAATCAATTCTTTTGTGGGAGTTAGCTTAACCGACAAATACCATGACAGCTGGATATGAAATCCCGATATTAACCCCTATCGGATGAGGGATCCTTACTTGTCTAGTGTAAGGTCATGCTTCTTAGTGTTTACATGGCTTTTCCAATAGCTACACCTATGCGGGTACATAGTTAAGGGATAAGGAGATTGTTACTAAGTAACTAACTCTCTACTAACGAGGAGTACTCATCTCAAGAGGTACTTTGGATTACAACATCTCAACTCACGAAGTGTAATCCACCTCCCTTTCATATCCTGTCGGTGCTAGGCATAACTCCCCACGTATTTCTCAACATAATAGTCTATCTTAGAAAGCTCACTAGGAATGGAGAGGTTGCTACTAGACACTACATCTCAACTCACAAAGTGTGTCCACGTCAAGATTCCCTTTTTTACTCAACTTGGCGTAATACATTCTTTAAAGTGTGTGTGTGTACATGTGCACACATTGCATATAAGCATCATTTCATTCTCATCAAGTTCTACACATACTTTAAGCTTGATTCATCAAGTTACACACTCTACATGTTTCTCATAATCATATACTTCATTTAGACATAAACTAGGTCAAACATGCAATTCAAGCTACACCAAACACAATACAAGACCCATTTCCAATATCTCTTCATTTCACATATTATACCTTCAAGTTTACATATTCAAAACATACTAAATAACATCAAGTTCATCAATTAGCACCGCCACCCATAAGGTGGACCATACCACTCAAATAGCAATTCATATTAAGAACTATACAATGAGAGAAACTCATCAACAAATAAACCATCATCACCCATAATCAATTTATAAATATTTCACCATATTAATGCCCTTAGGGAAGTAGCTACACCAACATGACAAATACAAGAAGACCCAAGTTCATACCCTACTCAAATCATGCTCACATAACCCATTTTCAAGCCAAAAGTTGAAGTATGCATAAACAAGAGTTTCATGGAGTTTTTAACATCAAAATCATCAATTCAAACCAATATAAATGCATTTAAACCATTAAAACTTAAATACAAGAAAACCCATACTAGTAATCAAAGTTAGAAGAAGTTTGAGTTTAGAAACCCTTTGTAAAACCTTTTTTGGAAGTTGGCTTCTTGAATGAAAAGATATTCAAGAACGGATACCATACCTCACTAATCAAGCCAAATCCAAGTGTTTTTGATGAAGAGACACGTCCAACCAGCCCGCCTATACTTCCTTGACCTCTAGCTTTCAATGGAGTCTTTAGAGAGTTTGTCTTTAGAGAGAGAGTTTGAATTTTTTAAGTGAGGGGTCTTGTCTAGGTCTAGGGTTTAAAACTAATTTAATATAAACTATAAACAATAAAATTATCCACCTAGGGTCTTAAAATACTTGGGCTGTATTTACATAAAACACCCAAAGTTGGCAGCCACTTAACAGACTCGGCAGGCCTCACAGACGAGACCTTCACCAACGGACCGTGTGTGAGCCAACGGACCGTTTGTAGGGTCTCATTGGTGGATACTTAGCTCCAAATGGAGCATGGAAAACTGAACTCACCGTTCAAATTGATGCCCTAGGTCTATGGACCGTTGAGGTACCAACGGACCGTCCTTAGGGTTCTCGATGGCCACTGCTTTTTGGCAGGTTTTGCCCAAGTCTTGGGCCCTTCATCTAGGGCCCCTTGTGGGTCCTAGGTGGGGTCGTGCCCAGACGTTAAACCCCTAAACTAAGTTGTATAGGTCTTAGGAACATCCAATGCAAGTTTCAAGTAAAACAAACACATAAAACTCATCCAAACACACCAAGACACACAAGTACATTCTAAGGCATACCATCCAAACGTCTTGGACGTTCTTGGTCGATTGAACTCCAAACTTAACCAAAATTCACACACTGCCTAAGGACACTAAACGAACTCAGTTTAACTTAAAATCAATTCAAAAAACAACCATGAGGCTCTAGTTCACCTTAGTTTGTTTTGGGGCATTATATTCTCCCCCACTTGGAATAATATTCGTCCTCGAATGACACTTAAATATTAAGAACAACAAGGACTCACTTAGAATCATATAAGACACTTAGATCATGATCAAAACATCAACAATAAAAGCATCAACTAGCAAGGAACATCATTTCACACTTTCAACACTTAGGAACATAGGCACCTTTTGCCAAACTTCACAAAGTCAATACTCAACCTTAAACTTCTTTTATGGAGGAACTACCTTCTCCAATATTAAACATTCTCATATACAATACTTTTACACACATTGAAACTACAATTCAAGACAAAACAATTTTCTTCAAAAGATCAAAATTCTACAGTGAAGTTCACTGTGTTCACTGCCAAGCTACAAATTTTTTTTTTTGAAAATTCATTCTTTAAGCATTTCATCAAGATGACATGATCATATGAACTATAAAACCATATAAACTCATTTCATAACGCAAAAGCAACAATAACAAAGAGTTAAGACATACCAAAACCATCACTCCGGATTGTTTATCCTTTCTAGCCCCCATCTCATAGGAAGGGTTCTTCTTGGGAGCATTAGGATCTAGGGAAGCTTGATTGACATCTCTCCCCCTTGATTTAAGGTTTGGGCAGTCCCTCATCTTGTGGCCCTTATTACCACATGCAAAACAATCATCCGTTCCGGCAAGACACTTACCCCCATTTTGTTTGCCACAAGTAGGGCACCTAGACCTTTCATAGGAATGACCACCACCTTGAGAATGTTGATTTGGAGACCTATCCTTGTTTCCCATGGAAGAATCTTGGGGATAAAACCTCTTCTTAGGCCTTTGGTGACTAGAATCATCCGACCTAGGTCTCTTACCCTCTTGCCTTATCTCCCTAATTTTGGACTCCTCAATTGGTTGCGCATAAACCATGAGCCTAGAGATATCCATATCATTAGTAAGCATTGCCGTACGACACTCTTTTTCCACCAATCTAGACACGCCCATCACAAACTTGTTCATCCTAGCCCTAGGTTGGCTACATGGTTGGGGCATACTTAGAGAGTTGGGTGAATTTGAGAGAGTACTCCTGCACACTCATTCCCCCTTGACGAAGGTTCATGAATTCAACCATCTTCTTCTCCATCCACTTTAAAGGAAAGAATCTATCTAGGAAAGACTTGGGGTGTATTTACATAAAACACCCCAAGTTGGCAGCCACTTAACAGACTCGGCAGGCCTCACAGACGAGACCTTCACCAACGGACCGTCTGTGAGCCAACGGACTGTTGGTAGGGTCTCGTTGGTGGATACTTAGCTCCAAATAGAGCATGGCCAACTGAACTCACTGGTCCAATCGACGCCCTAGGTCGACGGACCGTTGAGGGACCAACGGACCGTCCTTAGGGTCATCGATGGCCACTGCTTTTTGGCAGGTTTTGCCCAAGTCTTGGGCCCTTCATCTAGGGCCCCTTGTGGGTCCTAGGTGGGGTCGTGCCCAGACGTTAAACCCCTAAACTAAGTCGTCTAGGTCTTAGGAACATCCAATGCAATTTTCAAGTAAAACAAACACGTAAAACTCATCCAAACACACCAAGACACACAACTACATTCTAAGGCATACCATCCAAACGTCATAGACGTTCTTGGTCGATTGAACTACAAACTTAACCAATCTTCACACACTGCCTAAGTACACTAAACTAACTCAGTTTAACTTAACATAAACTCAAGAAACACCCATGAGTCTCTAGTTCACCTTAGTTTGTTTTGGGGCATTATAATGATATAGTATGTGAAGTTGGGCATTGTTTATAGTTCTTGTTGATTTTACTTGGTTGATTAAGGTTATGGGGATTTAGTTAGCCAATTGCACTAGTTGACCTAATGAGGGTTCATGAGTAACAGTGTTGCTTTTATTGTGATGTTATGAACTCTATTGAATGCTTGTTGATATTATAATTAGATGATAGAGTTGTCTTGATTATGTACTCAATTAAGTTGATATGCATGTTGACTTGACTAGACTTGATATTGTGGTCTTGTGTTATATATAGTCTTGACTTAAGAGCTATGTGTTTATTGCGTTATATGAGTTCTTGGATATACATAATGCTTTTCAATGTAAATTAGCATGTTTTGAATAAATGTTCTTTTTAGCATAATTTCACTTATTTTGTATGCGTATACTTATACTTAGTACACGTGTGTAATAACCCACTTTTTATGTTCTACAAATGTAGGATCCGCCCGTTGAGTTTATAGAAGGACTTTGAAGACTACTTGGATATTTCCCAAGAGTTCGGTAGGTCCTCACTTTCCAAGGACAGTGCCATTATCAAGCTATTGATGTTGTTCTAGTATAAAACTTCTCGTTCTTTCTTTTTCATTTCAAGACGATTCGTGTATAGCGTATATGAGGCTCTTTGTTGTATTGAAATATGGGTTAATCCCAATTGTTGATTTCGTTTTAGATTGTTTAATATGAGACATATTATAGACATTCTTATGAGATTATCTTCCTATACTATGTATGTGCAATAAAAGTAGAAGACTATGTAATCTTCTTATACGAAGGGTCTATGTATACTCGATAAATATATATTGTGTGTAAGCGAGAGTTCTAAGTAAACGTAAATGTACAAGTTAACTAAAAGTTTTAAAATTTTCCTTTTTTTAAACTATATATGGAATGATGAATGCTAAGAGGCTAGTGTTAGTCCACTTCGAGGATGCCGACGCCGGTTACATCTATTGGGTGCACCCCGGATGTGACAACATTGGTAAAAATTATCAGCTAATGGCTATCAAAAACACATTAAGGCGGCCACCATCTTAGGACCACAATGCACCTTCAAGCATACACCACATAACACACAATAGCATAGGAGACAAGCTAACTTCAATACTTGCATTCAAGACTCCTAACCATAGCTAATCACACATTAATATAAGGGTATGTAGGTAAGGGGTCATTCATCATTCATACTTTATCATTGGCAGCATATAGACCATACCTAACATAGACACCCACATGTTCATAATATTGGTAATACAATTTAGACCATAAGCTAGAAAGGAAACTAGGCAGGAGACTTCACATTGGGTGATCATCACCACCACACATTAATACCAGATTTTCCTTTAAGGCCATGATAACATCAAATATATAATGACAATAAAGTAAACACTGCCACCATAAGTGTATCATACCACACAATGTCATACAAGGCTTCATCAACAAACAATTATATAGAAAAGTAGAGGAATAGAGCCATTCTTACCTATTCACCAACCTTTGATCATCATTGAACAATACACATATTTCATCAACAATCCATTTCTAGGGCAGTACCTAAATGTACACTAACTTAATCGAAATCATATATCAATCATAACAAGATCAAGATCATATCGAGTATACCACATCATCAATCTATATAATGTGGAGGAATGTAGATCATCCTTACAAAAACTCCCTTGGTTTGATCATCAATGTTTTATACACACAATTGATCAATAATATCAATATAAGGTAGTAGCTACAAATATCTTTACATAAACAAAATCCTACATTCATGTACTATAGAGTCGAGATTACATTGAATACCATACATTAACAATCGATAGGAAGTAGAGATCAGGTATTCAAGCATCAATCCACATTGTACCAACAACACCTAATCTAGAGACTAACATGAGTGTCTAAAGGTTAGAACACTGTTTGAAGTCCTAAAATAATGTTCATAAAACATTTAGGAGGTATTGGAGTCAAAAACATCAATGAACGTCCATGATGTCCGGTGAATTTATTACTTGGACTAGTGGGGTGTCATTGTTGCGATGCGAGAGTACCCCCTAGAAGTTAGGGCATTCTCGAATCAAAACACGGCGTACTCGACCTCTCGGAGGTATTGTACAAGCCCTTTTGTACCATTCATTACATACATGTATGAAAAGTAGTGCGGAATTAAAACTTTTCACATGAAATAACAATACTTCAAAATATCTCTTTTATAGAAAAACATAATGAAATACTAAGTCTCAAAGTCGCCATCTTATACATACTAATATATATTGGGACACGGCCCATACATCATCATATCGAAAATAGCTAAGTTTATTAAAATACTTTCAATAAAGAAATCCAAACATCAACATGTCCTCGAATCTAGTGAGGACATACCAACTCTTTAGTTGAATGAACACAAATCCAATCTTCCACTTTGAGAATCCTCTCAAATGTCACCTACACATTTAGAGATAGACTAACAGTATGGAATTAGTACAGACACTTGTACTAAGTATGGCTTAATGCATAAAATCATGATAAACAGAGTTTTTTTGTATGAGACATGCTCTTTTTTTTAAAACACTTTAAGACATGTATAATAGTCACTTACAAGTCAACATATTTGCATATAAGTCACATTCCATAATATAGCATCAACATCACTTCAAACCATATAAATGTATACACCTCCCACCAAAGGTTATCGTAGGACTTACTTAAGTAAGACAAGAAGATACCGCCCATACATCCTCTTTAAGCCTACCTAAAGAATCCTTAAGACTACATAAGGTGAGATTGTTCCCTTTTTCTTTCACTTACTCCCCACCTAAGGTTACTCCAAGATTCACCTAAGCAGGACAAGAAGAGACCGCCCATACACCCTTTTCAAGCTTAGCTAAGCAACCCTCAAAGTTACCCTAGATAGAACACATTCTAGTCAACCTACGTTAGCTAAAGTCATAATCATTCATTAAGTCAATTAGAAAATATTTCATTCATTAAGGACTTCACGTGATGGTCTTGGAAAGACCTAGGGACTCACGTACTAACATCTTCAAAGTCTAGTCGTGCAATATCTAGAATGCGTCCCATTCCACTACCTAAACTTCCTAGTACTTATCCAACACTAGCATGTATCCCACATGATGAGAATAGCCAATATAGACATAGACCATACTATCTAAGCATGGAATCTGGAGTCTACCCTACTCCGTTGTTCTACTTGACAAGGGTAGAACTAGGACACATCCCATGTAGGCACATGGTTAAGGAATATCAAGGTCTTTTATGCACTTTAGTATCATTATCAATTAGATATACATTGTACTCTAGTCTCCTTCTTAAGTAGAGCTACAAACAATAACATATTCACTCGTTGCTAGCCTTTGTTCTCATAGAGTATGTTCAATAAAAAGGGGCATATTAAAAGGTACCATCTCTTAGTCATTACCTAGTCATTATGCATCTACCAAAGATGGGTCCACTAGGTTTGCAACTCAATTGTCTATAAGGATAGCTCATTCTTAACCTTATTTCTACATACAAGGTTCCACGTAATAGTCATGCTTAGAAGGGCACCATCTTAGGTCTACCGATCCTAGACTTTCATTCAACATTAATCCATACACATACAAGACAAAGGTTCATAAGTCTACTAAGTCATGATGTTCATATTCATAATGTACATATGTCAAGTAAGGGACACAAGTCTACCAAGGCAAGACACACACATCTTCACATATAATATATCATTGTATAAGCACATAGGCATAACCAACATCCTCTATAGGTCACCCTATTCACTACTATAATTTCATAAATCTAACCATCATAAGACTCACATAGTCAAGTAGGAAGAATCATGCATCAACTCTAAGACTACACAAACAAGGACAGTCATAGTCTAACATGATCACCTAACATCAATAGAAGAACATGTACAATCACCTTAATCACAAATTGATAGATATCATCATACTTCACATAATTCCACTATACAAATCATCATAATATATCAAGTAGTTGCCGACAAGGTCATGATCATTATAATACATAAAGTAACATCTACTAGGCGACATCATTCACCAGTAAAGCACATAGCACCGCCACCATAAGTAGACCATACCAATGACAACATAATTCAAGAACTACATTACATAAAATAAAGAGAATTAGGGTAGTGTACCACCAATCCATTCTCACCACTTCAATCCATAGCTAAATCATCCAATACAAGACCAATAGGCCCTTACCCATGGACATGATCATCAATTCAATACATAAATCACAATAATCAATGAATCTAAGTCAATTAAATATAGATTTATCAATCTAAGATAGCCTATACATTAATTCAATACAAATCTTACATCATTCAATAGCCCATAGAAAACTACACTAGAATTCATAAACATTAAGGCAAGATCATAACATCCAAAATATAGCCAATTTGAAGAGATTATATTTTGCATAAGTTCATGAAAAATTTAGGTTCAAATCATCTAATTAAAATCAATTCAATAATAAATCAATGATCTAAAACATTTTATGCAAAGACCCATGGCTAGATTAAATTTAGAAGATTTCATGGTTTGGATCATATTTGAAATTCATTTGAATTGACTCCTTGAAGAAAGAGATTTCAAGGATGAAGAACCATACCTTAATTGTGATGTAAATCCCACAAGATTTATGGAGAAAAACTAGGAAAATCTATCTTCTTCGTTGGAGCTTCAAAACTTCATCAATGGTGGTTTTTGGACAGAAACAATGGAGATATTTTGTTTTGGACTTGAGGGTTATGATTTGAAGGATTAATTGGGTTTAAAAATGTATAATAACCGACAATTACTAGACCATAAAATAACCAAAAGACACCTGAACTTAAAGGACCTTTTCACCAACTCAAACTCAACTTAAATTTATGTAATCTTCATCGGGGAACAAGTCTGCGACGCGGAGCTGTTCCCTCATGATTTATTTGAAAATAACTTCTGCGGTAGTGGAGTCTTCATTGTGTCCATGACAGGGAGCAACATTTGTCACTTTTCTAGAACAAATCCGCGACGCAGACCTTTTCACCAAGGAACAAAAGCTACTGTCGTTGAAAGCTTGCTGTTCCAAGGTTGGGTGCTCCTCAAGGACCCTTTGGTTTGTCCTTGGGGAGGGTTTTCTTGAAATTTCCACCTATATTAATCTTGAATACATTTTAGGAACCTCTAACATCAATTTAAACTCAAAACACACATAAAATTTGATGAAACACGTTCAGACACGCAAGCACATTTCAAGGCAAAACTTTCTTTGATGAAACGTCTTGGACGTTCTTGGACGTTTGACCTCCAAAATTCATGAAACTTGACACACTTCCTATAAACACTATTATAACTCATATAAGGACCTCATAAGTTCATTAAATACATATATGAGCACATAAACACGCATGAGGTACATAGGTGACTAGTCATCGAATGTTTTGGTCGTCGTTTGACGTTTCACTTCCAATACACCTAAATCTTTAGAAAATGACTCATTACCACATTATATACAATTTTAGGACATTATACACTCATGAAAAACATCTTAGGCTATAGTTTGACCTAATTCATTTTAGAGGGTGTAATAGTCTTGATGGTTTTAAAGAGGTGTCCAAAGGATTTTATCTTAGTGAGATAATAAGGATAATATTACGTGCCAATGAGGGGATTAAGGAATCAAGGCCAAGATAGGAGTTCCAACCTTCAAGGTCAATTCAAATCCAAGAGGCCAAGGATGCCCAAGAAGGGAGGCTACTACCTCTCTCTTCACGAGCATGACCACGGCCCATGGTCATGACAACGACCAAGGTGGGGATATCGCGAATAAGATTTGTCCATGGTGGAGAAGAATTCATTTGACCTATATAATGTCCAAGACACCACGAGTCACTTTACAACTCATGGTGAACTTGACGGAGCGAAAGGGGCTTCCGTAAAAATGCCTTAGCTAAAATGGGTGAGATTGGTGGGGCGTTAGGGGAGCTTCTGCCTAAGAGCACCACGAGCCACTTGACGGTGCGTGGTTCATCTTCACGTAAGGGGCATTGGGTGCTCATGAAAGTGACTTTGCGGGAGAAACAAAGGGGGCTTCTTGGGAGGATCTATTGCCCACCATTTCACAGCCACCACCACGGTCCATCATGCACTTCACGGACCATGAAGTGGGGCGTGAATATGGACAGGGGTTCACAGTGAACTAAAGTTAGACTTCACTTTTGGATGTCCAACTTAATGAGGGGTAGTTTGTGTATTTTGGAAGTGGACTATATATTGACTTTAGGCCAATTTTCATTCATTTCCCACTACAAAACACAAACCCAATTGAAACCCAAATTGCTCTATCTCTCTCTACTTTCTCTCTCTCCATTCATTCTCCATTGAAGAACAAGAATCTTGAGGAAGAAGACAAAGTCTCCAAGGTTTTAACTCAATTTTTGTGGGCAAAGCTTCATTAAGGTATGGGTTGTTCACTCTTGGTATTCCTTTCCCCAAGAGGTCCTCTCAAAGTTGAATTTCAATTACCCAAGTTCTTAGGTTTTTTTTTCTACAAATGGGTTTTCTTTTAAAGTCGAAATTGATGATTGATTGTGTTGAATTATGATTTCCTATGACTAATCTACTATATATTATTATGTAATTGATGTTATTTGTGGGAATTTTATATAGATCACGTCCTTTCCCCAATTCCCTAAAATCTTGGTTCTTACTTGGTAATTGAAGGGCAATTGTGAATGTGTTGATTGTTGTATCTATCTTATTCAATCTATGGATGTCCTAGGGACATGTATTGTCGGGATTAGAACTAATTCTTGAAGAATTCATGATGAAACCTTTTCCCTTAAACCCTAGGTTATGAATTGATGTTGATTGGGATGGTGATGATACAATTGGCTTAGTATTGTATAGATTACTATTGTATAATGTTGTTACTCCTATTGTTGGGTGGAAATGATTGGTTGATGGTAAAACCATGCATAATAGCTTGTGAAGTAAATTGGGGTAAGTCTTGTGATCCCAATTCCTTACTTAATTTATGATTACTTGTGATTAAGTGATAATGTTGTATTTAAGTATACCTTATATGAATATTAATAGGGTTGGTATGATGTTGAATTAAAATGTTTTGAAATATGGTTTGTGATTTGTTGGCTAAGATATAAATGTTATAAAGATGGTGATAACTTACCAATGTGTCTTATCATGATATAGTTATGTAAATGTGCTAGCCTAACATGTATGAATTGTAATGAAAGGACAATACTCATGCAATTCTTATTGAGCTATGATGATGATTATATAACGGATATACCCTATGACCTACATTAAGGTATGATGATTAATAAAGGCATAAATGACATTTCAAAAATGGACTCTAGCGTAGCACCGAGTGAACTAGAGTGAGGAGTGTCCCTTCTCATATAGGGAAGGTAGGATGACTAATGTACTCATGATATTGGAGACTATAATGCTTGTAGCATAAAGAGGGTCCCAACTACATCTCCTAGTTCTTGAACTATGTTTTCCTCATAGGAATACTAGCTAGTGGATTCACAATAGAAGTTATTTTCATGTTTTGGTACTACCTTGGCAAATAGTCTGCCTTCTTTGGTGTAGGCTTCCGTGTCTCTGTATTCCAAATTAGCTCATATGGTCTATGTCGGTTAAGGCAAGATGTTTCCAAAAGGTAAAATAAAGTAATGGAATGAACTCTAACTAGGATAACCTAAGGGGTTTAGCTTACTCTAGGTAGGGGTATGGGACTCTACCTATACATTGCACAAGTTAGCCTTGAAGGAAGTCTTAGAAGGATGTTCTTATGTATGTATATGCTTATAAATGTAAATGATATGTTTATGATGATCTTACATGTTATTGACAATATATGATATTGGTTTCACTTATGAATATGTGGTTTGGTCTCTATTGCTAAAGTATGATGATGATGATTCTATATGATGTAGTATGTGGATTTGGACATTTCATATGGCTCTTATTGGGTTACTTGATTGATTAAGGTTATGGGGCTTCGCTTGGTCATTGCACTAGTGGAATTAATGAGGGTTCATGAGTAATGGTCTTGAATGTGTTATGATGTTATGAACTCTTATCCATACTTGTTGATGTGACAACTTGATGATAGTGTTGTCTTGATTATGTGCTCAATTAGGTGAATGTGCATGTTGACTTGACTAGTATTAGTATTATTGGTCTTGTGATGTACATGGTCTTGACTTAATGATTATGTACTATTGACTTGTATTGGTTCTTGAATGTGCATAAGGCTTTTCAAGGTAAATTGCATGTCTTAATGATATGTCCCTTTTTAGCATGATTTCTATGTTCCTATACTTAGTACAAGTGTTGTGCTAACCCTATTTTCTCCCTTTTCCTCAACAATTTAGGTTCCGGTCGTTGAAGGGCTTGTGATGAAATTTTAAGAATACTTCGATCCTCATTCTCCAAGTTGGGTAGGTCTTAACCACTTCGAGGATAATGGAATTTTCTAGATACGGATATTGCTTAGTCTTACAGAAAATATGTTCATTTCCTTTCATTTGAGTACTAAAGATTGTATAGCCTATATGTGGATCTTATTGTATTGATGTATGGGCTATGCCCAATTGTTAAAATATTGTTAGATTGTTATGAGATGAGACATCCGGTCTTAAGACTATGTTATATCATATATATATATATATATATATATATATATATGCCATAAAAGTAGAAGACGATGTAATCTTATTATACGAAGGATCTATGTATACTTGATGAATATATTATGTGTATGCGAGAGGTCTATGTAAACCTCATGATAGATAGAATACAAGTTTTTAAATTTTTCGTATTTGAACCTATGAATGTAACAGTATAAGCTAAGAGTCTAGTCTTAGTCCTCTTCGAAGATGACGAAGCCACTTATGTTTGAGGGGGGTTCTCCCTGGATGTGACAAACTTGGTATCAGAGCATGATGTTGAATATCATTAGAGTCGATGTCTCACTTAACCACGTCTATGTAGATTCTTATTGATAATTGTGAAGCGTGCCACACTTATGAATAGGAAACTATAAGGTGCTTAGGAAACTCTCCTTTTCTTGGAAATTCAATATCGTGCCTCTAGAATTTTGAATCTATGTTCCATTAGCATCTAATCCTTGTTTTGTGTTTATAGGCAATGAATACTCGAAGAACAGCCACTCGACGACTTGATTAGGAAATTGCCAATGCGGGAGTTCCTCCTCGAGGCAATCACGTCCCTTCTTATGAAGCAGTTGCTTAAGATGACCAAGCTCCGATCAATCCTCCACCTTTGACGGATGGGGACATAAGGTAAGCCTTTCTCAAAATGGCCCAAGCCAGTACTACACAAGCACAAGCCATCACTATTCAAGCACAAGCCATCACTATTCAAGCACAAGCCATAACGGCTTAATCTAACCAAAAGGTAGTACCCCGAGCAAACAAACATGTTGGCACCATGGCCTCCCGTTTGAGGGATTTCACAAGGATGAATCCCCCTACAGTTTATGGGTCCAAGGTTGAGGAAGACCCTCAAGAGTTCATTGATGAAACCTACAAGATTCTTGATGTTATGGGGTTGAGTACAAGTGAGAAGGCCGAGTTAGCCACTTACCAACTCAAAGATGTGGCCCAAACTTCGTACGTCCAATGGAGAGACAATAGGCCCTTAAGGGGTGGACCGGTGACATGGGAGATTTTTAACAAGGCTTTTCTTTATAGGTTCTTTTCTCGGGAGAAGAGGGAAGCCAAAGTGTAAGAATTCATCAACCTTCTTCACAGAGGTATCAACGTACTTGACTACTCTATGAAATTTACTAAATTGTCCAAGTATGCTCCTTCTTTGGTTTCTGACCCAAGGGATGAAATGAGCGGCTTTGTGATGGGAGTGTCGGATAACTTGAAAGAAGAATGTTGTTCGGCTATGCTACATGATAATATGAACATTTCTCGTCTCATGGTCCATGCTCAACAAGTGGAAGAGACAAGGGTTAAGAGAAAAATTAGGGATGCCAAGAGGGCAAGGTCTTTTGATGGTTGTTCTTCAAAGGTAGGCTTGACATTCAAGACAAGCCTAGGTTCAAGAAGAGATTTTCTAATCAAGTTAGTACAAACTTTCCCAAGGCTCGTTATGATAGGGTGTCTAACCCTAAGCCGCAAAAGGTAAGATGTCCTAGCTCACCAAACTAGAAGACAACTTGAGGAAAGTGTGGCAAGAAGCATTATGGTGATTGCCTTGTTGGGACGGACAATTTCTTTGGGTGTGGCAAGAGTGGCCACAAGGTTGGGTATTACACAATTCTTAGTGGCAAGACAAAAGTAGTGGGCAAGCTCAAGCTAGTGGTTCTAATATGGATTCTCCAAAGAAGAATCAGTTTTATGCACTTCGCTCTAGGGGTGAACAAGAGAGTTCTCCCGATGTGGTGACCGGTATGCTACAAGTCTCCTCTATTTATATATATGTTTTACTTTATCTGAGTCCTACATTATCTTTTTTTACTCCCTTAATATCTAGGAAGTTTGATGTTTTGCCCGATATTCTAAATGAACCTTTCATGGTAACTACCCCGGTAGGTGAGTCAGTGGTTGTAAGGAATTTATATAGAAATTGTCCTATAATGTGTCCCAATAGAGTTACTTATGTTGAATTAGTAGAACTTGATATGGTCAATTTTGATGTCATTTTGTGGATGGATTGGTTGCATGATTATTTTTCTTCCATTGATTGTAGAACTAGAATTGTCAAGTTCAATTTCCAAATGAACCCATTTTAGAGTGGAATGTGAGAAATTCTATTCCTAGAGGTCGTATTATATCTAGTCTTAAGGCTTGTAAAATGATCTCAAAAGGGTGTATATGTCACATTGTAAAATTCAATGTTTTAGAATCCGAAAATCCCCCCATTGAGTTAGTCCCAGTAGTAAGGGAATATCCGGAGTCCTTTCGTAATGATCCTCTCGGAATACCTCCCGAACGGGAAATTGATTTTGGTATTGACTTGCTACCGGATACCAATCACATTTCAATTCCTCCTTATCGGATGGCCCCAGCCGAATTCAAAGAGTTGAAGGCTCAACTCAAACATTTACTAGACAAAGGCTTCATTACACCTAGTATTTCTCCTTGGGGTGCTCCAGTTTGTTTGTGAAAAAGAAGGATGGGGCCTTTAGAATGTGCATTAATTAACGCCAACTCAATAAAGTCACTATTAAGAAAAAATATCCTCTCCCTCGGATTGATGACTAGTTTGATCAACTCCAAGGGGCAAGCTTCTTTTCTAAGATTGACTTGAGATTGGGGTATCACCAACATAGGGTAAGAGGTGAGGATACACCAAAAATGGTATTTCGAACAAGATATGGTCATTATTAGTTCTTAGTAATGTTCTTTGGTCTCACTAATGCCCCGACAACATTTATAGATCTCATGAATAGGGTATTTTAAAATTACCTACAATCATTTTTCATTGTCTTCATTGACGACATCTTGGTATATTCGGAAAATAAGGGTGAAACATGGACAATTAAATGCTGGTATTACAAGTTCTTAAGGAGAACCAATTATTTGCCAAGTATAGAAAATCTGAGTTTTGGTTGAGGTCGGTGGCGATTCTTGGTCATATCATCTCTAGTGAGAGAGTGAAGGTTGATCCAAGGAAAACAGAGGTGGTGAAAAATTGGCCTAGGCCATTAACTCTAAACGACATTAGAAGTTTCTTGGGTCTAGCGGGTTATTATAGGAGGTTCGTGTATGGTTTTGGGTCCATTGTATCTCCCTTGAATACTTGACCCAAAAGAGTATTAAATTTGAGTAGTCCTAGGCATGTGAAAGAAGCTTCCAAATGTTGAAAGATACGCTTACTTCCGCTCCAGTATTGACTTTACCGGAGTGTAACAAAGGCTTTGTTGTGTATTGTGATGCATCCCAACTTGGCTTGGTGTGTGTGCTTATGAAACATGGTAAAGTAGTAGCCTATGGTTCTAGACAACTTAAAGTGTATGAGAAGAACTATCCAACTCATGATCATGAGTTAGCGGCCGTGGTATTTGCTTTGAAAATATGGAGGCATTACTTGTATGGTGTTCATGTTTATCTGTCTTTCTACCACAAAAGTCTTCAATATGTGTTTACTCAAAAGGAGTTGAATATCTGACAAAGAAGATGGTTGGAATTATTAAAAGATTAGGACATGATTCTTCTCTACCACCCCGACAAGGCCAATGTGGTTGCGGATGTTCTAAGTCGTACGACCATGGGTAGTGTGTCTCATTGTAAAAGAAGCTAATAAATAACTAGTGAAAGATGTTCATAAGATGGCTCAGTTGGGTGTTAGATTGGAAGATTCTTTGAATGGTTGTTCATCATAACTCCGAATCGTCTTTGGTGGTTGAGGTGAAGTCCAAACAACACCTTCATAAACCATTGATTGAGTTGAAAGAGTCAGTTCTTCGTAAGCTTAACAAGTCATTCTCCTTGGGGGGAATGATGTCTTGAGGTATCAAGGAATGTTATGTGTTCCCAATGTAGATGGCTGGAGGAACCGGATCCTTGAGAAAGCTCATGGGTCCCGTTACTCCATTAATCAGGGTTCGACAAAGATGTACCATGATCTTAGAGAAATGTTTTGGTAGGAAGGCTTGAAGAAGGACATAGCGGAATTTGTTGCAAAGTGACCAAATTGCCAACAAGTCAAAGCCGAACACCAAAAGTCGGGTGGTTTACTTCAAGAAATTCAAGTTCCTACATGGAAGTGGGAAGACATTATGGATTTTGTGGTAGGTTGGACTTGGACACAAAATCAATATGACTCCATATGGGTGGTTATGGATAGGTTGACCAAATCCGCTCATTTTATTCCCGTCAAGTCTACTCAATCGGCGGAGGATTATGCAAGGATCTTCATAGATGAGATTTTGTGTTGCCATGGTATTCCATTATCCATAATATTGTATAGGGGTGTAAAATACACAAATAGGTTTTGGAGATCATTCCAAAAAGGATTGGGTACCAAGGTGAAGTTAAGCACCGCTTTTCATCCTCAAACGGATGGTCAACCGGAGCGTACTATTCATACCCTTGAGGATATGCTTAGAGCATGTATAATTAATTTAAAAGGAAATTGAGATAAACACCTGCCTTTGGTTGAGTTTTCTTACAATAATAGTTACCATTCATTTATATCCATGGCTCCTTATGAAGCCTTGTATGGTAGGAGATGTAGATCTCCAATTGGATGGTATGAAGTGGGTGAGTCTTCACTTTTGGGTCCCGAATTGAATTATAAGTTTTTGGAGAAGGTTCATATTATAAGGAATCGCTTGAAAACAGCCTATAGCCGGCAAAAGTCTTATGTTGACCATAGGAGAAGAGAATTAGAGTTTGAAGAAGGTGATAAAGTGTATATTAAGTTTGGGGAGCTACTGCCTAAGAGCACTGCCTAAGAGCACCACGAGCCACATGACGGGCCGTGGTGCATCTTCAAGGAAGGGGGCTAGGGTGCTCGTGAAGGTGACTTGGTGGGAGAAATGTAAGGGGCTCTTTGGGAGGAGGTACTGCCTCACCATTTCACGGCCACCACCACGGTCCATCATGAACTTCATGTACCGTGAAGTGGGGCATGAAGATGGATGGGGGTTCATTGTGAAGTTAAGCTGGACTTCACTTTTGGAAGTCCAACTTAATGAGGGGTAGTTTTGGTATTTTGGGTGTGGACTATATATTGACTTTAGGCCAATTTCATTCATTTCCTACTCCAAAACACAAAGCAAAACTGAAACCCAAATTGCTCTCATCTCTATCTATTTTTTTTCTCTCCATTCATTCTCCATTCAAGAACAAAAAGCTTGTGGAAGAAGACAAAGTCTCCAAGTTTTTCACTCAATTTCATGGGTAAAGCTTCATTAAGGTATGGGTTCTTCACTCTTGGGATTCCTTTCCCCAGTAGGTCCTCTCAAAGTTGAATTTCAATTACCCAAATTCTTAGGTTTTTTTTCTATAAATGGGTTTTCTCCTAATGTCAAAATTGATGATTGATTTTGTTGAATTATGATTTTTTATGACTAATCTAGTGTATATTATCATGCAATTGATGTTAATTGTGGGAATTTGGTATAGATAATGTCCTTTCCACAATTCCCCCAATTATTAGTTCTTACTTGTTAATTGAAGGGGATTTGTGAATGTGTTTATTGTTGTATCTATCTTATTCAATATATGGACGGCCTAGGGAAATGTATTGTTGTGATTAGACCTAATTCTAGAAGAATTCATAATGAACCATTTTCCCTTAAGCCGTAGGTTATGAATTGAAGTTGATGTGGATGGTGATGATAAAATTGGCTTAGTATTGTATAGATTAATATCGTATAATGTTGTACTCCTATGGTTGGGTGGAATTGATTGGTTGATGGTAAAACCATGGATGATGGCTTCTGAAGGAAATTGGGGTAAGTCTTGTGATCTCAATTCCTTACTTCAATTATGATTACTTGTGATTAAGTGATAATGTTGGATTGAAGTATACCTTATATGAAGATTGATAGGGTCGGTATGATGTTGAACTAAAATGTCTTGAACTATGGTATATGAGTGGTTGGCTAAGATGTAAATGTTATAAGGATCGTGATAACTTACCAATGTGCCTTATAATTGTAAGATTATGTAAATGTGCTAGCCTCACATGTATGAATTGTAATGAAAGGAGAAAACTCATGCAATTCTTGTTGAGCTATGATGATGATTATATAAGGGATAGACCCTATGACTTACATTAAGTTATGATGATTAATAAAGGTGTTAAAGACATTTCAAAAAGGGACTCTAGCTTAGCACCGAGTGAACTAGAGTGAGGAGTATCCCTTCCCACATAGGGAAGGTAGGATCACTAATGTACTTATGAGATTGGAGACTATAATGCATGTCGCATAAACAGGGTCCCAACTACATCTCCTAGTTCTTGAACTATGTTTCCCTCATAGGAATACAAGCTAGTGGATCCACAATAGAAGCTATGTTCATGTTTTGGTACTACCTTGGCAAGTAGTCCGCCTTCTTTAAGTGTAGGGTTCCATGTCGATGGAATCCACATTAGATCATGTGGTCTATGTCTGTTACGGCAAGATGTTCCCAAAAGGTAAAATGAAGTACTGGAATGAACTCTTACTAGGATGACCTAAGAGGTTTAGCTTAGTCTATGTAGGGGTGTGGGACTCAACCTATACATTACTCTTGCTAGCCTTGAAGGAAGTCTTAGAAGAGTGTTCTTATGTATGTATATGCTTATAAATGTGAATGATGTGTATATGATGATCTTACATGTTGTTGACACTATATGATATTGGTTTTACTTATGAATATGTTGTTTGGTCTCTATTTCTAAAGTATGATGATGATGATGATGATTCTAGATAATATAGTATGTGGAGTTGGGCATTTCTCATGGTTCTTATTGGGTTACTTGATTCAGTAAGGTTATGGGGCATTGCTTTGTCATTGCGCTACTGGACTAATGAGGGTTCATGAGTAATGGTATTGCCTTGGTTATGATGTTATGAACTCTTATATGTGCTTGTTGATATTATAACTTGATGATAGCGTTGTCTTTATTATGTGCTCAATTAGGTGGATGTGCATGTTGACTTGACTAGACATAGTTTTGGTGGTCATGTGATGTACATGGTCCTTAGTTAATGAATATGTATTATTGACTTTAATTTGTTCTTGAATGTCCGTAAGGCTTTCCAAGGTAAATTGCATGCTTTAATGAAATGTCCCTTTTTATCATGATTTCTATGTTGGGTGTGCATATGGTCCTATACATAGTTCAAAGGATGTGCTAACCTCATTTTCTCCTTTTTCCCCAACATTTTAGGTTCCGGTTGTTGAAGGGCTTGTGACGACATTTGAAGAAGACTTGGATCCTCATTCTCCAAGTTGGGTAGGTCCTCACCACTTCGAGGACAACGTCATTTTCTAGCTTCAGATATTGCTTAGTCTTAAAGACAATATGTTCATTTCCTTTCATTTGACTACTAAAGATTGTATAGCCTATATGTGGCTCTTATTGTATTGATTCATGGGCTATGCCCTATTGTTAAACTGTTGTTAGATTGTTATTAGATGAGACATCCAGTTTTAAGACTATGTTATATCTTATATATTTACATGTGCCATAAAAATAGAACACTATGTAATCTTCTTATACGAATGGTATATGTATAGTCGATATGAATCTATTATGTCTATGCGAGAGGTCTATGCAAACCTCATGATAGATAGAATAATAGTTTTTAAATTTTCCGCTTTTTAACTTATGAATGTAATGATGTAAGCTAAGAGGCTAGTCTTAATCCTCTTGGAGGACTATGACGCCGGTTATGTTTGGGGGGGGTGCTCCCCGGATGTGATAGTATCTAACCATCACTTTAACATAATTGAATCTCTCATACCCGGGAGCACCCCCTAGATGTAACATGGCGTATTTGACCTCTCGGAGGTCTTATACAGGCCCATGGCTATCATTCATCGCATTGTCATAGTAAATTTAGCGGAAAATTTAAAACTTTTCATAGCACATCGTATTCAAGAAAATTCACTTCATATACATAAAAAATCTCATAAGTACATATTTAGACTCTTGTCTATTTTGCCAACATAGATCAACATCATTAGAATACTTAGGGACACAGACCTTACAACATAAATCATAAGTACAATATTAAGATGACTTTACAGTAAACCGTTAGTAGGGAATCCTTGGAACTTAAGGACCCCTTTCCTTTGAACTTGGGAATCACATATAAAGATCCTCAATCTTAGAAACATCCTTATAAGCATCCATAACCTACACTTTGTGTTAAAAGTAGAGAAGAATGGTGTTAGTACAAGAATGCACTAAGTATGACAACCATGCAAAAACATACATTTAAAAGGGACATTTTTCTTGAAATCATACTTCATACCTTTTTGAGAAAACTTCACAAAACCTTGATACAATAGCATTTATATCATTCACATAATTCATATAGACATATTCAAAGGCCAAACATTATAGAAAATCACATATAGAATATAAGCCACATTTGGGGTCACTTTACAGTGACTAATTCCCTTTTACATTGAACATCTTTTCTTTTAACTCCTTAACCTCCCAAGTAACCCTCTAGTGATACTTAGTGCAATGCATCACCTTAGGGTTACAAAGAAATCATACATACAACCTTCATAAACCAACACAGATCATGCTACAAGTATCATGCATCATAGACGCACTTAAGTCAAGACTCTATTGGCTTTACAGTAATCTACATCAACTTGCATTTCTATTAACTTTACTTCACATAAATAATTATAAGACTTTACTCATGACCCCAATCTAAGTCTACTAGTGCAATGTACATGTGAAACCCCATAACCTCACAGATACTTAGTAAACCTGTCATGAGACCGCAAGCCTTAATAACAAATTTATACATCAATATAGTAAGTGAAGACAACTTCCTTCATGTCATCAACCTTCATCATGTAGTCATTAAGACCAATATTATGCATATACAACAAGACAAATTCATATAGGCTCATACCATGCATTTCATCACAAGTAGACAATTACTACAATGTCATGCATAAGGAACATATACATAGTCACATGCCTTAGAACACCTTCCTAGGACTTCCCTCATGAGCCACTTGTGCAATGCATAGGTGAAGTCCCATACCCCCACCTACATTAAGTAACTACCCTTAGGTTATTCTAGTTAGGGTCCTTACTTTACTTCCATTGCCCATTTTACTTTAGGGAAACTAAACCTTAACCGACACTAAGACAATGGGGGCTAAACATGGAATTTGTTGTTGTAGAGCCTTACACCAATCGAAGGTGTTCTTACCTAGCCTAGGTAGAACATTAACACATGCTATAATACTAAGTGAATTCACTTGGTAGATCCTATGTGGAAAGCATAGTTTATGGAACTTGGGGCAATCATGGAAACATCACTCTACACCCTTTGTTGGGTCACGAGGCTATCCACCCTGTGAGGACCGTTAGTGGGCCCTTTATCTTTCCCTCATTAGGAAGGTACCACCCCCTCATCTACAAGTTCACTCGGTGCTAAGCTAAGTTCCCTTTATTGAAAAACCTTTATTATCATTTCTTTGTAAAACATAGGCTTAGGACAGTTAACCCCTCATATTCTTAGCTCATAGGTCATAGATGAGAGTTCATCAACCTAAATCATGTGAGAAACCCTTTCACATGTACATAGCATATGTAATAGAACTATCTAGTTTAGAGTACAATTGAGAATACTTTCAAGAGACTATTGTTAACGAGATCATCAATCATGTGTGTGTAATTATATGTGAGCAAACCTTTCACATAAAACATAAATGTCACACATGTTCATATATCAATGCATAAGTTTAGTGGTATAACTATATGAGCAATCCTTTCATATAAACACACCAACACACTATGCACATTCATACTTCATCATATCATATAAGTCATATTCATAACATGCCCATACTATCATTTTCATGTACATAGAAACCAAACCTAGGAACTATCCTATAAAGGTACACATGTGCAATGAATAGACAAGGTCCCACACCCTTGCCCATACTAGTACACCTACCAAGTCATCCTAGTTAAGGGATACACATATCATACTTTCATAGACATAAGCTTAACGAGTTTTTGGCAAAAAACATCCTTAAAATATATCCAAAAATTAAACTACATCCTTAAAGTATCATTCTTAGCAGAAAACATCCTTCAAATATTTAAAAGTTAACAATTTTCATCCTTCGATTAAATATCGTCAAAGAACTAAAGGATCCTATAAAAACATGAGTAGTTGACGTGACTATCAACAAAAGCTTTCCTGCATAATTTCATTACCTGCTCTAAGAAGTTCCTAAAAAAATATTAAAAATCTTATACACCATTACTTAATGAAACTAAAAAAATGTTTGGAAGGTGCAATGATACATGATCTGCTCTTTTTCTCATTTAGTAACGAAAAGAAGTTGAAGCTTAATTATCTTTAACTTTTTCAAAGTCAAATTGTACTTAGATCAATAAAACTTTGGGCCAATCAAATATTGAAATAATCAAAATATTGATTATGTCTCGCATTTGATTTCATTCTACATTATTAGAAGCGGAATTCCCAACAAACACCGCTTCTACGCTCTAGCATATTTAATTGAGAATAAAAATATTCAACTAATAATATTAATATCAAATTACATGAAAAATAAATGAAAAAAAAATCAAATTAAAAGATTTTTCATAGTGTTAAACTCAATTACCGGAAAAGTTCAAGATAGTATTTTTGATGTATCTAAGAATAATAATTATGAAAAAATGCTTAATTTTTGTGGATTTGTTAGTTTTTTGATAAATTCAAGTAGAATGATGAAAATTGTTCACTTTTAAATATTTGAAGGATGTTTTCTGCTAAGAATGATACTTTAAGGATGTAGGTTAAGTTTTGGGTATAGATTAAGGATGATTTTAGCCAAAAACTCTAAGATTAACATGCATAGTAGTAGACAATAATGAATATAAGGACAACCTTTCATTAGACACTATGATCCTATACTACTTGTAAGCATGCATGTAGAGTGAGGGTGTGTGTACATTGGTCAATATGACCACATAATGTCTTTCAACAACACATTGAGGCAGCCACCCTCTTAGGACCACAATACACTTTCAAGCATAGACCACAAAACACACAATAGCATAGGAGACAAGCCAACTTCATATTACACTTAAGACTCCTAACTTTAACTGTTCATGCATTCACATAGGGCTACATAGTTAAGGGATTATTAACCATTATAACTTATCAATGGCAGCACCTACAGTTTACCATAACATAGATATACACATTCTTATACAATAGAAATACAACCTAGATCACAACTAGAATAGGAAAGTAGGCATAAGATTCACATAGTGTGATCATCATAACCACACACTCATATATTCATCAATTTTCCTTCAAGGCCATAGTCAACACATATATAATTACAATAAAGTAAACACCTTCACCATAAGTGGACCATGCCAAGCAATGTCATGCGAGGCTTCATCAACTTCAATAATATAGAAAAGTAGAGGGAAAGATCCATTCTTACCAGTTCATCAACCTTTGATCATCATTAATTAATACACCTTTTTCATCATCAATACAATATATAGCAGCATATAAATATACATTTAATCATGTAAGAAATCATGTACAAGTCGCCACAAGATTATACTACAACGTAATACATCACATCACATATATACTAGAAAGTAGAGAGTTATAGCTCACCAACTACTTTCCCTAGTCTTGTTTTTCAATCATATTGTATCAATAATATACATTTAGGGCAGTATCTATAGAGATAGAACATCATAGCTAAATCATGCTTCATCCACCCTAGAATATAGATCACAATATATACATTACTCTATCGAGTCTATAAGCTAGAAGAACCTAAATCAATCTTTACCAATTCAATTGTTATCTATTCATATTTGATCAATTATACTTAAGTATCATCACAATACACTTATAGGCAGTATCTAAGAGAATTCACCATAATCAAGTCACGTAATAACCATCCTAACGTCAAGGTCACAACTTACTACATGATAGACTAGAAGAACGTAGATCTATTCATACCAAGCCTTCTTTACTTTGATCATACAAGATTTATACCCACAATTCAACCATGATATTAAACTAAGGCAGTATCTACAAGCATCTTAACATAATCGAATTACACTTTTATACAATTAAAGATCAATGTTACATTGAACACATAGAGGGATAGGCTAGTCAGGATCAAATCTTCACACATTGATCCAATTGGATCATTTAACAGCAATTAACCATCAACATATTTAATAACAGTACATATGAGAAATTCAACGTAATAGAATCACAATTCAACCAATAACAAGCCACGATCACAATGCCTATGCAAGGGTTAAATCAAGTTTGGGAAGGGACATTAGTTCACAATGCAATTGGAATGAAATTCATTTTTAAACCAATACATTATCATCAATTTGTCATGATTAAGCCATTAAAAATATTTTTAGAAAGAACCCACAACTAGATTGAAGAAGGAGAAGTTTGTTCATGAAAATCTCTTTTGAAACTTTGAGATTAACTTCCTATATGGAAGCATAACTAGAGATGAAGGATAACCATACCTTAATATAGAATAAAACCTCTAACAATTGATGAAGAATCCATGGGAATCCAATCTCCAAGATGTTCTTCAGCTTCACCTTCAATGTAGGTTTCTAGGGAGAATATTTTTGGAGTGAAAGTCTATTTTGTCTGAATTGGATTGGGAATGGGTTGATCACGTTTTTGATCACTTGAATACACCCAAAAATTACTAAATAAACCATGTAGGGTCAGGTTAGGATGTGGGGTGAATTTACCATTCACCCCTTAAGTGTGGTAGTCGCTAGGCATCCTGTTACAGTCTGCACCAATGAGCACCATCGACGCCCAGTAGGTCCATCGACGGACCATCTGTGGCTTCTGTCTATTTTCTACTAGGTTGTTATTTGGCTGAGACTTCCCCAGGCTATGTGTTGATCGATGACTTCACCACCAACGGGTCGTTTGTCAACAAACGGGGCATCGTTTGGTTTAGTTGATTGACACTGCCAAGGCAATGTCTCAACAGCCTTTGGGTCCTTCTTCTGGTCCCTTTTGCGAGGCCCTTGGGAAGTCGTATGTCACGACCCGTACCCATACCCTAGAAGATTTGGGTATTCTTAGGTCATAACTGGCGTACTCCACCTCTCGGAGGTCTTACAAGCCCTTTCGTATTGTTCATCACATATACTTAGTTAAAAGTAGTGCGAAATTAGAACTTTTCACAAAACAATTCATAGTCTTTAAAAACTCTTTCATATAAAAGCCATTGGAAATACTAGGTCTCAAGTTCATCAAACCTTAGACACAAGAGTACTTGGGACACGGCCTATACACAATAGAAATATAGTACTCCTAAGTCTATTACAATACTTCAATAAGAAAAAAAAGACATCTATGCCCTCGAGTCAAATGAGGACATTCTTCAACTTCACTTGAGTACCGCCCATACACCCTCTCGAAGAATGCCTAAACGATCCTCAAGACTACTTATAATGAGACACATTCACACTTACAATACACCAATACACATAACATATAAGACATGACATTCTCCTTGACAAGGCTATCAAAAGACTTACTTAAGTACTCCTAGAAGAGAATGCCCATATACCCTCTTCAAGGTTACCTAAATAAACCTTAAGACTTCCTAGGTTTAGATCATGCCTAAAGAATCAACTTGTAAAAACTCGAAAATGACTATGCTTAGTAATGCCTAAACGTACCTAGAATGCCTAGATTAGACCGGGTTCACACGGCTTGATGCGCATGGAACCAGACCTCAGAACCTATGCACCAGCCAATCCAACTAACTTGGTGAGTTAGTTGAGCTAGGCAAGGTTCAGACCAGCCATGTAGGGCACCCGAATATTAAGATTCACCCGAATGAGTCTTAACCGGACTTGAAAGGGGTAATCTTAGGTTTGGAGGGTATAGGGGTAAAATAGTCTTTTCCAGGCTAACAGTAGTATTGTAATTACCCTAAGTATTTATTTAATTAGTTAATTAATATAAAAAGTGGACAATTCGGGCAGGGTTGACCCAAATTGACCCTTTTTTGCGAGAGGAGCTTCACCCGGGTTCGATCCTTGGTGGAAGCAATATATAAGTTGAATTAATTGGTATTTAATTATCTAATTTAAGTAAGGGTATTTTAGTCTTGTCACTTAAGCCTTAGAAGATTTTTATTTAAAATAACAAAGAGTCCTAATTTGACTAATTCTTACCTAAAACTCCTACTCCTAAGCTTACTCTAACATCTCTCCACTCTCATTCTCACGATTCTCCACTCTAATTCTCACTCTTCATTATCAGTAAAAGAACAAAATCAAAGGGTCATCACTCTTGAAGAACGTGTACGCTAAAACTCAAAAGAAAATCTAAACTAAAAATGAAAAGCAAGAACATTGTTCTTGATTGGTTGTGCTTGATGTTTTGTGGTGAGGTTTTGGTGTCGTGGGAGTGGGTTGTCCATTGGAGCAGCTTTGGAGGGTGTTGATCGACAAAAGGTATGGGTTTTATTCCTCTTGGTTCGTTTCCCAAGAGACTCCTAAGATTCAGTCAATTCTATTCGGAAACTAGGAATGTTTCCCCGTTGCATTTCATTGTCACTAGCTCCCATCGATTGTAGTAGGTTGGGTATGTTTTCTGGTAGAAATTAGGGATGTAATGTGTTTTTGTGATGATTATGTTCATGTATGTATGTTCGGATTTATGTGACTGATAATTATGTCCTTTCGAAATTATGTGATAAAGTATGTGTGTGCATTGTGTAAGCCGTAACTCTTGGGCATAAATTGAAGTGTGAAAAAGGCATGTTGAATCCTTGTATTTGATGTGCAAATGTTTGTAAAAATTGTGATGTTCATATGAGGTGTGATGTTGTTGAATTGAGTGAAAACTCTTGGCTAAATATAACCACGAAAATGCACCTAACAATGTATGAAATGTTCTTCAAATTTGTCCTAAAATCTACCATATAAAATGTTGAGAAAATGTACTAGAAAATGGGATAAAATTTCCAGATTGCTGGAAATTTGGTTTCGGCTATATAACTTGGAGAATTGGAGTTTTAAAAATTGTTTTAAAATATGTGAGGTCATCAAGGATTGAACCCGAGACCTCAATATATGCACGCTTCTGAAAAATTCAATAATTAAAGGTGAGGTGAGAGGTATTCGAAATGGGGTAAGGTTGGGTGAGGAACCAAAGGAAAAAGGAAAATAAATAAAATGGGGAGAGTGGGAATCGAACGCACAACCCCTCGGATAGGTGATAGAAGTAGGAGAAACTAAAAAAAAAATGAGTTTGTGGGGGATAGATCCCACATCCTCTTGGTCTCAAACGAAAATAAAGAGGAATCAAAAGAAAGGAAAAAGAAGTGTCGGCATTGGGGATCGACCTCGGGTTCCCAAGCCGGAAATGTAAACTAAAAATTTAAATATGTGACTAAGTGTTTCTCATGGGATTAGAAATCGGATTCCCTTGCCCAATTCTGTAATGATACATAAGTCTTACGTGAATAAATATTTAATGAATGTTGCACGTAGGGATGGAACTCGAGACCTTGACATACTTACAAGATGCATAAGTCTTGTACCACATAATCTTGGGTAAGTATGAGTTACTTAGACGAATTATGAATGAAGCCTCATGGCTTGTACATATGGGTTCATAAGTCCAGCGTACGTTTAAAAATAAATGAAACTATGATGTATATGATGAAATGATGTCATCCCAAGAGGGTTAAGTAATAGTGTGAAATACACTAAAAGGCCAAGTGCATTGGCATATGATGAAATGAACATTCACGTAATGGGGTGAGTAATTATAAAAAGCTAATATGCTAAAGTTAATGAATGTGGTGATAAAATGATAAGAGGCTAATATGAAAGAAGAGATCAATCTCAAATGAGCCTAATAAGTGTTACCAAATAACGTACTCACCTATGAGAGTGTAAAACTAATAAAGAGACCAGTCTCTAAGAAACAATCTAACGAAATTATTGAGATTAATACACACTTAATACTAATGATGAGATGAGAAATCATCTAATAAGCAATGATGACCTTATGCTAGAAGCCAACTTCTATGATGTGTGAGATGAATGTAATGGAACTCTATACGTAGCACCGATAGGCTAGCTATGATTCGCGATTCCTTCTTCGGGAAGGAAGAGGTTCGTGTAAATCTCATGAGATGAGACTGTCCATTTAGGCGGGATGGGTCTGCTTATATCTCCTAGTCTTTGAAACTATTCAGCCAACATAGGGTTCTAACAGGGTTCAATTCCCTATATACGCTAGCATGTTTTGGTTTCACTTTGGCCGGTGATTCCAGCTCTTTTCGGTGTGATGTAGACACTGAATATCATTGAGCTCACATGATCTATGTTGGTTAAAGCTAAATTTCCCAAAGAAAGAATGAGGCCAGCCTCATGTAATACACACAATGAAATGAATGATACCAAAGGTGTTTGGATAGGATAATCAAGAGGTGAACTAGACTCAAGTAATGACACTAGGTCATTCTTAGTCATTGCACAGTGAACCAAATGAGAGTCCTAAACAACATCCTAGGTATATAAATGAATGAAAAATAAAGTATGTATGAATGAATAAAGCAGACTCTGTGTTTGCTAAAGAAGGCTCCCTAGTTGAGGTCCCATATGTTGAGCCCTCATTTGGGAAGTCCTAATCTTAAGTCCGTGATTCCAAGGTCTCACGGCATACGAACAAATGATATATAATACATGTATGTGATAAATGAAGTATGTTATGTGTTGTTTGCAATATGAAAAGAATGATGATGCATGTTACTCTCATAGCATGACTTTCTTAATCTGATTTGGCAAGTCCAACTGACTTGGCTTTCTATAACTCATATCGTTTGGAGAGAGCTCTTCTTAGTCATGCATGTCCTTGGTGTGTACTTGCATACACCCATACTTAGTACAAGTGTGTACTAATCCCATACAATCCTTACTTTTAGGTGCAGGTGCAGGTGGACACTAGAGCTTACGAGACTACGTTGAATCTATCCGGATGTGGAGCATTCATCCGGACTTGGTACATGATTTCGAGGATTCTTGTCTCTTATATTCTAGCTTAGACGTAGGCATGAGCTGGTAGAGGATGTTCCACTAGCGTTTCTTTCTTACTTATTTTCATAAGTCGTATTGGTGCCATTTTGGCAACTTTATATTAATGCAGTTATGAACTATTTCCTTCATTTAAATATCTTATTATTAAATGGTTGTGGTGAACTGATATGATATAATGCAATTCTTACTATGAAGTCTATGTATACTTCAAAGAAAACAAAACTTTTAAATTTTCCGCTAAAATTAACCTATGCAATATAATGATGACGTATGTAGGCTTGTCTGCGACCTCTGAGAGGTCAACGACGCCGGTTTCGACTAGGGTCTAGACCCCAGTCGTGACAAACGTGGTATCATAGCATTAGGTTTAATTCCATAGATAATAAGTTCACATCAACCACATCGAGTAGTCTCCAAGTTATGGTACTGAAGTGCACCACTATCATGAATTAGAGACTGCATGATTTGTAGGAAAATTTCCCTTCTTTTGATCTTATCGTCCTTCCCTTAATGTCTGATTTTTTGGTGTTATGAGCATATCTAACATCAATTCTTATTTTTTAAAGAAAATTAACACAAGGGGGAACACTGGTCGGGGAAGAGTAGGAGCAGCTGCTGGGGGCAACCAAGTTCCACCCCAGGCTCCAACTACAGTAGTGGCCATGCCAGTTAACCCAGCTGGGTTGACTGATGCGGAGGTGCGAACAGCTTTGGGACAGATAGCTCAAGCCATCACTGTGCAGGCTCAGGCTATGACGACCCAGGCCAACATACAGGAGGTTCAGCGGGAGAACCCACCATCCCACAACATGGCGAACAGGTTGCGAGATTTTACGAGGATGAATCCTCCAATCTTTGCAGGATCTAAGACGGTAGAGGATCCTCAGGAGTTCATGGAGGAGGTCCAGAAGATTCTGGTGGCGATGGGGGCCACAGAGATTGAGAAAGCTAAGCTGGCCTCGTACCAGCTAAATGATGTTGCACAGGCTTGGTTTAAGATTTGGAAGGATAGCAGGGCATTGGGCGGAGGTCCGATCACATGGAAGCTATTTAAGACAGCCTTTCTGGAGAGGTTCTTCCCTAGAGAGATGAGAGAGGCTAAGGTTGAGGAGTTCATCAACCTTAAGCATGTCTCGATGACTGTCAGGGAGTATTCCTTGAAATTCATAAAATTTTCCAGGTATGCCACTTCCCTTGTGTCGAACAACAGTGACGAGATGAGCAGGTTCCTTACAGGAATCTCAGAGGAATTGGAGGAGGAGTGTTGGGCTGTGATGCTCCATAATAACATAGACTTGTCTAGGCTGATGGTGCATGTACAGCAGGTTGAGGACAACAGGAAAAAAAGGAGAGTCCGTGAGGTCAGGAGGCCTAAACCTTCTGACCAGGCAGGTCCCAGCAGTGGTGGTGGCAGGAGCACTTTCGGAGTTCGTGATCAGCCCAGATTTAATAAGGGCCATCAGAGTTAAGGGAACTCTAACTCTCACAGGAGTGCAGCACCCATAAGAGGCAGACCCGTTCCCATGAAGGGCAATGGAGGTGATGTGCAGCGTCCCAGAAAGGAATGTGTCAAGTGTGGCCGTATTCACAGTGGTGCGTGCATAGTAGGCACAAGTGCCTGTTTCATTTGCTGAAAGAGCGGGCACATGGTCAGGGACTGTCCACAGAATAGGGGTCAGGCTGGAGGTAATGCTCAGCCTAGGGCTTATCCCCAGAATGCTACTATAGCCGAGCCTCCTAAGAGGAACAGATTCTACGCCTTGAAGGGCAGGGAGGAGCCGGAGAAGTCTGCTGATGTGGTCACAGGTATGCTTCAAGTTTTCGCAACCTCTGTTTATGCTTTACTTGATCCAGGGTCTACGCTTTCTTTTATGACTCCCTTGCTTGCTCTTACTTTTGAAACACTACCTGAGGTTTTGCATGATCCTATCGTAGTTAGTACTCTCTTAGGAGAAAATGTGGGAGCTGATAGGGTTTATAAACACTGCCCAATAGTAGTATGTGGTAAGACTATGTGTGCAGACCTTGTTGAGTTACCCATGAATGACTTCGATATTATACTTGGTATGGACTGGCTCCATAAATGTTATGCCTTTATGGATTGCCGTAGTACGGTTGTGAGATTCCATTTCCCTAATAAAGTAGAGCTGGTCTGGGAGGGGTACAATTCGAGTCGTTCAAGTCCCTTGATTTCTAACCTTAAAGCTAATAAAATGATGTCCAAGGGATTGTTATGCCATCTTGTGAGTGTCAATGATCTGGATCATGACATTCCTCCCATAGACTCTGTGCCTATAGTGAATGAGTTCCAAGATGTTTTCCCCAGTGATTTGCCTGGAGTCCCTCCCCCTCGAGAGATTGATTTTGGTATCGACCTAGATCCCGATACCAAACCAATTTCAATTCATCCCTACAGAACGGCTCCAGCTGAACTCAAAGAGATGAAGGTGCAGTTAAAAGATCTCACTGATAAGGGTTTCATCCAACCGAGCATATCCCTTTGGGGCGCTCGAGTGTTGTTTGTGAAAAAGAAGGATGGAACCCTTAAGATGTGTATCGATTATCGGCACCTCAACAAACTTACTATAAAGAAGAAGTATCCACATCCCAGAATACATGACTTATTCGATCAGCTCCAAGGGTCTAGTTTCTTCTCGAAAATTGATCTTCCTTCCGGGTATCATCATCTTAGGGTTAGGGATGAAGATATCCCAAAGACAGCCTTTCATACCCGTTATGGTCATTATGAGTTCCTAGTCATGTCATTATGTCTCACTAATGCACTAGCTGCATTTATGGACCTCATTAACCGAGTTTCCGTGAATACCTTGATTCTTTCATCATAGTATTCATTGATGATATCCTCATCTACTCTAAGACTAATGAAGAGTATGAACAACATTTGAGACTATCCTTGCAGGTACCTAGACAACATCAGTTGTATGCCAAATTCAGCAAGTGTGAATTCTGGCTTAGATCAGTGACCTTCCTGGGTCATGTTGTGTCCGATCAGGGTGTGGAGGTGGACCCCAGGAACACTGAGGTTGTTAAGAACTGTCCATGACCTCTTACTCCCACCGATATCCGTAGCTTTCTGGGATTGGCTGGTTACTACCGCAGGTTCATGGAGGGTTTTTCTTCCATTGCTGCCCCACTGACAGCTTTGACTAAGAAGAAAGCCAAGTTCAAATGGGCGGAGACTTGTGAGAAGAGTTTCAAGGAGCTCAAGGACAGACACACTTCAGCCTCAGTGCTTACGTTGCCTAAATGTGGTGAGAATTACACTGTTTATTGTGACGCATCTAGGGTTGGTTTGGGTTGTGTTCTTATGCAGGGTGGTATGGTGATAGCCTGCGTGTCCAGACAGTTCAAGGTTCATGCGAAGAATTATCCCACTCATGACCTGGAGTTGGCAGTTGTGGTGCTCGCATTGAAGCTATGGAGGCACTACTTGTACGCGGTGCATGCGGATGTGTTCACAGACCACAAAAGTCTCCAGTACGTGTTCACACAGAGGGAGTTGAATCTGCGTCAGCGGAGATGGTTAGAGCTGTTGAAGGACTATGACATGAGTGTCCACTACCATCCAGGGAAGGCAAATGTTGTAGCTAATGCTTTGAGCAGGTTGAGCATGGGGAGTAGAACCCAGGTTGATGATGGGAAGAAGGAGTTGGTGAAGGATGTACACAGACTTGCCAGACTGGGTGTGCGGTTGATGGCTTCTACTAGTGGGGGTGTTTTAGTTCATCCCAGTTCTGAATCATCCTCGGTAGTTGAAGTCAAGAAGGGTCACCATCTTGATCCTGTGTTAATGGAGTTGAAGGACTCAGTGCTGATAAAGATGAATGAGTCCTTTGCTTTGGAAGGTGATGGCATACTTAGGTACCAGGACAGGCTGTGTGTACCAGATGTGGATGATTTGCGGACCAAGATTGTTGCAGAGGTCCATGGTTCTAGGTATTTCATACATCCAGGTTCCACCAAGATGTATCATGACGTCAAGCAGATCTATTGGTGGGATGGCATGAAAAAGGACATTGTTGATGTTGCCAGGTGTCCTAATTGTCAGCAGGTTAAGGCGGAGCACCTTAAGCCTGGTGGTCTCACTCAGATGATTGAGGTTCCGACTTATAAATGGGAGGCCATTAACATGGACTTCGTGGTTGGTCTTTCGAGGACTAGGAGACAGCATGACCCCATATGGGTTATTGTGGACAAGATGACTAAGTCTGCCCACTTTTGTCCCTGTGAAGTATACTTACAGGGCTGAGGATTATGCGAGACTGTACATTAATGAGATTATGAGGTGGCATGGGATTCCTTTGTCTATCATTTCGGATAGAGGATCTGAGTTCACTTTGCATTTCTCGAGATCCTTCCGGAAGAGCTTAGGAACGCAGGTAAAGATCAGTACTGCTTTCCATCCTCACATAGATGGGCAGCCAGAGCGCACCATTCAGATATTGGAGGACATGTTGAGGACGTGTGTGATCGACTTTAGAGGTAGTTGGGACGACCATCTTCCATTGATAGAGTTCTCGTATAATAACAGCTATCACTACAGCATTGGGATGGTAGGAGGTGTAGGTCTCCAGTTGGGTGGTTCGAGGATGGAGAGTCATCCATTTTGGGTCAAGAGATCATTCATGAGGCCTTACAGAATGTCAGGGTGATTAGGGACAGGTTGGCTACTGCTTACAGTCGGCAGAAGTGTTATGCAGATGACAAGAAGCGTCCCTTCGAGTTTGATGTTGGTGACCAGGTCTACTTGAAGATATCACCCATTAAAGGGGTGATGAGGTTTGGCATGAAGGGAAAGTTCAGCCTGAGGTACGTTCGTCCACACGAGATTCTACAGCGTGTGGGAGAGGTGGCCTATGAGTTGGCATTGCCTGCGGAGCTAGCTTCTGTTCATCTAGTCTTTCATGTCTCTATGTTAAAGAAGTGCCTTGGTGATCCAGCATCTATTCTGCCTGTTGAAGGTTTGGGGGTTGATGAAGACTTGTCCTATGAGGAGGTTCCTGTTCAGATTTTAGACCGGCAGGTGAAGTGGCTGAGAAACAAGGAGGTTGCCACAGTGAAGGTATTGTGGAGGAACCATCCTGTTGAGGGTGCTACCTGGGAGGCCGAGGCTGATATGAGATCCCGCTATCCTCATCTTTTCAGCTCTTGAGGTTAGACTTCGTACTCTTAAGTCTAAGTTTCCTTATCTCCTCTATTCCTTGTTGCTATTGCTTGACTGAGTAAAGTACTTTATGTTATGATATGACTGGCTTTGTACTAGATAGATAGAAGTGTCATTCGGAGACGAATGTTCCTAAGGAGGGGGGGGGGAGATAATGTAACAACCCCAAAATGACTATGTTAAGTATTGACTAAACGTACCTAGAATGCCTAGATTAGACCGGGTTCACACGGCTTGATGCGCGTGGAACCAAACCTCAGAACCTATGCACCAGCCAAGCCAACCAACTTGGTGAGTTAGTTGAGCTAGGCAAGGTTGAGACCAGCCATGTAGGGCACCCGAATATTAACATTCACCCGGATGAGTCTTAACCGGACTTGAAAGGGGTAATCTTAGGTTTGGAGGGTATAGGGGTAAAATGGTCTTTTCCAGGCTAAGGGTATTTATTGTAATTACCCTAAGTATTTAATTAATTAAGTAAGTAATATAAAAAGTGGACAATTCGGGTAGGGTTGACCCGTATTTACCCTTTTTCGCGAGAGGAGTTTCACCCAGGTTCCATCCTTGTTGGAAGCAATATTTAAGTTGAATTAACTGGTATTTAACTATCTAATTTAAGTAAGGGTATTTTAGTCTTGTCACTTAAGCCTTAGAAAATCAGATTTTTATTTAAAATAAGAAAGAGTCCTAGTTTGACTAAGTCCTTACCTAAAACTCCTACTTCTAAGCTTACTCTAACATCTCTCCACTCTCATTCTAACGCTTCATTATCAGTAAAAGAACAATATCAAAGGGTCATCACTCTTGAAGAACTTGTACGCTAAAACTCAAAAGAAAAACTAAACTAAAAACGAAAAGCAAAAACATTGTTATTTACTGGTTGTGCTTGATGTTTTACGGTGAGGCTTTGGTGTCGTGGGAGTGGACTGTCCATTGGAGCAGGTTTGGAGGGTTTTGATCGACAAAAGGTATGGGCTTTCTTCCTCTTGGTTCCTTTCCCAAGAGACCCCTAAGATTCAGTCAATTTTAATCGGAAAACTAGGAATGTTTCCCCGTTGCATGTCTTTGTCACTAGCTCCCATCGATTGTAGTAGATTGGGTATGTTTGCTGGTAGAAATTAGGGATGTAACATGTTTTCGTGATGATTATGTTCATGTATGTATGTTCAGATTTATGTGACTGATAATTATGTCTTTCCAAAATTATGTGATAAAGTAGGTGTGTGCATTGTGTAGGCCGTAACTCTTGGGCATAAATTGAAGTGTGAAAAAGGCATGTTGAATCCTTGTATTTGATGTCTAAATGTTTGTAAAAATAGTGATGTTCATATGTGGTGTGATGTTGTTGAATTGAGTGAAAACTCTTGGCTAAATGTAACCACGAAAATGCACCTAACAATGTACGAAATGTTCTTCGAATTTGTCCTAAAATCTACCATATAAAATGTTGAGAAAATGTACTCGAAAACGTGATAAAATTTCCAGATTGAACCCGAGACCTCACTATATGAAGGCTGCTGAAAAATTCAATAATTAAAGGTGAGGTGGGGGGGATTCAACATGGGGTAAGGTTGGGTGAGGAACCAAAGGAAAAAGGAAAATAAATAAAATGGGGAGAGTGGGTATCGAACCCACAACCCCTCTGATAGGTGAGAGAAGTAGGAGAAACCAAAGAAAAATAAAATGAGGTTGTGGGGGATCGTTCCAACATCCTCTTGGTCTCGAACGAAAATAGAGAGGAAAGAAAAGAAAGGAAAAAGAAGTGTGGGCATTGGGGATCGACCTCGGTTCCCCAAGCCGAAAATGTAACTAAAAATTTAAATATGAGACTAAGTATTGCTCAAGGGATTCGAAATCGGGTTCCCTTGCCTAATTCTGTATTGATACATAAGTCATATGTGAATAAATATTTAATAATTGCTGCCCATAGGGATCGAACTCGAGACTTTGGCATACTTATAAGATGCATAACTCTTGTACCACATAATCTTGGGTAAGTATGAGTCACTTAGACGAATTATGAATGAAGCCTCATGGCTTGTACGTATGGGTTCATAAGTCCAGCGTACGTTTAAAAATAAGTGAACCTAAGATGTATATGATGAAATGACGTGATCCAAGAGTGTTAAGTAAGAGTGTGAAATACACTAAAAGACCAAGTGCATTGACATATGATGAAATGAACATTCACGTAATGAGGTGAGTAATTATAAAGAGCTAATATGCTAAAGTTAATGAATGTGGTGATAACATGATAAGAGTCTAATATGAAAGACGAGATCAATCTCAAATGAGCCTAATAAGTGTTACCAAATATCGTACTCACCTATGAGAGTGTAAAACTAATAAAGAGACCAGTCTCTAAGAAATACTCTAATGAAATTATTGAGATTAATACACTCTTAATACTAATGATGAGTTGGGAAATCATCTAATTAGCAATAATGCCCTCATACTAGAAGCCAAGTTCTATGATGTGTGAGATGAATGTAATGGAACTTTATACGGAGCACCGATAGGCTAGCTATGAGTCATGATTCCTTCTTTCGAGAAGGCAGAGGTTCGTGTATCTAATGAGATGAGACTTTTCGTTTAGGCGGGTGTGGGTCTCCTTATATCTCGTAGTCTTTAAACCTATGCAACCAACATAGGGTTCTAGCAGGGTTCAATTCCCTATATGCGCTAGCATGTTTTGGTTTCACTTTGGCCGGTGATTCCACCTCTTTTTAGTGTGGGGTAGACACTGGATTTCATGGAGCTCACATGATCTATGTTGGTTAAAGTTAAAGTTTCCAAAGAAAGAATGAGGCCAGCCTCATGTAATACACCCAATGAAATGAATGATACCAAAGGTGTTTGGATAGGATAATCAAGAAGTGAACTAGACTCAAGTAATGACACTAGGTCATTCTTAGTCATTGCACAGTGAACCCAATGAGAGTCCTAAACAACATCCTAGGTATATAAATGAATGAAAAATAAAGTATGTATGAATGAATAAAGCAGACTCTGTGTTTGCTAAAGAAGGCTCCCTAGTTGAGGTCCCATATGTTGAGCCTTCATTTGGGAAGTCCTAATGTTAAGTCTGTGATTCCAAGGTCTCACGTCATACAAACAAATGATATATGATACATGTATGTGCTAAATGAAGTATGTTATGTGCTGTTTGCATTATGAAAAGAATGATGATGCATGTTACTCTCATAGCATGACTTTCCTAATCTGATTTGGCAAGTCCAACTGACTAGGCTTTCCATAACTCATATCATTAGGAGAGAACTCTTATTAATCATGCATGTCCTTGGTGAGTACATGCATACACCCATATTTAGTATAACTGTGTACTAATCCCATACAATCCTTTACTTTTAGGTGCAGGTAAAGGTGGACGCTAGAGCTTACGGGACTACATTGAAGCTATCCGGACGTGGAGCATTCATCCGGACTTGGTAGGCCCTCATGCTTTCGAGGATGCTTATCTCTTATATTCTAGCTTATACGTAGGCATCAGATAGTGGAGGATGTTACACTAGCATTTCTTTCTTACTTATTTCCGTACGTCGTATTGATACCAAATTGGCAACTTTATATTAATGCAGTTATGAAATATTTCCTTCATTTGAATATCTTATTATTAGATAGTTGTGGTGAACTGATATTATATAATGCAATTCTTACTATGAAGTGTATGTATACTTCAAAGCAAACAGATGTTTTAAATTTTCCGCTAAAATTAACCTATATGATGTAATTATGATGTATGTAGGCTTGTCTGCGACCTCTCAGTGGTCAACGACGCCGGTTTTGATTAGGATCTATACCCCAGTCGTGACACAACCAACTTCCCTAACTAGAGTCATTCTCAAGACTTCCCTAGATAAGACGTGAAGAGATCATCCCTTATGCCCCGTTCACACTATAACTAAGAAATCCTTAAGTCACTCTAGATTAGCTACTCATTCATTTACATGATTTCTAACATAAGTCGTTATTTCATTAGTTCATTAAAAAAAATTCATCACATAGAGGACATTTAAATAATGGTCTTGGAGATAGTCCTTGATTTGGGACTGAGGCTGGTCTTTGTCCTCTCCTTCCCCACACCTAAGTGTCCATTGACGATACCTAACCTACGGGTCTTCGACTGACCAACTGGGCATCGATTGCCTCCGTAGGTTTGGCTGTCTTGGGCAGTCTTGGCCACCAACTTGGGTCCTTCCTCAAGGACCCTTGGTTGGTTTTTGGAGATGTTCGCCCGGACGTTTCCAACCCAAACATGCTCGCATACGAGTTTAGGAGCTCTCACATAAATTTCACCCAAAACTAAGACGTAAAACGCGACAAAACATACCTAGACACACAATTTCATTTCAAGGCACATCTTCCGAACATCATTGACGTTCTTGGATGTTTGACCTCCAAACTTGACACACTGACTATATACACCACAATAACTCATTAAAGGACCTTAGACAATCATTACAACTATGTTAGGCTCTAGCTTCACCTATGTAATTTTCGGGATCTTACAATCTCCCCCACTTGGACAACTTTCATCCTCGAATTACACTTGCCACTCTCCAACACTTCCAAAAATATAGATTCAATTAGAAGCTCAAAACCATACCATATAACACATAATCAATATGAAAACATTAATTTCACATAGTCAAGAGAATCATAACACAACAAGAAACTAGAAGAAAATTCTATAACTCATCATGCCATAAAACTCACCTCTTTCATTCGAAATAGCAAGAACTCATTTTATATTCATTACCATACTCATATACATTAGTTATAACCGCATTAGAACAATTTTGGACCAAAGAATGAATTAGTCAAATTCTCAAAAATCTTACAGTAAGCAGGCAAAGCAACAGTGAATCATGCAACTTTTGAAAAAATGCAACTTTTAGGCAATTGATGATAGAAACATTCTAATATGCAACTTAAAATCATATAAAAACCTTTTACAACATAATCATGGATTCATAAGATACACAATGCAAGAAGTTAATGAACTTCAATTTCAACCAAAACTCCTAAACACCATGCACATGAAACAAACTTCTAGGACTTTCTATCCCATCTACTAACCATACTCCCCCACTTAGAAGGAACTCATATCACTAAAAATATAAATACAAGGACTTACCAACATCATCATAATCATCATCCGGCTTTTCTCCCCTAGTCCGGAGAGCATAGAAACGCGCTTCTGCCTTTGGAACATCATCTTTTGGAACATTTGGAGCAACTTTCTTACCATCTCTATTAGGACAATCTCTCACTTTGTGTCCATATTTTCCACATCCAAAGCAACTTCCGGTACCCCTTAAACACTCACCATAATGTTTCTTGCCACAAGTGACACATGTAGGCTTGCAATTTTTAGAACCACCTCCTTTCTCAAATTTCACCTTAGGAGCACTAGGTCCATCTTGAGTTTGAACTCTCTTTTTGAACCTAGGTTGCCCTTGATCACTTGAACCACTTCTTTTCAAGTTTCTAGCAATTCTCCCAAG
Organism: Solanum sitiens; assembly: GCA_016801875.1. NCBI lineage: Eukaryota > Viridiplantae > Streptophyta > Magnoliopsida > Solanales > Solanaceae > Solanum > Solanum sitiens. The sequence continues at coordinate 739,406 of JABWTJ010000463.1, read as the reverse complement.
TTTAGACTCTTCAATAAATTGTGCATAAACCATGAGTCTAGCTAAGGTCATATCATCACGTAGCATAGTCGTACGACATTCTTCCCTCACAAATTTGGCGACCCAGGTCACAAAACTACTCATCTAATCCCTAGGATTTGACACTAAGGACGGTGCATACCTAGAAAACATTGAGAATTTCAAAGAGTACTCCTCAACACTCATATTGCCTTGCTTGAGATTGATAAACTACCCAACGTTAACCTCCATCCACTCATGGGGAAAGTACTTACCTAGAAAAGCATCCTTAAATTCTTCCCACTCAATAGGATCTGACTCAACTTTCCTACTATCTTTCCATTGAGTGTACCATATTTGAGAAACATTCCACAATTGATACGAAGCTAACTCCGCCTTCGCCCTAGATGTACCCCCCATAGCACTCAACACCTTGTACACACCATCAAGGAACTCTTGGGGATCCTCTTCTACCTTAAAGCCAAGAAAGATAGGAGGATTCATCCTCACCAAGTATCTTAACCTAGACGTCATAGTTCTGTCCACAACATTCACCCTAGGCTCCATACTCAAATTCACTTGAGTATTCACGGCTCGGGCTAAAGCAAACAACTCTAATATCTCTATTACTCAACTCCGGGGGATCCACCGGAACCTCATTCCCTCCTTCCACAATAGGGACTTGATCACCTTGGGGAGGCACTTGAGCACCTTGGACTCCTTACCCATCTTGAGGAACTTGCTCAACTTGCTCAACTTGAGGAGGAACTTCCTTATTCACCCTTTCCTCTTCCAACCTTCTAGCATCCATCCTTCTAGTATTCATCTCCTAGAAACACAAGGAAACAGATTGAGAAGGATACTCATAACATTTACTCTACCGCACATCATAGGAGTAGAAAAGAAGGGAAACTCTATCGTCCTATACACTCTCGCCCATAGATGTGTCGCGACTCACACCGATGGTCGAGACTCTACTAGACGTGACTTGATGAGACTTTTTGATTTCGAAGACTACTTTCACATCCTATGCTCTGATACCAAGCTTTTCATGACCCACACCTATACCTTAGAAGATTTGAGTATTCTTAGATCGCAAGCGGCGTACTCGACCTCTCAGAAGTCTTATACAAGCCCTTTCGTATCATTCATCACATATACATAATGAAAAGAAGTGCGGAATTAAAACTTTTCACAATACATTTCATAGTCTTTAAAAACTCTTTCATATAAATGTCACAGGAAATACTAGGTCTCAATCTCATCAAAGCTTAGACACAAGACTACATGGGACACGGCTCATACACAATAGAAGTATAGTACTACTAAGTCTACTACAATACTTCAATAAGAACAATTAAAGATATATATGCCCTCGAGTCAAATGAGGACATACTTCAACTTCACTTGAATAATGGTACGATCCAAGTCTTGCTTCCCAAATTCTCCTCACCTAACAACCACTATAGAGACAGATAAAATCATGGAATTAGTACAACCACCTGTACTAAGTATGGCATAATGCATAAAAATCATGAAAACGAACATTTATTGGAAGTACACATCTTTTCATTTAAATATCATAATATAATCATAAGAACAACATTTATCAACTTAGAAACACATAAGGTAACATTTAAGCAATTTACTACATTTTTAAGGTTACTTTACAGTGAACCAATTCACTGATAAAGTGAAGTTTCTGCACTGTACAGTGAAATGCCTTACCTTCACTTAAGACATCTTCAAGCATGTAATCATCCCACTAAAAGTTATCCTAAGACTCACTTACGTTATACAAAGACATACTGCCCATACACCCTCTCTAAGCATGCCAAAACAATCCTCAAGACAACTTATAATGAGACACATACACACTTACAATACACCAACATACCTAACATATAAGACATGACATTCTCCTTGCCAAGGCTATCAAAAGACTTACTTAAGTACTCCTATAAGAGAATGCCCATACACCCTCTTCAAGGTTACCTGAATAATCCTTAAGTATTCCTAGGTTTAGATCATGCCTAAAGAATCAACCAACTTCCCTAACTAGAGTAATTCTCAAGACTTCCCTCGATAAGACGTGAAAAGATCATCCCTTATTCCTCCTTCACACTTTAACTAAGGAATCCTTAAGTGACTCTATATTAGGTACTCATTCATCTACATGCTTTCTAACATAAGTCGTTATTTCATTAGTTCATTAAGAAACATTCATCCCATAGAGGACATTCAAGTAATGGTCTTGGAAAAGACCTAGGGACTCTCACTAACATCTTCAAAGCATATTGTGCAATGTCTAGATAGCATCCCATCCCACCACCTAAACTTCATGGAACTTCTCTAACGCTAATAGGTATACCACATGATGAGAATAGGCAATAACCGACATAGACCATGGTAGCAAAACATGGAATCCGGAGTTCTATCATACTCCGATGAGGTTGTTCTACTTGCCAAAGGTAGAACTTGGACACAACCCATGTAGGCTCATGGTTATGGAATATGAAAGGATTACTTTGTATTCTAGCCTAATCCTTTAACTAGAAATACTTCCCTTACCATACTCTCTCGGTGCTAGCCTTTGTTCTCATACAATAATTCACATTAAGGTTAATACAAAGGGGTTCCATATCAAGTTCATAACCCCATTACATTTACCCTAACAAAGAGGTCCCATATGGCTGCCATACAATAGAGACAAGAATCTCATCATGACTTTCCTAAGGATTGATATGATGTTGTTCCAGTCAATCAACTTTAAGTCCATCATTCATTACATGAAGAATACCATTACGGCTTTTGACTTCATGTTTTGTAACTTTACCACTAGGTTCAAGGTTTCACATAAAGGACCCTCTTATCATCATTCAATGTCTCACATATCATTCATTCATACTAGACTAAGAGGCTTTAGCATCCTAAGTCAAGACATCTCATATTCACATTCATACATGCATCAAGTAAGGGACACATGTCTACTAAAACAAGACACAACATACTTCACTATAACACATATTACATATAACACATATTACATGTCATTCTAGAAGCACATACGAACAACCATTATCATATTTAAGTAATTCTATACACTACTATATCATCATCAATATAACCATCATAGACTCATATATCCAAGTAGGAACAATCATTCATCAACTCTCAGACTACATACATAAACACAGTCATAGTTTTACATGATAACCTAAATAACATCAATAGAAGAACACATACTTTCATATTACTTCACGTATAGGTAAATATAATCATACTTCACATAATCAACTACACAAATCATCACATTACTTCAAGTAATTTGCCGACAAGGCCATGATCATCATAATACTAAAAATAACACTGACAAAGCCACATCAATCATATAACACCGCCACCATAAGTGGACCATATCAATCACAACATAATTGAAGATATATAATACTTAAAATAAAGAGAAATAGGGCAGCGTACCACTAATCCATTCTCTCAACTTCAATCCATGTTTAAATCATCCAATTCAATACCATAAGGCCCTTACCCATTACCATGAACATCAATTCAATGCATAAATCATAATACTCAATGAATATAAGTCAATTCAATATAGATTTATAAATCTAAGACCAATTAGACGTCAATTGAATACAATTCTTACATCATTAGATAGCCCATAGAAAACTACACTAGAATTCAGAATAATTAAGACAATATCACTTAACCCATAAAGTAGTCAAAAACTAGGGTTCATCAATTACATGGGTTTTATAGGTTAATTGAGTTAAAACTGTCTAAATAACAACAATTCAATAAATATTCAATGATTAAAAACCTTTAATGCAAGAACCCATGGATAGATCATGAAATAGGTGAAGTTCAACTTTAAAAACATTAGAAAACATCTTTGAATTTGGGCTCCTTGATGAATAGAGTTTCAAGGATAAAAAACCATACATCAATTAAGATAATCCTCCAATTTGAGGAATAATCACCACTCAAATCTCCAGTACAAGATCTTCCTTGAGTTTTGGCTTCAATGGAGTTCTATGAAATTTCTAAGGGATTTTGGGGTTTTGATTTGGAAGAATGAATTCTTCTAAGTGTTAAAGACTTATATACATGTCTAAACTACCTAAAAGACCCTTTTGGAACAGCCAAACTTCTAATTTGTACGTGTGGTGAATTTACAACTTCACCCCTCAACTTACAGTGAAGCTGCGCAGGAACAACCTCACAGACGGAAGGACCATCGACGGCCCGTCCCTTGACCAACGGACCGTCCTGCTAATCCGTGGTTTGGTATTGAGGCTGGTATTTGGCCTCTCCTTCCCCTTGCCTAAGTGTCCATCAATCATACCTCACCTACGGGGCATTGACTGACCCACTGGGCGTCGATCGCCTCCGTAGGTTGGGCTGTCTTGGGCAGTCTTGGCCACCAACTTGGGTCCTTTCTCAAGGACCCTTGGTTTGTTTTTGGGGATGTTTGCTCAAACGTTTAAAACCCAAACATGATCGTATATAATTTTAGGACCTCTCACATAAATTTCACCAAAAAAAAACACGTAAAACTCAACCAAAAATACCCAGACACACAAGGTCATTTCAAGGCACATCTTTCGAATGTCATTGACGTTCTTGGACGTTTGACCTCCAAACTTCACAAAACTTGACACACTGCCTATATACACCATAATAACACTTTTAAGGAACTTAGACCATCATTACAACCATGTTAGGCTCTATTTTCACCTAAGTCATTTTCAGGATCTCACAATCTCCCCCACTTGGACAACATTCTTCGTCGAATGACACTTGCCACTCTCCGAACACTTCCAAGAATATAGATTCAATTTAAGCTCAAAACCATACCATATAACACACAATAAATATGAAAACATCAATTTCACATAGTCAAGAGAATCATAACACAACAATAAACTAGAAGAAAATTCTATAACTCATCATGCCATAGAACTCACCTCCTTCATTCAAAATAGCAAGAACTGATTTTATATTCATTACCATACTCATATACATTAGTTCTAACAACATTAGAACAATTTTCGACCAAAGAATGAATTAGTCAAATTCTCAAAAATCTTACAGTAAGCAGGCAAAGCTACAGTAAATTATGCAACTTTTTCAAAAATGCAACTTTTAGGAAATTGATGATAGAAACATGCTAATATGCAAGGTAAAATCATATAAACAACATTTACAAAATGATCATGGCTTCATAAAATACACAATTCAAGAAGTTAATGAAATTCAATTTCAACCTCCTAAACACCATGCACATGCAACAAACTTCTAGGACTATCTATACCATCTACTAACCATAATCTTCCACTTAGATCGAACTCATATCACTAAAAATATAAATACAAGGACTTACCACATCATCATCATCATCATCCGGCTTTTCTCCTCTAGTCCGGAGAGCATAGACACGATCTTTTGCCTTTTGAACATCATCTTTTGGAACATTAGGAGCAACTTTCTTACCATCTCTATTAGGACAATCTCTCACTTTGTGTCCATATTTTCCACATCCAAAGCAACTTCCGGTACCCCTTAAACACTCACCATAATGTTTCTTGCCACAAGTGACACATGTAGGCTTGCAATTTTTAGAACCACCTCCTTTCTCAAATTTCACCTTAGGAGCACTAGGTCCATCTTGAGTTTGAGCCCTCTTTTTGAACCTAGGTTGCCCTTGATCACTTGAACCACTTCTTTTCAAGTTTCTAGCAATTCTCCCAAGTTTAGACTCTTCAATAAATTGTGCATAAACCATGAGTCTAGCTAAGGTCATATCATCACGTAGCATAGCCGTACGACATTCTTCCATCACAAATTTGCCGATCCCGGTCACAAAACTACTCATCTAATCCCTAGGATTTGACACTAAGGACGGTGCATACCTAGAAAACATTGAGAATTTCAAAGGGTACTCCTCAACACTCATATTGCCTTGCTTGAGATTGATAAACTCCTCTACCTTAACCTCCCTCCTCTCACAGGGAAAGTACTTACCTAGAAAAAGCAACCTTAAATTCTTCCCACTCAATAGGATCCGACTCAACTAGCCTATTATCCTTCCATTGAGTGTACCATATTTGGCAAACAACCCTCAATTTATACGAAGATAACTCGGCCTTCTCCATAGATGTAACCCCCATAGAACTGAACACCTTGTACACACCATCAAGGAACTCTTGGGGGTCCTCTTCTACCTTAGAGCGAAGAAACATAGGAGGATTCATTCTCACAAAGTCTCATAACCTTGAGGTTATAGTGCTCTCCACAACATTCACCCTAGGCTCCATACTCAAATTCACTTGAGTAGTCACGGCTCAGGCTAAAGCAAGCAAAACCTCTCTAATATCTTTATTACTCAACTCCGGGGATCCACCGGAACCTCATTACCTCCTTCCATAATAGGGACTTGATGACCTTGGGGAGGCATTTGAGCACCTTGAGAACCTTGGACTCCTAGCCCATCTTGAGGAACTTGCTCAACTTGCTCAACTTGAGGAGGAACTTCCTCATTCACCCTTTTCTCTTCCAACCATCTAGCCCATCCTTCTAGTATTCATCTCCTAGAAACAGAAGGAAACACATTAAGAAGGATACTCATACATTTACTCTACCGCATGATATAAGAGTATAAAAGAAGGGAAACTCTATCGTCCTATAGCCTCTCGCCCATAGATGTTTCGCAACTCACACCGATGGTCGAGACTCTACTAGACATGACTTGATGAGACTTTTTGATTCCTTAGACTACTTTCACATCCTATGCTCTGATAACAAGCTTGTCACTACCCGCAACTATACCTTAAAAGATTTGGGTATTCTTAGGTCCCAACCGGCGTACTCGACCTCTCGGAGGTCTTATACAATCCCTTTCGTATTATTCATCACATATCATAGTGAAAAGATGTGCGGAATTGAAACTTTTCACAAAACATTTCATATTCTTTAAAAACTCTTTCATATAAATGCCATAGGAAATACTAGGTCTCAATCTCATCAAAACTTAGACACAAGACTACTTGGGATACTGCCCATACACAATAGAAATATAGTACTACTAAGTCTACTACAATACTTTAATAAGAACAATAAAAGACATATATGCCCTCGAGTCAAATTAGGACATACTTCAACTTCAATTGAATGATGCTACAATCCAAGTCTTGCATACCAAATACTCCTCACCTACCAACCACTATAGAGATAGATAAAATCATGGAATTAGTACAACCACATGTACTAAGTATGTCATAGTGCATAAAAATCATGAAAATGGACATTTAATGGAAATATGCATCTTTTCATTTAAATATCATAATATAGTAATAAGAACAACATTTATCAACTTATAAACACATAAGATAACATTTAAGCAATTTAGTACATTTTTAAGGTCACTTTATAGTCAAACAATATTACAGTGAAGTTCCTTCACTGTACAGTGAAATGCGTTACCTTCACTTAAGACATCTTCTAGCATGTAATCATCCCACTAAAAGCTATCCTAAGACTCACTCACGTCATACAAAGAGCGAGCTCCCATACACCCTCTCTAAGAGTGCCTAGACGATCCTCAAGACTACTTATAATGAGACACATACACACTAACAATACACCAACATACATAACATATAAGACATGACATTCTCCTTGCCAAGGCTATCAAAAGAGTTACTTAAGTACTCCAAGAAGAGAATGCCCATACACCCTCTTCAAGGTTACCTAAATAATCCTTAAGACTTCCTAGGTTTAGATCATGCCTAAAGAATCAACCAATTTCCCTAACTAGAGTCATTCTCAAGACTTCCCTAATTAAGATGTGAAGAGATCATCCCTTATGCCTCCTTCACACTTTAACTAAGGAATCATTAAGTCACTCTATTTTAGGTACTCATTCATATACATGCTTTCAAACATAAGTCGTTATTTCATTAGTTCATTAAGAAACATTCATCCCATAGAGAACATTCAAGTAATGGTCTTGGAGAAGACCTAGGGACTCTCACTAACATCTTCAAAGCCTATTGTGCAATGTCTAGATAGCGTCCCATACCACCACCTAAACTTCATGGATCTTATCTAATGCTAATAGGTATCCCACTTGATGAGAATAGGCAATAACCGACATAAACCATTGTAGAAAAACATGGAATCGGAAGTTCAATCCTACTCCGATGAGGTTGTTCTACTTGCCAGTGGTAGAACTTGGACACATCCCATATAGGCACATTGTTAAGGAATATGAAGGGATTACTTTGTATTCTAGCCTCATCCTTTATCTAGAAATACTTCCCTTACCATACTCACTCGGTGCTAGCCTTTGTTCTCATACAATATGTGACAACTCAAAAATGACTATGCTAAGTAAGGCCTAAACGTACCTAGAATGCCTAGGTTAGATCGGGTTCACACGGATTGATGCGCGTGGAACCAGACCTCTGAACCTATGCACCAGCCAAGCCAACCAACTTGGTGAGTTATTTGAGCTAGGCAGAGTTGGTTCCATCCATGTAGTGTACCCGCATACTAGGATTCACCCGGATGAGTCTTAACCAGAAGAGGGTTAGTCCTAGGTTTTAAGGGTTCTATGGGTATAAAGGTAATTTTGGGGCTAGGGGTAGTATAGTAATTACCCTAGGCTGATATTTAATTAATTAAATAAAGATATTAATTAGTCAAAATAAGTCAAATCTCGGTGGTCAAACCCGAGATTGACCTTACCTGCACAACTAGGGTTCGAGCCAAGTTGGAAGCATAATGAGGCACGAATTAAAGGATTAAAAATTAGAGAAAATAAGGAGGGGCATTATAATAACTTAATTATAATCTGATTTTTATAATTATAATTGTGTTGAATAAGTCAACAACAATTCCCACAAAAGGGGGCGCACAACTCCCACTAGGGGTGTGCTTCTTGCCCACTCTTAATTCTTTAATTTACTACTAAAAACGTTTTCATCCTTATCCCACACTTCAAAAACAGAATATAAACATAAAACTCACTATTCTAAAAGTTTTCTTGGCTGCATCCATCAAAAAACAAAAGGGAGAAATCGTACGCCTAAGTCTTTTAAGTATAGAACTTCACTTGCAAACAAGAATCAAAGCTTGGAAGAAAGGTTTGTGTGTGGGCTAGGGCGTGTGGTTGTGGCTGGTGGTCAAGGATGAAAAGGTATGGGTTTTCTTCTCTCTTGGTCCCTTTCCCAAGAGTCCCCTAAGGTTCAGTTTAAATCCAATCGAAAAACTAAGGTTGTCCCCGTTGCATGCCCCTGTCATTAGATCCTATGAACGAATTGATGCATGCGTTGGTATAACTTCTTGTAGATGATTTTAGGAATGATTGTGGTTGTGTGTATTGTATGTTACGGTCTGTTTATGATTTGGTATGTACGTCCGAATGTTGAATGTCATATGTGAACAAAACATGCTATTTTCCGTAATTGTATTGTTACTGTTAACTTGAAGAAAATGGTGAATCATGTGTTATGCAAAGTTGTGTGTTTAACATGCAAAAGAAATCGTGATGTTCATGAATAATAAAGTGAAAGTAAAGTCCTTAATGAATTGGTCAGAAGTATATGTAAAACTATGAGTTAAACGCCTAGGCTAAATGTAAGAAAGTGAATTAAAACTTTATGTTAAATGAATATGGTTTCGGCTAGTCACTAATATATATGAAGAGGAATAGTTGCTGCCATTTAGAGTGAATCTCGAAATTCTAAAGGTCCTAATACTAAGAGGTTAAGCCTTAAAATAAAAGAAAAGAAAATAGGGTGAGAGAGGGGATTCGAACTTGGGCAGGTTGAAAGAAGCTTGGAATTTAAAGAAAAAGAAAATAGTGAGGGAAGGGGGATTCGAACTTGGATCCTTGGCCAAGGGTGTGAGATACCTAAATCTCACACCAAAATAAAGTAATAAAAGATGAGGCCACTGGGATTCGATCCCAGATCCTCTTGGCCTAATTTGGAAAGACACTTAGCACTCTAAATAATTAAAAATAAGGTGCTGCCCAAGGGATTCAAACAGGGTCCTCTTGGCGGAATTTATGGAGACACTTAACACTTTAAATAATTAAAAATAAAGTGTTGCCCAAGGGATTCGAACATGGGTCCTCTTGGCCGAAATTGAGAGACACATAAGTCTCACATATAATTGAATAAAATGCAGCCACTAGGAATTGAACTTGTCCCTTGGCTGCATGTGTAAAATGCATAAGTCTTACACAACATATACTTAGATGGTCATGAAACACTTAGTCAATTATGAGTAACCCGAATTGGGTAAGAACATGAGTTAATGGTAAGATTATTAAATGAACATTCACGTAATGAGGTGAGTAATTATATTATACTATGATGCTAATGAAAACAGTGACAACATTATAAGAGGCTAAGATGAATGGTGAGACAAGTCTCAACCAAGCCTAAGTAAATGTTACCAAACGTACTCACCTATCGGAGTGTAGAATGATGTAGGAGTCAAGTCTCAAGTATATTCCAAAAGAAAATGTTAAGAAGGAATTCATAGTTAATATGTAAAGAAAAGAGTGACTAGATGATGATAGGCTAGTGCAAGTGAGATAAGTTGCATCTACGCCTAAAAAGCAATGTCACTAAATGCAATTTCTAAGAGAGCATATCTATGTTAACCGGTGAACAAATAATGAAAGGTGAGTAACGATTAAATGAGAAGATGTTAAGAAAGAAAAGGGTGGCACCACAATATGAGGCTAGTGCAAGTTAGACAAGTTGTACCCACGCCAATATAAGGTCACCAAAAGTACTCACCTAAGAGAGTGTTGAATATTAAGAGACAAGTCTCAATCACACTCTATATGTAAGTGTATGGACAATTCACACTTAATACCTAAAGAAGAGATGAGAAATCATATAATGAGCTATGACTACCTCATGCTAGAAGCAAGCTTCGATGATGTATGAGTTGAATGTAAAAAGGAACTTTAAACGGAGCATCGATAGGCTAGTTATGAGTGGTGATGCCTTCTTTCGGGAAGGGCGGAGGTTCACATAAATCTCATGAGAAGAGACAGTCCACCATGGTGGGTATGGGTCTCACTAAATCTCCTAGTCTTTGAACTATGCTGCCAACATAGGGAACTAGCTTGGTTCGAATCCATGAAGCTAGAATGTATTGGTTTCACCTTGGCCAGTGACTCCACCTCTTTTCGGTGTGGGGAAGACACCGGATTTCATGATCTCACATGATCTATGTCGATTAAAGTTGATGTATCTCAAAGTATGAAAGATAATGAAATGAACGATATCGAAGGTGTTTGTGCAAGACAATCAAGAGGTGAGACCGTCATTCTTGGTCATTGCACTTCATGATACCGATGAGAGTCTTAAACTTCATCATAGGTATAGCTGGTGTTCACATCAGCCTATGAATGAATGAAATGAATAATGTAAAGTACAAATGAACGAATGAAGCAGGCTCTGTGTTTGCTAAAGGAGACCCTTGGATTGAGATCCCATATGTTGGGCCCTCACTTGAGATGTCTTAATGCTACGTCCATGATTCCAAGGTCTCATGGATATGAAATGTATACTATATGAAACATGAAATGTTTATTATGTGAACCTATGTGTGTATAATGTGTGACATATTCATGGCATCATCTTTCTATTACGAAATAGTCAAAGTCAAGAGACTTAACCTTCTAAAAAAGCATGTTGATTAGGAAGAGCCATCCTTGTTCATGCATTACCGTTATGTGTTATTGCATGTACCCATACTTAGTAAAAGTGTGTACTAATTCCATACAATATTACTATTTTAGGTGCTGGCTCATGTGGATGTTGAGGGTATCATTGCAGTTGTTCGGACTCAGAGATTTCATCCGTACTTGGTAGGTCCTCATGCATTTGGGGATGCCTGCCTTTATATTTATTGCTTAGTAGTAGGTTTGAACTAGTGGGGTATGTTCCACTAGTGTTTCTTTCCTATTTTATTCAGACGCTTGTAATGATGCCATTTTGGCAAGTATTACTTATGACATGAGATTCCATTTCTTTCAAGTTGCATGATCTTATAATTAGATTTTTGATGTATGAGCAATGAACTTTCTTAAAGATATGCATTTATATGAAGTCTATGTATACTTCAACTATAAACAAAAAGTTTCAAATTTTCCGCTAAAATTAACCGTATGAATGTGATAAATGCAAGAAGAGGCTTGTCTGCGACATATGAGAGGTCAACGACGCTGGTTGGTCTAGACCCTAGTCATGAAAAACTTGGTATCAGATCATTAGATTAAATATTCAAGACATCAGGCTCATATCAACCACGTTAAGTAGTTTCTAAGTTATGGTAGTGAAGTGCACCACTATCATGAATTAGAGACTGCATAATGCTTAGAAAACTTTCCCTTCTTCAACTCTTATCGTACCTTATGAAATTTTGAATTCATGGTGTTAAGAGTCCAAGGGTAGCTACGATAGGGATTGCAAGCACAGAGTTAAGAGGAACAATGAAGTAGATACAGCTCAGGAGAGGCCACCGTGTAGGAAGTGTGGAAAATTGCATGGAGGAGAGTGTATGATGGGCTCGAATGCTTGTTACAGTTGTGGCAAATCGGGTCACATGATGAAGTATTGTCCGACTAGGAGAAGTCAAGAAAAAGGGGAGGAGAAAGTTCAGCCTAATGGTCCAAGTGAAGAGGCTCCAAAGAGGCACCGATTCTTTGCACTCAAGTCTAAGGGTGCAGGGGAAGGCACTTCTGGTGAAGTCTCGGGTGCGTAGCCTTAATTAGTCTTTCATGTATTTGACTTTGTATGGTGTTTATGCACTAGTATGAGGTTAATATGTTTGAGTCATCATGTTGGTTGCTGGTTTGTGTGACTTATATGTTTACTTGTGTTGTATGTTTTGATGAGACTAATTTGGGAAAGACTTTCCTCAGTGTATTAATGTGAAGCTGCTAGTAGGTGTCAAAGATGGCACCACCATGCTAATATGTGAATCAGATATTCACCAATGAAAAGTACTGAATTGTTTATGTATGCATAAGTTCTATAGATAACTATTTTGTTCCTAATAAAGAGTAGTGTCATTCGGGAACGAATGTTCCTAAGGGGGGGATAATGTGACAACCCGAAAACATCTATACTAAGTAATGCCTAAACGTACCTAGAATGCCTAAGTTAGATCGGGTTCACACGGATTGATGCGCGTAGAACCAGACCTCTGAACCTATGCACCAGGCAAACCAACCTACTTGGTGAGTTAGTTGAGCTAGGCAGAGTTCGTTCCATCCATGTAGTGTACCCGAATACTAGGATTCACCCGGATGAGTCTTAATCGGACTTAGAGGGTTAGTCCTAGGTTTTAAGGGTTGTAGTGGCATAAAGGTAATTTTGGGGCTAGGGGTAGTATAGTAATTACCCTAGGCTGATATTTAATTAATTAAATAAAGATATTAATTAGTCAAAATAAGTCAAATCTCGGTGGTCAAACTCGAGATTGACCTTACCTCCAAAACTCGGGTTTGAGCCGAGTTGGAAGCATAATGAGGCAAGAATTAAAGGATTAAAAATTAGAGAAAATAAGGAGGGGCATTATAATAACTTAATATATAATTATAATCTGATTTATATAATTAAAATTGTGTTGAATAAGTCAACAACAATTCCCACAAAAGGGGGCGCACAACTCCCACTAGGAGTGTGCTTCTTGCCCACTCTTAATTATTTAATTTACTCCTAAAAACATTTTTCAGCCTTATCCAACACTTCAAAAATAGAATATAAACGTAAAACTCACTACTCTAAAAGTGTTCTTGACTGCATCCATCAAAAAACAAAAGGGAGAATTCGTACGCCTAAGTGTTTTAAGTAAAGAACTTCACTTACAAACAAGAATCAAAGCTCGGAAGAAAGGTTTGTGTGTGGGATGGGGCGTGTGGTTGTGGCTGGTGGTCAAGGATGAAAAGGTATTGGTTTTCTTCTCTTTTGGTACCTTTCCCAAGAGTCCCCAAAGGTTTAGTTTAAATCCAATCGAAAAACTAAGATTGTCCCTCGTTGCATGCCCCTGTCATTAGATCCTATGAACGAATTGATGCATGTGTTGGTATGACTTCTGGTAGATGATTTTAGGAATGATTGTGGTTGTGTGTAATGTATGTTAGAGGTTGTTTATGATTTGTTATGTACGTCCGAATGTTGAATGGCATATGTGCACAAAACATGTTGTTTTCCGTAATTGTATTGTTACTGTTAACTTGAAGAAAATGGTGAATCATGTGTTATGCAGTGTTGTGTGTTTAACATGAAAAAGAAATCGTGATGTTCATGAATAAGAAAGTGAAAGTAAAGTCCTTAATAAATTGGTCAACAGTATATGTAAAACTATGAGTTAAACGCCTAGGCTATATGTAAGAAAGTGAATTAAAACTTTATGTTAAATGAATATGGTTTCGGCTAGTCACTAATATATATGAAGAGGAATAGTTGCTTCCATTTAGAGTGAATCTCGAAATTCTTAAGGTCCTAATACTAAGAGCTTAAGACTTAAAATAAAAGAAAAGAAAATAGGGTGAGAGAGGGGATTCGAACTTGAGCAGGTTGAAAGAAGATTGGAATTAAAAGAAAAAGAAAATAGTGAGGGAAGGGGGATTCGAACTTGGCTCCTTGGCCAAGGGTGTGAGATACATAAATCTCACACCAAAATAAAGTAATAAAAGATGAGGCCACTAGGATTCGATCCCAGATCCTCTTGGCTGAATTGAGGGAGACACTTAGCACTCTAAATAATTAAAAATAAGGTGCTGCCCAAGGGATTTGAACGTGGGTCCTCTTGGCCGAATTTATGGAGACACTTAACACTTTAAATAATTAAAAATAAAGTGTTGCCCAAGGGATTCGAACATGGGTCCTCTTGGCCAAAATTCGGAGACACATAAGTCTCACATATAATTGAATAAACTGCAGCCACTAGGGATTGAACTTGGGTCCCTTGGCTGCATGTGTAAAATGCATAAGTGTTACACAACATATACTTAGATGGTCATGAAACACTTATTCAATTATGAGTAACCCGAATTGGGTAAGAACATGAATTAATGGTAAGATTATTAAATGAACATTCACGTAATGAGGTGAGTAATTATATTATACTATGATGCTAATGAAAACAGTGACAACATGATAAGAGGCTAAGATGAATGGTGAGACAAGTCTCAACCAAGCCTAAGTAAATGTTACCAAACCTACTCACCTAAAGGAGTGTAGAATGATGTAGGAGTCAAGTCTCAAGCATATTCCAAAAGAAAGTGTTAAGAATGAATTCATTTAATATGTAAAGAAAAGAGTGACTACATGATGATAGTCTAGTGCAAGTGGACAAGCTGCATCTACGCCTAAAAAGCAATGTCACTAAATGCAATTTCTAAGAGAGCATATCTATGTTAATCGATGAACAAATAATGAAAGGTGAGTAAAGATGAAATGAGAAGACGTTAAGAAAGAACAGGGTGGAACCACAATATGAGGCTAGTGCAAGTGACACAAGATGTACCTACGCCAATATAAGGTCACCAAAAGTACTCACCTAAGAGAGTGTTGAATATTAAGAGACAAGTCTCAATTACACTCTATATGTAAGTGTAAGGACAATTCACACTTAATACGTAAAGAAGAGATGTGAAATCATCAAATGAGCTATGACTACCTCATTCTACAAGCAAGCTTCGATGATGTATGAGTTGAATGTAAAAAGGAACTTTAAACGGAGCACCGATAGGCTAGTTATGAGTGGTGATTCCTTCTTTAAGAAATGGCGGAGGTCCACATAAATCTCATGAGATGAGACTGTCCACCAATGTTGGTATGGGTCTAACTAAATCTCCTATTCTTTAAACTATGCTGCCAACATAGGGAACTAGCTTGGTTCGAACCCATAAAGCTAGAATGTTTTGGTTTCACCTTGGCCAGTGACTCCACCTCTTTTCGGTGTGGCGAAGACACTGGATTTCATGAGATAACATGATCTATGTCGGTTAAAGTTGAAGTTTCTCAAAGTATAAAAGATAATGAAATGAATGATACCGAAGGTGGTTGTGCAAGACAATCAGGAGGTGAGACCAAAATCAAGTATTGACATTAGGTCATTCTTGGTCATTGCACTTCATGATCCCGATGAGAGTCTTAAACTTTATCCTAGGTATAGCTGGTGTACACATCAGCCTATGAATGAATGAAATGAATAATGTGAAGTAAAAATGAACGAATGAAGCAGGCTCTGTGTTTTTTAAAGGAGACCCTCGGATTAAGATCCCATATGTTGGACCCTCACTTGAGATGTCTTAATGCTACGTCCATGATTCCAAGGTCTCATGGATATGAAATGTATACTGTATGAAACATGAAATGTATATTATGTGAACCTATGTGTGTGTGATGTGTGACATATTCATGGCATGACCTTCCTATTATGAAATAGTCAAAGTCAAGAGATTTAACCTTCTAAGAAAGCATGTTGATTAGGAAGAGCCATCCTTGTTCATGCATTACCGTTATGCGTTGTTGCATGTATCCATACTTAGTACAAGTGTGTACTAATTCCATACAATATTACTATTTTTGGTGCAGGCTCAGGTGGACGTTGAGGGTAGCATTGCAGTTGTTCGGACTCAGAGATTTCATCCGCACTCTATAGGTCCTCATGCGTTTGAGGATGCGTGCATTTTATATTTCTTGCTCAGTAGTAGGTTTGAACTAGTGGGGTAGGTTCCACTAGTGTTTCTTTCCTATTTTATTCAGACGCTTGTAATGATGCCGTTTTGGCAAGTATTACTTATGACATGAGATTCCATTTCTTTCAAGTTGCTTGATCTTATAATTAGATGGTTGATGTATGAGCAATGAACTTCCTTAAAGATATGCGTTTATGTGAAGTCTATGTATACTTCAACTATAAACAAAAAGTTTCAAATTTTTCACTAAACTTAACCATATGAATGTGATGAATGCAAGAAGAGGCTTGTCTGCGACCTCTGAGAGGTTAACGATGCCGGTTTTGGCTAGGGTCTAGACCCCAATCGTGACACAATAATTCACATTAAGGTTCATACAAAGGGTTTCCATATCAAGTTCATAACCCAATTACATTTACCCTATCAAAGAGGTCCCATAGGACTGCCTTACAATGGAGACAAGAAGCTCATCATGACTTTCCTAAGGATTAATATGATGTTGTTCCAGCCAATCAACTTTAAGTCCATCATTCATTACATGAAGGATACCATAACGGCTTTCGACTTCAAGTTTCATAACTTTACCACTAGGTTCAAGGTTTCACATAAAGGACCCTCTTTTCATCATTCAAGGTCTCACATATCATTCATTCATACTAGACTAATAGGCTTTAGCATCCTAAGTCAAGACATCTCATATTCACATTCATACATGCATCAAGTAAGGGACACAAGTCTACCAAAACAAGACACAACATACTTCACTCTAAGACATATTACATGTCATTCTAGAAGCACATAGGAACAAACATTATCATCTTTAAGTCATTCTATACACTACTATATCATCATAGACTCATATAGCCAAGTAGGAACAATCATTCATCAACTATAAGACTACATACATGAACACATAGTTATAGTCTTACATGATAACCTAAATAACATCAATAGAAGAACACATACTTTTATATTACTTCACGTATAGGTAAATATAATTATACTTCACATAATCAACTACACGAATCATCCCATTACTTCAAGTAATTTGCCGACAAGGCCATGATAATCATAATACTTAAAATAACGCCGACAAGGCCACATCAATCACATAGCACCGCCACCATAAGTGGACCATACCAATCACAACATAATTGAAGAGATCTAATGCTTAAAATAAAGAGAAATAGGGCAGCGTATCACCAATCCATTCTCTCCACTTCAATCCATGTTTAAATCATCCAATTCAATACCATAAGGCCCTTAACCATGGCCATGAACATCAATTCAATGCATAAATCATAATACTCAATGAATATAAGTCAATTCAATATATATTTATAAATCTAAGACCAATTAGACATCAATTGAATACAATTCTTACATCATTAGATAGCCCATAGAAAACTACGCTAGAATTCATAAGAATTAAGACAATATCACTTAACCCATAAAGTAGTCAAAAACTAGGGTTCATCAATTACATGGGTTCATAGGTTAATTGAGTTAAAATCATCTAAATAACAGCAATTCAATAAATATTCAATGATTAAAAACCTTTAATGCAAGAATCCATGGATAGATTATGAAATAGGTCAAGTTCAACTTTAAAAACTTTAGGAAACATCTTTGAATTTGGGCTCCTTAATAAATAGAGTTTCAAGGGTGAAAAAACATACCTCAATTAAGATAATCCTCAAATTTGTTGAAGAATCACCACTCAAATCTCCAATCCAAGCTCTTCCGTGAGGTTTGGCTTCAATGGAGTTCTATCGAATTTCTAAGGGATTTTGGGGTTTTGATTTGGAAGAATGAATTCTTCTAAGTGTTAAAGACTTATATACATGTCTAAACAACCTAAAAGACCCTTTTGGAACATCCAAACTTCTAATTTTGATGTGGGGTGAATTTACAACTTCACTCCTCAACTTACAGTGAAGCTGCGCAGGAACAGCCTCACAGACAAAAGGACCATCGACGCCCCATCCCTTGACCAATGGACCGTCCTGCTGATCCGTTGTTTGGGACAGAGGCTGGTCTTTGGCCTCTCCTTCCCTTCGCCTAAGTGTCCATCAACTATAAGTCACCTACGGTGGAAGACCTCGAAAATGAGATAAGGTGTCTAGACCTAACATGTTAGTCTTATCATTATAAGGTCCTAAAATGCCTTATTATGTCATATAGAGTCAGTGTGCAAAGTTTGAGGTGATTTGGAAGTCGAACGTCAAGGGACGTCCAAGACGTTCGATGAATAGTCGCTAATGTGCCTCATGTGTGTATGCATGGCTAAATTGTGTGAACTGAGTCAAATAAGTCTTGAAATGGTGTTAAATGATGTTTAATGTAATTGTATGAAGTTTCGTAAAGTTTGGAGGTCAAACGCCCAAGAACGTCCAAGGCGTTCGAAAGATAGCCCCTAAGACGTTCATCGTATGTCATGTTGGGGTCAAGGCTGTTTGGACGTCTTGTAGGTGTTTTTTTTGGATTAAACTTATGTGGTAGGTCTATAACATGTTAAGGTTTGTAATCGCATTGGAAACGTCCGGGTACGACTTCCAAAGGGCCCCACAAGAGGCCCCAAAAGAAGGACCCCAAGGCTGCCTATACACTGCCTGGGCAGTGTCTCTTGACGGACCCAATGACGGACCGTTGGGACCCCAACGGACCGTCAAGCAGGTCCTGTCGAAGGATACTTGCCTTGGCAGGTTGTAAGCCAAGAAATTGGCCAAGTCCCCTGCGACGGAGGCTGCCACGGCCCGTCATGGCCATGACGCCCCGTCATGGGCCTCGTCGCGGGTGGCCTGCTAGTTAGCTGCCTGCGTGCTGCCTCTTAAAGGGGTGAATGGTAAATTCACCCCACGTCCTAACCTGACTATAATAGGTTTAATTAAGTGATTTTAGGTATATATAAGCCATCCAAAACGTGATTTACCCATTCTCAAATCCCCTCACTCAAATTGAACCCTTCCTCTCCAAAAATATTCTCTCTAGAAACCCCCATGGTTTTTGAAGCTCAAGAACAGCTTGTAGATGGGATTCTCATGGGTTCTTCATCAAGTTTTATGGGTCTTCATGAAGATTAAGGTATGGTGATCCTTCATCTCTAAGTAACCTTTCACTTGGAGAGTTCTTCTCAATGTTTTTCAAAGAAATCTTATGAACAAGTTTCCAATCTTCCAATCTAGCCATGGGTTCTTTCTCAAAACGTTTCTAAAGATTAAATCATGATGAATTAGTATTAATATGATGATTTGAATGTGATTTCACTTCAATTGCATGATGAACCCATGTTCCTTCCAAAAATGGTTTAGCTCTTGAAAGGGTTTTGTGATTATGGCTTGTTCTTGATGAATTGGTGATTCTCTTATGTTGAATTGCTTATGGTTATTGTTATTGACACTAAATGATGTTGAATTGATGATGATAAGTCCATGATGATAAATATATGAAGTTTTGAGCATGAATAACCTATATTTCTATATGTTGTGTTGAAGACGATTGCGAGATCGGTTGTGTAGGCTCTTGATTATGTATGAACTGCTGTAGCTACTCTTTTAGGGTGATGTAATGGATGAATTCTTGTAAGTATAAATCCTTAATGCACAAATTAAGAAGGGCTTGCATGAATTGGTATAGATCCCTTTTAGGTTATGAAGTCAAGAGGCTAAGTATGTGATGGATCTTGAATTGTGATTAGATGATGCATGACTTAGGCTTGATTTCTTACCTAATTAGCTACTGCTTTAGAATCATATATGTATGAACTATGATCTAAAAATCAAAGTAAGGGAAGTTAGCTAATGATCAAGGTTATCCTACTTTCCTAGTATGTTGAGATGTTGTATTACGTTATGGTATAATCTTGTAGCAACTTGTACATGGTTTCCTATATGTTTAAAGTACTTTTAGCTACTGCCATATATGTATTTTATTGATGAATAAGGTGTATTGATCAATGATGATCAAAGGGTGAGAAATTGGTAAGAATGCTTATTATCTTTACTCTTCTACTTCTCTATTCTTTATAGTAATGTTGATGAAGCCTTGTATGGCATTGTGTGGTATGGTCCACTTATGGTGGCGGTGTTTACGTTATTGTCATTATATATGTGTTGAGCTTAGCCTTGAAGTCATATTGATGAACTTATGAACGTGTGCCTAAAATGATACTAGGAGAAGCTTATGCCTACTTTCCTATTCTAGTTGTGAATTAGGTAGTGTGGCTATTGTATGAGCATGTATATAATCATGTTAGGGTATTGTATAGGTGCTGCCATTGATGTGTTAAAATGGTTAATAGCCTCTACCCATGTATTCCTTATATGAAAGTGTAAATAGCTAAAGTTAGGAGTATTGATTTCATGGTATATATTGCCTTGTCTCCTATGCTATTATATGGTGTGTGCTATGTGCTTGAAAGTATAATGTGGTCTAATAGTGTGGCTGACTTAAGATGATATTGCTAGCCATGATGTGATCATATTGGTCAATGTACACACACCCTCACTTACATGCGTGTTATAAGTAGTATAAGTCATTGTGTCTAAATGAAAGGTAATTCTCATATTCACTAGTGTCTACTACTATGTATGTTAAGGTGATGTTTATGAATGTATGATTTGTATTCCCTTACTAGGATGACTTGATAGGTGTACTAGTATGGACAAGGGTATGGGACCTTGTTTATACATTGCACATGTTTACCTTGATAGGATAACTCCTAGGTTTGGTTCTTATGCGTATGAAGGATGATTATATGAATATGTTATGAATATGATGTACATGATATGATGAGGTATGAATGCGTATAGTGTCTTAGTAGGTTTATATGAAAGGATTGCTCATATAGTTATGCCTATAGACTTATGCATTGATATATGAAAGTGTGTGACTTGATGTGTTATGTGAAAGGTTTTCTCACATATATATATATATACACTCACACACATGAATGATGATCTAGGGGCCTTGAGAGGGGTGCCCAAGAATGCTATGAATTCTAGATAGGTGCTTGAATATGCTATAAGCATATAAGTGATGGATATTCTAAAGCTTATGTTTTATAAACAAAGGTAATAAAGGCTTTTCAATAAAGGGAACTTAGCTTAGCATCGAGTGAACTTGACATTGAGAGGTGTTGACTTCCCTTAGAGGAATATTTCACCATTTGTCCCTTATAGAGTGTTGACTTCCCTTAGAGGAATAATCACCTATGGACCTACATATGGTGTTGACTTCCCTTAGAGGAATAATCACCTATGGACCTACATATGGTGTTGACTTCCCTTAGAGGAATACTCACCTATGTACTTACATGAAGTGTTGACTTTCCTTGAGGAATATTCACTCATGTTATCTCATGAGGTGAGGCCCCATTACCAAATGGTATATAGAGGGAATACCTATCTCTTAGTTCCATAAACTATGCTTGCCACATAGGATCTAGCAAAGTGAATTCACTTGATATGCTAGCATGTATGTTAATGTTCTACCTTGGCTAGGTAGTAACACCTTCCTTTGGTGTAAGGCTCTACAACACCAAATTCCATGATTAGCACCCATGGTCTTAGTGTCGGTTAAGGCTATGGTTTCCCTAAAGGTAAAATGGACAATGGAAGTAATTGAATAGGATCCTAACTAGGAGGACTTAAGGTAAGTTACTTAGGATAGATGGAAGTAATGAACCCATCTAGACATTGCACAAGTGACTCCTTAGGAAGTCTTAGGAAGGTTCTCTAATGCATATGATTATGTATGTGTCCTTTATGTATGATGTTGTAGTCTTGGATTGACTATGTTTATGTTGTACTATACTTCTATGATGGCATGTGTTGTCTTGTATAGATACTATATATGGTATTCTCTTATGTTCCTAAGGTGATGCATTGCACCAAGTATCCCTAAAGGATTACTTAGGAGATTAATGAATTGAAAGAAAGAGTTAAATGCTAAGAAGGGTGAGTTCACTATAAAGTGACCTTTATGTGCACTTATATTCTATATGTGCTTTCATATGATGATTGGCCTTTGATTGTGTTTCTATGACGTATGTGGATGATATAAATGATGTTAACAAAGGTTTTATGATGATTTACTCAAAATGGCATGAAGTATGATTTCAAGGAAATGTCCCTTTTAAATGCATGTTTTTGCATGGTTGCCATACTTAGTACATTCTTGTGCTAATCCCATTCTTCTTTACTTTTTACACAAAGTGTAGGTATTGGAATGCTTAAAGGAGGTCTATGATCGAGAAGCTTGATAGGTGTTTTCTCAAGCTCAAGGAAAGGAAATCCTTAAGTTCAAGGATGTCCTACTTATGTCTTTAATATGAAGTCTTTAAATATTGTATAGTTATGTAAGGTATCGTATGGGCCGTGTCCCTAATGTATTCTAAAGTTATCGAGTCTAAGATGGCAAAGAGACTTAGAGTTTAAATATGTATTATGACTTATGTTTTATATATATACGATGTGATGTTTCTAGCATATGATGTGCTATTAAAAGTTTTAAATTTTCCGCTAAATTTACTATGCCAATGCAATGAATGATATGAGAGGCTTGTCTTAGACCTCCGAGAGGTCGACGACGCCGGTTACAATCCAAGATTGTACCCTATCTTCTAGGGTATGCTTTTGGGTTGTGACAAACTTGGTATCAGAGCATGAGGTTTATAAAGCGGTTTTAGGTTCTAAAAAGTCTCATATTGCCACGTCTAGTAGAGTCTCGTATCATTGGTGGTGAGTCGCGACACATTCAATGGTACGAGAGGCTATAGGACGATAGAGTTTCCCTTCTTCATCAATCTCATATCGTGCCATAGAACTTAATCCTATAAGATCTCTCTCTTATGTTTTCTTGTCCGGTGGTCTTTTAGATGTGATTGCTTGGATGAGATTGCTCTATGCTTGAGGGAGAAAAGGTGAGTTTGAAATGCTTATCCTTGTTTTATGGTTTGAATGAGTATGTGTGAAGGTGACAATTGTCCTTATTTGATGATGTATATACTAACTAAGGCGACTTGAAGGGTTAACTAAACTTAGGTAGGGGTATGGGACTCTACCTATGTCTTGCACTAGTTTTCCTTGATGGAGACCTTAGGAGGGTAATACTTTGTATGTGTATGATGATAAATGTGAATGTGCTTATGAGATGATCTCTATGCTTATAATCATGTAAATAGCCTAATGTGCTAAAGATATGGAGTTATCCATGCATGAAGGTTATAGATGAGTGGAGTATGATGCTAATTGTAGTTCTTGTTGGGTTACTTGGTTTAGTGAAGTTATGGAGCTTTACGTGATCATTGCACATGTTAACTCTATGAGGATTATGATTGGTCATCTTACCTTGCTTTATATGAAATGTCTCTTATTGGATGATGTGATGCCAATTATGGCAATATATGAAATCTATGTGAAATAGCATGTTATGTCGATGATGTATGTTATGATATAGTTGAAGCATGCTAGAAGTTATAGTGGTTAAAGTGATTTCTCTTAAATCGTGTATTCCTATATGATTTTGTATGATAGTATCCAAATATTTGGATTTGAACTTGGATTGTTTAATAACTACCTATGGAGGTATGCTATCCTATGAGTGTATGCGATTAAAAATGTGCATTGTTTTTCTTTGCATATAAATGACATGATGAGTTGTAGAGTTATTTCTAAACTTCTTGTTGTGTATGAACTTCCTTGTTGTTTTCCTCAAGTGATGTATGACCTTAGTGTCTATCGCATTGTAGGAAGACCTTAGGTGAATTAAATAGTATGATTTGTATTTGAGATCCTCTACATGTTGGGTTAAATTTGCTCTTAATTGGGTTTACCCTAAGTGGGGGATGGTGTTTAAGTAATGAGATGGTAGAAATGGTCTACATTGTCCTTCTATTCTTACACGAATTTGAGAATATGAATTCTTAGTATGCTTGTTCATGAAAATAATCTTGCATAAAGTGTGAATTGCATGATCTTTATATGATTGGTATGAATTAATTGACATCATCTTAGAGACATGGTAAATTTTCCATAGGGCATGAAAAGAAATTTTTGATAAAATCCATGTTTTCTCTTGTTGACTTGCATTTTAATGTGCTAATTGTGAAGTTGACTTCATGAGGTAAGACAAGGAACTTGGAAATAGTCACTTGTAGGGTTAATTGTTTAGCCTTGCAATAGAAGTTGAGTCTCTTTTACCATGAAATATGTTGACTCTCTTGAAAATTTAGTGACTTGATGATTTGTAATATAAAATTGTAGGCTCATTCTTGAAAGGTGAAAGCATGTTTTGCTAAGTGTATACGTGTGTGCCTATGGTTTGTGCTATTTTTCCAAAATGAGGCTTACTTTAAGGGTGAGTAATATGTTAAGAAAAGAGATTTGTGGAATGACTTCCTATTTTGTTGTGATGCACTTGGTGTGACTTGCCATTTAGACTTCACTAGGAAGAAAAATATATGCATGACTTTGCTTGAAAGTTGGAATTTCTCATTTTTAAGGAAATTGACCTTGTACTTTGCTAAGGTGTGAACTCATGATACATGTAATGTGTTGAGGAGCAAGACATTCCTCCATGGACACCACTAAGCATGGTATGGTTGAGTATGACCTTCATGGTACTAGGTCTAACTAATGAAGATTTTTTGTTAAATGCATTTAACTCAAATCTATGTGCATTGAAGTATGAATGCCTACTTGTTTTGAGTATTGTTGAAATCTGCCTATATGTGGCCTTGCAAGATGATATCTTCATGAATTAAGGTGCAATGACCATGTTATGATTAGGAGAAATATGTTCCTCCTATGAACATGACAAGAGCCTCTTTGATTAATGCATTAAGGGTGAGTGAATCGAAGTTTTGCTTACTTGTGTGCATTGAGTGCTAAAATGATTTGATGATATTTTAAATGTGATGAACTGCTCTTATGTTTATTGAAGTCTTTGATGTGATTAACGAGTCCTAAGTGTCATTCGAGGACGAATGTTCTCAAGTGGGGGTTATTGTAAGACCTCGAAAATGAGATAAGGTGTCTAGACATAACATGTTCGTCTTATCGTTATAAGGTCCTAAAATACCTTATTATGTCATATAGAGTCAGTGTGCAAAGTTTGAGGTGATTTGGAAGTCGAACGTCAAGGGACGTCCAAGACGTTCGATGAATAGTCGCTAATGTGCCTCATGTGTGTATGCATGCCTAAATTGTGTGAACTGAGTCAAATAAGTCTTGAAATGGTGTTAAATGATGTTTAATGTAATTGAATGAAGTTTCGTAAAGTTTGGACGTCAAATGCCCAAGAACGTCCAAGGCGTTCGAAAGATAGCCCCTAAGACGTTCATCGTATGTCATGTTGGGGTCAAGGCTGTTTGGACGTCTTGTAGGTGTTTGTTTTGGATGAAACTTATGTGGTAGGTCTATAACATGTTAAGGTTTGTAATCGCATTGGAAACGTCCGGGTACAACTTCTAAAGGGCCCCACAAGAGGTCCCAAAAGAAGGACCCCAAGGCTGCCTATACACTGCCTGGGCAGTGTCTCTTGACGGACCCAATGATGGACCGTTGGGACCCCAACGGACCGTAAAGAAGGTCCCGTCGAAGGAGACTTGCCTTGTCAGGTTGTAAGCCAAGAAATTGGCCACGTCCCCTGCGACGGAGGCTGCCACGGCCCGTCTTGGCTATGACGCCCCGTCATGGGCCTCGTCGCGGGTGGCCTGCTAGTTAGCTGCCTGCGTGCTGCCTCTTAAAGGGGTGAATGGTAAATTCACCCCACGTCCTAACCTGACTATAATAGGTTTAATTAAGTGATTTTAGGTATATATAAGCCATCCAAAACGTGATTTACCCATTCTCAAATCCCCTCACTCAAATTGAACCCTTCCTCTCCAAAAAAATATTCTCTCTAGAAACCCCCATGGTTTTTGAAGCTCAAGAACAGCTTGTAGATGGGATTCTCATGGGTTCTTCATCAAGTTTTATGGGTCTTCATGAAGATTAAGGTATGGTGATCCTTCATGTCTAAGTAACCTTTCACTTGGAGAGTTCTTCTCAATGTTTTTCAAAGAAATCTTATGAACAAGTTTCCAATCTTCCAATCTAGCCATGGGTTCTTTCTCAAAACATTTCTAAAGATTAAATCATGATGAATTAGTATTAATATGATGATTTGAATGTGATTTCACTTCAATTGCATGATGAACCCATGTTCCTTCCAAAAATGGTTTAGCTCTTGAAAGGGTTTTGTGATTATGGCTTGTTCTTGATGAATTGGTGATTCTCTTATGTTGAATTGCTTATGGTTATTGTTATTGACACTAAATGATGTTGAATTTATGATGATAAGTCCATGATGATAAATATATGAAGTTTTGAGCATGAATAACCTATGTTTCTATATGTTGTGTTGAAGACGATTGCGAGATCGGTTGTGTAGGCTCTTGATTATGTATGAACTGCTGTAGCTACTCTTTTAGGGTGATGTAATGGATGAATTCTTGTAAGTATAAATCCTTAATGTACAAATTAAGAAGTGCTTGCATGAATTGATATAGATCCCTTTTAGGTTATGAAGTCAAGAGGCTAAGTATGTGATGGATCTTGAATTGTGATTAGATGATGCATGACTTAGGCTTGATTTCTTACCTAATTAGCTACTGCCTTAGAATCATATATGTATGAACTATGATCTAAAAATCAAAGTAAGGGAAGTTAGCTAATGATCAAGGTTATCCTACTTTCCTAGTATGTTGAGATGTTGTATTACGTTATGGTATAATCTTGTAGCAACTTGTACATGGTTTCCTATATGTTTAAAGTACTTTTAGCTACTGCCATATATGTATTTTATTGATGAATAAGGTGTATTGATCAATGATGATCAAAGGGTGAGAAATTGGTAAGAATGCTTATTATCTTTACTCTTCTACTTCTCTATTCTTTATAGTAATGTTGATGAAGCCTTGTATGGCATTGTGTGGTATGGTCCACTTATGGTGGCGGTGTTTACGTTATTGTCATTATATATGTGTTGACCTTAGCCTTGAAGGCATATTGATGAACTTATGAACGTGTGCCTAAAATGATACTAGGAGAAGCTTATGCCTACTTTCCTATTCTAGTTGTGAATTAGGTAGTGTGGCTATTGTAAGAGCATGTATATAATCATATTAGGGTATTGTATAGGTGCTGCCATTGATGTGTTAAAATGGTTAATAGCCTCTACCCATGTATTCCTTATATGAAAGTGTAAATAGCTAAAGTTAGGAGTATTGATTTCATGGTATATATTGCCTTGTCTCCTATGCTATTATGTGTTGTGTGCTATGTGCTTGAAAGTATAATGTGGTCTAATAGTGTGGCTGACTTAAGATGATATTGCTAGCCATGATGTGATCATATTGGTCAATGTACACACACCCTCACTTACATGCGTGTTATAAGTAGTATAAGTCATTGTGTCTAAATGAAAGGTAATTCTCATATTCACTAGTGTCTACTACTATGTATGTTAAGGTGATGTTTATGAATGTATGATTTGTATTCCCTTACTAGGATGACTTGATAGGTGTACTAGTATGGACAAGGGTATGGGACCTTGTTTATACATTGCACATGTGTACCTTGATAGGATAACTCCTAGGTTTGGTTCTTATGCGTATGAAGGATGATTATATGAATATGTTATGAATATGATGTACATGATATGATGAGGTATGAATGCGTATAGTGTCTTAGTAGGTTTATATGAAAGGATTGCTCATATAGTTATGCCTATAGACTTATGCATTGATATATGAAAGTGTGTGACTTGATGTGTTATGTGAAAGGTTTTCTCACATATATATATATATATACATTCACACACATGAATGATGATCTAGGGGCCTTGAGAGGGGTGCCCAAGAATGCTATGAATTCTAGATAGGTGCTTGAATATGCTATAAGCATATAAGTGATGGATATTCTAAAGCTTATGTTTTATAAACAAAGGTAATAAAGGCTTTTCAATAAAGGGAACTTAGCTTAGCACCGAGTGAACTTGACATTGAGAGGTGTTGACTTCCCTTAGAGGAATATTTCACCATTTGTCCCTTATAGAGTGTTGACTTCCCTTAGAGGAATAATCACCTATGGACCTACATATGGTGTTGACTTCCCTTAGAGGAATAATCACCTATGGACCTACATATGGTGTTGACTTCCCTTAGAGGAATACTCACCTATGTACTTACATGAAGTGTTGACTTTCCTTGAGGAATATTCACTCATGTTTTCTCATGAGGTGAGGCCCCATTACCAAATGGTATATAGAGGGAATACCTATCTCTTAGTTCCATAAACTATGCTTGCCACATAGGATCTAGCAAAGTGAATTCACTTGATATGCTAGCATGTATGTTAATGTTCTACCTTGGCTAGGTAGTAACACCTTCCTTTGGTGTAAGGCTCTACAACACCAAATTCCATGATTAGCACCCATGGTCTTAGTGTCGGTTAAGGCTATGGTTTCCCTAAAGGTAAAATGGACAATGGAAGTAAATGAATAGGATCCTAACTAGGAGGACTTAAGGTAAGTTACTTAGGATAGATGGAAGTAATGAACCCATCTAGACATTGCACAAGTGACTCCTTAGGAAGTCTTAGGAAGGTTCTCTAATGCATATGATTATGTATGTGTCCTTTATGTATGATGTTGTAGTCTTGGATTGACTATGTTTATGTTGTACTATACTTCTATGATGGCATGTGTTGTCTTGTATAGATACTATATATGGTATTCTCTTATGTTCCTAAGGTGATGCATTGCACCAAGTATCCCTAAATTACTTAGGAGATTAATGAATTGAAAGAAAGAGTTAAATGCTAAGAAGGGTGAGTTCACTATAAAGTGACCTTTATGTGCACTTATATTCTATATGTGCTTTCATATGATGATTGGCCTTTGATTGTGTTTCTATGACGTATGTGGATGATATAAATGATGTTAACAAAGGTTTTATGATGATTTACTCAAAATGGCATGAAGTATGATTTCAAGGAAATGTCCCTTTTAAATGCATGTTTTTGCATGGTTGCCATACTTAGTACATTCTTGTGCTAATCCCATTCTTCTTTACTTTTTACACAAAGTGTAGGTATTGGAATGCTTAAAGGAGGTCTATGATCGAGAAGCTTGATAGGTGTTTTCTCAAGCTCAAGGAAAGGAAATCCTTAAGTTCAAGGATGTCCTACTTATGTCTTTAATATGAAGTCTTTAAATATTGTATAGTTATGTAAGGTATCGTATGGGCCGTGTCCCTAATGTATTCTAAAGTTATGGAGTCTAAGATGGCAAAGAGACTTAGAGTCTAAATATGTATTATGACTTATGTTTTATATATATACGATGTGATGTTTCTAGCATATGATGTGCTATTAAAAGTTTTAAATTTTCCGCTAAATTTACTATGCCAATGCAATGAATGATATGAGAGGCTTGTCTTAGACCTCCGAGAGGTCAACGATGCCGGTTACAATACAAGATTGTACCCTATCTTCTAGGGTATGCTTTTGGGTTGTGACATACGGGGCGTTGAGTGACCCACTGGGCGTCGATTGCCTCCATAGGTTGGGCTGTCTTGGGCAATCTTGGCCACCAACTTGGGTCCTTCCTCAAGGACCCTTGGTTGGTTTTTGGAGATGTTTTCTCAAACATTTCAAACCCAAACATGCTCGTATACAAGTTTAGGACCTCTCACATAAATTTCACCCAAAACGAACACGTAAAACTCGACGAAAAATACCTAGACACACAAGGTCATTTCAAGGCACATCTTTCGAACCTCATTGACGTTCTTGGACGTTTGACCTCCAAACTGCACAAAACTTGACACACTGCATATATACACCATAATAAATCATTTAAGGACCTTATAGCATCATGAAAACTATGTTATGCTCTAGATTCACCTAAGTCATTTTTAGGATCTTACAATCTTACCCACTTGGACAACATTTTTCCTCGAATGGCACTTGCCACTCTCCGAACACTTCCAAGAATATAGATTCAATTAGCAGATCAAAACCATACCATATAACACAAAATCAAGATGAAAACATTAATTTCACATAGTCAAGAGAATCATAAAATAACAAGAAACTAGAAGAAAATTCTATAACTCATCATGCCATAAAACTAACCTCCTTCATTCCAAATAGCAAGAACTCATTTTATATTCTTACCTCCTCATCCTCATCCTGCTTTTCTCCTCTAGTCCGGAGAGCATAGAAATGAGCTTTTGCCTTTGGAACATCATCTTTTGGAACATTAGGAGCAACTTTCTTACCATCTGTATTAGGAAAATCTCTCACTTTGTGCCCATATTTTCCACATCCAAAGAAACTTCCGATACCCCTTAAAAACTCACCATAATGTTTCATGCCACAAGTGACACATGTAGGCTTGCCATTTTTAGAAGCACCTCCTTTCTCAAATTTCACCTTAGGAGCACTAGTTCCATCTTGAGTTTGAACCCTGTTTTTGAACCTCAGTTTCCCTTGATCACTTGAACCACTTCTTTTCAAGTTTCTAGCAATTCTACCAAGTTTAGACTCTTCAATAGATTGTGCACAAACCATGAGTTTTGTAACATTCCAGAAAATCGTATGTCTAATGAAGAGCCCAGTATGCCCTTAGGATAGCCTATTAGGGGTACATAGGCACCTCAATGCCCAATATTGAGAAATATTGGGCATAGTATGGAAAAATTGGCTAAGGTCTATTAGCCAATTTTCTATATACGAATAAGAAATATACTTTTTGGGTTGTCATACCCCAATCCAAGATTGATGTTCAATAAATGTACCTGCAATGAAGACCCTAAGCTAAATAAAAATGACATCTCAACAAAACATATGAAGTACTAGGCATCCAAGTGTCAAGCCTAGCACCATAGCACATAACCATTTAAAATGATCATGTAGATTAAGCAGTGCCCAAGGACATAGTGAGGATCCTTGGGACAATAAGTAAACATTCCCAAAGGAACCATAAATAAAAGTTAGTTAGGAAAGTACAACCAATCAATGTGCAAGCACATGTTTAAGACATGTGAAGAAGTGGCCAAGGAGGGGACCACCCTAACCGAATTCGGTTAGGGTAGTTAGGGGGGGAACGTGCACAAGGGACCCCTCCATGTAGGGCCTAACTTCCTAACTAATTCTAGACTCTAAACTACTGCCCTAAATATCTAACTAACCTAGGACCAAACAAAATAAACTAATTAGTTCACCCGACAACCTAGGACCAAAACCGGGTTGACGCTAACCTAGTACTTGTTAAAGAGACAACCTAGTACCTAACCTAGGATGGTCGAAAAGGTTAGTTATGGTCCTAACAACTTAGGGGTACTTTAGTAATTCCCCTAGGTTACTTACTTAATTAATTTATCAAATTAATTAATTAATTTAAAAGGGCTAAAACCGAAACTAAAAAGGAAATTTTTAGATTCCGGTTAAGACAAGAAAGGGACAACCTAGTACCTAACCTAGGATGGTCCAAAGAGTTAGTTAAGGTCCTAAACGCGTAGGGATACTTTAGTAATTACCCTAGTTTACTTTATTAATTAATATAGCAACTTAATTAATTAATTTAAAGGGGCTAATCCGAAATCACAAAGCAATTTCCAGATTTTGATTAAAACAAGAAAAAGACAACCTAGTACCTAACCTAGGATGGTTCAAAGGATTGGTTATGGTACTAATGACTTAAGGGTACTTTAGTGATTACCTTAGGTAACCTAATTAATTAAATTATCAATTTAAATAATTATTTTAAATGATCAAAACGAAATTCTTACACTAACCTAGTACAAATCAAGAAACATTCTAGTACTTAACCTAGGATGGTCCAAAAGGGTTAATTTTGGTTCCAATGACTTAGGGGTACTTTAGTACTAACCCTAGGTACCTAAAATAATTAAATTAGGGATTTAATTAATTAATATAAAGTCAAAATATTGACCAAAACTTTAGTCAACACCAATTTCCAGATTTGACTAAGTGTTATGTTCTCCTATGTTGAGTCAACTTAGGAGGGGCGTTTTGGTAATTGGTTAATTAGTTTATTAAATTAAATTATTAGACCTAAGTTGTATAATTCAAGATCAGTTCTTAAACCTAAAAATCACGTTCAAACTCATAGAAAAGGCGACATAAAAACAGCAATCAACGAACACAAGAAAAAGGCAGAAAATTTCATTGATTCTCTTAGGCGATTTCAAGGGTTCTCCAAGTTTTCGTTCAAGATGGTCTTCGTAGATTAAGTTCTACTTAAGGTATGGATTTATATCCCAGAATTCTTTCTCCATGAGTATTTTCCTTCGAACGATTCACAAGATCTTGAAAACTAGGGTTGTTCACGTCGTTCTCGTCGAACTTCCCTTCCCTAGTATCCTTTTCGATATCAATGTTAATAGGTTAGAGATCATGTTGTTGGTATGTGGTGCTGGCTGTTCTTAACATGTATTGTTATTGAATGATGAGTATTGAATGAACTTATGAACTTGTAATTGCATAAAGTTAATCTTATCATGATAATTAAGGATCGATAATATGCTAAGATAAGTCCGTAATGTGTTAAGTGAATTGTGTGCCTTTGGCTGAATGTTGACTTGCTGTTGTTGTGATGTTATGAAGATGCTAAAGCCATCAAATGTTAATATGATTCTATCAATGTGTTCTTAAAACGTTACACTAAAAGCCATAAACTAAGAATTGGCTCAAAGACATCTATGAAATCGTATCTTGAATAAATTGGCTATCTGGTTCCAATAAAGTTGGCTAACTCTATTTGGTCAAAATGAATATATGCTAATGGCTAGGAACTCATACAAATGATTAAAAGATTGTCTAATGGTTTATACATATGGCAATTTAAATATGAACATACGTAAAAATTAGCTTATTCCAAAAAGAATGAATTTGTTAGTCTAACATCCCAAATCTTGATCCAATACTAATCATATGTCAATTCTTGTGTAGCAAGAGTATCAAATATATATTAATCACTTTTAAAGTAATATCAATGAATCCATAACCAAGGGCATGACATTCATTGGGACAACTCTCAACATGCTCCACAAGAATGAACTATGAACACATGAAACTCATTGAATGAAGTGCCATCGTCCATAAACGGTGATATGAAGCTACTACACTGAAGTAAGTAAGTAACGTCAGTTATAACATAATTAAAGGGGTCTAAATTAAGTAAGTGACCAGAATGGGGTGTTAAAGGAAGTGAGACAAGTGTTACTTACACCAAAGCTAATTTGTTAAAAGAATACTCACGAATGAAGGTGTTAGAATGTGTGAGACTAGTCTCATTAAAACCTAAGGATGATATGTAAGGACAATTCACATTCATCAATGTAAAGTAAAGAAGATATGTAAGGACAATTCACATTCATCAATGGAAAGTAAGGATTATATGTAAGGACAATTCACATTCATCAATGTAAAGTAAGGATGATATATAAGGACAATTCACATTTCATCAATGTAAAGTAAGGATGACAAGTCATCAAAAGAGTAAATAAATCTCAATTATACTCTATATGTAAGTGTAAGGACAGTTCACACTTAATACTAATGATGAGATGAGAAATCATCTAATGAGCTATGATGTCCTCATGCTAGAAGTCATCTTCCATGATGTAATAGTTGAATGTAATGGAACTTTATACTGAGCACCGATAGGCTAGGTATGAGCGGTGATGCCTTCCTTCGGGAAGGGAGGATGTTCACGTAACTCTCATGAGATGAGACTTTCCGGCATGCCGGGTATGGGTCTCCTTATATCTCCTAGTCTTTGTACCTATACTGCCAATATAGGGATCTAGCAGGGTTCAATTCCCTATATACGCTAGCATGTTTTGGTTTCACCTTGGCCTGTGACTCCACCTCTTTTCGGTGTGGGGAAGACACCGGATTTCATGATGCTCACATGATCTATGTTGGTTAAGGTTGGAGTTCCTCAATGTATGAAAGATAATGAAATGAACGATACCGAAGGTGTTTGTGCAAGACAATCAGGAGGTGAATTCAGATTCAAGTAATGACATTAGGTCATTCTTGGTCATTGCACTTCATGATCCCGATAAGAGTCTTAAACTTCATCCTAGGTATAGCTGGTGTTTACATCAGCCTACGAATGAATGCAATGAATAATGTGAAGTACGAATGAATGAATGAAGCAGACTCTGTATTTGCTAAAGAAGGCCATCGGGTTGAGGTCCCAGATGTTGGGTCCTCACTTGAGATGTCTTAATGCTATATCAACGATTCCAAGGTCTCGTGTATATGAAATGTATAATACATAAAACATGAAATTAATGAAATCAATGACATAACCAATAGAGAATGGCTTATGAAATGTAATGAATAACTTGTTGTAAGGATAATCAAATCGTGTCCAATAAAGTTTACAATAAGTAAAGGGCATAAATAATAATGAATCCTCATGTTATCAAAATGATAAAGCCAAATAAATTGGCTTATAATGATTTTATATAATTGGCAAAAGATATTAGCCAAATAAGATTGGCTTATAATGACTTCTTACATTAGGCCAATATTACAATAATAGGAATAATCACTAAAGATTGGTTTATAAAGAATTCATGCCCAAAGTAAGCAAGATCATAAGATTTAATGATATGCCCCAAGATCTATGCACATTATGCAATCAACTAAAGAAAGAGTATAGTCAATAAGTAATGACTGATAAATATATTCATGCCCCAAATTATAGTTCAGTCATTTCCTTAATCTCTTGAATTACTTACTTGATTCATTTTGGGTAAGGGACTACAATGAATGATTGCACTTGTAAGTAAAACATAGGACCAAAGGATTTATTGAACTACACAACAAGAAGAAGAATAAGACTGAAAAATAACTGAA
The DNA here is from genome assembly GCA_016801875.1 of Solanum sitiens. NCBI lineage: Eukaryota > Viridiplantae > Streptophyta > Magnoliopsida > Solanales > Solanaceae > Solanum > Solanum sitiens. The sequence goes on along the minus strand of JABWTJ010000463.1, from coordinate 703,706 downwards.
AAATAACCTAAGTGTACAAAGAGGAGCTCTCGGGTTTAGAGGATCAAAAATTCAAATCTTCGCCCGAGTGGTTCTAAAATTATGTTGATGATACTAATGTCTTGTAATCATATAGAAAATGAGTTATGTGCTTTGAATGCATTAAAATACATCATATTCATACCACCATTCACAACTAACGAATTAGGAAAGTCTAATGACTAGACTTTCCAGAAATGACATGTTACTTAGGAAGAGATTTCATTGATCATGCATAGCTTTATGTGTATGTGCATACACCCATACTTAGTACAAGTGGTGTACTAACCCCCTACTATTTACTATTTTTATAGGTGCAGGTCATAGGACAGGTTGACGACACTTGCAGCGGTTTGGACTTCAGCATTTCTCCAAACCATTTGGTAGGTCCTCATGATTTCGAGGATGCTAAAGATTTAGTCTAGCCTTAGCTTTAGACATAGCTAGTGGATGTTGTTCCTAGCGTTTCTTTCGTACTTTCATTTTGAAGCTTTGTAATAAGGCCGTGTTTGATAAACTATTTATGACATATTCATCTTCAGTTTTGAATTGATTCTTTATGTTAGATGGTTGTTCTCTTATGTTGAGCTTAGTATATGATGTATCTAGTTTATAATTATATGAAGTCTATGTATACTTCATACATATAAAAAAGTTTTAAATTTTCCGCAAATTTAACTAGATGAATGTGATGAATGAAAGATGAGGCTTGTCTGCGACCTCTGAGAGGTCAACGACGCCGGTTGCGATCCGGATTCCAGAATCCGGGTCGTGACAAACTTGGTATCAGAGCCAGGTTAAATTACCTAGGATCTAAACCTCAACACAACCACGTTACGTAGTTTCTAGCTTATGGTTGTGAAGCGTGCCACAATCATGACTTATAGACTACGCAATGATAGGAAATCTTCCCATCTTCTACTCTTTATCATGCTATCTAGAGCTTTGACACTTTGTGTCATTATCAATATATAACTTCCTTCTTGTGTGAACGCGTAGAAGAATACACACAAGGATTAGGAAGTCCAAGTGGTCTAAGGCGCCAAACTGAAGATCTGGCCTTCCCAAGAAGGGGCAATGATGGAAATGTCCAGCGTGATCGAAAGATGTGTAGTAAGTGTGGTCGTTCGCATGAAGGTGAGTACATGGTAGATTCTAAATGCATTCCACGGGTGTTAATGAAGAGGAGGAGGCTCAGTTGGCTGCATATAAGCTCAAGGATGTGGCTCAGGTATGGATTGGCTCCATAAGTTTTATGCTACCATAGATTGTCGAAACATGATAGTGAGGCTTCAGTTTCCAAATGAGTTAGAGCTGGAATGGGAAGGGCGTGGTTCAAATCCAGTAGGCCAAATCATTTCACATTTAAAAGACAATAAGTTGATAGCTAAGCGGTATTTATACCACTTAGTTAGAGTTAAAGACTTAGAACCAGAAGTCCCTTCCATAGACTCTATGTCCATAGTAAATATGAGATCCCGTTACCCTCACTTGTTCAGTTCTTGAGGTTAGATATACTCTTACTAGGTCTGGTTTATGTTTAAGAAAATCTAAGTTTAAGTTCTTTAGTCTATTTGGTGTTATAAGTCACTAATCGTATGTCTTATAATAGCACTGTGTGAGTTAAAACAAAGTTATGTTGAATTTTATGTTGCTGTTTTTGTGTAGCAATGGCATATTTTCTGTGTTGCATGAGATGTGCATTAAGTTACGTGTGATTGAGAAGGAAATTCCTCAATATCAAATATGAATCTTCAGATAATCTTGAATGATATGCATCATCCAAATATGTGTGAATCCGATATTCACAAAAGTGAAAAGTTTAAGCATGATAAAGTAACTTTCAAAAATCAACCTCTTTGTTTAAATGATGTGTAAATGTCATTCGGGGACGAATGTTCCTAAGGGGGGGATAATGTAACGTTCCGGAAAATCATATGTCTAATGAAGAGCCCAATATGACCTTAGGATAGCCAATTAGGGGTACATAGGCACCCCAACGCCCAATATTGAGAAATATTGGACATAGTATAGAAAAATTGGCTAAGGGATATTAGCCAATTTTCTATATACGAATAAGAAATATACTTTTTGGGTTGTCATACCCCAATCCAAGATTGATGTTCAATAAATGTACCTGCAATGAAGACCCTAAGATAAATAAAAATGATATCTCAACAAAACATATGAAGTACTAGGCATCCAAGTGTCAAGCCTAGCATCATAGCACATAACCATTTAAAATGATCATGTAGATTAAGCAGTGCCCAAGGACATAGTGAGGATCCTTGGGAAAATAATTAAACATTCCCAAAGGAACCATAAATAATAGTTAGTTAGGAAAGTATAACCAACCCATGTGCAAGCACATGTGCAAGACATGTGAAGAAGTGGCCAACGAGGGGACCACCCTAGCCGAATTCGGTTAGGGTAGTTAGGGGGGGGGGAAACGTGCACAAGGGACCCCTCCATGTGGGGCCTTACTTCATAACTAACTGTAGACTCTAACCTACTGCCCTAAATATATAACTAACCTACTACCAAACGAAATAAACTAATTAGTGCACCCGACAAGCTAGGACCAAAACCGGGTTGACACTAACCTAGTACTAGTTAAAGAGACAACCTAGTACGTAACCTAGGATGGTCCAAAAGGTTAGTTATGGTCCTAACAACTTAGGGGTACTTTAGTAATTCCCCTAGGTTACTTAATTAATTAATTTACAAAATTAATTAATTAATTTAAAAGGGCTAAAACCGAAATTAAAAAGGAAATTTTCAGATTCCGGTTAAGACAAGAAAGGGACAACCTAGTACCTAACCTAGGATGGTCCAAAGAGTTAGTTAAGGTCCTAAAAACCTAGGGATACTTTAGTAATTACCCTAGGCTACTTAATTAACTAATTTATCAACTTAAATCATTAATTTAAAGGGGCAAACCCGAAATTACAAAGCAATTTCCAGATTTCGGTTAAAACAAGAAAAAGACAACCTAGTACCTAACCTAGGATGGTTCAAAGGATTGGTTATGGTACTAACGACTTAAGGGTACTTTATTAATTACCTTAGGTCACCTAATTAATTAAATTAACAATTTAATTAATTATTTTAAATGATCAAAATGAAATTCTTACACTAACCTATACAAATCAAGAAACATCCTAGTACTTAACCTAGGATGGTCCAAAAGGGTTAATTTTGGTTCCAATGACTTGGGGATAATTTAGTACTTACCCTAAGTACATAAAATAATTAAATTAGGGATTTAATTAATTAATATAAAGTCAAAATGTTGGCCAAAACCATAGTCAACACCAATTTCCAGATTTGACTAAGTGTTATGTTCTCTTATATTTAGTCAACTTAGGAGGGACGTTTTGGTAATTGATTAATTAGTTTATTCAATTAACTTATTAAACCTAAGTTGTGTAATTCAAGATCAGTTCTTAAACCTAAAAATCACGTTCAAACTCATAGAAAAGGCGACGCAAAAACAGCAAGCAGCGAACACAAGAAAAAGGCAAAAAATTCCATTGATTCTCCTAGGCGATTTCAAGGTTTCTCCATGTTTTCGTTCAAGATGGTATTCGTAGATTAAGTTCTACTTAAGGTATGGGTTTCTCTCATGGAATTCTTTCTCCAAGAGTATTTTCCTTCGAACGACTCACAAGATCTTGAAAACTAGGGTTGTTCCTGTCGTTCTCGTCGAACTTCCCTTCCCTAGTATCCTTTTCGATATCAATGTTGAATAGGTTAGAGATCATGTTGTTGGTATGTGGTGCTGGCTGTTCTTAACATGTATTGTTCTTCAATGATGAGTATTGAATGAACTTATGAACTTGTAATTGCGTAAAGTTAATCTTATCATGTTAATTAAGGATAGATAATATGCTAAGATAAGTCGGTCATGTGTTAAGTGAATTATGTGCCTTTGGCTGAATGTTGACTTGCTGTTGTTGTGATGTTATGAATATGCTAAAGACATCAAATGTTAATATGATTCTGTCAAATATGTTCTTAAAACGTGACACTAAAAGTCATAAACTAAGAATTGGCTCAAAGACATCTATGAAATCATATGTTGAATAAATTGGTTATCTGGTTCCAATAAAGTTGGCTAACTCTATTTGGTCAAAATGAATATATGCTAAAGGTTAGGAACTTATGTAAATTATTAAAAGATTGGCTAATGTTTCATACATATGGCAATTTAAATATGAACATACGTAAAAATTAGCTTATGCCAAAAAGAATGAATTTGTTAGTCTAACATCCCAAATCTTTAGTCAATACTAATCATATGTCAATTCTTGTGTAGCAAGAGTATCAAATATATATTAAGCACTTCTAAAGTAATATCAATGAATCCATAACCAAGGGCATGACATTCATTGGGACAAATCCCAAATTCTCCAACATGAACTATGAACACATGAAACTCATTGAATGAAGTGCTCATCGTCCATAAACGGTGATATGAAGATACTACACTAAAGTAAGTAAGTAACGTGAGTTATAACATAATTAAAGGGGTCTAAATTAAGTAAGTGACCAGAATGGGGAGTTAAGGGAAGTGAGACAATTCTTACTTACACCAAAGCTAATTTGGTAAAAGAATACTCACGAATGAAGGTGTTAGAATGTGTGAGACTTGTCACATTAACACCTAAGGATGATATGTAAGGACAAATTACATTCATCAATGTAAAGTAAAGATGATATGTAAGGACAATTCACATTCATCAATGTAAAGTAAGGATGATATGTAAGGACAATTCACATTCATCAATGTAAAGTAAGGATGATATGTAAGGACAATTCACATTTCATCAATGTAAAGTAAGGATGACAAGTCATCAAAAGAGTAAACAAGTCTCAATCATACTCTATATGTAAGTGTAAGGACAGTTCACACTTAATACTAATGATGAGATGGGAAATCATCTAATGAGCTATGATGTCCTCATGCTAGAAGCCAGCTTCCATGATGTATGAGTTGAATGTAATGGAACTTTATGTTGAGCAACGATAGGCTAGCTATGAGCGGTGATGCCTTCCTTCGGGAAGGGCGGAGGTTCACGTAACTCTCATAAGATGAGACTGTCCGGCATACTGGGTATGGATTGCCCTATATCTCCTAGTCTTTCAACTTATACAACCAATATAGGGATCTAGCAGGGTTCAATTCCCTATATACGCTAGCATGTTTTGGTTTCACCTTGGCCAGTGACTCCACCTCTTTTCGGTGTGGGGAAGACACCGGATTTCATGATTCTCACATGATCTATGTCGGTTAAGGTTCGAGTTCCTCAAAGTATGAAAGATAATGAAATGAACGATATCGAATGTGTTTGTGCAAGAAAATTAGGAGGTGAAATCAGATTCAAGTAATGACATTAGGTCATTCTTGGTCAATTCACTTTATGATCCCGATAAGAGTCTTACACTTTATCCTAGGTATAGCTGGTGTTTACATTAGCCTACGAATGAATGAAATGAATAATGTGAAGTACGAATGAACTAATGAAGCAGACTCTGTGTTTGCTAAAGAAGGCCCTCGGGTTGAGGTCCCAGATGTTGGGTCCTCACTTGAGATGTCTTAATGCTATATCAACGATTCCAAGGTCTCGTGTATATGAAATGTATAATACATAAAACATGAAATTAATGAAATCAATGACATAATAAATAGAGAATGGCTTATGAAATGTAATGAATACTTCATGTAATGAATAACTTGTTGTAAGGATAGTCAAATCGTGTCCAATAAAGTTTACAATAAGTAAAGGGCATAAATAATAATGAATACTCATCTTATCAAAATGATAAATCCAAATAAATTGGCTTATAATGATTTTATATAATTGGCAAAAGATATTAGCCAAATAAGATTGGCTTATAATGACTTCTTACATTAGGCCAATAATACAATAATAGGAATAGTCACTAAAGATTGGTTTATAAAGAATTCATGCCCAAAGTAAGCAAGATCACAAGCTTTAATGATATGCCCCAAGATCTATGCACATTATGCAAACAACTAAAGAATGAGTATAGTCAATAACTAATGACTTATAAATATATTCATGCCCCAAAATGTAGTTAAGTCATTTCCTTAATCTCTTGAATTACTTACTTGATTCATTTTGGGTAAGGGACTACAATGAATGATTGCACTTGTAAGTAAAACATAGGACCAAAGTAACTATTGAACTACACAACAAGAAGAAGAAAAAGACTGAAAAATAATCTAAGTGTACAAAGAGGAGCTCTCGGGTTTAGAGGATCAAAAATTCAAATCTTCGCCCGAGTGGTTCTAAAATTATGTTGATGATACTAATGTCTTGTAATCATATAGAAAATGAGTTGTGTGCTTTGAATGCATTAAAATACATCATATTCATACCACAATTCACAACTACCGAATTAGGAAAGTCTAATGACTAGACTTTCCAGAAATGTCATGTTGCTTAGGAAGAGCTTTCATTGCTCATGCATAGCTTTATGTGTATGTGTGCATACACCCATACTTAGTACAAGTGGTGTACTAACCCCCTACTATTTACTATTTTTATAGGTGCAGGTCACAGGACAGGTTGACGACACTTGCAGCGGTTTAGATTTCAGCATTTCTCAAAACCATTTGATAGGTCCTCATGATTTCGAGGATGCTACAGATTTAGTCTAGCCTTAGTTTTAGACATAGCTAGTGGATGTTGTCCCTAGCGTTTCTTTCATACCTTCATTTTGAAACTTTGTAATAAGGCCGTGTTTGGCAAACTATTTATGATATATTCATCTTCAGTTTTGAATTGATTCTTTATGTTAGATGGTTGTTTAATTATGTTGAGCTTAGTATATGATGTATCTACTTTATAATTATATGAAGTCTATGTATACTTCATACATATAAAAAAGTTTTAAATTTTCTGCAAATTTAACTAGATGAATGTTATGAATGCAAGATGAGGCTTGTCTACGACCTCTGAGAGGTCAACGACACCGGTTGCGATCCGGATTCCAGAATCCGGGTCGTGAAAAGTCTAGCTAAGGTTATATCAGCATGTATCATAGCCGTACGACATTCTTTCCTCACAAATTTGGCAACCCCGGTCACTAAACTACTCATCTCATCCATAGGATTTGACACTAAGGACGGTGCATACCTAGACAACATTGAGAATTTCAAAGACTACTCCTCAACACACATATTGCCTTGCTTGAGATTGATAACCTCCACTACCTTAACCTCCCTCCTCTCACGAGGAAAGTACTTACCTAGAAAAGCATCCTTAAATTCTTCCCACTCAATAGGATCCGACTCAACTGGCCTATTATCCTTCCATTAAGTGTACAATATTTGGGAAACAACCCCCAATTGATACGAAGATAACTCCGCCTTCTCCATACATGTAACCCCAATAGCACTCAACACCTTATACACACCATCAAGGACTCTTGGGGATCCTCTTCTACCTTAGATCCAAAAAAGCTAGGAGGATCCATCCTCACAAAGTCTCTTAACCTTGACGTCATAGTGCTCTCCACAACATTCACCCTAGGCTCCATACTCAAATTCACTTGAGTAGTCACGGCTCGGGATAAACAAGGCAAAGCCTCTCTAATATTTTTATTACTCAACTCCGGGGGATCCACCGGAACCTCATTACATCCTTCCACAATAGGTACTTGATCACCTTGGGGAGGCACTTGAGCACCTTGATCACCTTGGACTCCTTGCCCATCTTGAGGAACTTGCTCAACTTGAGGAGGAACTTTCTCATTCACCCTTTTCTCTTCCAACCATCTAGCACCCATCCTTCTAGTATTCATCTCCAAGAAACACAAGGAAACACATTAATAAGGATACTCATAACATTTACTCTACCGTATGACATAGGAGTATAAAAGAAGGGAAACTCTATCATTCTATACCCTCTCGCCCATAGATGTTTCGCGACTCACATCGATGGTCGAGACTCTACTAGACGTGACTTGATGAGACTTTTTGATTCCTTAGACTACTTTCACATCCTATGCTCTGATACCAAGCTTGTCACGACCCGCACCTATACCCTAAAATATTTGGGTATTCTTAGGTCGCAACCAGCTTACTAGACCTCTTGGAGGTCTTATACAATCCCTTTCGTATCATTCATCACATATACATAGTGAAAAGAAGTGCGGAATTAAAACTTTTCACTAAACATTTCATATTCTTTTAAAACACTTTCATATAAATGCCATAGGAAATACTAGGTCTCAATCTTATCAAAGCTTAGACACAAGACTACTTGGGACACGGCCCAGACACAATAGAAATAAAGTACTACTAAGTCTACCACAATAATTCAATAAGAACAATAAAAGACATATATGCCCTCTAGTCAAATGAGGACATACTTTAACTTCACTTGAATGATGCTACGATCCAAGTCTTGCTTCCCAAATGCTCCTCACCTACCAACCACTATAGAGATAAATAAAATCATGGAATTAGTACAACTACATATACTAAGTATGGCATAATGCATAAAAATCATGCAAACGAACATTTATTGGAAATATGCTTAGTTTCATTTAAATATCATAATATAGTCATAAGAACAACATTTATTAACTTAGAAACACATAAGATAAACATTTTTAAGGTCACTTTACAGTGAACCAATTGGTTCACTATTACAGCGAAGTTCCTTCACTGTACAGTGAAATGCGTTACCTTCACTGAAGACATCTTCTAGCTTGTAATCATCCCACTAAAAGTTATCCTAAGACTCACTTACGTCATACAAAGAGAGACCGCCCATACACCCTCTCTAAGCATGCCTAAACGATCCTCAAGACTACTTATAATGAGACACATACACACTTACAATACACCAACATACATAACATATAAGACATGACATTCTCGTTGCCAAGGCTATCAAAAGACTTACTTAAGTACTTCTAGAAGAGAATTTCCATACACCCTCTTCAAGGTTAGCTAAATAATATTTAAGACTTCCTAGGTTTAGATCATTCTTAAATAATCAACCAACTTCCCTAACTAGAGTCATTCTCAAGTCACTTTATATTAGGTACTCATTCATTTACATGCTTTATAACACAAGTTGTTATTTCATTAGTTCATTAAGAAACATTGATCACATAGAGGACATTCAAGTAATGGTCTTGGAGAAGACCTAGGGACTCTCACTAACATCTTCAAAGCCTATTGTGCAATTTCTAGATAGCGTCCCATACCACCACCTAAACTTTATAAAACTTCTCTTTTGCTAATAGGTATCCCACAAGATGATAATAGGAAATAACCTACATAGACCATGGTAGCAAAACATGGAATCTGAAGTTCTATCCTACTCCGTTGAGGTTGTTCTACTTGCCAATGGTAGAACTTGGACACATCCAATGTAGGCACATTGTTAAGGAATATGAAGGGCTTACTTTGTATTCTAGCCTTATCCTTTAACGAGAACTACTTTCTGTATCATACTCACTCGTTGTTAGCCTTTGTTCTCATAGAGTAATTCACATTAAGGTTCATACAAAGGGGTCTAATATCAAGTTCATAATCCAATTACATTTACCCTACCAAAGAGGTCCCCTAGAACTGCCTTACAGTGGAGACAAGAAGCTCATCATGACTTTCCTAAGGATTGATATGATGCCATTCTATCCAATCAACCTCTTGTCCATTCATTCATTACATGAAGAATACCATTACCGCTTTCGACTTCAACTTTCATAACTTTACCACTAGGTTCAAGGTTTCAAATAAAGGACCCTCTTATCAACATTCAAGGTCTCACATATCATCATTCATACTAGACTAAGAGGCTTTATAATACTAAGTCAAGAAATCCCATATTCACATTCATACATGTATCAAGTAAGGGACACAAGTCCACCAAAATAAGACACAACAAACTTCACTCTAGCACATATTACATGCCATTCTAGGAGCACATAGGAACAACCGTTATCATCTTTAAGTCGTTCTATACACTATTATATCATCATTAATATAAACATCATAGACTCATATAGCCAAGTAGGAAAAATCATTCATCAACTCTAAGACTACATACATGAACACATAGTCATAGTCTTACATTCTAAATAACATCAACAGAAGAACACATACTTTCATATTACTTCACGTATAGGTAAATATAATCATACTTCACATAATGAACTACACAAATCATCACATTACTTCAAGTAATTTGCCAACAAGGCCATGATCATCATAATACTTAAAATAACGCCGACAAGGCCACATCAATCACATAACAGCGCCACCATAAGTGTACCATAGCAATCACAACATAATTGAAGAGATATAATACTTAAAATAAAGAGATATAGAGCAGCGTACCACCAATCCATTCTGTCCACTTCAATCCATGTTTAAATCATCCAATTCAATACCATAAGGCCCTTACCCATGTACATGAACATCAATTCAATGCATAAATCATATTACTCAATGAATCTAAGTAAATTAAATATAGATTTATAAATATAAGACCAATTAGATATCAATTGAATACAATTATTACATCATTAGATAGCCCATAGAAAACTACACTAGAATTCATAAGCATTAAGACAATATCACTTAACCCATAAAGTAGTGAAACACTAGGGCTCATCAATTACATGGGTTCATAGGTTAATTGAGTTAAAATCATATAAATAACAACAATTCAATAAATATTCAATGATTAAAAACCTTTAATGCAAGAACCCATGGATAAATCATGAAATAGGTCAAGTTCAACTTTAAAAACTTTAGAAAACATCTTTGAATCTGGGCTCCTTGATGAATAGAGTTTCAAGGATAAAAAATGATACCTCAATTAATCTAATCCTCAAATTTGATGAAGAATCACCACTGAAATCTCCAATTCAAGCTCTTCCTTCAGTTTTGGCTTCAATGGAGTTCTATGGAATTTCTAAGGGATTTTAGGGTTTTAATTTTGAAGAATGAATTCTTCTAAGTGTTAAAGACTTATATACATGTATAAACTACCTAAAAGACCCTTTAGGTACATCCAAACTTCTAATTTGGATGTGGGGTGAATTTGCAACTTCACCCCTCAACTTACACTGAAGCTGCGCAGGAACAACCTCATAGACGGAAGGACCATCGACGACCCATCCCTTGACCAACGGACCGTCCTGCTAGTCCGTGGTTTGGGACTGAGGCTGGTCTTTGGCCTATCCTTCCCCACGCCTAAGTTTCCATCGATGATACCTCACCTACGGGGTGTCGACTGACCCACTGGGCGTCGATTGCCTCCGTAGGTTAGGCTGTCTTGGGCAGTCTTGGCCACCAACTTGGGTCCTTCTTTAAGGACCCTTGGTTGGTCTTTGGGGATGTTTGCCCAAACGTTTCCAACCCAAACATGCTCGTAGACGATCTTAGGACCTCTCACATAAATTTCACCCAAAACAAACACGCAAAACTCGATGAAACATAACTAGACAACCAAGGTCATTTCAAGGCACATCTTCCGAACGTCATTGACGTTCTTGGACGTTTGACCTCCAAACTTCACAAAACTTGACACTACCTATATACACCATAATAACTCATTTAAGGACCTTATACCATCATGACAACCATGTTAGGATCTAGCTTCACCTAAGTCATTTTTGGGATCTTATAATCTCCCCCACTTGGACAACATTCGTCCTCGAATGACACTTGTCACTCTCCGAACACTTCCAAGAATATAGATTCAATTATCAGCTCAAAAATATACCATATAACACACAATCAAGATGAAAACATTAATTTCACATTGTCAAGAGAATCATAACACAACAAGAAACTAGAACAAAATTCTATAAATCATCATGCCATAAAACTCACCTCCTTCATTTCAAATAGCAAGAACTCATTTTATATTCATTGACATACTCATATACATTAGTTATAACAACATTAGAATATTTTTCGACCAAAGAATGAATTAGTCAAATTCTCAAAAATCTTACAGTAAGCAGGCAAAGCTACAGTGAATTGTGCAACTTTTTTAGAAATACAACTTTTAGGCAATTGATGATAGAAACATGCTAATATGCAAGGTAAAATCATATAAACACCTTTAAAAACGTGATCATGGCTTCATAAAATACACAATGCAAGAAGTTAATGAAATTCAATTTCAACCAAAACTCCTAAACACCATGCACATGCAACAAACTTCTAGGACTTTCTATACCATCCACTAACCATACACCCACACTTAGAAGGAACTCATATCACTAAAAATACATATACAAGGACTTACCAACATCATCATCATCATCATCCGGCTTTTGTCCACTAGTCTGGAGAGCATAGAAACGAGCTTTTGCCTTTGGAACATCATCTTTTTGAACATTAGGAGCAAATTTCATACCATCTCTATTAGGACAATCTCTCACTTTGTGTCCATATTTTCCGCATCCAAAGCAACTTACGGTACCCCTTAAACACTCACCATAATGTTTATTGCCACAAGTGACACATGTAGGCTTGTCATTTTTAGAACCACCTCCTTTCTAAAATTTCACCTTAGGAGCACTAGGTCAATCTTGAGTTTGAGCCCTCTTTTTGAACCTAGATTGCCCTTGATCACTTGAACCACTTCTTTTTAAGTTTCTAACAATATGACCAAGTTTAGAGTCTTCAATAGATTGTGCATAAACCATGAGTCTAGCTAAGGTCATATCATCATGTAGTATAGCCGAACGACATTCTTCCCTCACAGAGTTGAAAACCCCGGTCACAAAACAACTCATCTCATCCTTAGGATCTTACACTAAGGACGGTGCATACCAAGACAACATTATGAATTTAAAAGAGTACTCCTCAACACTCATATTGCCTTGCTTGAGATTGATAAACTCCTCTACCTTAACCTTCCTCCTCTCACGGGGAAAGTACTTACCTACAAAAGCATCCTTAAATTCTTCCCACACAATAGGATACAACTCAACTGGCCTATTATCCTTCCATTGAGTGTACAATATTTGGGAAACATCCCTCAATTGATAAGAAGATAACTCCGCCTTCTCCCTAGATGTAACCCCCATAGCACTCAACACCTTGTACACACCATCAAGGAACTCTTGGGGATCATCTTCTACCTTAGAGCCAAGAAATATAAGAGGATTCATCCTCACAAAATCTCTTAATCTAGAGGTTATAGTGCTCTCCACAACATTCACCCTAGTCTCCATACTCAAATTCACTTAAGTAGTCACGGCTCGGGCTAAAGCAATCAAAGCCTCTCTAATATCTCTATTACTCAACTCCGGGGGATCCGCCGGAACCTCATTACCTCCTTCCACAATAGTGACTTGATCACCTTGGAGAGGCACTTGAGCACCTTGGACTCCTTGCCCATCTGCAGGAACTGGCTCAACTTGCTCAACATGAGGAGGAACTTCCTCATTCACCCTTTCCTCTTCCAACCTTCTAGCGGCCATACTTCTAGTATTCATCTCCTAGAAACACAATGAAACACATTAAGAAAGATACTTATAATATTTGCTCTCCGGACGACATAGGAGTATAAAAGAAGGGAAACTCTATCATACTATAGCCTCTCGCCCATAGATGTGTCGCGACTCACACCGATGGTCGAGACTCTACTAAACGTGACTTGATGAGACTTTTTGATTCCTAAGACTACTTTCACATCCTATGCTCTGATACAAGGATTGTCACGACCCCACACCTATACCCTAGAAGATTTGGGTATTGTTAGGTCGCAACCGGCGTACTTGACCTATCGGAGGTCTTATATAATCCCTTTCATATCATTCATCACATATACATAATGAAAAGAAGTGCGGAATTAAAACTTTTCCCAAAATTTTTTATAGTCTTTGAAAACTCTTTCATATAAATGCCATAGCAAATACTAGGTCTCAATCTCATCAAAGTTTAGACACAAGACTACTTGGGACACGGCCCATACACAATAGAAATATAGTACTATTAAGTCTACTACAATACTTCAATAAGAACAATAAAAGACATATATGCCCTCGAGTCAAAGTAGGACATACTTCAACTTCACTTGAAAGATTCTACGATCTAAGTCTTGCTTCCCAAATGCTCCTCACCTACCAAACACTAAAGAGATAGATAAAATCATGGAATTAGTACAACCACATGTACTAAGTATTACATAATGCATAAAAATCATGAAAACGGAAATTTATTGGAAATATGCTTATTTTCATTTAAATATCATAATATAATCATAAGAACAACATTTATATACTTATAAACACATAAGATAACATTTAAGCAATTTAGTACATTTTTAAGGTCAATTTACAGTGAACCAATTCACTGTTACGGTGAAGTTCCTTCACTGTACAGTGGAATGTGTTACCTTCACTTAAGATGTCTTCTAGCATGTAATCATCCCAGAAACAGCTATCCTAAGGCTCACTTAAGTCATACAAAGAGAGACTGCCCATACACCCTCTCTAAGCGTGCCTAAACGATCCTCAAGACTACTTAAAATGAGACACAAACACAATTACAATACACTAACATACATAACATATAAGACATGACATTCTCCTTGCCAAGGCTATCAAAAGACTTAAGTAAGTACTCCTAGAAGATAAAACCCTTACACCCTCTTCAAGGTTACCTAAGTAATCCTTATGACTTCCTAGGTTTAGATCATTCCTAAAGAATCAACCAACTTTCCTAACTAGAGTCATTCTCAAGACTGCCCTAGATAAGACATGAAGAGATCATCCCTTATGCCCCCTTCACACTTTAACTAAGGAATCCTTAAGGCACTCTAGATTAGGTACTCATTCATTTACATGCTTTCTAACATAAGTCGTTATTTCATTAGTTCATTTAGAAACATTCATCACATAGAGGACATTCAAGTAATGGTCTTGGAGAAGACCTAGGGACTCTCACTAACATTTTCAAAGCCTATTGTGCAATGTCTAGATAGCGTCCCATACCACCCCCTACACTTCATAAACATATCTAATTCTAATAGGTGTCCCACATGATGAGAATAGGAAATAACCGACATAGACCATGGTAGCAAAACATGGAATCTAGAGTTCTATCCAACTCCGATGAGGTTGTTCTACTATCCAATGGTAGAACTTGGACACATCCCATGTAGGCACATGGTTTAGGAATATGAATAGATTACTTTGTATTCTAGCCTCATCCTATAACTAGAACCAATTCCCTGACCATACTCACTCGGTGCTAGCTTTTGTTCTCATAGAGTAATTCACTTAAGGTTCATAGAAAGGGGTTCCATATCAAGTTCATAACCCAATTACATTTACCCAACAAAAGAGGTCCCCTAAGGATGCCTTACAATGGAGACAATAAGCTCATCATCACTTTTCTAAGTATTGATATGATGCCGTTCCAGCCACTCAACCTTAAGTCCATCATTAATAACATGAAGGATACCATTACGACTTTCGACTTCAAGTTTCATAACCTTACCACTAGGTTCAAGGTTTCACATAAAGGACCCTCTTATCATCATTCAAGGTCTCACATATCATTCATTCATACTAGACTAATAGGCTTTAGCATCCTAAGTCAAGACATCTCATATTCACATTCATACATGCATCAAGTAAGGGACACAAGTCTACCAAAACCAGACACAACATACTTTACTCTAGCATATATTACATGTCATTCTAGAAGCACATAGGAACAACCATTATCATCTTTAAGTAATCCTATACACTACTATATCATCATCAATATAACCACCCTAGACTCATATAACCAAGTAGGAACAATCATGCATCAACTCTAAGACTACATACATGAACAAATAGTCATAGTCTTACATGATCACCTAAATAACATCAATACAAGAACACATACTTTCATATTACTTCACATATATGTAGATATGATCATACTTCACATAATCAACTATAAAAATCATCACATTACTTCATGTAATTTGCTAAGGCCATAATCATCATAATACTTAAAATAACATCGATAAGGCCACATCAATCACATAACACCACCATCATAAGTGGACCATACCAATCAAAACATAATATTGGAGATAGAATACTTAAAATAAAGATAAATAGGGAAGCGTACCACCAATCCATTCTCTCCTCTTCAATCCATGTTTAAATCATCCAATTCAATACCATAAGGCCTTTACCCATGCTCATGATTATCAATTCAATGCATAAATCATAATACTCAATGAACTTAAGTCAATTCAATATAGATTTATCAATCTAATACCAATTAGAAATAAATTGAATACAATTCTTACATCATTAGATAGACCATATAAAACTACACTAGAATTCATAAGCATTAAAACAATATCACTTAACCCATAAAGTAGTAAAAAACTATGGTTCATCAATGACATAGGTTCGTAGGTTAATTGAGTTAAAATCATCTAAATAACAACAATTCAATCAATATTCAATGATTAAAAACCTTTTATGCAAGAACCCATGGATAGATCATGAAATAGGTCAAGTTCAACTTTAAAAACTTTATAAAACATATTTGAATTTGGGCTTCTTGATGAATAGAGTTTCAAGTATCAAAAACCAGACCTCAATTATGCTAATCCTACAATTTGAGTAAGAATCGCCACTCATATCTGCAATCCAAGCTCTTCCTTGAGTTTTGGTTTCAATGGAGTTATATTGAATTTCAAAGGGATTTTGGGGTTTTGATTTGGAAAAATGAATTCTTCTAAGTGATAAAGACTTATATACATGTCTAAAATATCCAAAATACCCTTTAGGAACAGCCAAACTTCTAATTTGGACGTGGGGTGAATTTACAACTTCACCCCTCAACTAACAGTAAAGCTGCACACGAGCAACCTCACAGACAGAAGGACCATCGACGGCCCATCCCTTGACCAACGGACCGTCCTACTGGTCTGTGGTTTGGGACTAAGTCTGCTCTATGGCCTCTTCTTCCCCAATCCTAAGTTTCAATCGATGAGACCTCACCTACAGGGCGTCGACTGACCCACTGGGCGTCGATTGCCTCCGTAGGTTGGGCTGTCTTGGGCAGTCTTGGCCACCAACTTGGGTCCTTCCTCAAGGACACATTGTTGGTCCTTGGGGAACTTTTCCCGGAATTTACCATCCCAAAATGCTTGTATACAATTTTAGTACCTCTCACATGAATTTCACCCAAAACAAACACGTAAAACTCGACAAAACATGACTAGACACACATGGTCATTTCAAGGCACATCTTTCAAACGTCATGGACGTTTGACCTCCAAACTTTACGAATCTTGACACACTATACATATACACCATAATAACTCATTTTAGGACCTTAGACCATCATGAAAACAATGTTAGGCTCTAGCTTCACCTAAGTCATTTTTGGGATCTTATATCGTACCCGGACGTTTCCAACGTGACTATACACCTTAACATGTTGAAGACCTTCAATGCAAGGTTCACCCAAAATTAACACGTAAAACACATCAAAACATGCAAGGCAAACTCAAGACACACATGAACGTCTCAAAGGCTAACTTTCAAACGTCTTAGACGTTCTTGCACGTTTGACCTCCAAACTTCATGAAACTCCATACACTTCCTATGAACATCATTATTACTCATTATAAGACTCCATAAGACCATGACACACTCAAAAACACATAAAAGCATCTAAGGCCCCTTTGGCGACTAGTCCTGGAACGTCTTGGTCGTCCCTTGACGTTGGACTTCCAAATCACCTCAAACTTTATACACTACCTCCATACCACATTATAAATGATTTTAGGACCTTAGAACCTTATGAAGAACATTTTAGGCTCTAGAAACCCTAACTCATTTTGGGGGTCTTATAGAATCACATTATAATCCTCCTAACATCAAAATCATAATAACCATTACAAAGGCTAAAACGAAAGTTTGAAGGTAGCATGGGTTCATCATGCAATTGGATTGAAATTCACGTTAAAATCAATATATTAAAATCATCTCATCATGAGGAAGCCTTTGAAAACATTTTGAGAAAGAACCCATTGCTAGATTGCAAGATAAGAGGTTTGATCATATTTTCTCTGTGAAAACATTGAGAAGAACTTTCTAGATGAAAGGTTATCTAGATATTAAGGATTTCCATACCTCATGATAGAATAAAATCACTGAAACTTGATGAAGAAATTTTGAGAATCCATCACCATGGTTGTTCTTGAGCTTCATCTCCAATAGAGGTTTCTATATAGGATATTTTGGTAGAGGGAATTCTAATTTTGAATCATGGATTTGAAAGTCACATTTTTAACCAACTTAATATACCCAAAAATAACCAAATAAACCTCCTAGGGTCAGGTTAGGACGTGGTGTAAAGTTCCCATTCAACCCTAAATGAAAACAGCATGCATGTCAGTTGTTGCAGCCTGCATCGACAACCACAAAACGACGCCCCTTAGGCCCATCTATGAGCCGTTGATGGCCACTGTCGTTTGGGTCAAAGGTTGTCATTTGGCTGAGCCTTCTCCAGGATAAGTTTCAATCGACGCCTACCATCGATGGGGCGTAGGTGAAACTAGTGTCCGTCGAATGAGGGTCGTAGGTAGACACTTCCAAGGAAGTGTCTAGGCAGACTTTGGGGTCCTCCTTAAGGTCCTTTTGTGGGGCCCATGGGAAGTCGTACCTAGACGTTTGCAATGTAAATATACACCTTAACATGTCAAGGACCTTCCATATCAGTTTTACCCAAAACACACACTCGCAACACGTCAAAACGTGCTAGGCACACTCAAGTCAGACATGCACGTCTCAAGGGATAACTTTCGAACGTCTTACAATATCCCCCACTTGGGAACATTCGTCCTCGAATGACACTTGGAACACTTTCATCACAACAAGGACATCTATGAATCATGGAGCAGCTCACAATATTCATAACATCATCACATAGAATTCAATACACCAAACTTACAAGGAACACAAACTTCAAACATTTAGCACTCAATGCAACACAAGCAAGCAAAAACCTTTATGCACTCACTCTTATATGCATCAAACACAAAGGCTTTTGTCATGTTCATAGGAGGAACGTCCTTCTCCTAATCATAACATGGTCTATACATTTTATTTTATTAAGATGTCATTTTACACATCACACGTAGGCAGATTCCACATCGCTCAACAAGCAAATAAGCACTCATACATTAATGCATATAAACTTGAGTTAAGTGAATCAACATGGATCTTTATTAATTAGACCTAGTGCCATGAAGGTCATACTCAACCATACCATGCTTAGTTGTGTCCATGGAGGAATGTCCTTCTCCTCAACTCACTTACATGTCCCATGAGTCCTTATCCAAGCAAGGCACAACGGTCAATTCACTGTAAAAATGAGAATTTCTCAACCTTTAACCATAACATGCTCATATTTTTCTTCCTAGTGAAGTCAAAATGGTAATTCACACCAAGCACATCACAACTATAGGAAGGGATTTCACAAAATTTTAATTTCTAGCATAACACTAGCTTTCATAAACATGCATCATTAAGGGAAAGTATTACAATTTATAGGCACACACAAGGACACTAGCTAAACATGCCTTCACTTTTCAAGAATGAACATACAATCATGCTTTCCAAACCACAAAAGTCACATAATCTTCAAGAGACTCAACATTTTTCATTTTAAAGAGGCCTAATTTTTCATTATAATGCTAAATCTTACACATTAAAAGTGACTACAACCATATGTATTACCTTATCTCACGAAGCTAAATGCACAACTAGCATATCAAGATACACAATCAACATGAGAAATCATGAATTTGATAAAAAAAAACCTCTTTCATGCAATTTAGAATCTTCAAAACATGCATAACATGATGTCAACCAAGACATACAAAGCATAGGGAGAACATGCAACTCGTTCTTTTATGCCAGACTCCTATAATGAACAACCTTCTAGGAACTCTTTAGTTTCAAGCTCAAGTAAGAATATAAGGACAAGATAGAAATATCTATAACCTTACTACTCTCATCATCATCCTCCACTTAGTTTAAACCAAATGAAGAGCAACTTAACCCAACCTCAAGAGGATCTTACATTACCAACCTTTATCATCATCACTTAAAAGTGATTACCACTCTAGAAGGAATTACAGTAACCTAACAAAGGACTACAAAAAAGGCATTTTAAACCTTATTATCTAGGCAAATTATCCCCAATCATCATGTTAGGTCATACTACCCTACCATATAAGGAATCAACTAAACCATGAACACCGAGGGTCATGCAACATTAGGGGAAAACAATAGAGGAAACTTAGCCATAAGGCCTCTTTCTTTTCTATGAACATTACATTAAGGTAACTTCTAGGTCAATCCAACCTACATCATCAACCTACGAGGTAAGCATACTACCTTTCACTCCTATGATAAAGCCTACACAAAAGACTCCAATCCATGCAAGACAACTATGAAGAACCACACATTACAAAGGGAAACATATGAACCATTACACATATATAAGGGCAACATGCATCTTTAGCTATCTATCACATTCTTAAAGCATTTCAAGTCTAAACCATATCATAAGACTATCATCATGCAAAGTCATCAAGCAACTTATAATCCAAAGTGGAAGCTCAATTCAACTATAACAACTTCTTTTTTTGATAAGCTATAACCTTGTCATAGCGTAAATTATCACATAACATATCATTTCTCATAATTTACATACATAGCCATTTCACATAGATTTCATATATAGCCACAAAGGGCATCATATCAACATAAGTCAAAGTTCACCTTCACACATACTCATCAAACCATGAAACCAAGATAAACATCAACCACACTTTTTCTACCTCAAGCATAGTGATACCATATTATCCAAGCAATCACATCTAAAAGACCACGTGACAAGAAAACATAAGAGAGAGATCTTATAGAGTTAAGTTCTATGGCTCAACATGAGATTAGTGAAGAAGGGAAATTCTATATTCATATAGCCTCTTGCTCATAGATGTGTCGTGACTCATCATCGATGATCGAGACTCTACTAGCGTACTTAACCTCTTGGAGGTCTTATACAAGACCATAGCTATGATTCATCGCATTCTCATAGGTAAATTTAGCGGAAAATTTAAAATATTCTTAGCACATCATATGCTAGAACATCACTTCCATTCTATAAAAAATATTGTAATACATAGTTGAAGACTCTGGTAACTTTTTGCCATCCTAGAGTCAACATCATTGGACTACATAGGGACATGTACCTTACAACATAATTCATAAGTAAACTTATTATAAAACTTTACAGTAAAGTAAGACTTAGGAGGTCCTTGGACTTAAGGATTCCTTTCCTTAAGCATGGGAATCATATATCTAGCTCCTCACCATTAAAGACATCATTTAAGCATCAATAACCTACACTTTGTGTAAAAGGTATAGAAGAATAGAGTTAGTAGAAGAATGGACAAAGTATGGCAACCATGAAAAAACATGCATTTAAAAGGGACATTTTACTTGAAACCATACATCATGCATTTTTGTGAAAACTCTATAAAAATTTTATACAATAAACATTATACCATTTAAATACTTCATATAGGCATATTTCATGGTTAAACATCATATAAAATCTAACATTGCATTTAGGGCATTTTAGGGTCACATTATAGTATCCTCCTCACACTTTACGATAAACATTTTTCTCTTTACAGTGAACTTGTTGCTTTTACAGTGAGTTCATCATTAACTTAATTCCTTAACTTCCCAAGTAATTCCTCTAGTAATAATTGGTAAAATGCAGAAAATAATGTCCCATAACACTATCTATACTCAAGCATCACCTTAGGACCACAAGGGACTTATTCATACAACCTTTCAACTCAACATATACATTCATATAGGACCTTTTCATATAACAAGGCACATACTTCACATTACACTTAACATTAGGCTTTACATTCAATCCTAATCTAAGTCTACTAGTGCAATGTACATATCAAGCCCCATAACCTCACACATACTCAGTAAACCTATCATAAAACCACAACCATCATAACATGTACTTCATATAGCAACCATAACACCATAGTCAACTACATGCATATCAAGTAGGACCTTAAATCATATAGTCAATAAGACCAACATTATGCACATAAGGATAAGACAACATCATATAGACTCATAACATGCATTTAATCACAAGTAGACAACACTACAATGTCATGCATAAAGAACATAAACATAGTCACATGCATTAGAACACCTTCCTAGAACTTCCTAAAGTTGTGCAATGTATAGGTAAGTTCATTGCTCTCACCTTTCCTAAGAAACTTCCCTTAGGTCATCCTAGTTAGAGTCCTAGTCATTTACTTCCATTGTCCATTTTACTTTAGGGAAACTATAGTCTTAATCAACACTAAGACCATGGGTGCTAAACATGGAATTTGGTGTTGTAGAGCCTTACATAAATGGAAGGTGCTCTACATAGCCAAAGTATATCATTAACACATGCTAGCATACTAAATGATATCACATGCTAGATTTTATGTGGAGAACATAGTTTATGGAACTTGGAGGTATATGTGGAAACCCTCTTTATGTCTATTGAGGCATTGTAGTTATCCACTTATTGAAATATCACTCTATGCCATTTGGATATGAGGCTAACCACCTCGTGAGGACTATGGTGACCTACCTTCCTACAATGGGAAGAGACACCCCTCATCTTCAAGTTCACTCGGTGCTAAGCTAACTTCCCTTTATTAAAACGCGATTATTAACATTACTTTATAAAATTAGAATCAGGAGATTGACTCCTCATATGCTTAGATCATAGGTCATAGATGAGAGTTCATCAACCTATATCATGTGAGAAACCCTTTCACGTGGACATAGCATATTCAAGCACCATCTAGTTTAGGGTACTCTTGGGAACACCTTCCAAGAGCCCCTCTATTGACTAGATCATCAGATATGTGTGTGCATACATATATGTGATCAATCCTTTCACATAACATATTAAGGCCACACATGTTCATACATTAATGCATAAGTGTATTTAAGAGACATCTTTTCATATAAACACATTAAGACACTATGCACATTCATAACACAACCATGCATTAATATTAATGTACATAGAAAACCAAACCTAGGAATTATCCTATCAAGGCACACATGTGCAATGAATGGACAAGGTCCTATACCCTTGCCCATACTAGTACACCTATGAAGTCATCCTAGCTAATGATACATCACATACTTCATAGATACATATACTTTACATGCATAGTAGTAGACATGAGTGCATATGAGAATACCCTTTTATTACACAAACCTATACTACTTTTAAGCATGCATATTGTGTGAGAGTATGTACATTGATCAACATGATCACCTAATGACTATCAACAACACACTGAGGTAGCGACCCTCTCAAGACCACAATGAACCTTCAAGCATAGACCACACAACACATAATAGCAGAGGTTACAAGCTAACTTCAGTACTTGCATTTAAGACTCCTAACCATAGCTAATCACACATTCATATAGGGGTATGTTGGTAAGGGATCATTCATCATTCATACTTCATACATGGCAGCATATAGAAACTAGGCATGAGACTTCACATTGGGTGATCATCACCACCACACATTCATACAAAAAATTCCTTTAAGGTCATGATAACATCACATATATAATAACAATGAAGTAAACACCACCGTCATAAGTGGATCATACAACACAATTCAATACAAGGCTTCATCAACTAACAATTCTATAGAAAAGTAGAGGAATATAGCCATTCTTACCAATTCACCAAACATTGATAATCAATACTCATATTTCATCAATAATCCATATCCACGGCATTATCTAAATGTACGCTAACATAATCGAAATCATGCTTCAATCATAACATGATCAAGATCATATCGAGTACACTACATCATCAATCTATAGAATGTGGAGGAATGTAGATGATCCTTACCAAAACTCTCTTTCTTTGATCACCAATGATTTATACACAAAATTCATCAATAATATCATAATAAGGCAGTAGCTACAAGTATTTTAACACAAACGAAATCCTGCATTCATGTACTATAGAGTCGAGAATACAGTGAATACCATACATTAAAAATCGATAGGAAGTTGAGATTAAGTCTTCAAGCATCAATCAACATTGTACCAACAATACATAATTCATCATCACATTACATAATAGGTAGCATATAACCATCACTTTAACATAATTGAATAACATTATAATCCTCCTAATGTCAAGATCATAATAACTAATACATAGGCTATAACGAGAGTTTGAAGGGAGCATGTGTTCATCATCCAATTGGATTGAAATTCAAGTTAAAATATATATATATTAACATCAATTCATCATGAGTAAGCCTTTGAAAACGTTTTAAGAAAGTACCTATGGATAGATTGCAAGATACGAGGTTTGATCATATTTTCTCTTAAAAAACATTGAGAAGAACTCTCTAGATTAAAGGTTATATAGAGATGAAGGATTACCATACATCATTTTAGAATAAAACCACTGAAACGTGATGAATAAATCTTGAGAATCCATCACCATGGTTGTTCTTGAGCTTCATCTCCAATGGAGATTTCTAGAGAGGATATTTTGGGGGAGGAAAATCTAATTTTGAATCATGGATTGGGAATGGGGTTGTCATGGTTTTAACCAACTTAATATACCCAAAAATATCCAAATAAACATCCTAGGGTAATTTTAGGACGTGGGGTGGATTTCCCATTCACCCCTAAATGAAAACAGCGTGCATGACAGTTGTTGCAGCATGCATAGACGGCCACCAAACGACGCCCCTTAGACCCATCGACGGGGCGTTGATGGCCACTGTCGTTTGGGTCTGATGATTTCATTTGGATGAGCCTTCTCCAGGATAAGTTCAAATAGATGCCTCACCATCGACGGGGCGTAGGTGAACCTACTGGCCGTCCATTGAGGGTTGTACGTATACACTGCCAAGGCAGTGTCTTGGCACATTTTGGGGTCTTTCTTGAGGGAGTTTTGCGGGGACCTTGGGGAGTCATACCCGGACATTTCAAACATAAATATAAACATGAACATGTCAAGAACATTCGATATCAGCTTTACCTAAAACACACTCACAACACGTCCAAAAATGCTAGGCACACTCAAGTCACACATGCACGTCTCAAGGGCAAACTTGCAAACGTCTTGGACGTTCTTGGACATTTGACTTCCAAATAACATCAAGTCAATCATGCATACTTTAAAGCACTTAATTAACATGTTAAAAAGATTATAGGAACATGTGAGCCTCTAGACACTCTAACTCATTTTGGGGGTCTTACATTGATTATGTTGGGTTATGACGCTTCCCATGAGCATTGCACTTGTGGGCTTGGGCTGGGATTGTTAGTAAAGGTCTTCTATGATTTTGATTATATGAACTCTATGATATGAAATATTGATATGACTTCATGATGGTTCTATTCTTGTATATGGATATGAAGATGTTATTATCATTGACTTGTATATGCTCTTATGCATGAATAAAATGCTTTAAAAGTTACTTAGCATGGTTTTGAATAAAATGTCCCTTTGTGCATGATTTCAATAGTTTTACTTGCACATATCCATACTTAGTATATGTAGTTTGTACTAACACATATTCTTTATATTTCTACAAAAATGTATGTTCGGGCCATTGAAGAATTCAAGGTCATTTTCTAGGAAGACTTTAATCTTTTCCCAAGTTGTTGGTTAGTCCTCAAGTCCTAGGATGATGCCGCTCTCTAGATTTTATTAGTATTGGTTATGTGTAAGGACAATTGTTCTTTCCTTATATTGAGATATTGTTGTAAGACTATATGTGGCGTATTGAACTAGTATAAGGGCTATGCACAATTATTATACTTCTATGATAGATGATTTATATGTGAGACAAAATATTAGACTACTTTTATGAATTGACTATATTGCATAATTGAGAAGTCTATGTAAACTTCATATATGATAAACGAAAAGTCTAAGTATACTTCACTATAAAAAAGTTTTCAATTTCCGCATTTTCAAGACTTATGATATGTCATGATAGATGCTAAGGGTTAGTCTAACACCTCTTTGAGGACGAAGACACCGGTTACGTCTAGGGAGTGCTCCCCGGTTGTGACAAAGTTAGATCACAACAAGTACGCTCCAAACAAGTACGCTCCAATAGAGAGTATCGAGCTTCGTATGATGTGAACTTGTTGCTCATGTAATATATCGCCTGCTTCTTCCTTACCGTATCATCAAGTTTCCCAATAATATAGCTGAAAGAATTATCCAATATTGATATGTTTAATAACAATGGTCTACTAGACAATGGTGGAACCAACGGACGAGGATTGTATATATAATCTTTGATCTTGTCAAATGCGTGCTGACATTCGTCTGTCCATTTCACCGTAGAATTTTTCTTAAATACTTCGAAAATAGGCTCACAAATGATAGTAGACTGGGCTATGAAATTACTGATGTAGTTAAGCCGTACCAAGAAACTCATTACCTCCTTTTTACTCAATGGCGGAGGCAGATCTCGAATGGCTTTAATTTTTAATGTATCTAGTTCTATACCTCGATCAGTAATGATAAAACCCAAAACATTTCCATTTGGGAACACCAAAGACGCATTTTGTGGGATTCAGATTCAGGTTATACTTGCGTAGCCTTGCAAAGAACTTTCGTAAGTCATCCAAATGATTCAAACATTCTTTTGACTTGATGATGACGTCATCCACATAAACATCAATTTCCTTATGGATCATGTCGTGAAACAAAGTAGTCATTGAACTCATGTATGTAGCCCAAAATTCTTTAACCCAAAAGGCATTACCTTGTAGTTGTAGACATCCCATGGTGTGATGAAGGTCGTTTTCTCAGCATCGTCCTAGTGAATCTCAATTTGATGATAACTAGCAAAAAAGATCACAAATGATTGTGTTTCATGATTAGCATAGTTGTCGATTAGGATTTGTATGTTGGGCAATGAAAAATTATCCTTAGGACTAGCATTGTTGAGATCCGGATAATCCACACAAACTCTAACCTTTCTGTATTTCTTGGGCACTGGAACGACATTTGCTAGCCAGGTTGGATACTCCGTCACATGATGGATTCCAACATCTAATTGCTTCGATACTTCTTCCTTGATTTTCAAACTCAACTCAGGATTGTATTTTCTCACTTTCTACTTTACTGGAGGACAGGCTAGATCGGTGGGTAGTCTATGGGCTACGATTGAAGTACATAGCCATGTCATGTATTCATAGGACCATTCTTAAATATCCTTACTCTCTATGAGAAACTCGATATACTCTTTCTTGTCATATTTTGTCATATAGATGCTTACTCGGGTCTCTTGTGTCATCTCTGAATTTTCCAGATTTACCACCTCTGTTTCCGCTAAGTTTGGATTGGGTTTCTCCTCCAATTCCTGAACTTTTCTGATTAACTCTTCACAGACCACAATTTCTTCGACTTTTTCTAAGTCATTAACGTTAATTTGTGCAGTCTCATTATATGCCATAGTCTCAAATTCAACATTTTTATAACAAATTTTGGTGGGAGAAAGATTAACGCACAAATAAATATAAGATATTATACGAATGGGAAAAGAACATTACTGATAAAAAACTCAAGATTAGCATAAAATTAGTGTTTGAAATCAATAACAGAGAATTGGAATTTAAAACTGTTTTTTGAAAACTTTTTTTTTAAAAAAAAAAAAATCGATAGAAAACATCTTCCAAAGCTACCCAGATGCCTGACAAGGTCTAGATGCAGTTGAGGTTCAATTGTTGATGGTGATCCTAACCTCCTTGGTTCCGCTAGGGTCCCCTTTCTCCTCCTTATTGATTACGACATTGCAAACCTTCCCTTCCTCTTTGGTGAAAGAAAATCCCTTCAAGTCTTCTAAAATCTCATCAATGATGCCAATCGAGCCACTTCTCGGTAGTATATTTATATCCTAGAACAAAAGTGGTTGAATGACGAATAGGTTTTATAGGTTCGACTATTCCTTGAAATTAAGCCCCCAAAGCTTTCCCAAGCTCAAAACCAAACAAGGTTATCATATCTGTGATCTTCTGGCTAAACCAAGGTTGTACTTCAATGTTGCCAACAAACTCCACTGTATGGTACATCTAACCATCCATATTCTCTCTTCCTTGGATAACATATACAGGATTCCCATTTTCTCCATGTACTACAACTTCTTCATAATCCCATTAAAACTTCAAGCATTGGTGAAGAGTAGATGGAACTGCTTCGACCATATGAATCCAAGGACGACCTAATAATAAGTTATACGAGGAGGGAATGTCCAAGATCTAGAAAGCTATTGGGAAAGTAACATGACCAATGAGAATGTCCAAGGTTATTTCCCTAATAGTACCCCTCTAAGAGCCATCAAACACTCTCACATTCATCTTCCAGGGTTAAATTTTTTCACTATCCACGCCCTACCTTTTCAATGTGCTCAGAGGAAAAATATTCAAACCCGAGCCTGAATCAACCAACACCTTGGTGGTCACCTTATCTTGATACTGAACTAAAATGTGCAAAGCCTTATTGTGGGTTGTTTCTTTAAGTGGCAATTCCTCTTTGTGAAAAGATATTTTGTAGGCCTCAAAAAACCTGCCCGACAATTTGGGCTACCTCTCCATGAGTGATGCTAGATAGGACATAGGCTTCACCCAGGACCTTCAAAAGGGCATTCCGATGAGTTTCGGAAGATTGTAGCAATGCCAAAATTGATATTTGGGATGGGGTTTTACTTAATTGCTCAATGATAGAGCACTCTTTAGCTTGAACATTCTTTTAGATACCCTAATCTTTAAGATCTACAATTGGTGCCTTGGATTTGCTAAATTTTCACTGAACCAAATTCTCAAAAGTGTAGGATCCTTGAGCTTAATGGACTTTGTATTAATCAACATGTGAATCTTATCCTTCAAAGCTCTGCCAAGTTTGGTTTTCGTGACCCTTCATCCCAGAATGATAGGAACAGACCTTGTTAGGGTCGTACCATTTAGCCCGGACATTTACAGGTAATGCATGAATTGGGGTGACATATCCAGCCTGCTTCAGCCTCTCATAAATCATGGCTATTGTTCAACAAAAGAGGTATATTTTCTTGCAGGTCTTCTTTCATATGGAGGTATATTTTGGTAGTTTGGTGTTTGAGTAGATGGCGGAGTTTCGATGTTTGTTCGTTGGGCATTATAGACAGGTTATGACACTTGCTGATACTGAGGAGAAGTTTTTTTGTAATATGCTTGCATGGGTTGGGGAGATATAGGTTGTGAAGCTCAGGGATGTTGAGGGTATAAAGTGTGAGGATGTTCGGATGGAGGTGGTTTTGTTTCCCGATACCTCATAGGAGTTTTGGTTCCACAAGCCATCATTACTGAACCTTTTTTCTTCTGATTTTCTGCTATTCCGCCGGATTGCAGAGCTTTTTTGGTGGCTTGCAAGGCCTCCAGTTGATCATAGTCCCACTTTTTATGCCTTCTTCGATTCTTTTGCCTAATTTGATTATTTCAGCAAAACTCTTTTAAGTCACCAGCATCATGAGGTCTTAATATTCTGGATCTTGGGCACAGATTAAGTAGTCTATCATCTGAGATTCCTCCAGCGGAGGCTTGGCCCTAGCCGCCTCAGACCTCCATCTTATGGAGTAGTCTGTGAAGGATTCACTAGGTTTCTTCTTCAGGCAGTGAATGTAAAACCAATCAACTGCATTTCCAAATTAGATCCAAACCTTTTCATAAAGTCCATTGTTATGTGCACCCACTCAACCCATTTACGAAGGTCTTTCTCAATATACCATGATAGAGCCTCCCGAGTGAGACTCCTCATTAAAAACTTAAAGAGTATCTTCTCATCTATCCCCACACCTATATTGCCACAGTACATTTGTAGGTGGGCTTGGGATCCCCAATGCAATTATGCATCTTAAACTTTTGAAGCTTGTATCCTTCAGGCAGTTCTATATCAGGGTGCATACAAAAACTCGTAGCTAATTCATATTAACCTCTTTATTCCTTCAACATGATGCACCCTGTTGGCCATGCTATCTAATCTCTCAGTACGAGTTTTTATCGGAATGTCCTTTTGGTGGGAATCTAATTTGTGGAGGTCATGGGTCAGAAGAGCGTTTTCCAAATATATGGAATTGAGGTTGTTATTTCCAAGAGTTTGTGAAGGGTTTTCATTTGGAATTTTTTCTAGAATGGTTGTCTTGGTTTGTTGATAGTATTGGTGAAAAGGAATTTAGTTGTTTTGGGCATAAAGCAGCGGAAATATATTTGGATGAGTGGGTTCGGGTTGGGATATATTGATTGGATGATTGTTTGGCAAGGTAGTTTGGTTAGTGTGATGAGGATTGTCTATATTTTCTCCAAACTGGGTTCTGAGAGATAGACAACTTGGCCAAATCGCGCATATGCACTACCTCTTCTTCCAACTCTTAAATCTTGTGTTAAAGTCACAGGACAAGATCACTTGGAAGTTGTCCTACCTCAGAAGTTTCTAAACTTTGTTGGTTCTGTTGTCGTCAACCATTTTACTCTTATCTTTGTAGCTTCCTCTTTGAGGAGGAGGAGAATGGGGGTCCCTTTTGATCGTGTATGTTCCAGAATGAAGGACAGATCAACCTTAGGAATGGGGAAAATAAAAGAATAAACAGAAAAAATGATGTTAGGAGATTAGGAAAATATAATAATAACAACACGTTATTTGAAATAAACGCCCTAAATGCACGGGACCTCGTTGAGCCAGAGGTAGGATTTAGACGACAGATAAGTAATGCATAATAATTAATTCAAGCCTTATTTGTCAATTGGAGTTTAGAGTTAGATAAATGATAAAACGATTTTCATTTATTGAAATAATGTCAATTTATTACATATAACCAAAACAAAATTAGAAATAAGCTAATGGGCTAGGGATAACATATGGGAAATAAAAACCTAAACAAAACATCAATCATACTGGTCTCATATGTTTGGTGCAATCTGCTATCTCATTTACGGGCTCATGTGGTAGTCATTGTTTAGATGATTTGGAGCACGTCTTTTTTCCATTTCATCACCAAATTCAGTAAGACCTCCTTCACTCAAGTCCCTATGTTTAACATCTTCCATAATCCAGACATAATCTTCACGCGTGCAGTAGGGCGTTGTGCTTGGTCATCGATGGTTATTTTTCCTTACCATATTTGCAGTATGTCATCGACTTCTGGAGTTTTGGGTCCAAAGTTATACCCATATTGTCCCATATGCGATCATAATGGTATTATTTGGACTTCACCAAATTGTCGTAGGACTCAGAGAGGTGCATATGGTTGGACCCCCTTTAGGCCAATAAGCTCAATAATGTATAGCTCATAACCCCTAACCATAGAAAGAATAGGCCTAAACCACTGATTATTCCATTGGATTTGATTTCCAGAAAGGTCTCTTAGTTAAGTGAACCAATCTTCAGTTCCCATAGGAGCAATAAAGTGCTTCATCCTTATGGGATGGCTGAAAATTTAATTTCACATGCCACTCAAGATGTCTAACAAGTTATATTGCTTGTAAGAATGTTCAGTGGCCCATAATTGTAACAAAAGGTTACAACCTTCAAAATATGTTTTACCATTAACACATGCAGTCAAAGCCCTTATTATTTCTGCAAGATCATAAGCACTATAGTGTTTCTAGAATTCGGCCTCCCTTGAGCTAACATTCGAACCACATAACCCAGAGTATAACTAGTTTCCCTTCTTTCATAGGAAATACTAAGGAACGCAGTAGCGAGATGGCGAAAGCTATCAGACGGTATTTTTGCCATTGTTTGACAGAACAACCAAACTCTTCATTGAATTTTTTATGACCATTTTTTCACAAAACCGTGAATACGAAAAATCCATTGAAATCCATCAAGAATCTGGACAATATAAATTCTGATTACGCCTCATCCCTAGACTCTTCAAGAATTTCTTTGGTGATTGTCTGTGCGGTATGATAATTTGACGAACTTGGTGGGGAAGGTCCATAAATTCGCCAATTTACTCATGTGTTTGAGTTAGCTCAAAATCCTTGAATTTGAAGACCAATCATGTAGGGTCCCAAAATTTTAGCAGCTCCATAATCATGTAGCAATCACGAGCAACAAATAAGAGGAAGTCAACCCACCAAGCAGTTTGCGGACTTCAAACTCATGGTCCCTCTTAATACTCATCCACCACTTCTTCAGACGATTTTTCACTCCCACGACTATTTGCGTGTTTGGGAAGTTGGGAGCGGCTATGACTGTAACCAAAGAACAAACAAGTTCTAAACTCCATTTTGAAAAAAATATGCTTGATTAACTATCATGATCACATTGACACATAAATATGCAATTTGTCTAAAGGGTGTTGGGGCACTTTAGATGATAGGGTGACTAATAATAATGTGAATTGACACCAAGGGTCAAACCACCTTGGGTTATGCAACATTTATGACCTAATTAAAATTTCCAAGAGTTGCCTTGACACGGACTTGAAAGGGATTCTATGCGAGAAGGAACATGGTTCCACGACAGTAATACTATTTGCATCTGTCATGCCTCACCCATCTCTCTAATAAAGGGTATTTGAAGAGAATTGGAGTATTTGTGAGATGTGCAAAAACAAAAAAAAAAGGAAGAAGTATGAGCTGAAAGCGAGTTATCAAATCAGTAACATTTAGCATTTAAATTGAAAATAGTAACACATAAGAAATTTATAAAAGGATTAAATTAGTAAATAAAACATGCGTAAGTAAAGGGAAGTAAACATATAAATATATTTAAAAATCACACATATAAGGAAAGAGGGTATGGGATTAAACATGCAAGTAAACGAATAAGGGGGAAAAAGAAAGGGTAAAACATGACAATTAACAAATAAGGAAGAGCGAAAAGGGCAGATAATGGAAAGTAAACAATAAATAAGGAAACAAAATAATAACTAAACATGGTAATCACCTTAAAAATAAGATAACCAAATAAAATAAACCCCACATAAATTAATTGAAACATGTAATGGTAAGAACCTAATGTCCCCAGTAGAGTCACCATTCTTTCGCGTTTTTACGCAAAACGAGTTTTGATGCACGACCTAACCACTCTTTTGGGATTTGGGCTGGAAAAGTCGCCACCTAATGAATTATGGCAGGTTAGGGCACATATCTAAGCTAACTAAGTCTAACTAAGGTCAACGAACCAAAGAAACAAGTATGAGTTTAAATTACCTCGAGGGAAAGGTGTTAGGCATCCCTCGAGGTCCACAAATGTGGGTTCCGATTGTATCTCATGCAATTTATGTGAGGGTTACAAGTAGCAAATAACGTCATTTAATTATTTTATTAGTTAATTAATCAGGCTTTCTAAGTGGTAACATAACATGAAACAATTAAAACTATTTTATTATTTTAATTAATAAATTTAGCATGCAAGGCTATGTGATAATAATATCAAACATTTAACATCACTTTATTTATATCTTTAGTTAGTTAATTAAGCATGCAAAACTAGGAGATAACATAATACTAAACAAATAAGATCACATTATTATTTTAGGTAATTAGTTAAGCATGCATAACTAGGTGATAATATTAGACATAACAAATACTAAGCGGCTGATAAAGAGATAATCGAGGAGACAGAAATTACACAATTAAATAAGCAAGAAATTTTATATTTAAGCTACCCCAAACAAGCATAAAATATGCATAAAATAAAGTTTTGAAAATTGAGCAAGTTATAAGTACAAGTGTTTTGTTTTAATAAAGTTGTTTCTTTATAGGGATGCTACCATGATATTGTTAATCGCGCTGCTACACCATAGAAATAATATTTATTTGAGGTCGATCTTAGAAAAAATGGTTTATATTTTGAAGATGATTATTAAGATTTAGTTTGCACATTAGCACAAAAATATTTACATACACAGAATCGCTTTTGAAAATCATGGGTAGATGATAATCCCGGGGACGCGTCAACTTAATTTAAAAAAATTGAATTAGACCCCTTAATTCTTTTTTACTTTCCACAAACTATAGGTTAGGACATAGTATTTGTATAATTTTTAAAAGTCATCTTCAATCCCAATTTAAAAAAAAATATGGATTGAACAATGATTTTTGACGAATAAATAAAGCCAAGATGATATTTGCATTTAAAAAGCGTGCAGAAAATAACTCAAATGCAGCAATAGAAGGTCAATATTGCAAAATAATTATTGTTTTAATGAAAAACAATTTATTCAATGAAAAATTATTATCTTAGAGAAATCTATTTTATCAGGACAGATTAGTTATATGAAATTTATATTCAGAAAATATAATTACTATGTTGATTTTTACTCATAATAGGCAAGAAGTCAATATGCAAGTCAAATTCATTTATTATTTTAATGCATAAACATATTACAAATTATATAAACCCTATAGGCATGATTTCTAAATGTGAACATGTTGAAAATTTATGATTTTCAAGAAAAACACTAAAGACAAGGTCTCTAATTACTATTTTAGTAGAGTAGGACGTGAGACAAGATTGAAAAAGTAGTTCGAGATCGTAACAAATTTAACACATATTCATGATAGTTAATTAAAGGATCATGTTATAAACAAGGTTGATTTTAAGACAATTGTTAAGATATTCCAATATTCTTGCCTATTCTCTTATAGTCACACATACATAAAATAAGAATAGAAATAAAGCATCTAGAACGTATGTCCCCCTTCCCTTAGACGATCCCCAAAATTATTTCATATTTAGATTTAGAGATTTACTACAAGATTATTTCAAAAATAAAAATAGCAAATAAAATACTACAAATGTTAAGAATAAAATTGGATCTTGTCCAATAACTTCTTCGGCTCTTCAAACTTATAACACCTCCAAAAATGATTTAGGTGAAACTTGGGCCTAATGAGTGTGACATGAAGTCTTGAAGTCCTAAGATGGTTTAAAATGATGTTAGACGTAGTACTCAAGATTTTGGTGAAGTTTGTAGTCAAAAGTCAAGGGACGACCGAGACGTTAGACGACTAGTCACCTGTGTGTCTTATGTATTTTCATGTGCTTATGTGGTAGTAATGAGTTTATGAGGTCCTTATATAGTTGATAATATTTTTTAAATTCAGCAAGTTGACTTTTTTAAGGTTTGTAGGTAAAACGTCCATGAACGTCCGGTGACTTTCGAAAGATAGCCTTTAGACGTCCATGTGAGTTTGGATGTGTTTTAGCATGTTCCGTGGCTTGTTTGATGTTGAACTTGTTTGGAGATGTTCCTAATACCTAGACATTTGTGTTTATATGTTTAAAGTCCCAGTACGATTCCACCTAGGACCCACAAGGGGCCCTAGAAGAGGAACCTAACTTGGAGCTCAACACTGCCAGGCAGTGGCAATTGACTACCTCAAACGACGGCCAGTCGACCAGAAGACGGCCCGTCGATGCGTGGCATAAATGGAACCATGTATTCTGAAGGTTGAGGATCTGTAGTATAAACCAACGGACCCCATTAACGGGGCGTGGTTTCACCAACGGACCATCGATGCTGGGCGTCGATGGTGCTGCAATTTTTTGCCAGCTTTCTGTTAAGACTTGGTTTTTTTTGGGAAATTCACCCCAAGTCTTATAAAATAGGAAGACACTTATTTTGGGTGTTTATGGGTATTTTAAGAGTATATAAGTCATTAAACTCTCATTTAAACCCTAGCACCTAGATCAAAACCCATTCCCTCGAAAAGTTTCTCAAAAAACGTCCATTAGAGCTCAAGGTGAAAATGGAGATTGAAGATGGATCCTCAATGGAGTTTCTTCTTCAATTATCATTGGGTTCTTCTAATAAGGTATTGGAGTTCTTAATATAAGGCTTGATATCAACTTAGAGTCAATTTCAAAGATGATTTTTATGGATTTCAAAAGGATGAAAAAGTCCAGTTCTACTCTAAGTCTCGGTTTCTTGCATGAAACATTTTCAAAACTTAAGATATGATATTTTGATGTATAATTGATGTTTTCCAATGACATTCTCCATGAACCCTTGACCTTCTGAAATCTCTAAATTTGACTAAAATATGGGTGAATTGAGCATGCTTTGATATTAATGAATTCATGTGTTGATTGTTATGGGCTTTTGGTTTATGTATAGCTTATGATTGTATGGTTTATAGGCTGTTTAAATTTTATCAATTGAGTATTGTATACTCTTAGATCCATTGTATATTAAGCTTATTGAATTTATATTGACTTAATGCTTATGAATTCTAGTGTAGTTTTCTATGAGCTATTGAATGATGTAAGAATTATGGTTATTGTATTGAATTTATGCTCATGGCCATGGGTAAGGGCCTTCTGGTATAGAATTTGATGATTTAGCTTTGGATTGAAGTTGTGAGATTGAATGGGTGGTACGATGCCCCAATTCTCTTTACTTTATTCAATGTAGATTTTGAATAATGTTGTGATTTGTATGGTCCACTTATGGTGGTGGTGTTATGTGATTGATGTGGCCTTGTTGGCGTTACTTTATGTATTATGAAGATCATGGCCTTGTCGACACTATTTGAAGTAATATAATGAGTTGTGTAGTTGATTATGTGAAGTATGACCATATCTACCTATATGGGAAGTAATGTGAAAGTACGTGTTCTTCTATTGATATTAGGTTATCATGTTAGAATATGACTATGTTCTTGTATGTGTAGTCTTAGAGTTGATGCATTATTATTCCTACGTGACTATATGAGTCTATGTTGGCTATATTGATGATGTATATTAGTGTATAGGGTGACTTAAGATTATAATGGTTATTCCTATGTGATTCTTTAATATGATATGCTATATGTGATAAAGTGAAGCTTAAATCTGTCTTGTGTGGTAGACTTGTGTCCCTTACTTGATGCATGTATGAATATGAATATGAGATGTCTTGACTTAGTATGCTAAAGCCTCTTACTCTTGAATGTATGGATGATATGAGACCTTGAATGATTATAAGAAGGTCCTTTATGTGAAACCTTGAACCTAGTGGTAAGGTTATGAACCTTGAAGTCGAAACACGTAATGGTATCCTTCTTGTTATGAATGATAGACTTAAGGTTGATTGGATGGAACGGCATCATATCATCCTTGGGAAAGTCATTATGAGCTATCTTGTCTCCATTGTAAGGCAGCCCTAGGGGACCTCTTTGGTAGGGTGAATGTGATTGGGTTATGAACTTGATATGGAACCCCTTTGTGTGAACCTTTAATGTCAATTACTCTATGAGAATAAAGGCTAGCACCGAGTGAGTATGGTAAGTGAAGTATCTCTAGTTAAAGTATGAGACTAGAGTACCAAACACGTCCTTCATATTCCCAAACCATGTGCGTACATGGGATGTGTCCAAGTTCTACCATTGGCAAGTAGTAAAACATCCATTGGAGTAGGTTACAACTCCGGATTCCATGATCTGCTACCATGGTGTATGTCAGTTATTGCCTATTCTCATCATGTGGGATACCTACTAGTATTGGAGAAGTTCTATGAAGTTTAGGTGGTGGTTTGGGAATCTATCTAGACATTGCACAATAGGCTTTGAAGATGTTAGTGAGAGTCCCTAGGTCTTCTCCAAGACCATTACTTGAATTTCCTTATGTGATGAAAGAGTCCTAAATTAACTAATGAATGAAATTACTTAAGTTAAGAAAGTAAGTTTAATGAATAAGTACGTATCTAGAGTAGTTAAGGGTTGTCTAGTTATGGTGTGAAGGGGGCATAGGAACGGTCACTTTATCTCTTACCTAGATAAGTCTTAAGAATGACTCTAGTTCGGAAGGTTGGTTGAATATGTAGGCATGACCCAAACTTAGGTAGTCTTAAGGATTACTTAGGTAATCTTTAAGAGGTCAATCATGGAGGTTATCTTCTTTATTTACTTAAGTAAGTCTTCTGACAACCTTTGGAAAGGAGAATGTCATGTTTTATGTATGCTATTGTATTAAGTGAGAATAATTCTATCTTAGGTAGTCTATAGGATCTCTTAAGTGTGTGTGTAAGGGATTGTATGAGTTTATGCTTCACAACTCACTCAAGTGAACCTTAGAATCACCCTTTGGTAGGAGGATCTCATGTTCATGTGCTTGATATGATGTAAGTGTGTGTATCTCATTATAGGTGGTCTTAAGGATATCTCTTTGTCTTACTTAATTGAGTCTTAATATATCTTTCAGTGAGGGAATTGCATGCTAGAAAGTATCCCTTGTGAAGTTGAGAAACATCACTTTAACAGTGAAGTTAGTTCACTGTAACTTGGCATGAGTTTACTGTAATGTTGCTAAATATGTGAATAATTGCTTAAATGATTTCTTATGTGTTCCTAAGTTGTTAAATGTTGTTCTTATGCTTATTTTATGATGTTGTAATCAAAATTCATGAAAAACATGCAATTTACGAAATGTCCCTTTTTCATGGTTTTTGCATGGGTTCCATATTTAGTGCATCTAATGTGCTAACCCCTTCTTTTCCCTTTTTGACTGAAGTGTAGGGAATCGGAAGTATTGATATGCCATGGAGGATGGATAGGTTTCTAAGGGTTGGAGATGAAGTATTGGTGACTTCTCATCGATTCGAGGACAATATTCACATGTTCCTTTATGTCTTAATCTTTATTTTATGTCTTGTATGCGCTTAGTCCCAAGTGTTGTATACTCCAAAGTTAAGATGGTTTAATGAGATGTTGTAGAGGTTTAATGTTTTAATGAAAGTCTTCCGCTTGCGTATTTATTATGGAAAGAGTTGTTCGTGTGTGAAGAAAGTTTTCAATTCTTACTCATTTTAGAATGTTTATCATGCAATGATTGATACGAGTGGCTCAAGTGAGAATTCTTGAAGTCTCATTTACTGTGTGGAGACTCAAGGATGCTCTAACTTCTAGGGTGTACTTGTGGGTCGTTACAAAACTTGAAACTAAGTCTGAACTTGCTAAAGAAAGAGGCACACAAACATAGCACGTAAAGCACCATAATATAAGTAAACGAATACCAATAATGGACAGATTCATCCTACATGTATTTATATCATACATTCAAACAAAAATTTGGACAAGTAAGCATGACAATAAAAATGTCACATAGAGAGGGAAGAAGGAAACTCACTCGCATGCTTTCATAAAAGATCCTCATAGATAACTGCACAACCAAAATAATTCCAATACAAAACCAAAATTAACTAACGTAGAAAACTAACAAGTTTAGTAGGTTATATTATCAACAACGATGCATTTATCAAGGTTTTCAATCCGCAATAGCAACACAACAAGAATAAATGCTAAAAGTTTCCCCAAAATCTTCTTCTTTTTTAGAGGATAGAGTATTATATTTTTAGTGTTCAAATGTGAGAGTATTTTATGAATGTAGAACCAATAAGGATTGAGATACCTTTTGATCAAGATTTGAATGGATGGACGAGATTAAGATGGGATTTGAGAGTTGGATTGTAATGTCCAAAATTTTTTGAAATAAGAATTGGCCAGAATCGAAATGAAAGGCTAGTTATGATTGAAATACAATTGGAATTAGAATTACTAGAATTGAAATAAATTGGAATACAATGGGCTCATATTTAAATAATTTTCAGGAAAATTAAGGAATTGCTATCCAACTAAAATACTACATACATTAATATATATTTATATGATTGAAAATCACTTATATTTTAAAACATTTCAATGAAATAAATATTTCGATTTATTAATAATTTTAAAATATTTTAATAATATTTGCAATAATTTTATAAAATATGCATACTAAAATATAATTTTTTTGATAAAATTTACTAAATTTTAAACTTGAAATGTATTTTGAAAAAACCTATTTAATCGAATAACATTCCTAAAAAGGTTAAAGATCGGTCAAAATTGGGTATCAATAGGACCCAATACCACTTCCTTCTAGAGATTTAGGGTTAGACACCCTATCTTTGTTGAACTTAGAAAGAGAATTAGAGGAATCTTGCCCGGAAAAGCTTAGTCGAAACTTAGAACGACCATGTTCATAGGACCTTGAATAAGAGAAGTTACCATCACGGGTCGTAGCCGTTTTTGCTTTCTTAGAATTTTTCTTAGGTTTGACCTCTTCAATTTTTTCAGATCGAAACATAAGACGAGAGATATCCATCTAATTAACAAGCATGGTGGTACAACATTTCTTAACCAATATTTCAAACACACCCGAAAGAAACTTACTCATCCTTGCCCTAGGATCGATAGTAATAGTAGGAGAATATTGAGACAATTGTATTAACTTTAAATCATGATCCTTCACGCTCATACTTTCCTGACGAAGGTTGATGAAGTAAATAACCTTTTCCTCCCTCATATCAAGGGGAAAAACCTATCAAGGAAAGCAACCTTAAACTTTTCCCACTTGAGAGGACCCACATTTTTTGGCCTCCTCTCTTTCCATTGGTTTTTCAATATTTGAGAAACATCCTTAAGTTTGTAAGCGGCCAACTCCGCCTTTTCCACTGAGTCACTCCCATGATCATCAACACCTTCTAAACCACATTAATACAATGTAAGATCCCGAAAATGATTTAGGTGAGGTAGAGCCTAACATGGTTGTAATGATGATATAAGGTCCTAAATTGGTATATAATGTGGTATTGATTCAGAGTCTAATAGTTTAGGTGCATTGGAAGTCAAAGGTCAAGGGACGACTAAGACGTTCGACGAATAAGTCACCTAGTGCCTCATATGTGTTTATATGTGTTTATGTGTGATTAATGAGGTTATGAGGTAATTAAATGAGTTATTACAGTGTATATATGCAGTGTGTTAAGTTTCGTGAAGTTTGGAGGGCAAACGTACATGACGTTCGAAAGGTTTGCCTTGAAATGACCTTGTGTGTCTAAGCATGTTTCATCGCGTTTTACGTGTTTCTGGATGAAATTTATGTGAGAGGTCCTAAACTCATATACGCACATGTTCGGGTTGTAAACGTCCGGGTGAAAGTCCCCAAGTACCAACCAAGGGTCCTTGAGGAAGGACCCTTTCCTTGAAGCCTAGACTTCCTAGGTAGCCCCAAACGACGGAGGCAGTAGACGTATCGTGGGCCAGTCGAGTCGTGGGTGGAAACTTAGGCGTGGGAGAAGGCAAAACCAAGTACCAGCCTCATTACCAAACCACGGACCAACAAAACGGTCCATTTGTTGAGGGACGGTCCATTAGTGGCCATCCATCTCATGGTCTGTCTCCTGTGCGCAGCTTCATTGTAATGTTAGGGGTGAAGTTGTAAATTCACCACACATCCAAATAAGATAAAGAGATGTTACTTAAGGGTCTTTTGGGTATTTTAAACATTTTTAATAGTCTTTAACTCTTCGAAGAATTCATTTTTCAAAATCAAAACTCAAAATCCCTAAGAAATTCTCTAGAACTCCATTGAAGGAAAAAATGAATGAAAAGATTGGATTGGAGATTTTAATGGAGATACTTCATCAAATTGGAGGATTAGAATCATTGAGGTATGGTTTTTGATCGTTGATACTCTATTCATCAAGGATCCTAAATTCAACGAAGTTTTCTAAAGTTTTGAAAGATGAAATTGTCCAATTTTATGATTTATCCATGGGTTCTTGGATTAAAGGTTTTGAATAATTTTATATTGATTTTATTTTTGTTAATTAGATAATTTTAAATCAATTAACCTATGAACCCATGTAATTCATGAACCCTAGTTTTTGACTACTTGATGGGTTACTTGATATTGACTTAATGCTTATGAAATCTAGTGTAGTTTATATGGGCTATTGAATGATGTAAGAATTGTATTCAATTAATGTATAGGTTGTTTTAGATTGATAAATCTATATTGAATTAACCTAGATTCATTCATTATTATGATTTTTTACTGAATTGATGTTCATGGCAATGGGTAAAGGCCTTATGGTATTGGATTGGATGATTT
The DNA here is from genome assembly GCA_016801875.1 of Solanum sitiens. Classification (NCBI taxonomy): domain Eukaryota; kingdom Viridiplantae; phylum Streptophyta; class Magnoliopsida; order Solanales; family Solanaceae; genus Solanum; species Solanum sitiens. The sequence continues at coordinate 661,625 of JABWTJ010000463.1, read as the reverse complement.
AGACATGGATTGAAGTGGAGAGAATGGATTGGTGGTACGCTGCGCTAATTCTCTTTATTTTATGTAATTTAGCTTTTGAATTATGTTGTGATTGGGATGGTCCACTTATGGTGACGGTGTTATGTAAATGGTGTGACCATGTCGGCGTTACTTTATGTATTATGATGATCATGGCCTTGTCGGCACTACTTGAAGTAATGTGATGATTTGTGTAGTTTATTATGTGTTTATGATCATATCTACCTACATGTGAAGTAATTCGAAAGCATGTGGTATCTTCTATTGTGAGTTGTTAGGTGATCATGTTAGACTACGACTATGTGTTTATGTGTGTAGTCTTAGAGTTGATGCATGGTTGTTCCTACTTGACTATATGAGTCTATAATGGTTATATTGATGATGATATAGTAATGAATATGATGACATAAATATGATAAGGGTCATTCCTAAGTGCTTCAAAGAATTATATGCTATATGTAATAAAGTAAAGTATGTTGTATCTTGTATTTGTAGACTTGTGTCCCTTACTTGATGCATGTATGAATGTGAATATGAGATCTCTTGACTTAGGATGTTAAATCCTCTTACTCTTGTATGAATGAATGACATGAGACCTTGAATGATGTTAAGAGGGTCCTTTATGTGAAACCTTGAACCTAGTGGTATGGTTATAAAACTTGAAGTCGAAAGCCGTAATGGTATCCTTATTGTAATGAATGATGGACTTAAGGTTGGTTGTCTGGAACGACATCATATCAATCCTTAGGAAAGTCATTATGAGCTTCTTGTCACCATTGTAAGGCAGACCTATGGGACCTCTTTGGTAGGGTAAATGTGATTGGTTTATGAACTTAATATGGAACCCCTCTATATGAACCTTTAATGTGAATTACTCCATGATAACAAAGGCTAGCACCGAGTGAGTATGTTAAGGGAAATAGTTCTCGTTAAAGGATGAGCCAATACAAAGTAAGCTTTATATTCCTTAACCATGTGCCTACATGGGATGTGTCCAAGCTCTACCATTGGCAAGTAGAACACCCTCCATCGGAGTAGGTTATAACTTCGGATTCCATGTTTCGCTACCATGGTCTATTATGGTTATTGACTATTCTCATCATGTGGGATACTTATTAGCATTACAGAAGTTCTATGAAGTTTAGGTGGTGGTACGAGACGTTATCTACACATTAGACAACAGTCTTTGATGATTATATTATGATATTTAAATCAAAAGATGCATATTTCCAATAAATGTCCATTTTTATGATTTTTATGCATTATGCCATACTTAGTAAATGTGGTTGTACTAATTCCATGCTTTTATCTATATCTATAGTGGTTGGTAGGTAAGGAGCATTTGGGAAGCAAGACTTGGATCGTAGCATCATTCAAGTGAAGTTGAAGTATGTCCTCATTTGACTCGAGGGCATAGATGTCTTTTATTTCTCTTATTGAAGTATTGTAATAGACTTAGTAATACTATATTTCTATTGTGTAAGGGTCGTGTCCCAAGTACTCTTGTGTCTATGATTTGATGAAATGAGACTTAGTATTTACTATGTGTTTTATATGAAAGAGATTTTAAAGACTATGAAAATATTTGTGAAAAGTTTTAATTCCGCACTACTTTTCACTATGTATATGCGATGAACGATGAAAAAGGGCTTGTATAAGACCTCCGAGAGGTCAAGTATGCTGGTTGCACTCCGAGAGCACCATATCTTCTAGGGTGTGGTCTTGCAATGTGACATACACTCTGGAGGATTTTTCTCAACCTTAGAACCATGATACTTCGGAGGATTCAGTATAGTAAAGTCCCTCACTCTAGATGTCGTCGTACCCATATTTGGGCTCACGGGAATAAAAACCTCTACATTTTCTTGCGCCATCATGGCTTGGGCAAACACTTGAAGAGCAACCCTAAACTCTACATTAGTCACTTTCTCGGCCAAAACATCGATCTAAACTTGGGGAACTTGAGGAGGAGCTTCTTGTTCCGCATTATGTCTCACATTTCATCTAGTATAAGCTCTTCAAGTAGCCATATCTTGTTGAGCATAAGGTAAAGATACCTTATAGAGTAAAATTCTATTGCACGACTTTAGAGTAAAGAAAAAAGTGGAGTTTCCTAAACATCTTGTAGCTTCTCATTAATAAGTGTGGCACGATTCACACTCATGGACAAGACTCTACTCGACATAGTTTATGAGATATCCTAAGACCTTTATAAATCTTGTGCTCCGATACAAAGTTTGTCACGACCAAAGTTAGCCCCTAGGCGTAACATGTCGTATAAGAACTCGAAAGGCCCCATACAAGCCACTTAGATTTCATTATACAAGAAGTAGAATAAAACAAATCAATAAAAACATATTAAGTCTAAAACATTTTATAAAAGTAAAACGGAAGTCTAAAATATTGTCTCAAAGCCATCTAGTACATTAGAATGAATTTGGGTGAAGCCCGTATATCATGTTTAAAACTGAAAATAAGGAATGACTGGAAAAAATAAATCTTCGTCCTTGAAGCATGAGGACTCACAAAAATTCGCAATCTCCTCAATGAACTCTATACATCAAATGGGAACCCTGACAGTAGGACCCTGCAGTTGGAAAAAAAAATGTAGGCAAGAGTACTCGTTAGTACAAAATATGTACCATGTTTGATCGTCATACATAAAATGTATGAAAACATGGTAAAATTGAGATACCTACATAAGAGTTAGAAAACATGAGTCATAAAATATGGTCAATGCACATAATCACCATCTTTAAAATGCATGATATACTTCCTTGAATTAAACTTAGTTTATCATAACTCACATGTGGGAAGTTGCCTGAACTCATATATAAATCATGAGAGTTATCATTATGGAATCTAGTGTCTTCCACACCGCAAAAGAGTTGTCCTACTTTCCACAGTAAGGACCATGAACTTCTAGCTTATCTGGACCAAGTAGCTAATGTCTATCTAGACAATCACATGTTGGCACATAGTTATAGGACACGGGTAATAGCCACTTGTCTACTAAGTTCTAAGCATAATTTTCACTAAATAGTTCTTATTCATATCTATCTTAACTCTTAAAGAAATATGGGTAATCGCCTCCTGTCCTTGCGTCATGTGACATGGGTAATCGCCTCTTGTCATTCAATTAGAGAGCACGGGTAATCTCCTCTTGCCTCATCATTAGAATATCTCCTTAACATTGGTTGGTTTTAGGTGAGAAAACCTTTAAACCATAAGAGTCGTTAGCATGTGAGAAAATATTTTTAAACCCTAAGAGTCTTTACCATGTGAGAAAATCTTTCACAATTCATGCTTACATGTATATACGAGAAATGCTTTCAACAAAACAACAACATCAACAAAAAATTTACTTCACTCTCAAAGCATCCTTAAAATATTTACATCAATTTAATGAGAACATGCTTGATTTCATAAACTTCTCTTTCATAATCCAAAACCCACATAATATGATCGTAACTTGGAAAACATGGAAATTACATGGGTTCATAGAGGATCATCATAAAAAATGAAATTAAATCAATTCATGCATAGATGATCATGGATGAATCAGTTATATCATCTTTTAAAGGAACCTATGACTTTGAAGAAAACCCTATTTCAATTAGGGAATTCTAGCTTTATAAATTTGAAAATTAAGGAACTCCATGCATGAAAGAGATCCATGGATGAAAACTATAATACCTTAATGCCAATTGCTTAACTTCAATGGAGGAATTAGAGACTTGACTTGAACTTTTTATTCTTTGGTAAATTTTAGAGAATGATTTTAATTGGGTAAAATTGGGGCTTAAATAACTTATATAGGTCTTAAGTGAAGGTCAAAATGACATAGTGTTAGGATAAAATAATTAGGATAAGACCCAAAAGCCCCTAAAATTTTGGGAAAACTATCTGGAAAACCACATACACCACCTAGAGTCTGTGGGTCATTCCACGGGTTGTAGATGGCACCATAGGATTTGGCACCAATTTTAAAAAACTGATTTTTTGTCGTTTCTTGAATTCGAGGTGTTACAAATATATCATAGTTATGTGGGCTTTTGTTTACCCTGATGAAAGACAATGTGTTTAATTTTCCAATTCCAAAACTGCTATTAGGCATAAAAACTACGAGGAAGATAAAGAAAGGGCAAAAAACTTAAGTATATAAATATATAGCCTGAATAACCATTCTACAACAATAATTTTATTTTTCATCTACATAATAATAGCTTTTCTTAAAGATAACAAATGAATTATAAAAAAAAAATATACATAATAAGGACCTACTATTAACTCAAATTTAGTCTTATGTTCTCTCCCATACAAAAAGGATTTTTTAACAAAGTAAACCTTTGTACATCCATAATCCATAAGCTTAATCAATAATGGATACCAATAGTGTTTCAATTCTACTTTTCTAAGCAATTAAAAACTTGATTTTTTGTCAAACGAGGACTTTTAATTTTGGGAACACAATGGACGATGGGACACATTAGGTAAGTTGATAACAATAATTGGGATTTTTAATTTGTGTGATCATCCTCTTATAACTATTTTGTTGGTATATTCTTTTTTGTAACTGGAAATTGGCGTTTATTTCTTGAATATAATTTGAAATATGAAGATCTTAAGAATAAATGATTGTATAAGACGATGTATGTTATACCTGGAAATCCAATGACCTAGGCTATAATCTCACCTGGTGTATAATGCTTTAAAAAGTGCTTCTAGGCCTAAGAAAGGTAATTAACTTTTATTAGGTAGTATTAAAGCCTAAATATCAAGGGATAACCATGACGTCCGAAAACTAGCGAAATTGAACTAGTAGACGTCCTTATTGTCTTGTGAAGGTTTGGTTGTGTCATATGAAGTTTAAAACTTGTAAAAATACTTTAAATAGGTAAAATGATGTTTATAGGGTCAAAACGTCCAGTAACGACCCCCGAGGAACACCCTAGGGGTCCTTGAAAAGGGTCCAAGCATTACCAAGGAAGCTGCGAAGGCAGCTTAGGAACAACCCTTATTTGAGGGTGCCTGCGTGTCGCGCAGCCAACACTCAAAGGGACAAATTTTCCTCGCGAAGTGGGGCTATGAGGAACCTCTCTACCTCAAATCGTATTCCAAAACAAAATTTTGAGGTGCCCCCGCAACGCGCAGCCATGTCCGAGATTTGGTAGCGTCGTCTTTAGGTTATGTTGACTTCACGAAAAGGTCTAATTAAGTGAGGGATCTTTTGGGTATTTATGGGAGGAATATATATTGATTTTAATTCAGTTTTAATTTTAATTCAGTTTTAAGTCATTTATACCCACACAAAGAAAATCCCCAATTGAGATCAAAATCACTTTCACTTTTCTCTAGTTTCTTTCACTACTCCAAAGATCCCCATTGAAAAAGAAGACCAATCTTTCTCTAGGGCTGCAAGATCAAGACTTTCTCTCACAAATATTCAAGGATTATTTAAGTTATGTAGGCTATTCAATATTGGGACTCCTTTCCCCAAAAGGTTCTTCAAAATTTTGATTTCAATGTTCTTGAAAAGTCTAGTTTTCAACCAATTCTGTGGGTCTACTTTCTAACTTGATTTGTTTAGTCTTAATTAAATTATTAGTGATGTTTTATGTATGTTTATGTATGGATTTATTCATTCCTTAAAGCTGTAACAACCCTAAAAATTAATAGGATCAAGACTTAGGTTTTCAAGAATGCTTGCGATTAGACCAAGGTCCACATGGACTGATACGCGTAGAACCAGACCTCAGAACCCTTACTACGACCAAGCCAACTAACTTGGGGAGCTAATTGAGCTTGGAAAGGTTGGAACCAACCATGTGAGGCTCACGAAAACGAAAATTTAATCGAAGGAGTCCTTACCGGACTTAAATGAAGAAATTTCAAGTTTTGAGGGTCCAAGGGTAAAATGGTCTTTTCCAGGCCAAGGGTAATATTGTAATTACCCTGAGGAATTAATTATTTAATTAATTAATTTAATTAAATAAAGCAATTTGGGTTGGGGCGACCCGAAGTGACCCATTTTCGCAAATGGGGTGTCACTCGGGTTCGAGCCCCACTAGAAGCAATGATTAAATTTATTTTAATTTATGTTGGTAAATTAATTTAATTAATTAATAAATACTAGCTGATTTAAGAAAAAGAAAAATCAGATTTTTATTTAAAAGTTTGAAAGAGTCCTAGTTGACTAAGTGGACCTAAGTCTAAACCACCTTGCACGTTTAACTCTCTCTTTCTCTCACGTCAATATCTCTTTTCTCTTTCACGTTCTCTCTGCCAAAAACACAAGAACTGATCAGCAACTAAAAGTTCTTCACACTTGAAGAACTTTCACGTCAAAAACTTATTCAAAACATAACAAAAGACGTTAGGCAAAGAGAAGAGTTTTTCCGTCGAGTTAGTGATTGGAGTTTGTTGAACTTGGACTGATTTTGTAGAGGATTTTGGGCAGCAATTTCGTGGTTGAACAAGAAAAATAAAGGTATGGGTTTTCTTACTCTTGGTGCCTTTCCCAAGAGACCATTAAGACTCAGATAATTCTATTCCGAAACTAGGATTGTTCCCCATTTCATGCTCCCTGTCACTAGCTCCCAATGATTCGTAGGTTGGGTATGTTTGCTGGAAGATTTAGGTATGTGTGATGTTCTTGTGTTGAATGTGTATATGTTTATGTACGTGAAATCAAGAAAATGACAATCAATGCGTGTTTGAAGTTTTGTGCAAGTGTGTGCAAGTTTGTGAATGTGGCAAGGGCCTCGGCTTGATGCTCAAAATTTGATAAGGTTGTAGTTGTTGTTTTGTGTACATAACTCCATGAAAAAAATCGTGATGTTCATTTAAAGAAATGTGGCTGATTTAATGATAATCTTTTATCCAAATAAACTCCTGAAAAATACGCCTAAAGATGTGTTAAAATGGAATACGAATACACCCTATGAATCAAGTGAAAACGTTGATAAAAAATGAATCAAAAATGACCAAATTTCCAGCAACTATGCAAGGTTAAATTAGACTAAAGTTTAATAATGAAAATCTGGAAATTTAATACATTTTAAAGAGGTGAGGCCACCAGGATTCGAACATGTGACCTCACCCTTTGGCTACTGGAATTCGCGAGAAAAGGAGACGAAAATGGGGCTGGGGGGAATCGAACTTGGGCCACTGTTTTGGGAAAGTAGAGGAAAATGATTTAATTAAATAAATGGGAGGCGTGGGAATCAAACCCACGACCTCCAGGTAGCGAGTGAAGGATGAGAAAATAAAGAAAAAGAAAATGGGAGGCGTGGGAATCGAACCCACGACCTCAAGGTTGGCGAGGAGAATGACAAAATTAAATAAGAGAATAAAGTGAGGCTGTGGGGGATCGATCCCACAACCTCACTGCCAAGGCACCTAGTTAAGAAATCTTTAATTAAAAATAAAGATAGGAGGTTGTAGGGGTTCGAACCCACAACCTCACAGCCCCTAGCGAAATTAAACTAAAATAAGGAGGCTGTGGGGGTTCGAACCCACAACCTCCCAATGCCCAGCAAAAAGTAAGAATAAATAAAAGAGGATGTGGGGGTTTGATCCCACAACCTCTTGGTTTAGGCGAAATTGGGCAATAAAATGTTAATGAAAAATAAGAAGGGGTTGTGGGGGTTCGAACCCACAACCCTTCGGCCAAATTAAGAAGAAATCTAAGTAGAAAACTAAAGACACAATGTTAATGTTGGGGTTCGATTTAGAGTCCCAATATCATAGAGATTAAAAATAAAATCAATGAAAAATGTAAAAGTTATCTAAGTTATTCGAACTTGGGTTTCCTTGCCCAAACTTCCGTATTGATGCATAAGTCATATGTGACTAAAATATCAAAGAATAATGCCACATACTTAGATCGAAATCAAGATCTTGGCATACATACAAGATGCATAAGTATTGTATCACATAATCTTAGAAAGATATGAATCACTTAGACGAAATATGAATGAAGTCTCATGGCTTGTATGTATAGACACATAAGTCTAACATACGTTCAAAAATAACTGAACCTAAGAGGTATGTAATGAAATGATGAACCCTAGAAGGGTTAAGTATGGGTGTAAGCTACACTAAATGGCCAAGTGCATTGGCATATGATGAAATGAACATTCACGTAATAAGAGGTGAGTAACTATGAAAAGCAAAGGTGCTAATGATAATGAATGTGGTGACAACATGATATGAGGCTAATGTAAATGATGAGAGCAATCTCAAAGGAGCCTAAGTGAATATTACAAATACGTACTCATCTAGGAGAGTGTAAGTTAATGAAGAGACCAGTCTCTATGAACACTCTAATGAAGGTATTGAGCTTAACACACTTAATACTAATGATGAGATGAGAAATCATCTAATGAGCTATGGTGTCCTCATACTAGAAGCCAGCTTCCATGACGTATAAGATGTCAATGAAATGGAACTTTATACTGAGCACCGATAGGCTAGCTATGAGCGGTGATGCTTTCTTTAGGGAAGGACGGAGGTTCACGTAACTCTCATGAGATGTTACTGTTCGGCATGCCGGGTATGAGTCTCCTTATATCTCCTAGTTTTCTAACCTATACTGCCAATATAGGGATCTGGCGGGGTTAAATTCCCATGTACGCTAACATGTTTTTGGGTCACCTTGGCCGGTGATTCCACCTCTTTTCGATGTGGGGGAGACATTGGATTTCATGATGCTCACATGATCTATGTCGGTTAAAGTTAAAGTTCCCAATAAATGAATGAGGCCAGCCTCAAATGATGCACATAATGAAATGAATGATAACAAAGGTGTTAGGATAGGATAATCAAAGGTAAGTTAGATTCAAGTAATGACATTAGGTCATTCTTGGTCATTGCACAAAGAACCTAATGAAAGTCTTAAACTACATCCTAGGTATAGCTGGTGGTTACACTGGCCTATGAATAAAATGAAATGAAGTACGTATGAATGAATGAAGCAGACTCTGTGTTTGCTAATGAAAATTCCCTAGTTGAGGTCCCATCTGTTGAGCCCTCATTTCTGGGATGTCTTAATGTCAAGTCCATGGTTCTAAGGTCTAATGGCATATGAATGAATGATATGAAAGAAGTTATGTCCTACATGCAAAATGTACTGTATGCTATATGATATGTGCTATGTGTAAATGTTATGTGCTGTATGCAAATGTGAAAAGTATGATGACGTATGTTATTCTCATGGTATCACTTTCCTAATCCGAATTTGGGAAGCTCATTTACTTTCCTAATCCAAATTTGGAAACTTTCCTAATCTCAATTTGGCAAGTCCACTGACTTGACTTTCCAAAAATCATATTGTTAGGAAAGAGCTATTCTTTATCATGCATGTCCTTGGTGTGTGCTTGCATATACCCATACTTAGTACAAGTGTGTACTAACCCTATATAAACTCTACTATTTTAGGTGCAGGAACATGTGGACGATAGAGCTACAGGATCATCGCTGCAGTTATCCGGACGTCCAGCATTCATCCGGTTTTGGTAGGTCCTCATGCTTTCGAGGATGCTACTATTTTAAATTCTAGCTTAGTTTTAGAGTTGAGCTAGTGGAGCATGTTCCACTAGCGTTTCTTTCCTGTTTTTATTCAGACTATGTATTGGTGCCATTTTGGCAATTATATGCTTTATAAGTATTGAACTATTCCTTTCATTTGATTATCTCTTAATGTTAGATGGTTGATGGTGAACAAATTACGAATGTATTAGCAATGTTTAGTAAGCAATGTTTAGAAACAAAAAGTTTCAAATTTTCCGATAAAATTAACCTATGTAAAGTAAGAATGGCGTAAGTAGGCTTGTCTGCGACCTCTGAGAGGTCAACGACGCCGGTCTCGTCTGGGGTCTAGATTCCAGTCGTGACAAAAGCTTTGACCTAAATGTCTATAAAGACCCATGAATCCTCCTTTTATCCTAACCTTAACTTGTGAATTAGCTTGATTATGATTATGAAAGATACAATTGAATGTATTCTTGCATAATTTACCCTTATATGATGATAATGACTGTATTGTTAGGTGAATATCATGGAATTGGGATGAGGTATTTGATGAAATTCTTGGAAGTCATTGGTAAGTATTTTAAGATCATGAATACTCTATTGTATTAATATTGGTCTATTCTTGGTAATATTGTTTAGTTGAAGTATAAATGATGAAGTTATGAATGTATGATTAGGCTATGAACATGATTGATGTGAGATGATGATATGTGTATGATTATGAGGGATTGGAAGTGATTCTCCTGTGCATCTTATTACTATGCTTATGATACAATGTTCTCACATAATGCTGGGTTGTGATGAAAGGAATTTCTCATCCTAGAACATAGAAGTTATAATCATGTTATTAAGGGGTTAGTCTCCTAAGACCTATGTTATAAACTAATGTTAAGGATGACTTAAAGACACATCAAAAAGAAAATTTAGCTTTGCACTGAGTGAACTAGACAATGAGAGGTGTCCCATCGAGTGAGTAAGCTAGGTTCACCAAAGGTCTCATTAGGTGGAAACTACAATGCGAATTAGCATAAAGAGAGTTTCTAGTAACAATCTCCTAGTTCCTTAACTATGTGCCCCCATAGGAAAACTAGCTAGTTTATCCACGTAGACTTTATTATGATGTATATGTCATACCAAGGAATGTACGATACCTTCTTTTCGGTGTGAGGGGTTGACACTGGATTCCATGTTTAGCTCACATGGTCTCATGTCGGTTATGACAAAGTTTTCTAAAAGTAAAATGAATGAAAGTAAAAATATGCATATTAACTAGGATGACTTGAGAGGTGTAATTAGTGTAGGTTAGGGTTTGGGACTTTACCTATACATTGAGGGGATTCTTAGGCTGTTTTATTTATATACATATATTATGAATGAAGTGCATAGTGTTGATTATATATATTGTTGGTTTCATATGATGTTGCTTTCACTTGATATACATATTGTTGTCCTAGATTGATATGTATAAGTTTGAATACATGTATTATGATGTTATATAATGTAAAGGCAATGCTTAAGGTCTATTTGCTAGTTTACTTAGTTTATGTGGGGTTATGGGGATTCACATAGATATTGCACTATTTTGCTTGAATTGGGATTATGGATAAACTCTTCTAATGTATTGGTGAAATGTTGTTCATGGATTTGTTAGGATGTTGCTTCATGAACATTAATACAATAAGCACAATTTAGTTCACATACATTACATAGACATGGACACCATTCTCAACAACACATAAAGTCATATTTCACATTTAAGGCACATTCAACATCTCCATAGCCTTACCTTTCTTTTACCTTACATCTTCACCCAAAGTAACCCTTAGATAATACCTAGTCTAATGTATGCATAGTGTCCCATTCCACCATTCACACCAAAGTATCACCTTAACGTCACCAAGGTGCACATTCATACAACCTTCATCATGTTAAGCATATACATCCATAAAGACATAATATATCATGAAACACATACTTTACATAAGAACCACCACCTAAGAAAACCTCAAGTCACACTAGTGCAATGTACAAGTATCATCCAATATTATGTTATGACCCGAAAGTATACCCTAGAAGAAAGGAGCACTCTCGAGTCGTCACAAGGTGTACTTGACCCTTCGGAGGTCTTGTACAAGCCTCGTAGCTATCATTCATTACATAAGATATGAAAAGTAGTGTGGAATTACAACTTTTCACAACAATATTAATAAGAAACTCTTTTATAAAATACTAAGGGATAAGTGTTATCGTCACAAGTTAAATTAAGGACACAACTTAAAAATCTTATGTTCACGACCCTTAACATTAAAACAAATACGTAATAAGTCTTATACAAGTCTTAAAGAAGAACTAAAGAAATATAGATTATGTCCTTGAATATATGAAGACATACTATGTTTTGAGAGATTTAACTTCCCAAGCTTTGCCTTCTAGTTTTTTACTTGCTTCAAACCTATACTTATAGAGTATAGAAAAATATGGGGTTAGTACAAATATTGTATTAAGTATGACATTATGCAAAAATATGCAACAGAGGACATTTAAATTGAAATCAAGATTTCATGCTATTTAAGTAAAACCTTCATGAATATAATCACCGAACATCAAATAGATTATCATTTAAGACATACGCCAAAACTTCCATATTTTCAACATAAGCCTACACTTTAGAATAAACTCATTTCTCACAAAGTTTCCCTATCCAATGTTATACTAAGACTCACTAAGGTAAGACATGAAGAAACCGCCCATACAATCTCTTCAATACACACCTAAATGATTCTTAAGACTACCAAAGATAAGCATTCTTCACCACACTTAATAAGCAAACATTCAACATTAAAGACACTATATAAACATATTTGCATTTAAGGACTTCACATAAGAACCCTCCTCCAAGACAACCACCAAGTTACACTTAGTGCAATGTGAAAGTAGCATCCCATACTACTACTCCCAGCTTAGTGCTCCTTGAGGATTCCCTTAGATGAGGAACCTCACATTCATCATGTACAAAATATTCATAAATCTTACACATAAATCATGATACTTCATAAATCTTAGACATAAATTCAACGTGCTTCACTTTTATTAGACATAAATTCACATTTCATCATTTACATCACATAATTACCCATTCATACATTTCTTATACACACCAAGACTCCCCCTAAAAGCCTACTTGTGCAATGGATAGATAGTGTCCCATACCACCACCACCCTAAGTAGTTCACCCTTTAGAAGACTTAATTTAGTACATTCTTTTATGGTGGTTAGATTTAACCGACATAGACCATTAGAGCTGGACATGGAATCCTGGTATTAACCCCTACCGGATGAGGGATCCTTACTTGCCTAAGGTAGGGTTATTCTTGGGCCTTTACATGGGGTTTCCAATAGCTACTCCTATGCGGGCACATAGTAAACGGATAAGGAGATTGCTTCTAAGTGACTCATTCATCTTCTAGAGAGGAACACTCATCTCAAGAGGTACATTGGATACATAATTTCTACTCACGAAGTGTACCACCCCATCTTCAAATACTCTCGGTGCTAAGCTTAACTCCCCCACGGAGTCTTAAGCATTCATTGACTATAGGTTAATGGATAAGTGTTTAGCACCACATTTCAATTCACGAAGGGTACTTATACTTAGCGGTAACTTTTGGACACCATATCTCAACTCACGAAGGGTATCCAACCTCCAATCTATCTTGGAAAGCTCTTCGGAATAGTGAGGGTGCTACACAACACTTCATCTCAACTGAGGAAGAGTGTTCACCCCAAAATTCCCTTTTCATACTATAGGAATAGTAGGGATGGTCTAGACACTTCATCTCCACTCACGAAGAGTGTCTACCCTAATAATCCGCCATTTAATTCATAACTTCATACTTTCATTCATTGCTCCATTCATTAATTCAAAGTGCATGTGTGTACATGTGAGCACACCTTTCAGATAATCACCACATTCATAGCTTGACTTCTAAACATGTTCATACCTTTATTAATCATAATTCACACACTAGTATTCTTCACACATTATCATGTTTCACATATACATATACTTCATTTAGACATGATATCTTCAAGTCACACATTAAAAACTTCATAAGAGGACCACATGCATATCATTAAAAATCATCTTTTCACTTCACATGTTGTACCCTCAAGGCCATAATCACATTACACATGTATAAACATTCATATACTTCAATTAAACACTGCCACAAAAAGTTGACCATATCACTCAATATCACTTTACAATACGAACTAAACAATATAACCAATTTACCATTCATCCAAGCTTTCACCACTTTTCCTCAATTTCTCCAATAATTCATCATAAAATAACATTTAATGAAGTACATTAATTTTGGTCTTAAAAGAGTATTATCAACCTTAGATCAATTTGTGAGGCTCTATATTAGGTCTTGACTTTTTGGAGTGTTACAGTGTGCCATCATAGGAAAACTAGCTAGTGGATCCACCTAGATGCTATTATCATGTATACATCCTACTTTTATAATTAGGATGCCCTCCTTTCGGTGTGAGGGGATGACAGCAAATTCCATTTTTAGAGCAAATGGTCTAATGTCGGTAAGGCAAAGTTTCTCGAATGTAAAATAAATAATGGAAGTAATGATGAGGAACCCTGATTAGGACTACCTAAGGGATGTTGCCTAGTGTAGGTGAAGGAATATGACTTTACCTATACATTGCACAAGTAGATCTTGAAGGGAATTCTATGAAAGAGTTCTATATATATATATTTATTATGTACCTTATGCATGATATGATAATGATGACATACTTGTTGTAATGAATTGCATAGTATTGGTCGTATTGTGTTTACATGATGAAGGTCTTACTTAATATGAATGTTATTGTCTATACTTTCTATGTTGATGAAATGAACTCTCTAATATATGCAATTTGTCTTTTACTTCATTATGATGATAATGGTAGTATTGAATTGCATGTTGTCGTAAGATGTGCATGAAGACTAAATCGATTATGGCCATGATGTGATAAATGAATGAGTCCTATATGAGACCTATGAAGTATTTTGGTCTTATGTCTAAGGTTAATTGTATGTATTGTGACTTGTTGAATGTGATATGCCTAAGTGTAGGGTAACTTCATAGGAGCACTTGTGGAGGTAGCATTATGTAGAAACCCAAAAAATGAACTAGGTTAAACTAGAGCTTCGAAAATGTTTCATGAGTTATTAATGTGCTAAAAAGATGAATATTAATGTTTGAAGTCAGTTTGGTAGGTTTGGAGGGCAAATGTCAAGGGACGACCAAGACGTTCGACAACTAGACGTCTAAGGGCTTATATGTGTTTTGTGTGCCTTGGCATGTTGATGAGTTGTTTGATGTCCAAATTGGTGTGGCAGGAGCCTAAGACCTACATGAACATGTTTATGGGTTTAAAATATGGGTATCACTCAACCTAGGACCCACGAGGGGCCCTAGAAAAGGACCCCATGTCTAAGGCAGGATGCTGCTAAGCAGTGTCAAACGACGGCCACAAGGGATAGACCGTTGGTCAAATGACATCCCGTCGACCTTGGGCGTCGATTGACCTTGAAAGACCTGCAAAAAATAGGGTCTGTTACCCAAACAATAGACCCAATTAAAGGGGCGTCATTTGATGAGTCGTTGATGGGTCTGCAAAGGTTGTTGAGATGCGGCCTGACTTGGAGTGTTTTAGTAAATTCAGACCAAGTCTTTTATGAAGTATTGACGGCTATTGCATGTTTATTTAGTTATTTTAAGAGGGTTTAAACACTAATACCTATTCTTAGACTTCAGTTTCAAATATCTAAAACCTTCCCTCAAGAAAGCCTCTTTCAAACTCCATAGAATCTAGAACTCAAGGAAGGGCTAGGAGTTAAGGTTTCAAACGTTTTATTCACCAAATTTTGTGGGTTTCTTCATGGAGGTATGGTAGTTCATCCTTGGACTTTCTTTAATTTAAGAATCCACCTCAAAGAGATATCAAAAAAGGGTTTCCGAACTCCAACTTCTTCTGTTTTTGACTCTAAGCATAGGTCTTTGCATGAAAATGTTTTTATGATTGAAATGTGTTGTTTTTTGTGCTAGTTGATGATGCAAATGTCAAAACCCTAATGAACCATGCTTATGCATATTTTAAACTTTTAGCTTATTAAATGGGTTTAATGGACATGATTAGATAATGTTAGAACTATGGTTTCTTTATGTTTATATTGTATTTAAATGTCATCCAAGAAGTTTTAGATCCAAGACGTCAAGAAACAACCCTGACTTCCGGAAACTAGCTAAATTGAACTAGTTGACATAACTATGTTTGGTGAAGGATTGGGAGGGTCAACTGAAGTCTAAAAGTTTTCAAAAGACTTTATATAGGTCAAATGTAGTATATAGGGTCTAAAAGTCCGGTAAAGACTCCCTAACGACAACCCGAAGGGTCCTTGAGGAGTACCCCAACATGGCTAGGCTGGCTGCCAAAGCAGTCGCGACAGCCTAGATTTGGGAGTCACTGCACCACACGCAACCGACACGCAGCTTGGAAGAATTTGCCTCGTCACGCGTGCACTCCACGAGGCTTACTGCCTCAAACTGTACTTAATAAATAAAATCTGAAATTAGCCCCGCGAGGCGCACCCTCTTCCCAGATTCATTGAAATCGTATTCTAAGCATTTTGACTTCACAAAAAGACCCATTTAAGTGATGGGTGATTTGGGTAATTTAGATGGTGATTATATATAGCCTGAGTGTCAGTTTTAAGTTATTTTTCACTCACCTAAACCAAATTCTCAAAATAAAATCCAAAAGCTCTCATCTCTCTCTACTTTCTCTCTCAAAAAATTCTCCATTGAAGGAAGAACAAAGCTTGAAGAAAAAGACAAACTTCTCTATGATTTCACTTCAATTTCATGGATTAATCTTAATTAAGGTATGAGTTCTTCACTCTTGGGATTCCTTCCCCCAAGAGGTCCTTTCAAAGTTGATTTCTAAATTACCCAATTTCATGGGGTTTTACAATTCTAATGGGTGTTCTTCTGAATAAGTTGTGATTGCCTATGACTAATTGAGTGTAGATTGTTGATTAATTTATGTCAATTGAAGCAATTTCATGTAGATCATTTCTTGGATCTTGCTTATGAATTGATGGAAATTTAAAAATTTATTGATTGTTAGACTTGTTTTATCTATTCTAATTGATTCATAGATTGCGTAGGGTAATGTGTTGGAATTTATTTCTTGAAGAATTCATGATGAACCCTATTCCCCTACCCTAGGTTATGAATTGAAGTTAAATTTGGATAGTGATGATGCAATTGACCTAACTATCGTGTAAACTACTATTGTGTGATGGTATTACACCCATTGTTGGGTGGAATTGGATGGTCGATGGTAAAACCATGGATGGTGGCTGGTGAAAGAGATTGAGTAGGTCTTTATGATCCTAACCTTCACCGCAATTATGATTACTTGTGTTTAGTGTTGATGTTATATTGAAGTATACCTTATATTAAGGTTGATAGGGTTGGTATGATGTTGAATTGAAATGTCTTGACAATGGTTTGTGAGTTGTTGGCTAAGATGTAAATATTATAAGGATGGTGATAACTTACCAATGTGATTTATTATGATGCGACTATGTAAATGTGCTAACTTCACATGTATGAATTGTAATGAAAGGAAAATACTCATACAATTCTTGTTGAGCTATGATGATGATGATGATTATATAAGGGATAGACCCTATGACCTAAACTAAGCTATGATCATTAATAAAAGCATTAAATACATTTCAAAGGAGACTCTAACTTAGCACCGAGTGAACATGTAGATGAAGGGTGACGCCTTCCCAAGGAGGGAAGGTAGGGTTCATCATAGTCCTCACGGGGTGTATAGCCTCATAGTACAAAACGAGCATAAAGTGATGTTTCTATGACAACCCTCCATCTCCATAAGCTATGTTGTCACCATAGGAATACTATCTAGTCGATCCACCTAGACGCTATGTTAATGTTTGGTCCTACCTTGGTTGGTAGACCACCTTCCATCGGTGTAAGGTTTACAACACCGAATTCCACACATGGATCTTCTAGTCTATGTTGGTTAAGGCAAGTGTTCCCAAAAGTAAAATGAAATAATGGAGTAAACACTAACTAAGGTGAGAAAAGAGGTTTGACTTAGCCTAGGTAGGGGTATGGAACTCTACCTATGCCTTGCAGTACTTTGCCTTGAGGGAAGCATTAGGATGTTGTTATTATGTCCTATAATGTATATGTTATGTATGTGTTGATTCTTATATGTTAATGACATTATGTGATATGGGTTTCATTTATGAATATTTGGTTGGTCTTTATTGATAAAGTATGATGATGTTATCTCTTAATGATATAGTATGTGAAGTTGGGCATTTCTTATAGTTCTTGTTGAGTTTACTTGGTTGAGTAAGGTTATGGGGCTTTACTTAGCCAATTGCACATAAGGACCTTTCTTACATTATAATGTTATGAACTCTAATGCATGCTTGTTGATATTATAACCTTATGATAAAGATGTCTCTATTATATACTCAATTAAGTTGATATGCATGTTGTCTTGACTAGACTTGATATTGTTGGTCTTGTGTTGTATATAGTCTTGACTTAAGGGTTATGCGTTTATTGTTTTATATGAGTTCTTGGATATGCATAATCTTCTTCAAAGTAAATTAGCATGTTTTGAACAAATATCCTTTTTAGCTTTCACTTGTTTTATGTGCATATACTCAAACTTAGTACAAACGTGTACTAACCCATCTTTTATGTTTACTACAAATGTAGGATCCGTCCGTTGATCTTATAGAAGGGTTTTGAAGACTATAAGGATATTTCCCCAGAGTTAAGTAGGTCCTCATTTTCGAGGAAAATGCAATTATCAAGCTATTGATGTTGTTCTAGTTATAAGACTTCTAGTTCATTCCTTTTCACTTTAAGACGATAGTTGTATAACCTATATGAGGCTCTTTGTTGTATTGAAGTATGGGTTAAGCCCAATTGTTGAATTCATTTTAGATGGTTTAATATGAGACATATCATAGACATTCTTATGAGATTATGTTCCTATACTATGTATGTGCAATAAAATTAGAAGACTATGTAATCTTCTTACACGAAGGGTCTATGTATACTCGATAAATATATATTGTGTGTAAGCGAGAGTCTAAGTAAACCAAAATGTAGAAGTTAACAAAAAGTTTTAAATTTTACGCATTTTAACCTATGAATGTAGTGTTGTAAGCTAAGAGGCTAGTCTTAGTCCTCTTCAAGGATGCCGCCGCCGGTTACGTCTAAGGGGTGCTCCCCGATGTGATAAACTTGGTATAAGAGCATGATGTTGAATACCTTTAGGATTAATGTCTCATTATACAACGTCTATGTAGATTCTTATTCATAATTTTGAAGCGCGCCACACTTATGAATGAGAGACTATGTGATGCTTAGGAAACTCTCATCTTCTTATAATCCTATGTCGTGCCTCTAGAGTCTAATTTATGTGTTATTCAGCATAAACCTTGTATGGTGGTTATAGATATGAATACTCGAAGACCAGCCGCAAGAAGGGCCGAGGGAGGCATCGCTAATGCGGGAGTACAAGACAACTAAGTGCCTCCACTTGAAGAACTTGCTATGGATGATCAAGTTCGGGTTGTTCCTCCTCCTATGACGGATGGGGATATAAGGGCCGCCTTTCTCCAAATGGCCCAAGCCATTACAATCCATGAACAATCCGTCACTACTCAAGCACAAGCTATGACAGCGCAAGCTAATCGGGAGGTGGTACCCCGAGGAAACCAACAAGGTAGTACCATGGCCTCCCGTTTGAGAGATTTCACTAGGATGAATCCCCCTACTTTCTATGGGTGCAAGGTTGAGGAAGACCGCCAAAATTTCATTGATGAAACCTACAAAATTCTTTGTTCTATGGGGTTGACTACACTACAAGAAAAAGGGCTTCTAGGAACGAGAAAAATTGTCCCTAAAAGTCTTATTCTGGTCTCGAAAAGTCCATAGCGACGAGAAAAAAATGGTAGCCATCCGTCACTATTGGCTCCGTCAATAAAGGTCAACAGGGATGAGAGGTAATTGCCGGTCTTTAAAGAGATGTTGAGACTGGTGTATTTCTGGTCCTAAAAACCTTTTAGGGACTACATTTCTGGTCCTTAGTGTTATGATCACTGGACCCCTTTAAGTTTTTTACGACATGTTTCACTGGACTTTTAACACCAATAATCTTCTCCTTAAATATTTTGAAGTACAAATTCAATTCCTGGTCCCTAAAGGTATTTTTTTAAATTTGGCATCAAAATTGATTTATTTACAATTTAGTATTTATGTTGATGTAAGAAGAGAAAGATGTTTTACCTAAATAATACACATTTTTGCCCGTCACATTGTCCCAAGATACAATTTACTATATAAATAATCAAAACTAGATAAACAAAATTAACAATAATAATGAGTAGAAGTATTATGAATATCCCACTAGAATATTGCTTCCAAAAATACATATTCTCAATACAATTTCCACAATTCATCAGCAAAGTTAATTGTCTTTATGTATATAATAAAATGCTTTGCCAAACAATCACAACAAAATGATAAATAATTTCTCAACTTGTTTTAAGTATTCAAATTTGCATTTTTGCTTGTAATGAATGCCTTCACCTCCTCTAATACATACAAAATAAATTTTGTTTGGTAAAAGAAGATATGTGCACAATACAATCACACAAAACTTATTTTAGTATTATCTAGAAATAAAATATTGCACTCTAGATTTTAGGTTCCAATTTACTTTGCTTTCTACTTTGACAAAAATATGTTAGTTAAATTATCTCAAATGCTTTAACGTTTTTCACCTAAAGATCCTTGAAATTGAAAGATTTGTTGGTGGTGTTAGTCATGGGATGTGAATATGAATGGAAAACCAGGAAAACAAATCATTTGGGTAGCAACTTTATAGGATATCAAAGTAACGTGTAAGCATACCTGTATGTTCACAATGAAGAATATCTTTGGACCACACTTTGTTGCATATTTCTGCGGAGAAGATAATCTATAGAAGATTCATTAGTATCAAATAATATGATCACTATATTTTCATTGAATAAAAGAAAAAATATGAAAAATGCTCCTAAGCAGACTAGTAATATCATCTTCTCGTCTTTCAGACTTCAATCAATCCACAGTAGCCTGATATGATTGATAATGTGTGAAAATTCTTTGGACTTTGAAATACAGTAGCATACTTACGAATCTTTGGACATTAATAAGGCAAGCACACCAAGAATTTACATGCTCTCAAACATAAAATAGATGTAATCAAGAATCATGCAAGCTTTATCAATGCACTAAATAGAAATAAAAAATCTTAATAAAAGCAAGCCATAGAGCACAAAGAGAATGTTCCTTAAACTAACAATCCACACGAATTGAAAGACTACAAGTCTCACATTGAAGCAAAATTTACACTTCTGTCCAGTAGGGGAACTCAAGTTTTATCCTGAAACTACAATGTGACGACACAAAGTAAGCATATTATTGAATTCTGATACGATGGGAAGTTATGAACCGTTTCAGCTTGTTATTTAAAGCATTTACGTACTCTATATTTAGTGTACTATGATTATTTGATGTTTTCGTGTGTACCTATAGAATATTATCAATGAAGTGCAGTTACCGTACTATATTTAAGTACCTAAAGTTGTCTCAAGCGTCATCTATCATTTTTGTAAATTCATAAAATTTCTAACACTAGAATAACACTTGTCCCATTTTAGTGCCTTAACAAAATAAAGTTTATATATTGAACATCAATAGCTACTTAACAAATATAAGCTATCACATACTAAACACAAACTTTTCTAAGGCACATTCATATGGCCTGTGATAGTGAATAAATTTATCCAAATAGTTCAATGACAATGGAATTCTTATTCATTTTCTTATTAACAATGTGAATCACTAGAGTGAAGTTGTTGTTAACTGTTTAATGAAAAATTTTGAGCTTCTTAAATGGTATTTTATAAATAAAAAGTAGTTGCTATAATGGTGCACTTCCATATAAATTTTTCAAGTTCATGAATTCATTAATTTTACACTACTAGGATAAATTTTAATTTACATATTACAAGTTACATGAATTTCCAACACTTTTTCGTCAACTATCAAAAACCTGAGAAGACTTTACCTTCTTTGGATCTTTTGTATCTCTTCTTATTTAATCAGTTACGCGAAACAAAGTTGAAGGAATTAAAGAACATTGTCAAAACACAAAAGGACACCTGAAATAAGAGTACATAACTGATCCTAGAGCTAAGACTATAAGAAACCATACACAAGTATAAAATGAGTGCACATTATCTTTTGTGTCGAACTATTCTGTTATAGTTGTGGCTTTTCAGAAGAGCACAAGGATGATAACAACCTAAAATCTAATGTGTTATAACTAATCATTTTATTACACGATTAATTATAAAAAAGCTATAACCAGTGCAAATAAAATAGACAAGTTCAATCCTTTACTATAACCCTTAGATTATATCCCAACTACAAATTATATCCTGAAATCATCTTATTTTAAATTATTTATGTAATAACTAGATGATTATCTCAAGAGAATAACAACATTTGATCGAACATCCAAATAAAGTAACTAAACTAATTTCAGTACTAACCAACATAGCAGAAACTAAACAAGGGGTGAACAATATGTATTTCCAACCACTATAATCCATTTATTTTGACCAAAATTTACACCAACCAGCTCTGCCACCAAACACTCACCTCAATAGACAAACTTTCAACATATTTTAAAATCTTGAAACCAACAAATTATAACAATATTTAATGAAAATAATGAAACCTGAAATACTATAAGAAACTACGTCTACTGAATAATTTTGCAAAGTAATTGCAGCTAAAGGATTCATCTACAACTCATGAATTTCAGTGATGTTTCAATATGCTAAAGGATACTGACTAACGGGATAAGAAAAGAGAGAAACTGACCTGTTCTTTTTTACCCTGGATTAACAGAACATGACAATCTTTTATTTTGTAGATTTTAAGTAATCTCGCTCTTAATCGCAAAACACAAGTGGTTATTCTTACATTTAGAAATACATATCAAAAGAGAAACACTTCTTTTCCAGAATTTCTTTCCTCACATGACCTAAGTAGTTAACGAGCTAGACATATTTTTATTTTCACCACCTCTGCATCCTAGCCCCTGTATAAATAAAATCCAAGAAACCATCCTCATGTCAAACCCAGAACTCCATCTTTGAGCCGTCAAACAAAAATTGCCGACCATCCTTATGAAAAAATAGTATTGAAGACTGTAATTCTAACTATCAAAGCAATTTTGTGTTCTAAAATTGAAAAGAAAAGACAGAGAATCGAAAAACCAATTTCAATAGAGCTGTTTTTCAATCAAGTTTGTAAATCGTGATTACTTCATATGGATATGGTATGTGATGCAGCCAAGAGAAATTTTGAAGAGGTCAATCGTTGGGGATTTGACACGATGGAAATCTAGGGTTTTATTTTTTGGGATAAATAAAAAGAGAGATAGAGTGTAATTAATACATCACTAGTGCTGAGCTTTGATTACTAGAGACGGGACTTTTAGCTTTTTTGCAACCAGATTTCTAGCCTTCCTAACTCAAAAAATAAAAACGAAAATTGAGGACCAGAAAAAAATCTCAATCCAAAGAAGTACATTTTATGGGACCGGATTTCGACCCGGTCACCAAATGTTTGTCTTTAATAAGCTTATTTCTTCTAGTGCTACTAGTTAAAAGGCCGAGTTAGCCACCTACGAACTCAAAGATATGGCCTAAACTTGATAGATCCAGTGGAGAGACAATAGGACTTTAAGGGGTGGACCGGTGACATGGGAGATTTTAAAAAAGGCTTTTCTTGATAAATTCTTTCCTAGGGAAAAAAGGGAAGCCAAAGTGGAAGAATTCATCAACCTTCGTCAAAGAGGTGTGCGTGTACTTGACTACTCTGTGAAGTTTACTAAATTGTCGAAGTATGCTCCTTCTTTGGTTTCCGACCCTAGAGATGAAATGAGCCGCTTTATGATAATATGAACATTTCTCGTCTCATGGTTCATGCTCAACAAGTGGAAGAGACTACGGTGAAGAGAAAGAGTAGGGAAGCTGTAAGACCCCAAAAATGACTTAGGTTATCTAGAGCCTAACATGTTGTTAATGGTGGTCTAAGGTCTTTAAAGTTTTTATAATATGGTATAGAGGCAGTAGCTAAAGTATTAGGTGTGTTGGAAGTCAAACGTCAAGGGATGACTAAGACGTTCGACGACTAAGTCACCTAAATGCCTCATATGTGGTTTTAAGTGTTTATGTGTGATTCATGAGGTTGTAAGGTCCTTAAATGATTTATTATATCATTTATAGGAAGTGTGTCAAGTTTCATGGATTTTGGAGGTCAAACGTCCAAGAACGTTCATGATGTTCGCAAGATATGCCTTGAATCGAATTGTGTGTCTAAGCATTTTTCGTTGAGTTTTACGTGTTTGTTTTGGATGAAATTTATGTGAGATGTGTTAAACTTATATATAATCATGTTTGGGTTGGAAACGTCTGGGAAATTATCCCCAAGGACCATCCAAGGGTTCTTGAGGAAGGACCCAAACCTATTGACAAGGCTGTCCCAGGCAAGCCCCAAACGACAAAGAAGTCGATGGCTTGTGGGACTAACGATGCCCCGTCGATGGGTGTCGTCTGTAGGCACTTTGACTCGGGGAAATAGGGGAGCCTTGCCAGGCCTCTGAACCCACCGACGGTTGCCAACACGGCCCGTTAGTGGGCTGACGCCCCGTCAATGGGGTCGTCAGTGAAGGTTGTCTCTGCGTCAAGGGGTTAATTGTAAATTCACCCCACTACCAAATAAGAGTTTAGGAGGTTTGTGAAGGGTCTTTTGGGTATTTTAAGTGAGTATATAAGTGTTAAACACTTAGAATAATTCATTCTTCCAAAAACAAAACCCCAAAATCCCTTAGAAATCCCAAAGACTCCATTGAAGTCCAAATTGACGAAACAGCTTGGTGTGACGTTTTGAGTTGAAATTCTTCATGAAAATGAATAATTATCATCATTGAGGTATGGATTTTGATCCTTAAAACTCGTTTCATCCAGGAGCCCAACTTTCAAAGATGTTTTCAAAGTTTTCAAAGAGGAGTTGTCCAATTTCATGATTCTACCACGGGTTCTCGCATTAATGGTTTTCAAACATCTATTATGGATTAGATTGATGTTGTATTGATTATTTTAACCTAAATTACCTATGAACCCATGTAATTGATGAACATAAGAATTTTACTAAATTATGGGTTACTTGATATTGGCTTAATGTTGATGAATTCATGCGTAGTATCTTATGGGCTTTCTATTGATGTAAGAATTGTGTTCAATTGTTATCAAATTGATATTGGATTGTTGAATATATATTGAATTGGGTTTGATTTCATTGATTTCTATAATTGTGTATTGAATTGGTGTTCATGGCCTTGGGTAAGGGTCTTGTGTCATCAAATTGAGTAAGTTGACTTGAATTGAAGTGTTGATGATGGAGTGGAGGTATCCTGCCCCATTTCCTTTATTTTGATGTTATTTATAATTTGATTCTATTATGATTGGTTTGTTCCACCTTTGGTGGCGGTGTTATGTGAATTGATGTGGCCTTGTCGGCGTTACTTTAAGTACCTTGATGATCATGGGCTTGTCGGCAATACTTGAACTTATATGGCTATTTGTGTAGTTGATTTGATGATGTATAATCATATTCATCTATATGTGAAAGTATGTGTTAGATTATTGATACTATCGAGGTAATCATGTCGTGCTTTGACTATGTGTTATTGTGTAGTCTTAGAGTTGCTATATGGTTATTCCTAAAATGGTTAAATTGATAATGTTAAGGTAATGAATAGGTTGACTAAATAAGGTTAAGGCTCATTCCTAGGAGTATAAATAAAGATAGGCTATATGTGATAAATTGATGTATGTTGTGTCTTGTTTAGGTATACTTGTGTCCCTTACTTGATGCTTATGTGAATATGTGATGTCTTTACTTAGGAACCTAAAGGGTCGTAGTCTTGAATAAATGAATATTGGTGAGACCTTTAATGATGATTAAAGGGTCATTTATGTGGAACCTTGAACCAAGTGGTAAGGTTATGAATTGTGAAGTAGTAAGCCGTAATGGTATCCTTCATGCAATGAGTGATGGACTTAAGGTTGATTGTCTGGAACGACATCATATCATACCTTAGAAAAGTTGCAATGATCTTCTTATCGCAATAGTGAGATAGCCCAAATGGACCTTTCTATGGTAGGGTAAATGTAATTGGGTCATGAACATGATATGTGACCCATTTTTATGAACCTTAATGTAAATTGATCTATGAGAACTTGGCTAGCACCGAGTGAGTATGGTAAAGGGAAGTAGTTCTAGTTAAGTATGAGACTAGAATACAAAGCACGCCCTTCATATTCCTTAACCATGTGCCTACATGGGATCTTTATGTTCTACCATTGGCAAGTAGAACACCTCATCGAAGTAGGATAGAACTTTGGATTCCATGATTTCCTACCATGGTCTATGTCGGTTATTGCCTATTCTCATCATATGGAATACCTATTAGCATTTGATAAGTTTATAAGGTTTAGGTGGTGGTATGAGATGCTACTTAGACATTGCACAATAGACTTTAATGGTGTTATTTGGAGTTCCTAGGTATTGTCTAAGACCATTACTTGAATGTCCTTTATGTGATGTATGTCTTCTAAATGGACTAATGAACTAATGACTCATGTTAGAAAGTATGTAAATGAGTAAGTACCTAATCTAAAGTAACTTAAGGACTCCTTAGTTAAAGTGTGAAGAGGGCATATGGGATGATCTCTTCATTTCTTATCTTTGGAATCTTGAGTATGACTCTAGTTAGGACAGATGTTTGGTGTTGTGGACATGATCTAAGCCTTAGGAAGTCTCAAGGACTATTTATGAAATCTTGAAGAGGTCAATCATGGGCGTCATCTTTTTGATTTACTTATTTAGGTCTTGTGATAGCCTTTGGAAGGAGAATGTCATATCATCTATGTGTTGGTGTGTTTAGTGAGAATGAGTCTATCCTAGGGAGTCTATTTGATCTCTTGAGTGTGTGTGTAAGGGATTGTATGGTCGGTTGCTTCACAACTCACTCAAGTGAGACTTAGAGTCACCTTTGGTAGAAGAATCTTACCTTGATGTTGAAGATGCTTTGTATGTGTGTATGTGTCTCATTATGAGTAATCTTAAGGGTCGTTTAGGCACATCTAGAGAGGGTGTATGGGCGGTCTCTCTTTGTGTGACTTAAGTGAATCTTAGGATGACTTTAAGTGAGGAAATTACATGCTAGAAGTCGTTAAAAGGAGAAGTGAAAGTATTTCACTGTAACAGTGAATAATTCACTGTACAGTGAATATAGTTCACTGTAAAGTGTTCTTTAAAATTGATATTTTTTGCTTAATGTTATCTTATGTGTTTCTATGTTGATAATTGATGTTTTTATGATTAAAATATGATTTATAAAATTAAAAGATGCATATTTCCAATAAAGTCCGTTTTCATGATTTTTATGCATAATGCCATACTTAGTACATGTGGTTGTACTAATTCCATGCTTTACTTTCTATCTATAGTTCTTGGTAGGTGAAGAGCTTTTGAGAAGAGAAGACTTGGAAAAGGAAATCGTTCAAGAAGAGTTGAAGTATGTCCTCATTTGACTCGAGGGCATATATGTCATTTTATGTTTCTTTAATGAAGTTTTGTAATAGACTATATAGTAGTATATTTCAATTCATATGCGTCGTGTCCCAAAGTATTATCGTGTCTTAAGATGATGAATCGAGACTTAGCATTTCCTATTTCTACATATATGAAATAGTTTAAGACTTCTATATTGTTTTTACGAAAAGTTTAAATTCCGCACTACTTTTCGTTATGTATATCCGATGAACGATATGAGAGTCTTGTACGAGACCTCTGAGAGGTCAAATATGCCGGTCGCAATCCAAAATTGCACTTTAACTTCTATGGTGTGGTTTCGGGATGTGACAAGCTTGGTATCAGAGCATAGGTTAATTAAAGTAGTCATAGGAATCAAAAAGTCTCGAAAAGTCACGTCTAGTAGAGTCTTGACCATTGATGTGAGTCGCGACACATCTATGGGCGAGAGGCTATAGGACGATAGTATTTCCCTTCATTTATACTCCTATGTTCGTGCGGTAGAGTTATGTTATGAGTATCCTTCTTAAAGTGTTTCCTTGTGTTTCTAGGAGATGAATACTAGAAGGATGGCCGCTAGAAAGATGGAAGAGGGAAGAGGGAAGGGTGAATGAGGAAGCTCCTCTTCAAGTTGATCAAGTTGATAAAGTGCTTCAAGATGGGAAAGGTGTCCAAGTTGCTCAAGGTGCTCAAGTGCCTCCTCAAGGTGATCATGCTCCTAATGTGGGAGGAGGTGATGAGGTGACAGAGTTGTCTAATAGGATGATTGGAGAGGCTTTGCTTGCTTTAGCCCAAGCGGTAACGGCTCAAGCTAACTTGAACATGGTGCCTAGGGGTAATTCTATGGAGATAACTATGTCATCTAGGTTGAGAGACTTTGTGAGGTTGAATCCTCCAATATTTCTTGGTTCTAAGGTGAATGAGGATCCCCAAGAATTTCTTAATGGTGTGTACAAAGTTTTGAGTGCTATGGGGGATACATCTAGGGAGAAAGCGGTGTTGGCTTCTTCTCAATTGAGAGATGTGTCTCAAATTTGGTACACTCAATGGAAAGACAATAGGCCGGTGGAGTCGGGTCCTATTGAGTGGGAAGAATTCAAGGAAGCTTTTCTTGGTAAGTACTTTCCCCGAGAGAGGAGGGAAGAGAAAGTAGAGTAGTTTATCAATCTCAAGCAAGGAAATATGAGTGTTGAGGAATACTACTGGAAATTCTCAACTCTTTCTCGGTATGTACCTTCCCTAGTGTCTAATTCAAGGGATTAAATGAGTCGCTTTGTGACTGGTGTAGCCGACTAAGTGAGGGAGGAATGCCATACGTCTATGGCTAGAATCATGGTGTATGAACAATCAATTGAAGAGTCTAAACTTAGGAGGATGTCAAGGAACTTGAAAAGGAGTGTTGCTAGTGACCAAGTGCAACCTAGGTTCAAAAAGAGGGCTCAAACTCAAAATGGACCTAGTGTACCTAAGAAGAAGTTTGAGAAAGGAGGTGGTTCTAGCAATGAAAAACCTACATGTGCCACTTGCGGTAAGAGACATTATGGTGAGTGTCTAGTGGGTACGGGTAATTGCTTTGGATGTGGAAAAGATGGGCACAAAGTGAGAGATTGTCCAAATATTGCTTCTAGGAAGGAGGTAAGAAGGTTGAGCCTAGTGTTCCAAAGGAAGATGCTCCAACAAAGAGGCGTTTCTATGCACTCCGGACTAGATTTGGGAAGCCGGGTGATGGTGATGATTATGTTGGTAAGTTCTTGTTTCTCTTTTGGTAGTATTACTTCCTTCTAAGTGGGGGTGTATGGTTAGAATTTTGCTAGAAGTTGTTGCATGTGCATTATGTTTAGGAGTTTGGTTGAAATTTAATTTCATTAACTTCTTGCATTATGTCTTTTATTGGGTTATGAGCATGTTGTAAAATGTGTTTATATGATGTTACCTTGCATATTAGCATGTCTATATCATTAATTTGCTTAAGATTGCATTTTTATAAAATTTGTCAAAAATCAGTGTAGCTTGAACCTGCTTACTGTAAAAATTTTGGAAAAATGACTAATTGATTCTTTGGTCTAATATTGTTGTTATGTTGTTAGAACTGATGTATATAAGTATGATATTGAATATAAAATGAGTTTTTACTATTTGGAATGAGGCATGTAAGTTTTGGTAGCATAATGAGTTATAGAATTGTATTCTAGTTTCTTGTTGTGTTGTGATTGTCTTGAACTTCTATAATTGATGTTTTCTTCATGGTTATGTGTTGTTAAATTGTTTCTCTAATCTTGGAAATGTTCGTAGAGTGGCAAGTGTCATTCGAGGACGAATGTTGTCCAAGTGGGGGAGATTGTAAGACCCCAAAAATGACTTAGGTTATCTAGAGCCTAACATGTTGGTAATGGTGGTATAAGGTCTTTAAAGTGTTTATAATATGGTATAGAGGCAGTAGCTAAAGTATTAGGTGCGTTGGAAGTCAAACGTCAAGGGATGACTAAGACGTTCGACGACTAAGTCACCTAAATGCCTCATATGTGGTTTTATGTATTTGTGTGTGATTGATTAGGTTGTAAGGTCCTTAAATGATTTATTATAACATGTATAGTAAGAGTGTCAAGTTTCGTGGAGTTTGGAGGTCAAACGTCCAAGAACGTTCATGAAGTTCGCAAGATATGCCTTGAATCGACCTTGTGTGTCTAAGCATGTTTTGTTGAGTTTTACGTGTTCGTTTTGGATGAAATTTATGTGAGAGGTGTTAAACTTATAGACGATCATGTTTGGGTTGGAAACGTCCGGATAATTATCCCCAAGGACCATCCAAGGGTCCTTGAAGAAGGACCCAAACCTGTTGACAAGACTATCCTAGGCAAGCCCCAAACGACGGAGAAGTCGACGGCTCGTGGGCCTATCGACTCCCCGTCGATGGGTGTCATCTGCAGGCACTTGTTCTCGGGGAAAGAGGGGAGCCTTGTCAGGCCTCTGAATTGGTGTTCATGGCCTTGGGTAAGGGTCTTGTGTCATCAAATTGAGTAAGTTGACTTGGATTGAAGTGTTGATGATGGAGTGGAGGTATGCTGCCCCATTTCCTTTATTTTGATGTTATTTATACTTCGATTCTATTATGATTGGTTTGGTCCACCTTTGGTGGCGGTGTTATGTGAATTGATGTGGCCTTGTCGGCGTTACTTTAAGTACCTTGATGATCATGGCCTTGTCGGAAATACTTGAACTTATATGGCTATTTGTGTAGTTGATTTGATGATGTATAATCATATTCATCTATATGTGGAAGTATGTGCTAGACTATTAATATATCTAGTTAATCATGTTGTGCTTTGACTATGTGTTATTGTGTAGTCTTAGAGTTGCTATCTGGTTATTCCTAAATTGGTTAGATGAGTCTAAAATGGTTAAATTGATAATGTTAAGTTAATGAATAGTTTGACTAAATACGGTTAAGGGTCATTCCTAAGAGTCTAAAGAAAGATAGGCTATATGTGATAAATGGAAGTATGTTGTGTCTTGTTTAGGTAGACTTGTGTCCCTTACTTGATGCTTATGTGAATATGTGATGTATTGACTTAGGAACCTAAAGGTTCTTAGTCTTGAATAAATGAATTTAGTGAGACCCTGAATGATGATTAAAGGGTCATTTATGTGGAACCTTGAACCAAGTGGTAAGGGTATGAATTGTGAAGTAGTAAGCTGTAATGGTATCCTTCATGTAATGAGTGATGAACTTAAGGTTGATTGGCTGGAACGACATCATATCATACCTTAGGAAAGTTGCGATGAGCTTCTTATAGCCACAGTGAGATAGCCCAAATGGACTTTTCTATGGTAGGGTAAATGTAATTGGGTCATGAACATGATATGGGACCATTTGTATGAACCTTAATGTAAATTGATCTATGAGAACTAAGGCTAGCACCGAGTGAGTGTGATAAAGGGAAGTAGTTCTATTAAGTATGAGACTAGAATACAAAGCACGCCCTTCATATTCCTTAACCATGTGCCTACATGGGATGTTTATGTTCTACCATTGGCAAGTAGAACACCACATCGAAGTAGGATAGAACTTCGGATTCCATGCTTTGCTACCATGGTCTATGTCGGTTATTGCCTATTCTCATCATATAGAATACCTATTAGCATTTGATAAGTTTATGAGGTTTTGGTGGTGGTATGGGACGCTACTTAGAAGAGGTCAATCATGGACGTTTTCTTCTTGATTTACTTAAGTAGGTCTTGTGATAGCCTTTGGAGGGGGAATGTCATATCATCTATGTTTTGGTGTGTATAGTTAGAATGATTCTATCCTAGGGAGTCTATTGGGTCTCTTGAGTGTGTGTGTAAGGGATTGTATGGGCGGTTGCTTAACAACTCACTCAAGTGAGACGTAGAGTCACTTTGGTAGAAGAATCTTACCTTGATGTTGAAGATGCTTTGTATGTGTGTATGTGTCTCATTATGAGTAATCTTAGGGGTCGTTTAGGCACATCTAGAGAGGGTGTATGGGCGGTCTCTCTTTGTGTGACTTAAGTGAATCTTAGGATGACTTTAAGTGAGAAAATTACATGCTAGAAGTCGTTAAAAGGAGAAGTGAAAGTATTTCACTGTAACAGTGAATAATTCACTGTACAATGAATATAGTTCACTGTAAAGTGCTCTTTAAAATTGATATTTTTGGTTTAATGTTATCTTAAGTGTTTTTATGTTGATACTTGATGTTGTTATGATTAAAATATGATTTATAAAATGAAAAGATGCATATTTCCAATAAAGTCCATTTTCATGATTTTTATGCATAATGCCATACTCAGTACATGTGGTTGTACTATTTCCATGCTTTACTTTATATCTATATTTCTTGGTAGGTGAAGATCTTTTGAGAAGAGAAGACTTGGACAAGGACATCGTTCAAGAAGAGTTGAAGTATGTCCTCATTTGACTCGAGGGCATACATGTCATTTTATGTTTCTTTAATGAAGTTTTGTAATAGACTATATAGTAGTATGTTTTCAATTCGTATGGGCCGTATCCCAAAGTATTATCGTGTCTTAATATGATGAATCGAGACTTAGCATTTTCTATTTCTACGTATATGAAAGAGTTTAATACTTCTATATTGTTTTACGAAAAGTTTTAATTCTGCACTACTTTTCGTTATGTATATGCGATGAACGATACGAGAGGCTTCTATGAGACCTCTGAGAGGTCTAATAAGCCGGTCGTAATCCAAGATTGCACCCTAACTTCTAGGGTGTGGTTTCGGGATGTGACAAAAGCAAATAGGGCCAGGTCATTTGATGGTAGTTCTTCGAAGTGTAGGCTTGATGTCCAAGACAAACCTAGGTTCAAGAAGAGGGTCTCCAATCAAGTCCCTTCTAAGTTCCCTAAGGCTCGTGATGATAGGGATCCAAACCCTAAGCCTCAAAAGTGAAGGGGTACTAGTTCACCAAGTAAGAAGACAACTTGTAGATAGTGTGGCAAGAATTATTATGGTGATTGCCTCATTGGGACGGATAATTTCTTTGGTTGTAGTAAGAGTGGCCACAAGGTGAAGGATTGTCCAAACTTTAAGGGTCAAGGCAAGGGTAGTGGGAAAACTCAAGAAAGTGGTTCCAATGTTGCTCCTAAGAAGAATCACTTCTATGCTCTCCGCTCTAGGGGTGAGCAAGAGACTACTCTCGATGATTTGACCAGTATGTTGAAAGTCTTTTCTATTGATGTATATGCTTGATTTTATCCCAGTGCTAATTTGTAATTTTTTACTCCACTACTAGCTAAAAAGTTTGACATGTGCCCAATATCTTGAATGAAACTTTTATGGTGACTACCACAGTGGGTAAGTCGGTTGTTGCTAAGAGAGTGTATAGAAATTGTTCTATAATTTTGTCCAATAGAGTTACTCATGTAGAGCTAGTAGAACTCGATATAAATTATTTTGATGTTATTTTGGGTAAGGATTGGTTGCATGATTGTTTCGCTTTCATAGATTGTAGAACAAGAGTGGTGAAACTTAACTTTCCAAATAAACCCGTTTTAGAATGGAAGGGGGAAAATTCTATTCCTAGAGGTAGTATCATTTCTTGTTCGCAAGCTTGTAAGATGATCTCTAAAGGGTGTTTATACCATATTGTGAGAGTCAAAGATTTAGACTCCGAGAATTCTCCTATTGAGTCGGTCCCCGTAGTGAGGGAATTTATGGAGGTCTTTCCTAAGGATCTTCCCGGTATTCCTCCCGAACAGAAAATTGATTTTTCTATTGACTTGCTATCGGATACAAATCCCATTTCAATTCCTCCTTATTGGATGGCTCCGGCCGAATTTAAAGAGTTTAAGGTTCAACTCAAAGATTTACTAGACAAGGGCTTTATTCGGCCTAGTATTTCTCCATGGGGTGCTTTTGTATTATTTTTAAAAAAGAAGGGTGGGTCCCTTACAATGTGTATCGATTACCATAAACTCAACAAAGTCAAAATCAAGAACAAGTATCCTCTCCCTCGGATTGATAATTTATTTGATCAACTCCAAGGTGCGAGTTACTTTTCCAAGATTGACTTGAGATAGGGATATCATCAACTTTGGGTGAGAGGTGAGGATATTCCTAAGATAGCATTTCGGACTAGATATGGTCACTATGAGTTCTTAGTAATGTCCTTTGGTTTCACTAATGCTCCGGCAGCGTTTATGGACCTAATGAATATTGTGTTTCGAAGTTACCTTGATTCATTTGTCGTTGTCTTCACTGATGATATCTTGGTATATTCGAAAAATGAGGGTGACCACATGGACCATTTAAGAGTGGTTTTACATGTGCTTAAGGAACACCAATTATTTGCCAAGTATAGAAAATGTGAGTTTTGATTGAGGTCGATAGCGTTTCTTCGTCATATCATCTCTAGTGAAGGTGTAGAGGTTGATCCAAGAAAGACCGAAGTAGTGAAAAATGTGCCTAGACCTTTTGCTCCTACAGATATAAGGAGTTTATGAGGCCTAGACGGTTATTATAGAATGTTTGTCGACGGGTTCGCATCCATTTCTTCCTCTTTGACAACCTTGACTCAAAAGAATGTGAAATTTAAGTGGTCGGAAGCATGTGAAAGAAGCTTCTAAGTGTTGAAGGATAGGCTTGTAATACTTCGAAAGTGTAAGACGTGTTCTAGAGCCTAACATAGGTTTCTAAAGGTTTAAAAACTGATTTAAGATAAATTTTAGTGAATATAAGTCCTTTGGAAAGTTTGGAAATCAAAACGTCAAAGAACATCCATGACGTTCGAAAACTAGTTTAATGAGGTGCTACTGTGCCTTAGCCTATTTGATTAGGTTTTAGAAGTCGGAAAATGATAAAATTTGGTGTAGGTGTATCTAACATGTATTAGAGTTAGTTCATGGTTGAAACGTCTGGGTACGACTCCCCAAGGACCAACCAAGGGCCCTTGACGAGGACCCTTGCGTTTGTGTCAAAGATTGCCTAAGGCAATGTCCACAGACATTTGCCACAAACGGATCGTGGTTCAACCGAAGGGGCTTTGATTGCCTCCATCGATGGAAACTTAGAATATTTGTCCATGTCTGAGATTTTAAAAGTCTCTAAACATACGACGGACAACCATGACGGTTGATTCTTTGTCCGTTGATTGACACACGAGGCGTCAATCAGGGTGTCGTCTGTAAGGGTCTGTTTGTACTACTCCATTTAAGTGACTTGAGTTAATTAGTTTAGGGTTTAATGGAGGTCTTAATAAGTTAATTAACATCCTATACAAATACCCTAACCTAATTAGACTAACCTAACTCTCAAATTCCCAAAACACAAACTCTCTTCCTTCTCTCTTCTTTCTTTCTCCCAAGTTGAAGAACACCACAGAAGACAAGGTCAAGGTTAGTTCTAGTGCTTCAATCACTAAATTTTATCCATAAATATTCATCAAATACTAAGGTATGGGATTCCTTTCACCTTTGGGATCTCTTTCCCCAAAGGGTTCCTTCAAATTTATTTCAAAAGTTGAGTTTTCATGTGGGTTTCTTCCAAACTCGAAATTGATCTTGTAATTGCATTTGTTTATGGTTTATTTTTATTGTGTTGATTAAATTATGATGAATTTTGATTATATTACACTACTTATTGATTGATTGTCCTAGTTTGTAGAAGATGGTCTTTTCCCCTTAACCCTAGGTTATGATCTTGAGTAGAAATGTGTAGTATTGGTTCAATTGACTTGGTTATTGGTTGAATTACTATACTATGACGATATTATTACAATTTATGGATTATGTAAGAGTTGTTTATGGTAAGACCATGTTGATAGCTTTGGAAGAGGAATAGGTAAGATCTTGTGATCTTGAAATCCTAATTCTATTGTGATTACTTATACCTTGTGATGTTGATTTAATTGAAGTATGTGTGTTGTGATTGGATTGAATAGGATGGTATGATGTTAGTATTGAAATGTCTTGACTTTTAAATTGTGAGATCAAGTTAAGCTTGTAATGATATAATGATGATTTTGATTCATTTATGTGCATTACTATGATATGATGTAAGGTGTTGATCTTACTAAGAGGGATGTATTGAAAGGTGATTCTCATACAATTCCTAATGATATATGATGATGATGTTTATATAAGGGATAGACCATGTGAACTAAACTAAGTTTTGATAATAATGGATGAATTAAAGACATTTCAAAATGGACGTTAGCTTAGCACCGAGAGAACTTGACATTGAGAGGTGTTGACTTTCCATAGAGGAAGATTCACCCTATAGTTCCTCATGAGGTGTTGATTCCCCTATGAGGGATATTCACCCTATTGATTCTCATGAGAGGAGGATCAAATTTCCAAGTGGCATGTAGAGAGTTAATACCTATCTCTTAGTTCCTTAAACTATGTTGCCCCAATAGAAAGAATAGCTAGTGGATCCACCTAGAAAGCTACGTTTATGTTTTGTTCTACTTTGGCCGGTAGACCAACTTCCATCGGCCGATTCCAAACTTAGCTCTTGTGGTCTATGTCGGTTAAGGAAAGTGTTCCCTAAACTAAAAATGAAGTAACCAAGTACAAACCAACTAGGTGGACTTAAGAGGTTTGGCTTAGCCTAGGTAGGGGTATGGGACTCTACCTATGCCTTGTACTAGTTTGCCTTGAGGGAAGACTTAGGAGATTGTTCTTATGTATGTATATGTTAGTAAATGTAAAAGATATGTATATGATGATCTTACATGTTAATGACACCTTATGATGTTTAATTCACTTGTGAATATATGTTTGGTGTATATTGCTAAAGTATTATGTTATGTACTCTTAATGATATGATATGTGAAGTTGGACATTGGTTATGGTTCTAGTTAGTTTTACTTGATTAAGTAAGTTTATGGGGCTTTGCTTGGCCACTGCACAAGTGGACTCAATGAGGGTCATGAGTAATGCTTTTTCTTTGGTTATGTTTTAATGAACTCTTATTCATGCTTGTGATGTTAAGACTTGATGATAGAGTTGTATTTGATTATGGGTTCAAGTATGTTGATATGCATGTGACTTGATTTGAATTAAGGTTGTTTGGTCTTGTATAGTACATGAATATTCAATAATGATTTGTATTGGTTCTTGAATGTGCATAAGGCTTTATAAATGTTATATAGCATGTTTTTAATGAAATGTCCCTTTTGTTTAGCATGATTTGACAGTATATGTGCATATGGTCTCATACTTAGTACATGTGATGTGCTAACTCTATTTTCTTCCTTTTACCCAACATTTTAGGTTCCAATTGTTGAAGGGCTTTTGAGACGACTTTGAAGAAGACTTGGAATTCCCAATCAGCCAAGTTGGGTAGGTCCTCATTTTCCGAGGGCAATGCCATTATCAAGCTAATGAAGTTATTCTAATTTTAAGACTTCTATGTTCTTTCCTTTTCATTTGAGTACTAAAGATTGTATAGCCTATATGTGGATTTATTACGTTGATGTATGGGATATGACCAATTGATATACTCTTGTTTTAGATGGTTATGAGATGAGACACTCTTTTAAGACTATGTTCTATCGTATATATCTATGTGCAATAAAAGTAGAAGACAATGTAATCGTCTTATATAAAGGTCTACGTATACTCGATATGAATATATTATGTGTAATCAAGAGGTCTATGTAAACCTCATTATGGATAGAAAAGTCTTAAATTTTCCGCATTTTTAACCTATGAATGTAATGATTTAAACTAAAAGGCTAGTCTTAGTCCTTAAAGACGACGACAACGCTGGTTACCTCTTGGGGTGCTTCATGGATTACAAGTCAAATACCCAACAATACATACTTAATTAACCATAGAATATCATTATACTTCATCAAAAATCAGAAATCTAGAGTTAGGAAGAAAACCCGTTTTGAAGAGTAAAAGCCCTAGGAATTGAATTCTTGAAAACCGTCTTTGAAAGGACCTCTTGGGGATAGGAATCCCAAGAGTGAAAAACCCATACCTTATTAACGAATAAAATATGAATTTGAATTGAAAAACTTGAAGTCTACATCTTCTTCCTTAAGTTTTTCTTGTTCTTTAATGGAGTTTGAAAAAGAGGGTGTTCTTGAGAGAGATGAGAGAAATTAGTTTCATCTGATTTGAAGTGTGTAAAGTGGTATAAAGATGACCTAAAATCATTATAAAGTCATCCCATAAAATACCCAAAATACCCTTCACTTAAATTGGTCTTTTTGTGAAGTTAAATTATCTAAAATACGACATTAACGAATAGGGGAAGTAGCTGCGCGTCGCCGCGCCAATTCCCATATATTTTTTTAAAATTTATGGTCGGGGTAGTGAGCCTCGTGACAGCTCTGCATCGCGATGCTGCCTCCCAATTCTTTGAGGCAGTGAACCTCGTGTGGGTTGCGCGTCGCGGAGTAGCCCCCTTGTTCTTGACTCGTGTAGGTTGCTTTGGAAGCCTGCCTACCCATGTTGAGGTCCTCCTGAAGGACTCTTCGAGTGATTCTTAGGGTATCGTTACCAGATGTTTGGACCCTTCGTAATAAATATTACCTATCTAATGACTTTTTTTACAAGTTTTGGACTTCATTTGACACTCCCAAACATTCACCAACCATAGGGACGTCAACTAGTTCAATTTAGCTAATTTTCGGAAGTCAAAGACTTTCTTTATCATTTTGGCTCTAACCTTTTCTAATTAAGTTAATTATATTAATATAGGTCTGGAAACATCATTTTAACTATTATTCAATAGGATAAGCTCTAGTCCAAGTTATGAAACTTCCGGAGTGTTACACCTCTGAAGTTGATCTAAGTTTGATAATACTGTTTTAAGACATAAATTAATGTTTAAAAGTCATCCAAGAAATTTTAGATACAAGACGTCAAAGAAACAACCTTGACGTCTGAAAACGAACTAAATTGAACTAGTTAACGTCACTATGTTTGGTGAAGGATTGGGAGGGTCAAATGAATTCTAAAATTTGTAAAAAGACTTTAAATAGGTAAAATGTAGTATAAAGGGTCTAAACGTCCGGTAACAACTCCCCAAGGACCACCAGAAGGGTCCTTGAGGAGGACCCTAACATGGTTAGGCATGCTGCCAAAGCAGTCGCGGCAGCCTAGATTTTGGAGTCACTGCGAGACACATAACTGACATGCAGCTTGGCAAAATTTTACTCGTGACACGTGCACTCTAAAAGGCTCACTGCCTCAAATCGTATTTCAAAAATAAAATCTGTAATTAGCCCCGCGATGTGAACCCTCTTCCCCGATTTGTTGAAATTTTATTTTAAGTATTTTGACTTCACAAAAAGAGCGATTTAAGTGAGGGGTATTTTAGGTAATTTATGGGGTGATTATATATACCCTAAGGGTCAATTTTAAGTCATTTTTCCCTCACCCAAACAAAATTCTCAAAACAAAATCCAAAAGCTATCATCTTTCTCTACTTCTCGCTCCCAAAATCCTCCATTGAAGGAAGAACACAGCTTGAAGAAGAAGAACAATTTCTCTAGGATTTAACTTCAATTCGTTTATTAATTTTCATTAAGGTATGGGTTCTTCACTCTTGGGATTCCTTTCCCCAAGAGGTCCTTTCAAATTTGATTTCTAAACTACCCAATTCCATGGGGTTTTCCAATTCTAATGGGTTTTCTTCTAAACATCAAATTGATGATAAATTCTGATTTCCTATGACTAATTAAGTGTAGATTGTTGGTTAATTTATGTCAATTGATGCAATTTCATATAGATCGTGTCCCTTTCCCCAAATTCCCCAAGTCATACATCTTACTTATGAATTGATGGGAATTGAAGAATGTATTAATTGTTAGACTTGTTTTTATTTATTCTAATTCATTCATGGACTGCCTAGGGTAATGTGCTGTTAGGATTGAATCTATTTCTTTAAGAATTCATGATGAACCCTATTCCCCTAACCTTAGGTTATGAATTGAAGTTAATTTGGATAGTGATGATGCAATTAACCTAGCTATTGTGTTAATTACTATTGTGTGATGATATAACACCCATGGTTGGGTTGAATTGGATGGTTGATGGTAACACCATGGATAATCGCTTGTGAAGGAGATTGTGTAAGTCTTTACAATCCTAACCTTTACCTCAAATATGATTACTTGTGTTTAGTGATGAAGTTATATTGAAGTATACCTTATATTAAGGTTGATAGGGTTGGTACGATATTGAATTTAAATATCTTGATTATGGTTTGTGAGTGGTTGTCTACAATGTAAATGTTATATGGATGGTGATAACTTACCAATGTGCCTTATTATGATGCGACTATGTAAATGTGCAAACCTCACATGTATGAATTGTAATGAAAGGAAAATACTCATGTTATTCTAGTTGAGCTATGATGATAATGATTATATAAGATATAGACACTATGACCTAAACTGTGTTATGATACTTCATAAAGGCATTATAGACATTTCAAAGGGGACTCTAGCTTAGCACCGAGCGAACTTGTACATGAGGTGTGGCGCCTTACCATAGAGGGAATATAGGGTTCACCATAGTCCTCATGGGGTGGATAGCCTCATAGTCCAAAAAGGGCATAGAGTGATGTTTCCATGACAGCCCCTAAGATCCATAAACTATGTTGCCACCATAGGAATACTAGCTAGTGGATCCACCTAGACTCTATGTCCATGTTTGGTCCTACCTTGGCCTATCGACCACCTTCCATCGGTTTAAGGTTTTACAACATCGGATTCCACACTTGGCTCTTGTGGTCTATGTTGGTTTAGGCAAGGTTTCCCGAAAGTAAAATGAAGTAATGGAGTAAACACTAACTAGGGTTACTTAAGAGGTTTGACTTAGCCTAGGTAGGGGTATGTGACTCTACATATGTCTTGCACTAGTTTGCCTTGAGGGAAGCCTTAGGAGGTTGTTATTATGTTCTATAATTTATAAGTTATGTAGATTCTTATATGCTCATGACATTATGTGATATGCGTTTCATTTATGAACATGTAGTTGGTGTCTATTGATAAAGTATGATGATGTTATCTCTTAATGATATATTATGTGAAGTTGGGCATTGCTTATAGTTCTTGTTGAGTTTACTTGGTTGAGTAAGGTTATGGGGGTTTACTTAGCCAATTGCACATAAGGACCTTTCTTACATTATAATGTTATGAACTCTAATGCATGCTTGTTGATATTATAACTTGATG
The DNA here is from genome assembly GCA_016801875.1 of Solanum sitiens. Classification (NCBI taxonomy): domain Eukaryota; kingdom Viridiplantae; phylum Streptophyta; class Magnoliopsida; order Solanales; family Solanaceae; genus Solanum; species Solanum sitiens. The sequence continues at coordinate 620,548 of JABWTJ010000463.1, read as the reverse complement.
ATAGAGTTGTTTCGATTATGTACTCAATTAAGTTGATGTGCATGTTGACTTGACTAGACTTAATATTGTTGGTCTTGTGTTGTATATAGTCTTGACTTAAGGTTTATGTGTTTATTGGCTTATATGAGTTCTTGGATATGCATAATCTTATTCAAAGTAAATTATCATGTTTTGAACAAATGTCCTTTTTAGAATGATTCCACTTGTTTTATGTGCATGTACTCATACTTAGTACAAGTGTGTAGTAACCCATCTTTTATGTTTACTACAAATGTAGGATACGGCCATTGAGCTTATAGAAGGCCTTTGAAGACTACTTGCATATTTCCCAAGAGTTTGGTAGGTCCTCACTTTCCGAGGACAATGTCATTACCAAGCTATTGATATAGTTTGAGTTATAAGACTTGTAGTTCTTTCCTTTTTATTTCAAGATAATGGTTGTATAGCCTATATGAGACTCTTTGTTGTATTGAACAATGGGTAAAGCCCAATTGTTGAATTCGTCTTAGATGGTTTAATATAAGATATATTATAGATATTCTTATGAGATTATATTCCTATACTATTTATGTGCAATATAAGTAGAAGACTATGTAATCTTCTTATATTAAGGGTCTATGTATACTCGATAAATATATATTGTGTGCAAGCGAGAGGTTTAAGTAAACCTCAATGTAGAAGTTAAGGAAAAATTCTAAATTTTTTACATTTTTTACCTATGAATGTAATTATGTAAGCTAAGAGGCTAGTCTTTGTCACTTTTGAGGACGATGACGCCGGTTACGTCTAAGGGGTGCTCCCCGATGTGACACACATAGTTAAGGATCTAGGAGGTTGACACTAGAAATCCTCTTTATGCAAAATATCATTGTCGTTTTTACCTCATGAGAATATCGGGTGAACTTGCCTTCCTTTTGGGAAGGGACACCACATTGGTGAACCTACCTTCCTTTTGGGAAGGGACACCTCTCGTAGTAAAGTTCACTCCACTACTAGAAATTAGGCCTACGGCAACGGATTTTTTAGCAACACTTAAGCCACCGTTACTATAGATGGTCTATTGCAACGGTTAGAGCCGTTGCCAAAAGGATTAGATATTATTGCTACGACTAAGTAATAAATCCGTTACCATTGTGTGAAACCCGTTGCAATATACCCTCTATATTGCAACAGTTACTGTTATCGTTGCCATAAAGTAATCTATGGCAACATTTATTGTGAATATTACTCTATTGGAACAATTTATATTACATCCCTCCATAATTTCCCTCTATTATTTTCGCTGACCCCGCCAAAACTCTTCATTTTATTTTTTTATGAATTAATTTTTTTTAGGTAAAATTATTTCTCTTTATCGATAGAACCTAGATAAACATTTTCATGTCTTTCCAAATGTCTCTTCCTCTCTTCTCTTTCTCTTTGACAACGTACAGGAGCTTAGCTGCAGAAGAAGAAAACGTACAGGAGCTTAGCAGAAGGACGATGGAAGATTGAAGTTGTGGAGCTTAGTAGAAGTGGAACGATGGAAGATGGTAAGTTGTTCTTCATGTCTATGATTTTAGGGCAGACATAAACCCATTTTTTTTCTTCGAAGCTGAACTTGTTTCTCTCTTTAAACCATCTCTGAAATCTAATGAAATGGATGGTTGTATGTTTTCTTGTAAAATCTAAGGAAATGGGGGTTTTCTTGTACAACTCTTGGAGGTTCTCTTCTTAAATCTTTGAGGTTACAACTGAAGAAACTATAAGTTTGAACTTTTGAGGTTTTCTTCTTGAATCTCTTCTTTTATCTTTAATATTTGGGTGTTGTTAGTGTATGTGAAGTATTTCTCTTTTTGGGTTTTTTTTCATTAAGTTGTAGCTATTGTGGGTTTAATGTTTTGTTGGATTTATGGTGAAATTCACTGTTCTAGACCTATTTAACTTGAAATTGATGTTGTATTTCTTGTCCATGAGTTATTCAAGTTGAATTTTGGGTCTCTAATTTATTGGATTTGAAGTTGTAATTTTCTGAGTATGATTAGTGCTACTGTTTTTGTTGGGTATTTAATTCAATTATCACAGTTGGATAATTATACAGACAGAAAGACTGAGTTTGGCTACTATTCTCACTAGAAATTGTTGTGAAATCGAAGGAAATAGAGGGCTGAAGGTTTGCTTGTGAAATATGAGAAATTTTTATGTTCTTTTCTTCAACAACTGAAGGTTCTGTTCTGAAATTTTTGAGGTTATAGTTGAAGAAACTTAATTTGAACTTTTGAGGTTTTGTTCTTGAATCTCTTTTTTTGTCTTTAGTATTTGGATTTTTTTTTTAGTTTAGTGTAGTAATAATCTGAATAGCTGCGGAATTCGGTGCCATAAAAAATCAAATCAACTAAATATAAAACAAAAATGCATGATAAGGCATTGTCAAGCCAAACATGAAGGGGTACTTGTCAAACTAACATCTTTAACATTGTGAACCAAATACAAAACTTGGCAAAGAATCTCACTAATAAAATTGCAGTGTATAGTATCACAGCAAGCTCCTATAGTTCAATCTCTGGGTAGCTTCCTTGGCAAGATCTCTTTCCTCGGCCTTGGTTCTGGCCTGTGACTTAGAGCCCATGATACCACCCGACTTCTTCCTGTTCTCTTGAAGTTAGCCTTATTGGCCTTCAAAATTCTGCTGAACTCCATTTTGTCCTCATTCTTCACGGTTGTCAAACACAAGGCTGAAGCAATTTTCTTATGCACGATTGATCCTAAATGAGCTTTGCCCTTCACAATGTAGTAAGGAATTTCCATCTTTCTGCATAGCGTAGGAAACCAGACAACCAACTCTATTGGGTCCACGTCATGAGCAATCACTACCAACTGAGCTTTGTTTTGCTCAATAAGATAAGTGATGTGCTTAAGCACATACTTCACAATAATGGGTTTCTTTGTTTCAGCAGTCTTTCCTTTTGCTTCAGCTTGAGCCCTTTTGTGAGTTAGTATTTGGATGTGGTTAGTGTATTTGATGTATTTTTCTATTTGTGGGTTCTTTTTCATTAAGTTGTAGCTATTGTTGGTTTAATGTTTTGTTGTATTTATGGTTAAATTGATTGCTGATCTACACCCATTTAACTTGAAATTGATGTTGTATTTGTTGTCCATGAGTTATTCTACTGGTGGTACTAAAATGTGCTACTGGTTTGACACAAATGTGAAAGGAATTGAATATTATAGTAAGTTCTTCTTGTCTGTAATTTCAAGCTGAACTTTGGGCCTCTAATTTATTGGATTTCACGTTAAAATTTTCTGAGTAGGGCTACTGATTCTGTTGTGTTTTAATCTGATTTGAGTAATTAACCAGTGATTTAACAAGACATATTGGTAACAGTTTTGAAAAATGACTTATTTGTGTGTATCTTTATTTTCTCTGTTTACATATGTTGTTTCATGGGTTTGATTTAATTATCAGAATTGGATAATTATAGTAACTGAGTATGACTATTCTTCTGTCTAGAAACTGTTGTGAAATCGAAGGAAATGAAGGGCTGAAGGTTTGCTTTTGAAATCTGAGAAATCTTGATATTTTTTTCTTCAACAACTGAAGGTTCTGTTCTGACATCTTTGAGGTTATAGCTGAAGAAACTTCAAGTTTGAGCTTTTGAGGTTTTCTTCTTTACTCTATTCTTTTTCCTTTAATCGTTGAGGTGTAGTTAGTGTATTTGATTTATTTCTCCATTTGTGGGTTCTTTTTAATTAAGTTTTAGGTACTGTGGGTTTAAAGATTTGTTGGTAGTAATGGTGAAATTGATTCTTTTTATCTGTCTGTGTCACTAGATATCAATGGATAATATAGATAGAAGTTGGATGAGTATGAGACGATGCAGTGATAAGTATATTAGTGGAGTGAATGATTTTCTTGATAAGGCATTTCAATGAACTTCAAAAGGAAATGAAATATTATGCCCTTGCAAAATACGCATCAATCGTTATTGGTATTACAGAAATGTGGTGGAGGATCACTTGATTGTAAATGGATTTGTGGATGGATACAACAAATGGATTTTTCACGGGGAGAGAGTTTCCTCACGAAATACACAACTTTCACGCAGCCATGATGATATTGATGGGCTACTTCATGATACATTTCGAAATATAGAGGGTGAAACAAGTCATGGTGAAGGAGAGAGAGAAGAGCTATCTGAAGATGCAAAGAGATTTTTTAAATTACTGGATGAAGGGAAAAAAGAGTTATATCCAGGGTGTGAGAACTTCAGTAAGTTGAGTTTCATCATTCGGTTATACTTGCTAAAATCCCTACATGGGTTGAGTGATGTGGCTTTTACTGATCTGTTAGAGTTGTTAAAAGAAGCATTTCCCTTTCCTCAACTGCCCGAGTCTTTCAATAAAGCTAAAAAAATGATAAAAGATTTGGGTATCGGCTATGACAAAATACATGCATGCCCTAACGATTGCATGTTATTTTGGAATGAAAATGCAGAGAAAAATAATTGCTCTGTGTGTGGCTCTTCTAGATGGTCAAATGAGGGTGATGACACGACAAATGCAACCTCTAAAACACTAGCAAAGATTTTAAGGTACTTTCCTTTAAAGCCTAGGCTTCAGAGAATGTTTATGTGTCCTGAAACAGCTGTTGAAATGAGATGGCATGATTCTTAACGACCTAATGATGGGAATTTAAGGCATCCTGCTGATGGAGAAGCTTGGAAGGATTTTGATTCTATGCATCCAAACTTCTCAAATGATCCTCGTAATGTTCGATTGGGGCTTTCAAGTGATGGCTTCAATCCATTTCGAACCATGAGCATTTCCCATAGTACCTGGCCTGTTATGTTGATGAACTATAATTTATCACCGTGGATGTAACGACCTGCTTAGTCGTTTTGAGCAGCAGATTTTAATTCTGGAAAAACTGTCTGAGATGACGTATCTAACGACGGACCGTCATGGGCACGACGGACCGTCGAGGGTGTCTCGTTCCAAACACTTGGAATTCTTATATTTGAGTGCTGAAATCGACTCTCTGAACTCTGTGACGGACCTGCAGGACGGACCGTCACAGACATGACGGACCGTTGTGATGTTCCGTTTCAAAACACCTCTTGAGAATTGGGTACTGAGAGCAATTCTCTGAAGTCTGTGACGGACCTGCAGGACGGACCGTCACAGACATGACGTACCGTTGTGAGGTTCTGTTTCAAAACACTTCTACTCTTGAGAATTGGGTACTGAGAGCAATTCTCTGTCCGTCGTGACGGAAGTGCAGGACGGACCGTCGTAGGCACGACGGACCGTCACAGGTTGCGTAATCCCAGTCTGGGTCAAATTTCTGGGTAAGTTTTAAAGGGGAGTTTTGGACTATTCTTGCTATAATTATAAATTTTAGTGGGTCAATGTTAAAAACTCAAATCCTTGGGGGTGTAAAGGAGATGACCTTGAGTTACTTAGTGGGTGGTTTCCTCATCTTTTATACCTAATTATATGCTAAATTAGGGAAAAGAGAGAGAGTTTGGAAGAAGAAAAAATAGAGGGAACAAGGAGAAGAGAGGAACGATCTATAGAGAGAGACAACCAAGAGGAAACAAGAAGCTTGAGAGATTGCTTGCTTGATCAAGAATCCTTGGTGAAGGTAGGTTATGGTTTGATACTATTCGTAGTAAACTCTTAATAGTGAATAATATGTATTGGTAGTATTGTAAACCCTTCTATATGCTTAATCTTATGCTTGCATGAATGTGATTATGTGATTGTGATAAAATAAGCAGATGAAGCTTTTGAATCCAAAATCTTGGAAGAAACCCTAATTCACCTTGTTATTGATGATCCTTGGTATAAAAGAAGGCCTTGATGAATGATAGAATGAGGTTGGTTAGGTTTAAGTGGATCGGGTTTCAGGTTCGACAATAGTTTAGTGGATCGGTGGTGTCCCGACCGACAAGTAGAATTCAGGGGATCGGAGTGTACGGTCCGACCCATAGTATTAAGGGATCGGTGTCACGCCCGGACACGTTAGAATTAGGGGTCGGAGTGTCACGTTTGCCAATAGTATAGTGGATCGGGTGTCCACGAACCGACACGTTAGAATTAGGGGATCGGAGGTCACCATTCTCCACATAGTATTAAGGGGATCGGGTGTTCACGAACCGACACCGTTAGATTAGGGGATCGGAGTGTCACGTTCCGACACATAGAATTAGGGGATCCGAGTGTCACGTTCCGACACATAGAATTAGGGGATCGGAGTGTCACGTTCCGACACATAGTATTAAGGGATCGGGTGTCACGAACCGACACGTAGAATTAGGGGATCGGAGTGTCACGTTCCGACACATAGTAGTAGGGGATCGGAGTGTCACGTACCGACACAAGAGGAAGAAAGATAATGAATCTTGAGAGATGTTTATATACTCAATGTAATGAACCTAATTTCCCAAATGAGTGTGGTATTGAGGCTTGAGTCCTCATGGATGAACTTGGTAGTACTTATTGATGATTATAGTACTTGTTGCTACATGTTGAGTATTGTAGTTGATTTATGATATGAACTGATATATACTGTTTTCTATTTTGAGTTGGCCGATGATACCTACTCAGTACTTGTGTTTTGTACTGACCCCCTACTTGTTGTTTCTTTCATTGTTATTTGGGGAATGCAGCAAATGTACCGTCGTCTTCAACTCAGCAGCAATTCTAGCCAGTCTTCACTACACCGGATTTCAGGGTGAGCTAATGCTTCTAGCTTGGACTGGATCTTCCCTTCAATGTCTTGATGCCTTGAACTTCCGGCATGGACTAGCCTTTTATTTATTTTAGCTTCTTAGATACTTTTAGATTAGTAACTTGAGGATAGATGTTCTTGTGATGATGACTTCCAGATTTTGGGAATAATGAGTTTTAAGTCTTCCGCTTTGTATTTTGTTCAATATGTTGGGGTTTTAGATTGGTTGGTTCGCTCACATAGTAGGATAAGTGTGGGTGCCACTCGCGGCTCGATTTTGGGTCGTGACAGAGGAATACATTCTAAACTTTAACTTGTTTATTGGTTTTATTTGCTAGAATAATACATTTTAGACTTTACCTTTTTCTTTGATTTTATTTGCTAGAGGAATTGTTGTACTTGTAGAGGAAGGTCATGTGGTTTTCTTAAAAATTGTCTTTTTGAAATAAATAATCTTGCCAACTGCTTGTTCAGTAGATCAAATTATAAGCCAAATCAAATCAAAGCAAAGCAACTACATAGTCATCAAGAACCTCAAAGATTAAATTTATTTGCTAACTGCTTAATTAGTAGAAAGTTTTTGATGCAATGTGCTTCTGTTTGTTGCTGATCAAATGAAGTATTGGCTCCAAATTATTTTCTTGATCTAGTTTCTCACACACTTGAAAGAGCTGTTTGTACTGTATATTAATTGCAATGCTTCAATCCGTTTTGTTTGTCATCAATTTTCTGAGATTAATATAATAATGAGATAGTTTCAATAAGTTCACTGTAACTATTATGCTTCAGTAAGTTGATTTGAATCAAAATTCTTTAATTATTCTATAACTTTACTAAAATTAGAATCTTCCAGTAACTATTTTGTAAGTTGATTATAATTAATAATTGCTTTAATAGTTCGTAAGTTTTTTTTAAATCTACCTAGTGAAGAACTTTAGAAATTGTTCTTGTTTTACCAATATGCATGTTTTGTTCGAATTTGTTGAATATGAATGTGAGAATATATATTGTACAAACTCTATAACTAACATTGTCTATTGTATGATATATATAACTTAATTTCTTTTGTATAGGCTATTGAAAAAGGTCAAAATCCTACACCAAGTGAGTTAAACCTGCATGTTCATACACCAGGACATGATGGGAAATCATTTATTGGTGAGCGTTCTCGAGATGTCCATGTAAGTCTAAAACTCAGAGGTGTTTCGATTCTTTCCTACTGTAGTTTGTGGTGCAATTTTAGTCCTGTTTTAAAGTGTATGTGTTGCTGCTTTTTGGTATAATTCTAATGATGTTTTGAGACTTTTCGATATAATTTTAGTGTTGTTTTGATGTGATTCTAGTGTCGTTTTTGTGTGACTCTAGTGCAGTTGTTTTTGGTGCAATTATAGTTCTGTTTTAAAGAGAAACGACTACTACTATTTTGGTGTAATTCGAATATTGTTGTTTAAGGCTTTTCCGGTGCAATTTTATTATTGTTTTGGTTAGTCTAGTAAGTATCCTGCCATCATGAATATTACTGTTGTTATTGTCGTCAGGCTAGTAACTGTCCTTCCATAAACTTCGTGGTGGGTTGAAACCTTCTTGATAAGTTGTTGTTGCAATTAGAATGTCTATTACAAGAACAATGTCTTTTACTTTTCTTGGACAATCTTTGTTTTATTATACTTCGAGATATCGTGAAGCTTCTTAACACTAGATCAAGGCTGGTCCCTTGCTTGTTCACTCCTGGATTGTTCATTTGATGGATCTTGAACTGGAACAACCAACACTTGCAAGTTTCTTGTTCAATGATACTTGCCTCGTACTGCTTAGTTGAGACAAACAGATGCAAAACAGTGTTTCCTTGTATATCCTTCTTTTTTAAAAGATCATACTTGTTAAAATCCTTTAGGTTGTCAAGAATAACTAAAATTTTCAAACTGATGATTCTTGACATCTAAATGAAGGTAAGTCTCGCCACGAGCAGTCACTTCTTCTGTTTAGTCTTGTGAAGCCACAGGAAACTCATCCATGACATGTTCTCTGCCTTTGATTACTGCATAATAATACCTCAGAATCATGAATAGGCACCAATAACTACATAACATTCTTCTTATTTGAGTTTTGATAGATAACTTTACAGTTTTTGCATCTAGAAGAAACAAATGACCTATAATTTTAGCCTCTATTGTTTTCTGGATGTGCATCTTATTGCAGTATTCAAAAGTTTACAGCTACATCTTAAGTTTTGCCATTTGCTATGTACACTTTCTGAGCTTATTCACTTCGTATTTCATAGAGCTGTAGAAACTTAATGATAAAGAGGCAGATGATAAGTGTGTTTATGGTACCTGATAGCCTATCTTGCTGCAACAACACAGCTCTTTTATAAGTGACATGAACTTTTATAAGTTACGATAGATTATTATATGCACATGGAAACCAGTAGCCTATATTGCTGCAACAACACAGTTCTTTCCTGCGAAAACAAAGGACAAGTCCTTTAAACTTAAAAGATTGTGTATTTTTCTGCATTTTCCTTCAAAATTTGTTTTGTTCCCTATGTTTAATGCTTTCTCATTTTCTCTACTTATTATAGGAAAAATATGAAGAAATATTATGAAAAAAAGTAGTTTCTCAAACTGATATAGATCAATGTGAAGCATATTACCAATAGCTGAAGGGGGGAGAAAAGAAAAGAAGGATATACAGTCTTGGATCTGAAGCAAAAAAGTACTATGGGCACAATCTTTGTGGCTCATCATCATTACCACCTCCAATTTTCAATCAACATCGATAACAAATATGGACGAGTTTGTAAAGAAAATGATGTCTGCACTAACTAGTCATCTTTTTCCTGTTATTGTTGAGCAGGTGCAAGCATCGATTACTCCAGCCGACAATCCATCGATTGTGACACCCATAGTGTCTCGTTCTACTAATGTGAATGAGGTTGATACCGCAATTTCAAGTGACGATCGTATACCTTAGTCTCCCATAACTTTAGTTTTTGATAATATCATATTTTTTTTGGAAACTACAAATTGCATAGTAACATTTTGATGAACGTAGGTTCATTTAAGAGTACTTGATGTTTTTCTTTAGATATTTTTAACTAAAAATATGTGGTTTTGGAGTTTTCTATTTATATTATGAATCGTCTATGAGTATTATATTATATCAATGTTTGTAATTTTAGAGTATTTAGTAATTATAATTTATTTTATTTGAGCAGTGCATATTTAAAATAACCAAATAAAATAATTTTAACAACAAATTTAGCGACTATTTGGTCGTTGCTATGAAAAGAATATTGGCGAAGGATCAACGACGAATTATTAAAGGCCTAATATGTCGTAACAGAATATGTTGCGACGGAAATGTCTTCACAAATTTATCTAAAATAACCAAATGAATTGTGAAATTAGCAACCAAAATGCATAAATATAATGACGAATCAGTCCGTCGCTAGCATGTGGCGATGAAAATGTTTTGTCACTATGACGTCGCTAAACTTGTGAAGAAACTCATTTTTAGTCATATAATTACGAAATTAGCAACAAAATCATATAAAATAATGACGACTAAATCCGTCACTAACAAGTGGTGACACAAATATTTTGTCACTATGACGTTGCTAAACTTGTGACGGAACTCATTTTTCGTCACTAAGAGCTTACTAACGAGCGTAATAGCAACAATCAATAATCCGTTGCTAATCTATAACGACCCGAGAGTACCCCCTATAAGTAAGGGCATTCTTGAATTGAAACACGTTGTACTCGACCTCTCGGAGGTCTTGTACAACCCTTTCGTACCATTCATTGAATACATATATGAAAAGTAGTGCGGAATTAAAACTTTTAGAACAAAATAATAATATTTCAAATTATCTCTTTATAGAAAATATAATGAAAGGCTAAGTCTCAAAGTCACCATCTTAGACATACGAATATATTGGGACACGGCTCATACTTCATCATATAGAAAATAGCTAAGTCTATTTCAATACTTTCAATAAGGAAATCTAAACATCAAGATGTCCTCGAATCTAGTGAGGACAAACCAACTCTTTACTTAAATGAACACTAATCCAAGATTCCACTTCGAGACTTCTCTCAAACTCCACCTACACCTTTAGAGATAGACAAAATGTATGGAATTACTACAAACACTTGTACTAAGTATGGCATAATGCATAAAATCATGATAAATGGACTTTGGTATAAAACATGCTCTTTTTTAGTAAAACATCATATTATAAGCATAAGAACAACATTTAACACCTTAGAAACATATAAGATATCACATAAGCATTTTATCAAATATTGAAGAATGTTACAGAGAACTATGTCACTTTACAGTGAACTAAGTTCAAATTCACAGTGACCGTTTTTAGCTTGCAACCCTCTCACCAAAGGTTATCCTAAGACTCACTTAAGTGAGACGAAGAGAGACCGCCCATACACCCTCTCTAAGCACACCTACATGATCCTTAAGACTACCTAAGATAAGATCGTTCTTACTTTATTTGTTAAACTCCCTACCTACAATTACTCTAAGACTCACCTAACTAAGACATGAAGAGACCTCCCATACACCCTCTTCAAGCCTACCTAAGCTATCCTCAAAGCTACTCTAGATAAGTAATTTTTCATTAACATTCCTTTACTAAAGTCATTTTGTTCATTAAGTTATTTAGAAAAACATTCGTCACTTGTGGACATTCACATACTGGTCTTTAAGAAGACCTAGGGCACTCACACACTAACATCTTCAAAGCCTGATCCTGCAATGTCTAGATAGCGTCCCATTCCACAACCTAAACTTAATAGTACTTATCCAACACTAGCATGTATCCCACATGATGAGAATAGGAAATAACCGATACAGACCAAATTAGATAGACATGGAATCCGGAGTGATAAACCTACTCCGATAGACGGTGCTCTACTTGCCAATGGTACAACTAGGACACATCCCATGTAGGTACATGATTAAGGAATATCAAGGTCTTTTATGCAGTCTAGTCTCCTTCTCAAGTAGAGATACATTGTACTCTAGTCTCCTTCTTAATAAGTAGAGCTACAAAGCATAACATATTCGCTCGGTGCTAGCCTTTGTTCTCATAGAGTAAGTTCAATAAAAAGGGGCATATGAAAAGGTACCATCTCTTAGTCATTACCTAGTCATAATGCACATACCAAAGATTGGTCCACTAAGACTGCCACTCAATGGTCTATAAGGATAGCTCATTCTTAACCATCTTTCTATATAGAAGGTTCCACATATTAGTCATGCTTAGAAGGGCACCATCTTAGGTCTACCGATCCTAGACATTCATTCAACATTCACCCATACACATACAAGACAAAGGTGCCTAAGCCTACTAAGTGAAGATGTTTATATTCATAATGTACATGTATCAAGTAAGGGACACAAGTCTGCCAAAACAAGACACAACATACTGTACTTTACTACATATAACATATCATTCTTTGAAACACTTAGGGATGACCCTTATCATCTTTATGTCATCCTATACATTACTATAACATCATCAATATAACCATTATAGACTCATATAGTCAAGTAGGAACAATCATGCATCAATTCTAAGACTACACACATAAATACATAGTCATAGTCTAACATGATCACCTAACAATATAAAACTTTCACATTACTAGCATTTATATAGATATGATCATAATTCACATAATCAACTACACAAATTATCATAATACTTCAAGTAGTGCCGACAAGGCGATGATCATCAGAATATGTAAAGTAACGCCGACAAGGCCACATCAATTTCAAGTAAAGCACATAGCACCGCCACCATAAGTGGATCATACCAACCACAACATACTTGAAGTCTAATTAACATAAAATAAAGAGAATTAGTGTAGTTTACCACCAATCCATTCTCACCACTCCAATCCATAGATAAATCATCCAATTCAATACCATAAGGCCCTTACCCATGGCCATGAACATCAATTCAATACATAAAGTATAATAATCAATGAATCTAAGTCAATTCAATATAGATTTATCAATATAAGACCAATTACACATCAATTGAATACAATTCTTACATCATTCAATAGCACATAGAAAACTACACTATAATTCATAAGTATAGAGAAAAGATCACTTAACCATAAAATAGTCAAAATAAGGATTGCATGGGTTCATAGGAATTATTGATTTAAAATATTGCATTAACATCAATTCAATTTTAAAACATTGATTCAAAACCTTTTATGCAAGAACCCATGGCTAGATCACAAAATTGGACAATTCATGTTTTTGATCATCTTTGAAAATCATTGGAATTGACTCCTTGAAGAAAGAGATTTCAAGGATAAATAACCATACCTTAATTGTGATGAAAAGCCTACAAAATTGATGGAGAAAACTTGAGAAACTCTATCTTCTTCCTTGGAGCTTCAAAGCTTCAACAATGGAGGTTTTGGAGAGGTTTGTTTTGAGTTGAGGGTTTTATATTTAATTGGTGAGGTTAGGGGTTTAAATAGGTATAATAACCTTCCAAAATATAACCCTAAATTACCCAAAAGACCCCTACATTTATTGGACAATTTAACCAACTCAAATTTGACTTAAAAACGACGCAACGAAATCTGAAGCTTTATGGCGCATCGTGGAGACACTTTCAAATCTTATTTTTCAAAAATTCTTCGACAGAATGGTTTGTGACAGCCCCGCGTCGCAAGGAAAAACTTTTTCCTACTGTGTGAAAGTTGCGCGTCATGGAGCAGCATGCCAATTTTGGGCTGCTTGGCAGCTTCGCTGGGCCATGTTTGGGTCCTCCTCGGGGACCCTTTTGATGGTCCCCCAGGCGTCGTTCTTGGACGTTTCGACCTTTTGTATGTCAGGCTATGCATAGGAACTCTCGGTACTGAATTTTACCTTCAAAACATTCCCCAAAACATCACTACGGAACACTACGACACACTAGTTCAACTTCGACTAGTTTCCGAACGTCTTGGACGTTTGACCTACAAACACTTCCAAACTTTATATACTGACTAAGAACACTATTAACCATTTTATGACTATAAAACATCATGAAACAAGTGTTCGGATCTAGTTAAACCTAGCTCATTTTGAGGGACGTTACAATCTCCCCCACTTGGACAACATTCGTCCTCGAATGACACTTGCCACACTTTGATCATTTTTAAGAGTTAAGACTCAAAGACTAGCAGCTCATAACCACACCACACAGTATACAATACACACATGTAGGAGAAACATCAATTTCACATACTTTAAGAGAGTCAAAGCACAACAAGAAGGTAGGAACTACTTCTACAACTTATGATGCAATAAGACTCACATTTAGGAGGAACTTCCTTATCCATATATTATGATGCTCATATACAACAGTTCTATACACATCATAACCATTTTTCATGAAAGTACAATTTAGTCAAAATTTAAAAATCTTTACAGTGAGCACCAATTTCTTTACAGTGAAACATGCTCAATTTTCCATAAATGCAACTCTTAAGCAATTTATGATCGAAGCATGACACTATGAGATATAAAACCATATAAACTTAATTTAAAACATAATAATAACTTCATGAACTTCACAATGCAAGGAATCAATGAAATTCAATTTCAACTAGACTCCTAAACAAAATGCAACATGCAACATGCTACTATGATATTCTATCTCTCAAGCTTGAATTGAATAGAAGAGAGACAAAAAATCACCATTATACTACTCACCATACTCCCCCACTTAGAAGGACCTCAAATAACTAAAAAGAGAAAACTATAACTTACCGGCATCATCATCATTCTCAACCGGTTTTGTTCCTTTGGCTTGGAGAGCAAAGAAGTGAGCCTTTCCCTTTGGAGAACCACCATCCGGAACATTAGGAGGAACTTGCTTGGAATATCTTCCTCTAGCCGCTGTGATCGTCCTTCCAACAACAAAATCACCTATTAGTACAGGCTAGACACTTCCCAAAGTGCTTCTTCCCACAAGTAGCACAAGTAGGCTTAATGTCACGACCCAAAATCGAGCCGCGAGTGGCACCCACACTTATCCTACTATGTGAGCGAACCAACCAATCTAAAACCCCAACATATTGAACAAAAATACAAAGCGGAAGACTTAAAACTCATTATCCCCAAAATCTGGAAGTCATCATCACAAGAACATCTATCCTCAAGTTACAAATCTAAAAGTATCTAAGAAGCTAAAATAAATAAAAGGCTAGTCCATGCCGGAAGTTCAAGGCATCAAGACATTGAAGAGAAGATCCAGTCCAAGCTAGAAGCATTAGCTCACCCTGAAATCCGGTGTAGTGAAGACTGGCTAGAATTGCTGCTGAGTTGAAGACGACGGTACGTTTGCTGCATTCCCCAAATAACAAAGAAAGAAACAACAAGTAGGGGGTCAGTACAAACACAAGTACTGAGTAGGTATCATCGGCCAACTCAAAATAGAAAACAGTATATATCAGTTCATATCATAAATCAACTACAATACTCAACATGTAGCAACAAGTACTATAATCATCAATAAGTACTACCAAGTTCATCCATGAGGACTCAAGCCTCAATACCACACTCATTTGGGAAATTAGGTTCATTACATTGAGTATATAACATCTCTCAAGATTCATTATCTTTCTTCCTCTTGTGTCGGTACGTGACAATCCCCTACTACTATGTGTCGGAACGTGACACTCGATCCCCTAATTCTACGTGTCGATTCGTGACACCCGATCCCCTAATACTATGTGTCGGTACGTG